>JAPDEN010000010.1:0-600000 GCA_027569145.1 Aspergillus funiculosus
CCCCCCCGCCCCCCCCCCCCCCCCCCCCCCCCCCCCCCCCCCCCCCCCCCCCCCCCCCCCCCCCCCCCCCCCCCCCCCCCCCCCCCCCCCCCCCCCCCCCCCCCCCCCCCCCCCCCCCCCCCCCCCCGCTTGGAAAGAGGGATGAACTGCTTGCTGGAGCTTACCAGTCTGCGGAGTCCAGAGGGGTTCGGAGGGTGTTTCGGAGCTCATTATGAGAGAAATGGAAGTTGGAGGAGGGGAGAGGGTCTGGGAAAGAAAATGTTGAGAATATAAAAAGAGAGGAGAGCAGATTAGAGAGAGACAAAGAGTTAAATAACAGGGGAAAAGACAGACAGCGGACGAAAGACTGAAGAAAAAGGAATCACGACCGCCGCCTGAAGTTTATCATCGCGAACCAAACAATCGTGCAGCTCCAAATCCACCACTTTCTGGCGGCTTTCACTGTTGCCCTACTTTGGGTACAATACTGGATGGTAAGAGACAGCTACTCTTCTTTATATTTTAATTTCTTTTCTTTACCCAAATACTAATAAACACAGAAATGCAGACGCCAAAAAACCCCCGCCCGAAGCCCCCCAGTTGGCCTGCCCAATCTCCCCAAACTGTCCTCATCCGCAACCTCCAGCTACTAGAGCTCGATCAGCTCGGAGACTGGCCAGGTATCACTCCTCGCACCCTTTCTCCGTCGTCCCAGAACCAGCGTCAGCGTATCAAAGCTGTTGAATGGGTGCTATACCAGCTGGTCGTCCTTTGGGATCCTGAGACCGCTCGGGATGTAGGTTCAGCTCGCTCCTTCAACCCATGGCTCGTGATGAACTGAGATGAGCTGAACAAACTGTTTGCTGTCTCTAGAAACTTCGTCCCTTCTTTCCTCCTCTTGAACCACTGCAATCAGTCAACCTGCGTGCTGCCCTGTTCCGTGTGCTGTCCGACCTGAAGAAGAACGGCGATCTGGGTCGTGAGACTATCCTGCGGAAATCTATGCTTGATGATTGCAAAGGCGAGAAATTCGACGAGCTTTTGGCCTCCTTTTCCACCGCTGTCGTTCGGAAGATAAAAGCCGGTTATCGGAATCCTGCAATCGACCTCTCCACTGCCCGGGGCCTGACACCTCAAGAATATCCGCTCATCCTTCCTCTGATTCTTGCCCATCGTGTCTCTTTGAAGAGCTCAGGGGAGCGCCGGGATCGGGTGCGGAACACCCACAAGGAGTTTTCGCAGCTTCTGGAGAGGAAAAGGGATGAGCTTAATTCCCGCCCGGCCACCGATAATCACGCTCTTTTGATCCAAGAAGCTGATTTGGCGGCTTTAGCCCGCGAAACAAAAGAAAATTGGCAGGGAAGCGTGGAATGGGCGGATGCTCTGCTCTATGGCGGGCTCAGTAGCGGCCGGGATGCCTTCCTGGAGCTGCCGTTTGAGAGTGCCTGGTCCCAGGCAAAGGAGTCAACAGTGGACGAACTCCACATCACCACTACACGTCCTGATCTGGTGATGGACCTTGAGTCCCGTGTTTTACGACAGCGGGCTCGTTTGCAACGTTGGCGCCAGTATACCGCCTCTCTCAAACACTCCGCATCAGAGCCATCGCCAGCGCTCACAAGTGCAAATAAGAAGGGCCCTCCACTGGTCTTCCGCGATCACCAAACCCTCACGATTGCTAGCATCTCTAAAGTTGTGCGCCAGCCCGTCGTCGAACGGGCGTCCTCAATCGCCAAAGACAGGTCTCTTCTGATGTCCGTCTCCGAAGCAATGGATCGTATTAACGCATCATCATCATCACTACGGAAGCAAGCTCCTATATCTCCTCCTGTCCCCGAACCTGAGCTGAAGGCTGAACCGGAGCTTGAGCCTGAGCTTGAGGTCCAGTCGACCCAAAGCCCATTAAGCCAGATCCCCACCATCCAGGCACCAGAGCCCATCCCGGAGACATATATCCCAGAACCCACCAAAGAGAGAAACCCTCCAACCGAGTCCAACACCCCAGATTACAACATAGACATAGACGCCGCCCACTTCAACAGACGAAACACCTACACCCTCGTCGAACGAACCCGGAAATCCATGTCCCTTGTGCCCCCTCCCCGGGAGAATCCCCGTCCACGCCCCCGTTCATCCCGGATGTCTTTCCCCGTAAACCAATTCGAGACACCCCCGAGATCCTCTATGTCACATCATCTGGAAGAGGCACAGGTACAGGCACAAACACAAGCTTCTGACTTCCCCAGTCGAGCCTCTACGCCGCGCGACGAGCTATTCGACGACCAGGCAGATTACGCTAGTGTCTTCAAGTCCCGGCCGCGTATTGCCTTGAGTCCTATTACCTCGCCGGCTGTACATGTTAGTCCCATTGGGGACTTTGATTTGAGTATGGATTCTGATCCTGGGGCTGCGGAGGACCTTGATATGGTTGCGGTGGGATCGCCGTTGGCTTCACGAAAGAGGTTCTAGCTAGTAGCCAGCTAGCAGCTAGTGTTTCCGTTCTTTAGATACTTACTTTCTTTTCCTTCTTTCTTCTTCTATAGTAGTATTACTGGCGGGATATTATTCGGACACCGTCGTATTTCTATGCTTTGGATATGTAAGGGTTAGAGCGCAATTGTACAAGTCATCTTTCGGTCCATTTGTAGTCGTCTTGTTAATCCGAACTCCATATGCTTTTCCTTTGCCAGATGCCTCCCATATGAATACCAAGAAGCGAAAAAAAAAATACATAAAAAAGGAATAGTAGTATTACAGGGTCATTTATCCCCCCCCTTCGTATTTCGAGTGCGCCTGCGCTTTTGAAGAGGTGGAGGAGATACCTCTTCAACAGAATCCGAAGGCTCAGAGAGAGGCGAATCCGAGGAAGAATCTCGTAAATCGGACTGTCTCGCTGGTCCAGAAGGGAGTTGTCTCTCCTCCACAATCAGATTCCCATGGTCGTCGTCATTGTCGTCGTTATGGCCCGCAAGAAGAAACCCACCGCCACGATCAACATTGTCTTCTTCGTCTGCTTCGAAGAGATGCTGTTGCGTCTGGGCCGCTTGTGTTTGTGACTGTGCGTGTGCATGACGACTCGTAAACGGGTTGTGGGCATCAGGTAAATTATGATTTTCATCGACGGTGTATTCTTCTCTGACGCGCTGGGCGATACGCAGCCCGAATAGGAACTTCCGCCATGTTTGAAGGATCCGGGCTTCGGCCTTGCGCTGTTCCTTGCGACGTTTCTCTTCGTGGTCAGCGCGCCAGGCATCCTGGACGAGATCTTCGTTCTCCACAGCGACCACGACGCCCTCGATAACAGGGACGGCCATTTGCGAGCCGAACTCGAAGCCCGTCACAGCCTCGGCGTAGTCGATGCCGAGCTTTTTACAGACGCGTGCTGTGCCGGGCCAGGGGATGTGGACGGCGCCTCGAGGGACCATTCGGGGCACGAAGCAGTCGATATTGCCATATTCGTTTTTGGGGATGACGCCGTCGCGGATGGGTGGCGGGATAATTTCTTCGGTTTGCTCGCGGGAGTACAGCCCCTGGAGAGGCTTTTGGCCCGTAAGGCGCGCTTGTTCATCTACTTCGCGTTTGCGAAGGAGCGTAACGGCGCGGATAGGGACGAGTTTGAGTGGTGCCTGGCCCGGCTGTGGTTGACGGCCTTCTTTGTGCCAGCTTTCTGCTGATTGGCATTTGACGACGTCTGCGCGGCGATAGACGTTTTCTGCTTTGTCAGTTGAGGGTGTCTTCCCTTTTCCTTTGCTCTTGGTCTTCCCGCCGGGGGTAAATGTGCGGACAGGCTGAGCGCTAGGACGGAGAGCTTCTTCGCGGCGGAGGAATCGTTCTAGCACGAATTCTGTGGATGCGCGTAGGCTCTGTAGCGTGTCCACGGTGTCATTGGCTGGCTTGTTCTTGGATGGTTGGTTTGGGACCAGATCTTTAGCATCTTCAATGTCGTCGACTGCAGTGCGGTTTTTGTGAGGGCGTTCGTAGACACGTAGGAGACCTCGAAACCAATCAGAGGAATCGTCGTCAGGACCCTTTTTCCCCAGTCGAAAGCCCTTGGTCTTACCGGGCCACGTCCGCCGACGGAGATACCGAGTGGTGACCTCTTTCGCGGTCTTGTCAGATGAAAACGCCACTACATAACAGATCACTTGTTTAGCTTTCTCAGCTTTGGCACCGCGCGGTTCCCAAGCTGCCTGGAGCTCAGCACTTGCTGCCACTGGGTTAGGGAGCACTAGTGGGTCAACGGCTATGATATGATGGGTGATCGGGGATGCCACTTCAGCCCAGTAAATGGGGAAGGGAAGGTCTTGATCAAATCTCCGGGGAACTTTGGCGTGAAGAGGAGCATTTTGGTTTCTGTCTTCGTCATCATCTTCGTCTCCGCTATCGACCAAGTCATCTTCTCCTGTCTCCGCATGAAGCGTGGGCGGTGTCGAGGTGCCTTGCGGGGTTTCCTTCAACTTCCGAGGTGTGTAGGAGTCTGCTTTAGTCCAACCGAATCCAAGAGGCTGCAGACTGGCCACCAATCGAGCTTCGATGGCGAGTGCACGGAGTAGTGCAGTAAAGAGCTGAGCACCAAGGTCTCGGGAACCTTCCATACGTTCAGCTGCCTGTCGAAACTCTTCAAGACTAGCAATCCTTTCTCCATAACGCTCAGCATCATGCTTGGCATCGTTGAACGATGCGATCTGGGTCTGTAGCTGGGCCATCGGGCGGTAGCCATGTTTCCGGAGTCCGGGGGCGGTAATTTTGAATTTCTTCTTCCAGTATGCAGCGAGGACACGCAGTAGATGGATGATAGGGTCACCGTTGCTTAAATCCGGTTGTCCAGGCTCCTGTCGCAACGAATTCTCTCCCCAGTCGCGTTGGTGCGATTTGCTCTGGCGTGGATGTCGCTTTCCCTTTCCAGTCTTTTTCGTCTGTTTGGGCGGGATCTGGGGAGGTTCTTCCGGCTCTATACCAGACGCTTGATGCCATTTGTCTACTTCTTTTGCGAGTGCAGAGGGTAGGTTCCTCCGAAGGATCTCCTGGCACTTCGGATCGTTGGCCCAGCCATTGCGCAGAGCATTGTGAGCGAGTAGACACTGCACATGCAGCCGGTGGATCTGAATCCGGATCTGGCGTTCAATCTTCGAAGGCGCCTTCTGGCCTTGTAGGATATCTTCTAGATGCACCTCGTTCTGATCCAGAGTCAACTCGAGATCGTCCTGCGGGGAGACAAAGTTGGAGGTAGAGGGAACAGCGGATTGGATGGCGTCTTCCCAGTCGACCTCGTCAGAATCCGCGCCATCGGAGTCGGAGATATTGTTATTACCATCCTCTTCTTCTTTGCCATTATCGTTGATCTCGCTGGGGACCGGGGTTAGGGAGGAGTCGGAGACTGGAGTCAGAGAAGGGCTGGTGGAGGATGTAGTTGTGGTTGCAGCAGCATGGCGTTTGGAAGGGGGAGGATCCTCAGAGGAGAGACGTTTTGAGGGGATGAAAGGGGGCATCCAGCAAGTAGTAATGGAGCAAGAAAGAGAGAAAGAGAAAAGCCGCAGCAGAGGACGATCAATGGAGTTCCAGAGAAGGGGAGGATGAAGTGCCGACGGTTGGAGATGATGAAATCAAGAGAGGATTTGGCTTCATCGACCGCTGCCCCTCATTCTTCCCAGGCCCCTCTCTCTGTCTCTTGATTGAGATTCTCATTCACGCCTTGCTTCCGCCTATTCTCCTGTGCTAATATAATACTATCTACAATCTACTGTTTTCATGATGGAGGCCGCCGTCAAGCGCTTCTTCTCGTCGCCCCGGTTTGCCGTTGCAGGAGCCAGCAATGACGCCAACAAGTTCGGCTTCAAGAGTAAGAGAAGAGTGCGCCAGTATTACAGATTATAATCATATGAACTGACGAAACTCCAACAGTTCTGGCTTGGTACCACCGACACTCTCTGCCTGTAACTCCTCTGAACCCGCGAGCTCCCAAGATCGAGCTTTCGCGGTCTCATTCCTACGATACGGTCGCATCACCACGATCGCTGGCCTCGCCCTCGCAGACGTCTCTATCGGTGGTGACTCCGCCCGCAGTCACTCTCCCTCTGCTCCAAGAGGCTCACTCGGTTGGTATTCCCGCCGTCTGGCTGCAGCCAGGGACCTTTGACGATGCAGTGCTGGACTATGCGCGGTCGCATTTCGAAGCTGTGATTGCCGGCGATGGAGGCAACGGGTCAGAGGGATGGTGTGTGCTGGTGGATGGAGAGGATGGATTGAAGGCAGCCGGCGTGCAGTGGACGAGCCAGAGACTGTAAAACCATGTAGTTTTGGATGGCTGCGTATAGTTCGTAGCGGCGATAATTGGTGGCTGGGCTTTTGTTGGATTTCTTCACTTTTTTCTCCTCTTCAACTTCTCTCCAAAAACAACATTCTTCCCACAGCCACTCTTTTATATTCCAACGCCACCTTCTGCATCTCATGAATAAATGAAGAAGAATAATAAAAAATAAACATAAGATAAAATATCATGCCGACCTCCTCCTTTCTCCTGGACTCTCCCATCCCTCCACATCTCGATCTTGTCGGCGCCCCCTCTCCTCTCTTCCAGGTCCCTCCTGCGTCTTCGGCCTCGTCTGCCTTATATCGCTCTATCTCGATCTCCCAGCATCGCAAGAGATCTCATCCAGAACCCGAATATAATCGCTTCAAGCTCCTTCAGACTCCGCATCGTCCTCCACCTCTGGTCGATGATATCTTCGCAGATCTTGATGACCATGACGAGGACCGTCAGCATGGGGACGACGATTACAACCGCCCCAGCCGTTATCGAGATCTGCCACGATCCTCTCTCGACGCGAGTCTGACAGATTCTGGCAAGGAATCCGATGACATCCGTCGCAAGCGTTGTCGTCGGGAAGACCCTTCCCTTGTCGTTGCTGCGTCGCCGTCTGGCGTGGATGAGAAGGTCCCTGACCAACTGCCGACTGCAGCCGTGCCCTTGCGATGGAGTCGCGCCGTACTCAACGTTGTAGGAAAAGTCTGGGATTTCTGCTGGTCTGGTCCCTTTCGTGGATTCTACGCCGGTGGCGGGCGAGGCTACTCGCTCGACCCTCCCGCACCTCCGCCCGACCTTTATCATCACACAACTCATCATCATTATCATCATCAGCCATGTCGGTCATCATCCCCGGCATTTCCCTCCTCTGCAGAGAAAGAGGCCGTCTCTGTACCCGGTGAATATCCGCTGGACGATGAGGAAGCTCTGCACGGCAACTGGGTGATGGTCTCTCCTTCCGAAGGGGCGACCGGCTCTAGCCCCTGTGTTCGCCCTCGTTCGCGACGCAATGTACCTCGTGGTCGTGTCGTTCCCCGTCGAACCCCTACGAAACGGGCTCTCGTGTCGCATCCTGCTTCCAACTTCGCGTCTCCCGCGAAACCGCGCGAAAGTCCTGTCTCAGTGGAAACACAACGGTACCTGGCGCAGCGGCGACGAATGGAACGCGAAGAAGATGCAAGCCTACGAAGACTGAACCGACAATTGCAAGCGATGATTCAAGAAGGAAAACAGGCGCTTGGAACGCGCGTGGAGGTCGATGATGTGGACATGGACGATTAAAAACTGTTTCATTATCCCTTTCCCCCCCCTTAACCCCCTTGTACTCTCACACTCACTTGTTGCAGCGCCTGTTGGTTGATTTTGTTTATTTTTTCCCTCTTTTTTTCTCTCTTGACCGTTCTAATGACCCTGATGAGACATGACACGAATTCCTATTATTTTTACACTATAGCAAAGTGATAGCCACAGCGATTAATTCACACCAACCCAGAATGAGAATGAATATGAATATGAATATGCCGGAAAAATATAAACACCCAAAAGACTACATAAACACCTTAAAAAAGAAACACCCAAAAAAAGAAATAAACCCCTTTACTTCCATTCCATTCCTCCTCCTCACATCTCTTAATTCCCACCCAATAACGGCACCTTCACACCACCAATAAGGCCAGTTAATCCACCCATATTCGCCAACGCGCTTGGAAGATCCGCACCCTGAAGCTGTCGGGGGACGGCATGGTTGTTGTTGTTACTGGTATCCTCAGCCTGTCACAATAATAGAGCCCACCCACGTTAGTTATCATCTCTGATTCATATTGAAGAATAAAAGACGCATGTAGAGGGCTAAGACATACCGGTACGGGGGCTGCGAGACCAACAGCAGCGAAGAGGGGGATCAGGACTAGGGAGAGCTTCATTTTGGTTGAAGTAGAGATTTGATTATTCTTTATTGGATCTCTTTATTGAGAATTGGAAGGGTTCTGTTTAGGAGAGTGAAGACTGTTGGGGGTAGGTTATCTTTTGGGGTGGTTGAAGTGGTTTTATACTTCGTCTATATAGTGAAGGGGTGGGAGTGCCCTTCATTCTCTCCTGGTTTGCCCTGCATTCTTCGCGGTTGAGGTTGTTTTAGGTTGTTGAGGAGGGGATGTTTGATATTTATCATCTGGAGTAAAGGAGTATGAGCCTCCTGTGAGGAATACTAACCCCTAGAGTGAGTCAGAACTCTTGTAACCTTTCATAAGTCATATATCGAACATAGCTATGATATATACAGTAAAGTAACATTATTGATTGTCAAACGACAGACCAGACTCCTTTCGAATTGCACCATAAACAGCCGCAATATCGCCCTTCTCCCCCTTTTCAGCCTTGACCTCCTTCAGGTAATAATCCGTAACCTGGACACTGCGCATCCTCATGCCCGATTGCTGCGCCAAATTGCTCGCATGGCGGAGATCCTTGCGGGCCAAGTCAACCGCAAACAGCGGCTCCTCCCGCTTGAAATAATCCCCGGAGCACATGCGATCGGCGTACTTGGCAAACGGGCCGGGGAACATACTGTGCATCCACTGCTGGTAAGCCTCCGCGCCCAAGCCGGACTTCTCTGCGACGACCAGGCCCTCTGCGAGCGTCTCGACGGTGTTCAGGATGAAGGTGTTGCCCAGGACCTTGAGGAGTGTGGCGCGGCCGACGTCCTGGCTGCCTCGTTCGCCGAGGTCGAGGGTGGCCTTTGAGGTGACCCCGTCTAGGAAGGGCTTGATGCGGGCAATGGCGTCGAGGGAGCCAGCCGGGACAACGACCATTTGGCCTGCATCTGCGGCGTTGGGGGCACCGAAGACGGGACAGGCGATGAAGGAGGCGCCGTGTGAGGCGAGGACGGCGTGGGTGCGCCGGGATGTGTCTGGGTGGACGGTGGAGCAGTCGACGATGATCTTGGAGGCGAGATCGGGCGCTGCCTCGGAGGTGAGGGTGTCGATGATTTGGTCTAGGGCTTTGTCGTCACCGACGCAGATGAAGACGATTGATGCGGCCTGCAAGACTGCGGGGAGGGTCGACGCCACCACGGCTGCTTGTGCTTTCTCTGCGTTCAGGGATTCCGCAAAGGCAGTAGCCTTGGCCGTTGTTCGATTGTAGAGGACCAAGGGGGATGTCTGAGGGCCTTTCAGCGCAATATTCCTGCTCATTCCCTGGGTTATTGTGTCAGCGAGGGGTTGGTTTCTATAGCTAGTCTACATTGTATGAGGGGTAAGACTTACCCGGCCGATGTTTCCCAGGCCAATCCAGGCTACCTTTTCTGATGCCATATTGAACTATAGTGAGTGAGTCTATTGACCAGGAGAATCGACTGGATCAGTAGATTATTTATAACATTAATCGATAGAGTGGGAAATCGAGTGGTGATGGTGATGTGTGGAGAGGCTCATCCCGTAAATATTATCGGTTCAAGAATTAACCGGTGCTGACTCGACGTGACTCATGTTCAGGTGCCTCCACGCTCGAATTGAGCCCAAAAGCTTCGCAAATAGCTTACGCGGATCTTGCGCATGCTTATGCATCAATATTGAAGCGTTTATTGGCTTTGTTGAAGGTTGTGTTGTGTGCATGACGTTGGCTGTGGGGAGTAAAGCGCCGACATTGTCCGACGAGAGGCTCTGCGGAGTATATCTACTTCTAGTTATGGCTTTGCATTTGTTTGGTACAAAAAGGTATTTGGCATCTCATTCTTGCTGAACCTCGACTCTTTGAGTATGATTAATCATGCTTCTGGCCTTCAATCACCTCAATGATCTTCTCGTATGCCACCACACGCCCCTCAGAGGAACCTAGCTTAGACGCAATCAATCTTGCCTTCGCCTGCATCACGGACGACAACTCACTGACAAGCACACGAATCAGTGCCTGGCCCAGCTCTGGTCCATTGATAGCAGGTGCACTTGTTTTACTGGCCCACACCCCTATACCCAACCACTCGACACGAGCCGCAAAGTCATACGTATCGAACCAGACGGGGAGCACGACCTGGGGGATTCCAGCTCTATCATGAGTAAGTCAATGTATCAAGACGTTTGATAGTCTGTGACTTGGTTGCAAAGGAAAAGAAACATACCGGATAGCTTCATGGTAAGAATTAGCTCCTCCATGGTGAACCATACATGAGACATAACCACTATTGAGAATGCAGATAGGCTCGACGGATAGCCACTCCTCGATGCGCACGCGCCCATCAACCACGGCATCGCGGATGTTATCGAAAATGGGATCGAGGAAGTCCTGGATGTTGTCGGAGCTGTCCCGCTTCAGTTTCCAGAGAACCTGGAGGTCTGGCTTGGTGTCCAAGAGGATACGGAGACCGTGTGCGAGCTCTCGGGCCTGGTCAACGCTAAAGCATACGTTTGAGCCTAGGTTTATCAGGACAGTAGGTCTTTTGGATAGCCACCTGGCTAGATCTGGGCTCTCATGGCTTATTGGGCGGTGGGGGCGCAGGATTGGACCGCAGAGGGTGAAATTCTTTGGTGTGTAGCTCGGAAAGTCGATTTCGGGGCGTGAGGGGACGATGACCTGTGTTGTTTCATGCGCAGATGTGGCTAGAGTTGGGTATGGGCCTTGAAGACCAAGGGAGTGGCGGTGTTTGTCGATTTCCTTGAGCGCAGGCGATTGAGTGAGTGCTGCTCCTAGTCGAATGGCGAGATAGGCATTAGGGAGGACTAGACGCCAGGGTAGGGGATACGAATATCCAGAACACAGTCTATTTTGTCAGAATAAATGTCACTGTGTTTCCTAACATCAAGCAAGGGCTCTAGGTAGAAGTATCCATGCGTACATTGGGTATTTCCATAGGTTGCCTAGCATGGGCTGCACAACATGGTCTTTGAGAGTATTCGGGCCCAGCACAACATACTGGCATTCCAGTTTACGACATGCATCCACAGCCTGAGCGAACAGAGGATCCACGACCACAATAACCGGCTGGAGCTGCTGAATGACCTCGACACAGCTGCGGTAGATCGACATGTACTCGGGTCCTGTCCATGGGGCCATTATACCAGGCAGTGCGTCGTAAGCCCTCAGTGCGCCATAGAAGCCGATGTCGTGAGTACAGAATGCTTTCTTGTACGGCTGGCCACCGGTCAATGCTTCCATCATGGAGCGGCCGGTGAGGGTATGGAACGTTGCAGTACTGGCCAGCAATGATGCTAGAATAGGGGCACGGGCATTCAGCTGGGAGACAACAGGGCCCAAGGGTGCGAATGAAGCAATATGAACTGCGTAGGATGGACGAAGAAGGAATTCATGAGCCACTGCGAGGCACACTGTGGCCTGGCCCAACTCGCTGTTGGTCAGGAACAGGATGTTCGATATCGCCATAGTGTATCTAGGGAGCTGGGAGGACAAGCCATGTGGAGAAGAAAAAGAACCAAAGGAGGAGGAGGACGTGGTATATAACTAATGCAAACAGTACAACAGGAAGTGTCAGATGTGAGTGAATACAATGGCCTCTTTGAGTGAATACATGTCTCACTCCAGGCCCATCAGCCATACTGTGGGTGCCTAGGTAGAGAAGAAATAAAGCAAATGCTATGGAATACTCGAATCTTTTTACAAAGCCTGGGTTGGTTTGATTGTATAATTCTCCTACAAATATAGAAAGTATATATGTGTACATATCTCGCTTAGGCTTTCAAAGCAGTGTGATTACAGTACTGCCAGGTTTGTTCTCTTCGCAACCCAACAGCTCAGCCAGTACTTCTCGTGAATATCACTGCTTGAGGATAGCTCTGTTCTTCGAGAGACTGTTCTAACGTCAGGAGGAGACGCGTGGTGCGGACATGTAGTTCTAGAGTTGCATCTTATTAGCACCAGTACCAGCTCCTAGAGAACACTAACAATGCAACCAGAAAAAATCATACCGTCAATATATATCTCGTAGCTCGAAAAGGCCTCCTCATCCCGATGAACAAGGATAGGGAAAGAGTCATTTAGCTTGGTCATTTCTCTGACCCGTAATCTCAGCCCGACATTCCGACTCTGATCAACCCATAGAACCTGATTGTTTTCCAATTCCGAGGGAAAAGAGCTACCCTGATCGAATGAGCCTTTCTGAGGCCTAGCCCGGTCCTTCAGCCAGCTTCGGAATATCCTGATTACACCGTCCTCGACGTTGACGGCACTGAGGAGAAGATTCGTCCCCGGCATGACTTTTACTACGTTTACGAGCACACATAGTTGAGAGAAATCTTCGAATCCTTCCATGTTGACTGGGCGCTTTACCGCGAGTTGATCTTCATTTGGAATTTCTTCATTATCTGCCTGGATTAGTATGACATCTCTCTCTTTCCTCTGTACAAACACACACACATATATATATATATTAGAAAGGACATACCTGACGGGATAGCTCTACTAGACCTCTCCTCCACCGCCACTTCTGGACGAAATCTTGAATAAAGTGAACTGAGTCTTCCCAGTTGATGTGCAGTCCCGACATTCTCATAGAGTGAGCCCTCTCCTTCATACTTGTCACTCAGGCCATCTGTGCTAAGGTATTTACAAAAGACATGCGGTTCGGTTAGTTTAGAGGTAGGATGAAAACATTCTAGGATAAGTTTGTATTCCTTGAGGGATGCAGACACTAGAAGCCGGTAGTGTAGAAGACGCAAGACGAGGGCGTGGAAGCGCTGAGAGACAGTCGACAGGGCAAGGAGCTCGCGCGTGGAGAAAGGCGAGAGAATCTGCACGAAAACCTGGAGTGGATTAGACGTCAGAGCGGCTTGACAAAATAGAGATATATAATCGGGCTGATACTGAGAGACTGAGAGAGCATACCTCATTTGGAAGCGAGAAGAGGTGAAGGGCTGACATGGTGATGGCTAACAGACCGTGCGGGGTACAATCTGGAATATTAAGCTGCTAACTTCGATGAGGGGGATTCATGTCGCTGTTCTGCGTAGACAATAGTGGCAAGGAACCAACAGAGTCGACTTCTCTGAGACTAACCAGGGACTTCCAAGTTGTCGCCGATAAAGCGCATTCTTCCCCGCATCCAGATAGAAGTAATACTATTAGACTACCTTAGTAGTACTAGTAAGATAGCGTATAGTTAGTTATACCTGGTACTGACGTCAGCCTGGTTGTCGCAGTTCGGGCCGCCTCGGCGGAATTATAGAAATTTGATGGAGTCTTCAGATTCACGATCAATGGATTCGTTTCCTGGAACTGACAAAATATTCAATATAGCCGAAATTTCTCTGGGGCATACTATATCTATCATTCCATTGTGGTGTGAGTTCTTGAAAGAAGCCAGGAGCAGCTACATAAATTTAGGAACTCAGACACGCGGAACACAGTAACTAAATAGTAATAACAAATAGTAAATAATGAATCAATAAATAAATAAATAACAAGCCTACAGGTTGGATATAAAAATCCCGCCACAATCCAGCGCTGAAATTACCCGATCTCCTTGCTGTGGCCCCTCGTTATGACCGCGTCCGGGAGAATTTGTTCGGTACCCCGCGGTTACAGCAGCTCTTATTATTATTACTGGATATAAAACCCTCTTGTCTCCTCTTGTTCTTTTCGCCTTGCTTGCTCCTTCTTGCTTGGATACCTGTACTTTTATCTTCGCTCACCCCCTTCTCCCAGTTGATCTCTGCGCCCAATTGATTGACCATGGTCGAAAGCGTTCTGGACGACATTTCTCACCGGAGATATAACCCGTTGCGGGGATCCTATGTGCTTGTCTCCCCACACAGGACGAAGCGGCCTTGGCAGTAAGTCCTTATGATCTTGCAGACTACATTTTGAATTCTATTGCGTTATGAGAAGCTCGTGTGCGGTTGGACAGCTAATTAACGGACTTTTGCGAGCAGAGGAGCGCAGGAGAGTCCCTCGAAGACAACTTTGCCCGCCTACGACCCTGCTTGCTACCTGTGTCCAGGGAATAAGCGTGCGCAGGGAGATCAAAACCCCAAGTATGAAAAGACATTCGTTTTCGTCAACGACTACAGTGCAGTGAAGGAGGAACAGGCACCTTATAACCCCGAGTCTGGAGACGGTACATCTTTCCCCGTACATCGCGAAAATAGTACACTGCTCCGAACAACCGGATTCTAATTCAACTTCTTCTTCACTAGATGCTGAATCGTTTTTCTTGAGGGCCGATCCCGTAACGGGGAAATGCTTCGTCCTCACCTTTTCCGCTGCTCACAACTTGACTCTGGCCGATCTGTCCCCGGCAGAGATCGTCCCGGTTATTGATGCGTGGACCGAGATTTACAACTCACACCTGTCGCCCAAATCTCCGCTGGCTACCGCCGTCTCTGCAATCACCCCGTCTCCCGATTCCCTCGCTGCAACCTTGTCCAAGCCCAAGGAGCAATACCGGTATATGCAGATCTTTGAGAACAAGGGAGCGGCAATGGGTTGCTCAAATCCCCACCCGCACGGCCAAGTCTGGACCACCAGTTCACTCCCCGAGGAACCCGCAGCAGAGCTCGAGCAGCTGAAGAAGTATCGCAAAGAGCATGGAGGCAAACACCTGTTGGAGGATTATGCCGCGCTGGAAAGTAAAAAGAAGGAGCGTGTAGTGTTTGAAAACGAGGCGTTCTTGGTTGTCTGCCCTTGGTGGGCTGTCTGGCCATTTGAGACAATGGTTGTCAGCAAGACACACAAGCGTGCTTTGGTTGACTTGAATGCTGCTGAGAAGGCCCAACTGGCTGAGGCTATTGCGGAGGTTACGCGACGTTACGATAACCTGTTCGAAACACATTTCCCATACAGTATGGGTATCCACCAGGCGCCGCTCGACGGAACCGACGAAGAGATTGAATCTTCGTATTTGCACCTACACTTTTATCCACCACTGCTGCGCAGCGCGACAGTGCGGAAGTTCCTGGTTGGGTAAGCCATCTAATTTCCTTTCTATCATCCACACGGGTTCACTAACGGACTTTAGCTATGAAATGATGGGCGAACCGCAGCGCGACATTACCCCGGAACAAGCCGCGGCACGGTTACGGGCCAGCGGCGGAGAGCTGTACCGGAAGAAGCTATAGAACTGGAAGCCACTGGAGGGGTAGTAAAGGCATTCCATACATCATAGACAAAGCAAATCCAGTACTTTCTTCTCACAAAATGCATTATAATCGCCATACCCGGAAAATACACTCACTCGTAAGACCAGGAAAATAAAAGGTAATATTTTTAGATGAAATATATTACAGACCAAGATACGATTGTCTCTGTGTCAACATCCACGCCAGGCTGCACGAGGCAACAATCAACGGACTCACAAACCGACCCTTGAGCTGTGCACTTCCAAAACCCAACCACTCGCCGGTGAAATGCACCAAGGCAATACCAAACGTCCAGACTGCAAGATCATACGCCACGGGAGTTGTAATGTGGTAAGCTGCAGACATACGGATGACTGCGGAGAGGAAGGTCCAAGTACCAAATGTTCGAGAGGAGAGGGCGTTGGTGTGTGGGCGACCATCTGCTTGACGGCCGTTGTACAGCTGGGCGGCGTATGACTCAGATACGTAGGCCTGGACACTGTTTGCTGCAGAAACGACAGA
The DNA here is from genome assembly GCA_027569145.1 of Aspergillus funiculosus. Taxonomy (NCBI): domain Eukaryota; kingdom Fungi; phylum Ascomycota; class Eurotiomycetes; order Eurotiales; family Aspergillaceae; genus Aspergillus; species Aspergillus funiculosus. The sequence goes on from JAPDEN010000010.1 coordinate 15,865, forward strand.
TACCTAGAAAAATTAGCAACAGGGGAACCGAGTTAGCCTGGGATTGAGATATGAACGTCGACTCCGACGGGAGGGTTGGGCCACATACCAGGACAAGCCATTTGGGGAGGAGACCCTCAAAGGGAGGCAAATATGCCAGGAGCTTATCCATTATGGAAACACAAACAAGGGTATGGCGGTGGAAAGAAGAGACCTTGAAGCAATTGACGCCAAATGTCAGTGTCGAAGTTGTCGTGGAGCTGATTGAAACAACAGTAATAATAAGGTATTACTTTGTCGCTCTCCTGTCCGTCTGTTGTTGATGAGCTGATGGAGAGGAGCTATTCCTATTTGGGTCATCAACAGCACTCCTCCGTGGCTACTAATCATTCTGGAAACGAGGTCATCATCAGTATTATCATGAGTATTATTAATGTAGTAATCAATTAATGCTAACTAATGGACGTAATGCAGCACTTTCGGTGTATCCTCAATTCTAGCTCAGCTGTGGTTTATTCTATGCTTTGAGATGCAATTCCGAATCAGACCGTCACTACCCCTGCCGGCGTGTCACCGCATTCCAGCAACGAGGGGTACCACATAGTTATCCAGTCCTCAATTGAAATAAACAAAAGAAAAGTACAGGTTGAAGAGTCATAAATCGTGCTTTCATAGCAACAATCACGTACTTTGGAAGACAACAGCTCCCAATACTGAATCGTTCGTGAGGCAGCTTTCAAGCACTGCGCTGAGTCATCCATCAACGAGAAAACGTGATCTGTGACAAGCTGGGCAAATTATTTTGGTATAACTACGAAGCTCCAGCTCTTCCCCAGAGTCAAATCGGAAACCTGTCCCACATTGGAAACTCCGGCCCCTCTGGTTGATCACGCACTCTCTAGCGATGGACTGCCTCAAGGATCTTCATTATGCACTCAAAAATTGGGAGTTCAACTTTGCTCCTGGATGGCAGACTGTGGGCGCGTCGGTGCTTCTGGCCGCCGGCAGCTGGTTTATCGTCTCCCGGGTTTGGACCTTGACCAGGGTCATCTTGAGTCTGTTCATTCTTCCCGGAAAGTCGGTACGTCGAGGACAAGAAGCTTATTCACGTCTATTCCTCTTCATATTTGTACTAACGTCTTCTCCCATTCAGCTCCGCTCGTTTGGGCCCAAGGGCAGCTGGGCCGTGATTACAGGTGCCTCGGACGGCCTGGGCAAAGAGTTTGCGCTCCAAATTGCTCGCGCTGGATATAACATCGTCCTTGTTTCTCGAACTACCTCCAAGCTGACCACCCTGACCGATGAAATCACATCCAAGTACCCATCCGTGCAGACCAAGATGCTGGCGATGGACTTCGCCCGCAATGAGGACCACGACTACGAGAAGCTGAAAGAGCTTGTGAGCGATCTGGATGTAGCTATTCTGATCAATAACGTTGGCAAGAGCCACAATATCCCGACTCCTTTTGCCCTGACTCCCGAAGACGAGATGTCTGACATCATCACCATCAACTGCACGGGCACACTGCGGACCACTCAAATCATCGTCCCTGGGATGATTCAGCGCAAGCGAGGACTGATTCTCACCATGGGGTCTTTCGGTGGACTCGCCCCGACTCCTCTTCTCGCAACCTACTCCGGCAGCAAGGCGTTCTTGCAGCAATGGTCCACCTCTCTCGGCTCGGAACTCCAGCAGTACGGGATTACCGTCGAGCTGGTGCAGGCTTATCTCATCACATCCGCCATGTCAAAGGTTCGCCGGACAAGCGCTATGATCCCCAACCCCCGCACATTTGTGAAAGCTACCCTGTCCAAGATCGGCAACAACGGCGGCTCTCCAACCTATGCTTACAGCTCTTCCCCATACTGGAGCCACGGGTTGCTCGCATACTTCATTACCTGTGTCGTCGGTCCCATGAGTAAATTGCTTGTCAACCAAAATCGGTCCATGCATGAGGCGATCCGAAAGCGGGCTCTGCGCAAGGCGGAGCGAGAGAACGCGAAGAAGAGCTCTTAAAAAAAAGTTATTTTTTGTATGATCGATTTCGGGCAATATCGAGGAGGTATGATGGTTCAGTCCATCATCATTGGGAATTAACTGCAAGCAGATTTTTGGCTTAGAATTTCTCTTTAAGTTGAAGCACTACTAGCAGTATGGAAACAGAAGTGCCTTGGGGTGGGTATAATCAGCAAATTTATATCTTGCACGACTTGCCCCGAAAAACGCAAACAAGTTATTATTAATTTCTATTCTATGGTTCAAAGCGAATATTTTATTTTCTTTTATTTCTCATCTTTTGATAATGCTCTGAACAGGTCGTCAGCCCTCACTTTAAGTGTGTTCCTGGCTACGAACTATTATCCCCTGAGTCAGGCTATTAGTACGTACGGCAATGATCTTCAGGTTACTGCATCTCTTATGTCCAACCACCAGACTCCAGAGTCCAGACCCCAGGAAGATGAGCATGTTGTCGTGCTTTAGCCAGTAGATCATGAAAGCAACTGACAATGGGAGCCTCTGACCGCAAAACATCAAGAAACAATTAATAATAATAATAATAAGAAAAAGAAGAAGAATGATGATGATGATGCCTTGTGCCTATAAAAAGCATACCACGTGATACGGGCGGAAACGGAAGGTTAAGCGGAAAGCGTCTGTGGTGGTGCAAATATGATGACGGATGAGGATAGTGGCTAAGGAGCGAAATGACGCAGGATGGTTCTAGTCGTGCATTCTGCAGACTAGCTACCAAGATAGCGCAAGCCCTAGGAGTAATTTCGGGCTCAAGTCGCGTACGAAGAGTCAAGAACAAGTTGACAAAATACCCTTGTAAGTTATGCATTTATCGGAATTATCGCCCGGCAGATTTTACAAGGCTGACAGGCAACTGGCTGGTGAGTATTATCTTTTGATCTTAATCCCATCAGATGTTGTTGGGAACTGATGATTCTCAGACATAAGAAAAATAAAAAAAAAAAAAAATCTCACTCCCCTTAGGTAGGTTACATGTCTTGTTGATGGGGTGGGCTCCTCGGAGCTAAATTCCGTACCCATACCGTGCCACCATCCTGGTAAGAAAGGTTTTCACCGTAGCCTTAAATTAACTAGATTGGTGGAATCAACGCCAACGGGAAAGTTCCGGGTCGGTCTGAGACTCGAAGTCCTATCTGAGAGATTAGACCTATTAGGAGCGATAAACTGGTTCTTGCTATCATCCCTAAACAGAGTATGTCTTTACTTTGTACTGCTCTCAAGGCGTGAGGAGGCGTTAGTGTGAATTTGCTCGACTATGCGCCCTGAAAATCCTGCCAAATAATTCCCTTGTCTGAATCTCGCTCATGTTGCTTGGACAAGGCACATTAATGAACACTGTTAAAAATCTGATGGTGGATCCCAGAGCAAGACTCGAGTCTGGTAGAGGTCCCATGACCCCACTAACTAGAGGTTTCTTCGAAGGTAAAGAAAATTTTACTATCCGAATCGGCACACCGAGTTGTAACCTGTCGCGCTTTGATCATTTGACGATTCGATCCCGAGTTATCGGCCTCCCGAAAACTTCGGCTCGGGATGGGGCTACTAGCAGTAATAACGCAATAATGTGCGAGTACCGTAGCTAGCCGCCGGATTCTCCGTAAAACTTCTCGGCTTTGATGGAATATAGAGAGCCAAATAAGTTTCTCTTCTTTCCTGAGTATTAACCTGACTAAATGCTCGGGATGTAGACATCTGTACTTTTGTCAGTCTTCGGCCGGTTCGAACAGTCCTTTTGTTGGCCCGGGGGGCCGAGATAAGTCAGCGGCACAATTTTCCAGCGAAGATCCACTTCAGCAGCAGAGGAGGATCTGCCGAAGGCCCAAAACAGTCGACTTTTTTTTTCAGCGAATCTACACGGAGAAATTTGTGCGCCGTGGGTAGCAATGTGGGTCTTGGAACAGCTCACCCAGGGAACAGCACATCGCTATTTGAAAATCGCCGTAGATTAGCCACCAAATCAAGGTCCACTCAATCCAGCTGTACGTACAATGTAGCATTTTGAGGTGTTTTTACAGTTTTACTACTCATGCATTCAACTTTTATTGACGTATTTGGTTTAGTGCGGTCCCATGTGGCGTCGACGGCGCAAATCTTTTCTACATCCCGCGATACAGCCAATGTAAAGTATTTTGAATTCCGTTTTTGACGACCTCGACCTAAGAGGTTGAGGATATGATCACAAGACTGTGAAAACTATGATAGTTAATGGTGTGCATGCAATACATTGTATCAGGATTGAAAGCCTTTTTGATAAGTTTTTTACACGCGTCAAAAGAGCAGAGATGAGTTTTCGCCTTACGGACCCGTGGATAAGGACAACCTACACGTGGTTCCGACGCCCGTGCCTGTGCCTCTGGCCCTGACTCGGCTTCGCTTCTATATCGATAACAACTCCCGACCGTCTATCTAAAACCTGAGAGTACCTAAGTACCTACATAGTACATGCTTCTTCTGGTGGTTATCATGCTTTGAAGCTATTAAGCATTTAGCCATGCGTATTTCGATTCCTAGCGTGTTGTATTATGTATAGGAATGCTGGTGCTGTGGATGTTGGTGGCTGGCACTAGTCTGAATGCAGTGGCGATAGTCTAAATCCATGATGTACTTGAGTAGTGACTCTGTCAAAGGCACAGGTTGCAGAACACTTCAAGGACTACGTTACTACTAGTAGTAGTAACACTGCTACTAGTACTAAGTCCTAGGTACTACACTAGTAAATAGTCCTTGCTTGTTTGCTCTGATCTGCCTTTGCAACCCAATATCATACGAAGAAACTATCCAGGTTGCGCCGCCGTCATCACCGAGAAGGGAAGGAGCCGAAACTGTCACGTAATCAGCCGTACGGCTCGTGATTTTCCCAAGCGTCTCTTTTCGGGTTCCTCGTTTGTATCCTCAAATCGCCATCTTCCCACTTCCATGTTCCCTTCAGAGTCCCGACCCTTTCTCCACTGTCTCTCCACCCGAGACAGACTCGGTTACTCGAGAAAACATCATAGAACACTTCCAAGTTCCATCTACCGAAATCACCCCTGATTCTTCGTATCCTCCCAGTCCTCGGTGGGCCCGTAAGATCCGGGCCCCCGTTTTTTCCCTCATTATGCTACCCAGAAAAAACTGGGTTCCCCGATCCGTGGGATGGAAGATACCTGCCGTTATGTGTGCATTGTGCTCACTTGTCAGTGCTCTCACTTTCTGTTCATGTCATACGGTGGCCTCGCCTCGCTCAACCCCGACTAGAAATTCTGTTCACAATATAAGACCTCCCTCCTCCCACCTCCCACGTCCTCTACTCCATCCATCTTCTTATTGTCTATTCATTCCACCTCAATTCCGATCAACAACATTCACACATAGTGTGGGCTCACTAGCATCATGGGTGTGGGCAAATTAAAGACGCTTTTCAAGCCGAGTGCTGAAGAGCACTCCCACGCGACGACTCCTGACCGGACCAACTCGACCTTGGAGAAGGACAATGTCACTCTCGATGACAGCCCGGTTCCTTACTTGACCTGGCGGTCTTTCGTCCTGGGCATTGTCGTCTCGATGGGAGGTTTCATTTTTGGATATGCCACAGGTACATAAACCTTTTTTTCGTCTGTCAGTGCACTATTTCTCTTCTCTAACATCCTACAGGACAAATTGCTGGGTTCACAACAATGAATGATTTCAAGGTTCGTTTCGCGCAGCAACATTCGGATGGCACATACGCATTTAGCAATGTTCGAAATGGTTTGATTGTCGGTTTGGTACGATTACTTCCCCCCGGCCAAGTTCTCCCGTGCTGTCCTGACATTTATCCCTGGTTAGCTCTCCATCGGTACTATGATCGGCGCTTTAGTCGCTGCCCCCATTGCGGACCGCATTGGTCGCAAGTACTCGATCTCGTTCTGGTCGTTGATTCATATTGTTGGGATCATCGTGCAAATTGCTACAACAAACAAGTGGTACCAGATTGCATTGGGCCGTTGGGTGGCTGGTCTGGGCGTCGGGGCTCTGTCCAGCATTGTCCCAATGTACCAGAGTGAATCCTCTCCTCGTCAAGTCCGTGGTGCAATGGTAGCCGCTTTCCAGCTGTTGGTTTCCTTCGGTATCTTCATCTCCTACATCGTCAACTTTGGCACCGAATCTATCAACTCAACTGCCTCTTGGAGAATCACTATGGGAATTGGTTTCGCTTGGCCATTGATCCTCGGCGTCGGAACACTTTTCCTTCCCGAGTCCCCTCGCTATGCCTACCGACAGGGTCGTGTTGAGGAAGCACGAGATGTGATGTGCAAACTCTACGGAGTTGGCCCCAACCACCGCACCGTCGTCCAGGAAATGCAGGATATGAAGGAGAAGCTGGAAGAGGACGAAGCTGCTGGAAAGGCTCATTGGTATGAGATTTTCACTGGTCCTCGCATGTTTTACCGCACTATGCTGGGAGTTGGCCTTCAATCACTGCAGCAACTCACCGGAGCCAACTTCATCTTTTACTACGGAAACAGTATCTTTACCTCTACTGGGTTGAGCAACAGCTATATCACTCAGATCATCTTGGGTGCGGTCAACTTTGGCATGACCTTGCCTGGCTTGTACATTGTTGAACACTATGGTCGCCGGAAGAGTCTTATGGTTGGTGCTGGATGGATGTTTATCTGCTTCATGATTTGGGCATCTGTCGGTCACTTTGCTCTCGATGTTGCGGAACCACAGAACACCCCCGCGGCTGGCAAAGCCATGATTGTATTCACTTGCTTCTTCATTGTTGGTAAGTACAACCTCACTCCCCTTTTTCCTCTATCACCATTTGGTCACCCAAAAGAACATTTAAGAACTAATGCCAATTGTCCTGGACAGGCTTTGCATCAACATGGGGTCCTCTAGTGTGGGCTATTACCGGAGAACTTTATCCAGCAAGATACCGTGCCGTTTGCATTGGTATCGCCACAGCATCCAACTGGACCTGGAACTTCCTGATCTCTTTCTTCACCCCTTTTATTTCCTCGGCCATCGACTTTGCTTATGGATATGTTTTCGCCGCATGCTGCTTCGTTGCCGTCCTTGTTGTGTTCTTCTTCGTCATTGAGACCCAGGGCCGCACCCTCGAGGAGGTTGACACAATGTACGTTCTCCATGTCGTTCCATGGAAGAGCAGCAGCTGGGAGCCTCCAGAGCATATTTACGAGGATATGCATCCCCGTCACGACAATAGCAAACTGGAGGCAAACGCGGAGCACGGTGAACACGGCGAGACAGAGCATGGAGAGCCAACTGAGATACGCGAATAGATGGAAGATGATGATGTTACACACGTCTCCTGCACTGAATCATGATTCGAGGTATGACAAATGAAGGCATCTATAACGACCGAACAGAGCCTTTGATCCCCCACTCTTGTGGACAGTATTTCGAAAGACGAGTTGCCACGGTTTGCATCATAAAATGCAGCAAGTTTTTGTTTTTATTGTTTTTTGTCCTTTCTTTTCTGTGCAATACCTGTATATTTATTGTGATATTTTGAGCGGTCTACAAGTCATAAAATAATTTTAGCATTATCTAATGTTGCGGAGTATTGATTCTTTATTTCTTTTCTTCCTCTCCCTGATAGACAGTAGCACAGTGGCCTCAGGCTACAACATAATTCTAGAGGTAGATGGTTGAAGGAGTGTACTTTTCACATTCAATCCTACCTAGGCGGTTTCTTGAATCATCCACCATGCCAGTAACTCATTGGAATATTAAAAGACTTGTCCATTCATTAAGAATCTCACTAGACCGTCGCTTTATCCCTCCTCTGCAGCATGTATTTGCGAGAGCCATGTCTTCCATTGCCCGCCCTCCCCCTTCGCGCCAATTCCCAACGTCGGGCTTCGTGAAATTGAACCCCTCCAAGAAGATAGAAGAAGAAAAGCTTCCTTTTTATGCCCCAGACAATTATTATCCAGTTTATATTGGCGAGGTTTTCGTGTCTAGATACCAGGTTGTTTCCAAACTAGGATACGGCACATCCTCCACTGTTTGGCTATGTCGTGACCTTCGGTGAGATTACTGATAACATTGCGAATGTCTGTCTAATTCTCTGTAGAGCACATCGATTCCTTACACTCAAGGTCTGTGTTAGGGGACAACACCCAAGCCATGAGATCGACATCTCACAGCATTTGAACAATTCCAATGATCATCCCGGGAAAAAATTAGTTCGTCTAGTCCTGGATTCGTTTCACGTTAAGGGCCCCCATGGCGAACATACGTGCTTGATTTACCAGCCACTTGGAATGAGCTTCTCCGACTTCCAGGACTTGCTTCCGGATAATAAGTTGCCTAAGGAGCTTGTTCAGCGAAGTATCCAGTTTATCTTAATATCATTAGCTTTCATGCATGAAAATAATGTCATACACACCGGCAAGTCTAGTCTACAAGAGCAACGAAGGATGAAAGTATGATGCGCTGATACGACTTCTAGATATCTCATCGAATAATGTACTTCAAGGCGTTGAAGATAGCTCTATTCTTTCCCAAATCGAAGAGGATGAGATCCATCGCCCAATTGCCAGAAAGGTTCTGAGTGACCGTAATATTTACTACTCGCGACCAATGCCAGTTTGCTCGGGTTTACCTGTTCTTTCCGACCTTGGCGAGGCGAAAGTTACAAAAGAGAAAAGCCAAGGCGATATCATGCCTGGCATTTATCGGGCACCGGAAGTGATCCTGGACATGGGTTGGGATTGTAAGGTGGATATCTGGTCGATTGGCACTATGGTGAGTCGAACAACAAATCAAGTAGCCGTCGTGTTTCATGTAACTGTACCTATATCCCAGGAACTCAAAACTTAACAAACCGTAGGCCTGGGATTTGGTAGAGGGCAGCCACTTATTTTTTGCAAAAAAGGATCGCATCCTCAATGATGAACAGCACCTAGCAGAGATGGTATCCCTTCTGGGCCCTCCCCCTCTAGAGTTTCTTAGAAGGAGTGAGAAATGCCACCGATTTTGGGATGGCGAAGGTATGCATGTTTGTTTATTTTCCAAGCTCATCCTCGAACTAAATCTAATAGAGAGTCAATTACAGGCAACTGGAAGGGTTGTTCTATACCGATACCAGAACAGTCATTGGAAATCAGGGCGCGGCAATTTTCCGGTGAAGACAGGGAGCTTTTCCTCAAGTTCTTGCGAAGGATATTCCGTTGGATTCCAGATGAGCGGCCGACGGCGGAGGACCTTGCATACGATGACTTTTTGATGCAGCCTGTGCTAGCTGCTAGATTATCGGGGTGATTAAATCGCGGATATCGTTGTTGAGTAGAATCTTGAAGTAGAGGACTCGAGGTTGGCTGATATATGAATTCGATCTGAAAACATCTGTTAACCTCCAATGCACTCGTCTCTATAATTGAACTTCGACTCCATATAGAATATTATTAGATGTAGGATCGGTCTCCCTGGTTATCTTCATCCGCTTCCGTGTCCCTGGTAAAGCTATATTCATCAGTAGCACCAGCTAATCACCCTGCTTACCCGGCACGCAAGCTCAGGGCGGCACTACCCATCTACTAGATCATGGACAGGAATGGCTTTGGTATCTGGGATTTTTACTCAGTAAATACGTACGCAGCTGGCCACTGACCAGGAAATGGGTTTACTAGAATACTTGAAGATACTTGAATGCAGCATGGAGACTCTATTCGATTCGATTTAGTAGATAACCTAGATGGAATATAATTGTAGATCAGACTAGGATAGAGAGCCACGAGGTATGTATGTATAGATGCAAAAGAAAATTTTTCATGAGCAAGGCAAAGAAGAAGAAGAAGAAGAAGGACCACCCCAACGCCTTTGGATTTTTGGGACACCCAGGATCATGACGAGAATGTGAAGATAATATAAAAGGGGAAAGGGAGGTGTATATTAGGAAGGGAACTTCGTCTCATCGTAGACTGCGCGAAGCAGTAGAACGAAGAAGAGTGATTTAACGACGTTGTGTTTTGCCGATTGAACGCTTTCCGGTGAACTTAAAGAAAAAAGAGCTCTGTTAGTATCGAAATGGAAGGTAATTGGAAAAAGATGGGAATAATTGAACGTACCAGGTGCTTGGGAAGAGAGGCGGTTGTGTGTCGATCGGCTTCTCCCTGTCGGGCCATGCGGTTCATCTTCTTCTGTCCCAGCTTCGCCAGACGTTCGGCCTTGCTGCGGGCAGTTGAATCGGTAACACCATCCACCAGACGGTTGGTGGCCGCCTGGCTGCGGGCACGGCTCTTGGCCTTGGCGATAGCCAGACGTGGGTCGGAGGTGTCGACATCCATGGCATCGCCGGTCTCGGCTTCGCTGCGGGTCGATGTGCGTCCACGAACTTGGCTCTGGGACCGGGCACGGGCAACAGCGGCTTCGGGATCGTAGCCAGCTGCGTCCAGAGCCTTCTCCATCTGGGAGAGCTTCTGGGCCTTGGCGCTGCGAGGGATGGCCGCACGGTTCTTGAGAGACTTGCGAAGCTTCGCCTCGTTGCGCATCAAAGTCCGCTTCTCGCGGATCAGGTCTGCCTTCATGCGGATGTCTGCGTCCTCTGCCTCTTCCACGCTCTCGTCTGAGTCGTAGTATCCCTCCGCCTCCAACTTCTCTTCCTCTTCCTCTAGGGCAGCAAGCTTCTCCTCGATATCTGGGTCCACATAATCGTAGATGTTCTTGCCATTCCACAACTCGGGTATCTTGTCGTGCTTCCATTCGTCGTCTGCAAGAGTGTAGGTCTTCTTAAGGTCGATGTTGTAAACACCAGCACCGCCATTTTCCTCCTCGATATCCCGCTCCAGCTTCTTCCGGTCTGGGTCGCTCTTGTCGTATTTCTTGAGGTCTGTAATAGCATCGGGGATGAAGGTCTCCCGCTGTACACCACCCATAGGCTGTGCAACGTGGATACGGGCCAACACATCTCCGAGTCGCCCACCAGGGGTGCCAGAGCTGTTGGTTCCGGACTTGAGCTTCTGCGCCACTCTCTCTGCCAGCAGCTTGTCGCAAGCAGCGTTCTTTACGTTCGTCACACCCTCGGTAGTAGTACAGGACAGTTGCAGCAATTCAACATCTCCGGATTTAAGCATCTTCTGCATCTCCTCCTGGAGTTCGGGCTCAAGGTCCTCGGGGCGTCGGACATCGATCTTGTTGACAACAACGAAGACAATCTTGTTAGCGAACAGAGGTCGAATGCTGTGGAAGAGCTTGATCTGATCGGAAACGGAGTATCCGCACTGCTCAGACAAGTCCATAAAGTACATTACGGCAGATCGCAGATGCGCAATGGCAGTAATGGACTGCATTTCGATGGTGTTCATCTCCTCCAGAGGGTGGTCTAGAATTCCGGGGGTGTCGATGGCCTGGAACCGGAGGTACTTGTAGTCGAAGTGACCAACAAACAAACTCTTGGTTGTGAATGCATAGGGCTGGACATCAACATCGGCGCGGGTGATGCTGCGCAAGAAACTGGATTTTCCGACATTGGGATACCCACAGATCAAGAGGGTTCGGGTGTTGGGGTCGATTGAGGGTAGACGACCCAAATGCTGTCTGACTTGTTCCAGGTAAACGAGGGGATCCTTGAGACGACGGCAGATAGTGGCCATGCGACCTAGAGCGGCGCGCTTGAGCTGCTTGCACTGAAACAGGGATTGGGCGTATTTGATCAGACGGACATAATCGCGGGAAACGGTTTCGATGAGGTGTTTGGCGGTCGAGACTTGACCAAGGGCGATTCTGAAATGGTCGGCATCGTACAGAGTGTTCATCAAATCCTTATCTGGTGGATTGTGAGACGGGTTCGATGGGAACGGCATATTGCACCTAAACCAAGGCACAGAGGATTTACTTACGGAAAGGATGAATATCCTGCAGTCTGGGGAATCCATCCAAAATCGCTTGGAATTTTTCACAGAAAGTTTCCTGGGTAAACTTGACCTTACGAGTATAAAAGCCTGTCGGTAGGAAAAGAGAAAAAAATTCTCGTATTAGTGACATTCACCATCACCCATATATGCCATCCGCAAAACATCGATATCGCGACATACCTCGAATACGACTGATCTTAAAACCAGCACGGATCTGAGTGGGGAGCTGTCGCTGGGTGCGACTGAGGACGATATCGAGAAATTCCTGGCTGGTGGGCACAGGAGGGATCTAATCAAGCGGTGAAAACCAGCAGCATCAGCATTGCGAAAGTTTGTTCGGGGGGAGGGGGGGGAGATATTCCCAAGAACACCAGAGGGGGAACTCACATCCTTCCATGTGGTCTTCATGATGGGCACCTGAGAAAGAGTCTGTCTAAATTGAAAACGACTCTATTACCGAAGGACAGCCCGACTCGAGGATGGAACGAGATGAAAACAATCGTCTGGCTGGACAGAATAAAAAAAAATTATTTGGGAGGCGGTCGGGGGCAGAATTTTAGGCGGGCGGTGAGGCCGAATGTGGGGAATTTTTGCGGTTTTCCGTAACCGAGATTTTACGGGTGGTATTTTTACGAGCGTATTTGCGACCTGCAGAACAATAGAGTGCGAATCGAGCAGAAAAGAAGAAGAGAAGATGAAGAATCAAGTCGTATACATTCATTGACTACCGGCGGAAGAACTTCTATGATAAAACACTGATGCCTGCCCTGACCAAACCAATCCGGTCATCTCATCATAGCAGATCGTAGGTATCATCGTAGACCCCCCCACATAGAACTCCATTGCTTTTCGAAGTCAAAGCCCACCCTTTAAGACCAAATCCAGAGTATAATCCATGAGCATGCATCGAATGGGAATGAAAAAAAAAAAAAAAAGGTACATCAAACAGAGCGGGAAATAAGAAAGTCATAACAGGGTAAAAGGGAAAGAAGAAGACGAAATAATTGTAGAATTCTTCAAGGTAGGTAGGTAGGTAATGGTATCAAATCCACGTCTCTCACTAATGACTGAACTCCAACACCTATCCTTTTGTTTAGCAAATGGGATCTAGACAAAAACGATTCAGGTAGAGAGGTAAAACCCACCATGTCTATCCAGCCACCACCACCAAACTGACACTTACTCGACCCGCGGTTCTCGAAGCCAAATGACTCGTAGAATGGCACTAGATGGTCGTGCGTGATAAGAACAATACGATCTGCGATCGCTGCTTCGCGGATTCTCTGAATATATGACTTCATCAGAGTACTGGCGACTTGTTTGCCTTGGTGTTCGCGCGAGACAGCGAGGGAGTGGATGGCGATCGTAGAGCCATATTCGTCATGACCAACAGTCTCTCCGTCCACCACTGTCAGGCGCTCAGTTTGCCAGTTCACCGGAAGCTCCATAGCTTTATCTGTCACTATAGGCGTGGACGTCCGCGTAGCGATGATGTGTCCGACAAGGGTAGGGCGGGGCTTTGGCTGGACGTGATCGAGGATGGGAAGGGTGAACAGGCCAAGGCACAGTTCCGGACATCTTCCAAGACGGTAGATAAACTATTCATTATTTTGCGACGAAACGGCGCGCAAAGGTTAGCATGATCTTATCACAACATCATACTCTTAGGCATCTTCGGATGGAAGGACGACGCATACCTTTTCTCGCGAGCAGCGCTCCTGTTCGGGGAAAGCCTCTTCCACAGTAACACAATCATCTACATTCGACTGTGTCAAAACCTGCACGAAGGGGTACAATTCATCCAACTTTGAGCGATGGTGTACAGGCGCGCGACGGAACCAGTAGGGGTATTCGTTCAGATCATCGTGGTCCACGGCAACGTAGTCCTCGTCGACTTCTTCCTCTTCATCCGCATCTTCTGCGTCTTCCAGGGGGAGGCCGTTCGCAATTATCGCCTCTGCGTGTTCCGTCAGGCGCGAGAGGTCGTCCTCGCTCATAGGTAGGGAAAACCCGTTGCTGTTAGACAAGGGCTTCAGGCCGTTGATAGGCTCCGAAAACTGGTGGTTTGCCTGATCCGACATGGTCTCGAGGAGCTCAAATCCGGAATGGTAGTTGGGCGAGATGGGATGAAGTTTATATATAAGTACTATGAGAGAGGAGCGAGAAGACGAGGACGATGGTCGAGGACGAAGACGAAGACGCAACGCACGACGGTAGACAAACCCGAGGATTTTTTGGACTGCAAGTGACTCTGTAAAAAAAGGGCCGGGGCGAAAAAAAAGAGTTCGAATCCGAATGGCCGGAAGAGTCCAGGAAAGGGTGGGGGGAGTCGCGCCTTAGCTTAATGCAGATGATCCTTTCTAACCAGGGCTTTTGGAATCAGATCTTGCAGGTGAAGAATATATTGTAGTTCACATTGGTTAATCCTAGTCTATATCTTCTTTTCGCCCAGACGACGATGATTGATTGGGTTTGGGAAACAGAAATTTCCTTCTCGTATCGCGGGGCAAATTTCGCAATCTCTCCACCGAAAGACACATCTTCGAATGTACGTCCGCTAAACTGTACTCTACACTTTAGTAGTACTAGTAGTACTAGGTATTTAAGTGGCGTTGGATAGATAAACTACGACTAAAAATTCTAACAGAGGCAAGAAAGCTGTACTGCGTATCGATGGAATTGCCAATGCGCCACCCACCAGCCCTTATCGAGTTTCAACAAGTTCTTCATAACCTCCGAGCCAAGGATAGTATCGGGCTGACTCGCATCGACTATAGTCAACATGTTCTATAACTTAACTACTAGCACCGTTTCCAAAGAGAGTTCAAGGTTCGGATTGTATAGAGTATGACTCTCTGAAGGTTATGGGCTTACCAATAACACCTAGTTAACTCTGATGCCATTGTAGCATGGAAATGGTAACTGTCAGTTCAAACAGCATGATTGATGCCTCTGATTTGGGGTGTAGGAGATCCGCCAGATAGACAGCTATACATTGCCTCCGCGCGGCTAGAAATGTATTTGGTTTCGGGCTCATCAATGCTGTTCTTGAGCATAATTTCGCCTATCCATTACCCCTCATGGGCTACCTGGGTATACTCCGAACTGCCTATATTGCAGTCAAGCAACATGCTGAGATCAAAAGACCAAGGGGATCGAATGCTATTCGAAAGGTGCCTAGGTTAGTACCTCGGTCTTCCTCAATCCAGAGCTGAGCGAATTGAGGGAATAAACTGTCCAACTCATCTCACAGCCAAGGAGGAGCAAAGTATGAGCAAAATAATGCCTCATAACTTCAACGCCAACATTAAAAAGATGCACTGAACTGCTATATAAAAACGACATCCGCTTATCGGCTTCGGGTGAAGTCGTCGCCAGCCGAAAACGGAACGTGCGTCATTGACTCATTTTCTCCCAAAACACATCGACCCATTTTTCTCTTTTTACCCCCCTCGACCAGTGCATTATTATTATTATTATTATTATTATTATTATTATTACTATTATTATTGTTCTCCCCACAGTAGTGCTGGCATCTTGCCCTCTTTCTTGCACTGCTTGCTTGCCTCTCTGTTTATCTTTGTCTCTGGTATGGGTTAATTAGACCTTCCTATGAACCATGAGCTCGAGGGCGCTCACTTGGTCGCGGACTGCTAAGTCCCCTTTCCTCAAGGTACAGACCTCCCTTCCTAGTGCCTTGCCAGCTAGCTAGTGGTTGTTTTCAATCTAACTTATTCCTCGGTTCAGCGGCATCATGGCGTCCTCGGTGGTTGTGATCTGGGATTAACGTCCCAATTGGACCCTTTCCCACATCGGTGTTTCTCGTCCTCCTGCGATCGCGATGTCCATCAGAGCGCCGACTTTTCTTCTTCCAGCAGCCAGAGCTATGATCGTCTCGGTCGTCGCGCCAAGGAAAAGTTGCTTGATCGGGTATGACAGTCTCCTAGCCTCTACACCCTGCTTCTAAATCATGTCTGCTAATTCTGGTTGGGGGTTTATAGGAATTCTTCTTGAGCTTATTGAACTCCGCATCTACCAAACGAGAGGCCAAGTCATATCTGGCTCGCCTCAAAGCTCAGCACCAGCTGAACCCCCCAAAGAAACCGTCGAGCAAACAGATCGAAAATAAAGTTACCCACCCATTACCATCTGGTGTAAACCTAGGCTCTTTCTACGGTGCATCGAGATCCGTTTATGACAGTCCAGTTTTCAGACAAGACTCGACCCCGACTGTCCCACGCCAGGATATACCAGAGCGACTCCATCTAGCATTGGTCAAAATTAAGACACCACAGCTATTGGACGACTCAACTCTAAATGGGGTGGCCAAGACTTTATCCCAGCTTAACAGACTGGGCATGGGTTGCTGTGTTGTTGTTGATCCTGGAACGACAGGCGACATTAATTCCCTGCGAAAAATAGCTACCGAACAGGTGGGCCGTATCTCAACGGCAATTGATGACCAACCAGACTCAAAATCTGCGCATCTAGACTCTCTGCTATCTCTTTCTCCAAGAAGTCCAAGTAGACCCACGGTTTCCTCCCGAAAGCTCCTTCTTGGAGCATTGCGGGATGGGCAGATTGTCATTGTCGCTCCAATTGCCTATACAGAAGACACACCAAAAGCGGTTATTATTCCTGCGAATGACGCTATTCTGGCTTTGACAAGGGAGCTGGCAGGTCTAGCTGTAACGCCAGACCCTGATGAGGACCCAATCATCACAGCACGGACGATCGCTGATCTACAGAAAGAGGTGTCTCTGGATCGAGTCATATTGTTGGACCCGCTCGGGGGCGTTCCTTCCTTCAGCGGGCCTCAAAATTCTCATGTTTTTATTAATATTAACCAGGAATATGAAAACATTGAGCGCGAGTTGCTCCAAGTCAGGCAATCTGCGACGGTTGAAGAAGAGTCTGCGGATAAGCTTGCGCATTCCATAACAGAGAGCAATCCATTCTCGAAATTCGCGAATTCAGAAGTTGCCTCTGTACCCTCTGGACAGATTTCTGGTCCGATCTCTCACAGCATAGAAGAACGTGCGATCGACAGTCACTTGGACAATCTGCGACTGTCACAGCAGACGCTGGCCATGCTCCCTTCAGCGTCATCGGGCATAATAACCTCTCCCCTTGAGGTCGCAGAGTCCGCACGGTCACCCGAAGCTACCACTTCCGACCTGTCGGCTGTGGGGACCCGACGACAGAGGAACCCACTCATTCATAATCTTCTCACGGATAAGCCCTTGCTCTCTTCCTCCCTGCCCATGAGCAGGCGGAAGGCTATCAATGGGGGGTGTAGCACAATTAGTCTCCCAACGCCTCATACGACATTCGTCAAGCGAGGCATGCCCCTCAGCGTTGTGCCGGATCCGCGAGTTCAGATGTGGACAGCCCAAAATCGCCCTAAGCTGACCCTCGAGGATCCCTGTATCGACCTTCCACGTCTGGTCCATCTGATTGAAGACTCTTTTAACCGCAAGCTTGACGTGAAGGACTATCTCAAGCGCGTCAATGGTCGACTCGCGGGTCTGATCATCGCTGGAGAATACGAAGGTGGTGCCATTTTGACCTGGGAGTTGCCACCGGGGGTAGAAGACGATGGAAGTGAGGCAAGCGCTGCTCGGATGGTACCGTATCTGGATAAATTTGCAGTGCTGAAACGCAGTCAAGGCGCAGGAGGCGTCGCCGACGTTGTGTTCAACTCTATGGTGCGCACATGCTTTCCTAACGGAGTTTGTTGGCGTAGTCGGAAGGATAATCCGGTAAACAAGTGGTACTTTGAGCGATCTCTAGGCTCGTGGAAGCTCACTGATACTAACTGGACTATGTTCTGGACCACTCCTGATCTTCCTGAGGATCCCCAGCGGTTTCGCGATTACGAAGCCGTGTGTCGAAGCATCCAGCCCAGCTGGGCGGACGACACTGGGGTTGTTGATTGATTGAGTGTTACATATACAGTATATGCCTGATGATTTGTACATAGCATAGAATATAGACCACGTATAGAAGTCCGTTGACGACGAAGAAGATGAAAATGAAGAAACAAGCTTTCTGTATAGATTGAAATGCGGGTCTTCACCGCCTTTGGCCTCCGTTCATTTATCGCTCCATCGAATGCCACCTTTTCTTTGCTTCGACGAGCATTCCATAAACACCATCATGAGGAGGAGCTGAGCGGGTTTACTCCACGATGCCCATCTGCATCGAGTGCTCCTACCCCGTGTCCCATCTGTACAGCACGTACAGCCGCGCCGATGATCGCGCTTTGGGCAAAGGCGTGCGTTTGACGCAATGCCCGCGGTGCAAGAGATTCGCCGACAAATACGTCGAGTATGACTTCGTCGTGCTGTTTATCGACCTCGTCCTGATAAAACCGCAGGTACGCTGAACTATACTTGCCTCTATCAGTTCACCCGACTAACTTTAGGAGGTGTACCGCCATCTGCTTTTCAACCGACTAGAAGGGGACGAACACAAGTTCGATGTATGGAATCTATCCCAACCAAGTCAATCAACCAACTTTCTGTCAGAAACTGGCTAACCCCTTGGATGACCATCGGTAGCGCTCTGTCATTCGTCTCGGAGTCCTCTTTCTCTTGTTTGATGTATACCTCACCTGGGCCCGGATCGAAAAGTCCCCGTCCTTGGATTCGACGTTCCTTTCGCGCGCTCCCATTATCGTCCAATATTTCTTCTTCCTCACCCTAAACGCCCTTGCGACCCTTGCACATCACCTCACCGTCCGCCTGCTTGCTTCAATACTCGCTCCGGCACCCACCGATCAGACTAATAATATCCCCAAAACCAACCTGACGGAAGCGACTGGTTTCTCAAACCCCTCCACACCAGTACTTCCCGGTTTCCCTCATACCCAGCAATCACCTACATCGATACCGACGTTAAGCCCCCCGAAGCTCACGCCCCAAGGCTCTTCCCATGATCTGGCCGGCGGGACCAACATCTCAGCAAGTGATAGTCACCGTCCACCACCTCCGAGTCCCCGAGGTTCTTTCTCTGCGCTACCCCCGCCACTGCGCCGCGCCTCGACCGCGCCAGCCCAGTGCATCCAACCGCTCCCTCCGCCATCCCCGGCCAGTCCAACAGCCATCAGCACAGCTTTGTTCGTCAGTAGTTGCGCAAAGCTCTTCCCAATCCTGCTCGTGATCTGGGGGCCCGACGGGAGCGGCAGCGCAAACACCTCCGACGCACCTGCACTCGGTTCGACGGGGACCAGCGCAGCGACACAGCCGAACCTCGTCCAGGGGGCTATCGCACCAACAGCCGCCAATGATAAGCTGGTCGGGCCTAATGCCATCAGCTCCTCTACGTCTTCGGTCTCTTCGTCGCTCCTGGAGGGTCTAGTCCGGGTTATGCCTGCGGCAGTCCCGACCAGCTACCTTGCTAATTTTGTCGAGCTAGTAGGCTCGCTTTTCACTCTCGGTGCCACGGATACGCACTTGGTGCTGCTGAGCAATATAGAGGCTTTGTATATTCTTCTAGGCTGCGGTTATCCACGTGCGATAGCACTGGCAGTTGCAGGTCTGCTGGCTCGGTGGACCGTGCAAAGGGTGATTTTAGGGGCTGTGGGCGTTGGATAGGTCATACACATACACACACATATATAAATATGTAGCTATATATTCGCTTTTAATAAGACCTACTTAGAGCCTCCTACCCGTACAAATTCCACAACCCATACAGAAGCAACAAAAGAAACACTGAAAATGGATATAATTCGAAAAAGAAAAGATAATAACTATACATATACCAGGGTACCACCACCACCACCACCACCCACTCTCTAAATATAGGTCGTAACACGGATCCATATTCCTTCAGTCTACCTAACCCAATTATCCCATCCTCCAAAACTACTGCGGTACCCGATCAGGCCTGATATCCGCTCTCTTCGGCACAATAAGCGGATGCCACTGCGCAAGGAAGGTAATTGCTGCGCGGGCGAGAATTAGCATAGACTCTATATCATACCGTCCTATACCATATCCTAGAATGCGCTTTTTCACGGGCGAGAGAGCGGGAGAGAGCGGGAGAGAGGGAGAGAGAGAGAGAGAGAGAGAGAGAGAGAGGATGTATCACACATACCCCACATCAGATAACAGCAAGTAAGCGAGAGGAGGAGTGTACTGCGCCAGAGTCTGGGGGGTGGTTATGTTAGTTATACCTCCGTTATTTATACATATATATATATATATATATGTAGAGAGAGAGAGAGAGAGAGAGAGAGAGAGAGAACTCACGTCTGATTATCCCCCTTAGGACTAAATATCCACGCCGAGATACCGCCTATAACCACGACAATGAGACCGATCAGTAGACTCCATCTGGAAATTGATTAGCTCTTCTTCTTCTTCTTCTTTTTTCTCTCCTCCTCCTCTTCCTCTGAGGATTCCCATCCTTGAGAAATAGTATAGACGGTATTTATTATGTATATTTCCGGGGATGAATAGATGTCTCGTACCCGTTTGCCATGTTGTTCCTTTCTGTTCTCTTCTAGCTTGGTTGGTAGGTTGGTAGGTTGGTTTTGGACGCGGCGCCTTCCGTACAGTTTCAGGACCAGCCTAGATGAATTGAACTGAACCGGGTCAAGTTAACGGGTTGAGGAAGGTGGAGTCTCGTGGAGGCTTTATGGGGGGTTTGTTTGCGCTTGGGGGTAGGTCGGAGATGGTCTTGTTGATAGCGATGGAGCGGATGGTGGAGATTGAGTAGAGGGATTGTCTTAGGAGTGTTAGTGTGACGAAGGAGGTTATTGTTGGATCTGATGGAGCTTTACTAGAGGCGTTGGCGTGGATGGATGGATGATGGTGGTTGAGGTTGCTTGGCGGTGGGTGTGGCGGTGCAGTACTGCGCTGTGCATGCATACTGTACATGACGGATGTCAATGCAGGAAACATCACTATTATTATACATTAGGTGTGGAAATAATTTACAGTGTGCAATTATAATGGAGGCGAAGAAGCCCATGCGTTGATCAATTTATAATCCTACTTATCCACCGTCAAGGGATATCAAATGTCTTACACAGGTCCAAATAAGGCAAAGTAAAATCACAAAAACATAGACGAGTGAACTGAATTAAATGAAATAGAAAGAGGAAGACTGCCGGCTACTGTTGTAGCGACCGTCTACGCTCCCTCGCGGCTCTTACGGTAACTAGCCTGGTAAAAACCTTAGCTATGTTCTAGAAGGACCCGTGTGAAGGCTGCCATACCTCTTGCTCAACCTGTAGTCCATCAACAACTGGAGCCAGTTCGCTGAGGATCTCATAGGATCGCTTGTGATACTCTAGCTGCGCGGCGATCAAGTCCGCCAGGTTTCTCAGGGGTTCGGGCGTATCGAGAACCTATCAAGCAGCATATTAGCAACAGGGACCAAGACCTTTGGGGCATCAATGAAAGAGAGATGGCCTATCCATATTCGATAAAAGCCGACTCTCAAGGTATCAACTTACATTCTTCATCACGCTCACAGCCTCCTCAGTCTGTCCAACAAACTCATCTTCCGCCTGTTCGATCTCCGCGCGGGCCTCCTCGCTCAGGTTGTCCAGGTCGCCTCTAGCAGCGGCCCTCTTGCTTGCCTTGATCGAGTCTAGCATGAGGCGTGCGTTCTCAACATTCTTACGCGCCTTGGCCGCGAACATCAAGTTCGTGTTGAGGGTGGTGTTCCAGCCAGCCAGGAAGCGCGACTGGATTTGGGCGTCCTGCGCCAGACGAGCCTCGCCTACCTGCTCCGAGGCCAGAGCGTACTTCTCCAGTGCAATTGCCAGTGGGTCTTCACCAGTAGTCGAGGTGTGCGCCAGGGTCTGGGAGCCCGCCAGGGAGGCCCGCGCGATTGCATGGCTGAAGGTCTTGGGCTGTGGTTTGGCCGATGGAGGGGCAATCAAAGCGGCTTGGGCTTCCGCGGGCGTAGAAGCATGAGAAAGCAGTTGGACCTTCTCATTGATAGTGCGGCTGAGGTCGTTGAACGATTCTCGGATGTTGGGCGGGTAATCATAGGGTTCGTTTGAGTACTGGGAACTACACCGTCGGGGAACAACATAATACGTAAGTACATGTTGCCTTGCTTTTTTCTTTTTTTCCTTTTTTCCTTCCTTCTTTCTTGTCTTTGCGGCAGAAGTGATAGTTACACTTACGTCACCTGGAGGAGCTTCTGATGAACCAGTTTCAGGGCGTCCACGCGCTTCTCAAGCTCGATATATTCATCAGGAAGCTGGGTCTTGTCTTCGACTTGGCCCAGCTGCTCTCGGATCATCTGCTGCGTACGCGCAGCAAAAGGCGTGAAGCTCGCACTATTCCCAGGGAGCGAGACCAAATCAACACACGTTAGCACTTATAAGTAATTGAAGCCATACAGGGCACTTTCAGCGACCGGACGCATCTCAGGGAGTAGAAAGATAAACAGTCCTCGGGTGCAGGCTGTTACTTGTCTCACCTGAAGTTCTTGCCAAATGCTTGCACCTTATCCATGGTCGATACGGGTCACAACGGTCGAGTAGGCTAGAATCGGGAGGATGAAATCCAATATAGGTTTGTGTAAGAGGAAAGCAGAAGAAGTCTTGCTATGCATAGGTTGTTTGAGGGGAATCTTAGTGTTTGGACGGCTGGAGAGACCGCAGCGAGTCGAGGCCTTCATCACCG
This sequence comes from Aspergillus funiculosus, assembly GCA_027569145.1. NCBI lineage: Eukaryota > Fungi > Ascomycota > Eurotiomycetes > Eurotiales > Aspergillaceae > Aspergillus > Aspergillus funiculosus. The sequence continues at coordinate 38,382 of JAPDEN010000010.1, forward strand.
CCTTGCACCGCCACAGTTTCACATGGCAGGCTGTAACAATACATTCCTTAGGCAGCATTTCATTTAGTAACTATGTGTACGAATACTATAGGAGTACATATCTAATCATGCAAAAGTGCTGTAAAGTGCATATAATCATTAATAGAAGAAGCAAACTATGGACTTGGATACACACAATAGCTTCAATAAAATGTGAAACCTGTCACTCAACATATTAAGAAAAAAAAGAGTGACTATAAGTGCTGTGACAAAGAGAGCCAAAACAGAATAAAAAAGATCATATAACCTGAATTCCCATACCCAGATCCCAAGTGCCATACCCATATTTACCCAATCATCCTATTATAGTACAAAAGCCCAAATTCAACCGAACTGGAAACAACAAATCATAATTCAATAAGCCGGGCGAAGATGAAAAGAAGGTGCGCTCGTATCATACTCTGTGAACTCTCTAGGTCATCGTTGCTAGCATAGCACGGAGGAGCCGAGGAGTGGGCCCTAAAGATGGAATGTCAGAGATTATAGTTCACGATCTTATTCGGAAAAAGAACTCGTACCTCTACGATCCTGCTTGACCTCGAGTACCTCCTCTCGCTCACCATCCCCAACTATATCCGTGCGTCGAATAGTTTCTCTACCGCCGCGTTGGTCAAGAGCATACCCACGCAGCTCATCATCGCTTTCCCGGGGACGGACGACAACAGCGAGATGTCCAGAGCTAGTCCTGGTCGGTTCTTCGATGCGCTCATCCCGACTCTGGATCAGCATGCGTACCGGAGATGAACGACGGCGGGGGCGGGGTCCGGGGATAGATATTGATCGCGCGCGCGAAACAGTTCTTGTCGTCTTCTTCTCGGAGTAGTCATAGCGACGGCGGGACGGCGATCGGTGTCGAGACGGCGAGGGCTCGATGATTAGAGTCTCACTTGCTCGCGCGGGAAAGGGATCCATCGCGAGACGCTCGACAGTCCTGCGCGTAGATGTTGCACGAACGGGGGACCGTGAAGGTCTATGTATAGACAGAGCTTCAATTTGGGAGTTAGTCCAGAAGCTCTGCTGATAGAGATGCACGTGGCCACCTACTTTCACTCTGGCGCTTGATCTCGCGACTTCGGCCGATGACAGCATCAATTTGCTCTTTCGAAAGAGCCACTTGGATAATGACCAGGTCACCCTAAGCCCAAGGCCATTAGCATCAACAATAACAATCCGGATACCTTGCATGGTGGGAACACACCTCTTCCTCAAAAGGATAACCAAATTCTCGGATTGCGCGAGTATGAACTAGTTTGCGAGGCATGCGAGTCTTGCCCTTGCGCGGATACGGCTTTCCAATATTCACGTCCTCCACGACCCTTTCGCGAAACCGGCTGTCAGATCGGCGCCGGCGATCCGTAAAACGATCGCGTTCGCGAAAGCGCCGATACTCCTCGTCACCATACATATCCGGTTCTGCGATGCGAATCTCCTCATATTCATCCACATCGACAGGTCGTCGGAAGGGTCCTCTACGGATTGGTGGGGGACTGGGTGCTGCCCTGGGAAGATACCCGTGATAGTACTCATCTACCTTGCGAGTAGGCAGTCGATCAAATGTATCCAAGGAGGACTGGCGTCGCAGCAGGCGGGGTCGAGGGGCGGGGCTCTCAGCGTGGCGACGCTCACGGCGCACAAGTGATCCATGTTGAAGATGGTCATCCTCATAGTGTCTGCTCGGCCGGCGAGCAGGGGGACCATAGCGATCGATCTCTTGGAGACGCGAATCCCAGCGATCTTCTTCCACTAGGCGCCCGCCACGAGATCGATGGCGGCCGCGCTGCTCACGGGAGTAGTATGCGGAGTCATCGTCGACAACCCCAACGGAGCGGCGGAAATCGGAGAATCGAGACATGTCGGATGACCCAGTACGATTCGAGGGGAGCAGTGGCTGTCAACAGGTCCTTGGACGAACCGTGGGTGACGCTGGGCGGGTGACTGGGACGGACCGCAGATGGTGGTGGGGTGGGGTTTCGAGAGCCGTGGGAGGGAAGGCAAAGAGATGGGAATTCAAGTCAAAAGTAGTCTCTCTGTAAGAAAAGACACAGTGAGGAGGAGAAAGGCGATGATAACTGAGAAAGATGGGAACAACGAGGGTATAAAAGGAGCTGAGATGCAAAGAAGAGGTGGAGGAGAGAGAAATCGACTGTCCAGCGGCGATGACGTTGTAAATAAAATATGCATCTCAGTAAGCGCCATACGGTAATCTTTCCACGCTCGAGGCTGTCGTCGTCTGCGCCTCGTCTGGCGCCGACACTCGCCACATGCCACATCCACGTCCACTTCTTCAAAGACGAAGGGAGAAGGAGAAGGACAAGGACAAGGACAAGAGCAAAGCGTTATCCCAACCGAAGGTACGGCTGAACGCAGCCACATACGCATACTTTGCAGCTGGCGATAGGGCCACACCACAATACCTAGGTAGTTCCCCCTGGCATTGCTAGCTGTGGTCGATTGTGAGTCGCTGCCCAAACCACGCTCCATGCATGCCCTGCTTCGCGCCGTTATGATCTACCTTAGTTCCTGAAACTTGGGCTGTTTCCAACCACTCGTTTCCCACCGATTCGAAGCATTGTTCCTGAAGTGAGACCGAATTGATGGCTCGGACCGGTCCTAGGTGCCATGTGCTCACTGTTACCTGGCTGTGTCTTAGTTACTGGTACGTCGTCTAGCCTGCTACCAATTGGCGCCGCTGCTGCAGACAAAGCAAAAGTACCTCCTCCCCTTTAAGAGGGGCTACGAGACGTACGAGGCTGTCGTGAATTGCCAGGTGTGCGATCTATTCCGGAAAAGTTGGATCCTATATGGACTGTTGTCCGGTGGAATGTCCATCGGAGAACAGCAAAAATGTGCGCATGCTGTTACGGATATGGAGCGGTGTGGTGGGTGAACCACATTACAAGGACAACACACTCGATAAAAGCTGGAGTAGACTACATCTAGACTCCAGTCGGGTGCGCTGGAATACAAGGAAATGACTAAGTCCAGTGATTCCCAAAAATAGCACAGCCCCCAGCATATGAGAACGCCCTGTTTCCATTACACCACCTCGTCTGATCGTGAAAATATGGTGGAAATTCTAGTGGAGCAAAAGTCCTAGAAATATTACTAGTATATAACACAATTCTTGCTCTGAAAGACTCAGAATATGTGGTCTTCCAGGCTCAGGATTCCCATTGCCCAACTCAAATACGGAGGAGGGTCCTGAATAGTGACAAATCGCCTCTCGGGGTTGCCGTCCAAGTCCTGAATCTCTTGTGTGGTCACCTGGGACGTCCAGCTTGGTACATGTTGAACAGGAGGCTGATACGGAGGGCCACGTCCTTGCTTTGCAGCAGTCGTCCAAGCCCTCTCGCACCCACGAGCTATCGCGTCCGCGGACTTCCACCCCGTCAGACGGGAAATTTCACCCAAAATTGCGATAGTCCAAGCCCTCTGTGCGGCATCCATATATTGTACGCCTGCGAAGAAGATAGGTACTGCAACCTCGATGAGACAGGATCCCAATGTTGGGCTGATACCCTCCATCCCCAGGTGAAGGGATTGTGGACAATAAATGCCAGCAAGGATCTTTCCAATGATTTGTGCAAACTCTGCTGTGGTCGGTGCTGCCACTCCTGCAGCCATCATCATCGCAGGAGGCATGGACGGATGCAGCCGATGCAAAAGAATGCGGCCCGTGTAATAAAGCGCCCATAATCCACCGATATTGTGAGTACGATACTGAAGAGCTGGGCCAAAGGGAGATGGTATTGGAAGGGTGCTGTCAGAAGGTAAAGGCATAAAGTCGGGACCAAGGGCCTGAGAAAACATTTCAAATGCCGATAGTATGCTTTCCCACTCGCCTTCCGCCTCTTCATACGACATATCATTATCCGTATCATTATAAGTAGTACTGTGTGATGAAGAAGTGGCGAACGCAGGCGGTAATCGTGGTGGTCCGCTAGATGGAACCATACCGTACATTGGGGAGCTTCCGGGAGAAGAATTAGATGAGTTACCAGGCGACTGCTGAGCATCCGCACTAGTTCCAGCAGACCCTTGTGACCCTTTTCTTGAGTCTACATTAGACGGTGCGTTGGAGTTATGGTGACCGGGAGCTCCAGTCGGATGAGGCGGAGGCCCAAAAGGAGGATTAGGCGGACCACCCCCTGGTCTATCCGGCTGTTGTATAGCAAACCGAGCCATAAATTTCATCAACTTAGAGTCTGGTCTCCATTCTGACCCCGAAGCCTTCGCAGCCTTCAGTTTTCTTTTCCTATCTCGGTCACCGAAGTCCGCAAGTCGGCCCATTAAGAGTACTAGATGATCAGCCGAGCCGTAGATAGCATCTATCCGGCCTAAGCCTGCACGAGGAGGGCACTGGCCCCATTGAGAAAACGGAATACTTATCATCGTGAGTATACAATCCTATCAGGGAATAGGGATATGGGTATTACTAACAATAGTGCTCCACCACTAACAATGCTTTGGATGAAATCCTGTTTACAATACCACCAATAGAGGTCACACTGGATGCGAAAGGACTCGATATCCTTCCGAGTAAAGTGCCTAGTTTGCGTTCCACTGTAGTCGCCCTCAACTTGCCCAAATTGGTCATAACTGATAGCACGACCTAGCATGTATCCTATGATATTTTCATCGATACTGCTTTCTAATTCCGAGAAAGGATCATCGCTAGAAGCTGAGTTGATGAACATATAACGATCCGCAAATAAGTTATACATCCTGCTTTCGTGTTGGCCCTCGGGCCATCGCTTGCGTCGTTGAGCGCGGAGGTCACGAGTTATGCCGGCATAATCTATCTCGCAAACTAACTGTGCGGATCCTGCAAGATGACTGTTCCATTTGAAGTGATCAGCAGTCATCACTTCGTAGTAGGCTAAGAGTAAAGTGGCGGCAAGAGTGCCCACTTGTTTTCGACGCGTTGGAAGACCGACGGCCTTCCCTACCCTTTTGAGGGCATAGTGGTAATGCTTTAGTGATACTGTGATCGGAGCTTGCTGTAGATAAGCAATATGTAGACTACTTAGAGCAAGAATAGCCTGGAGCAACGCTGGATGGTCAAATCCTTTGAGTGGCATAGTGTAAGTCCACAGGCCCTGCTGCGCCATTGGCACAGGAGCACCTAGCATGGTTGACGGGTCGATGGGATGTCGTTCGAATATCGACAAGATAGGTCCAGTCGCATGAATGAAATGAAGAAAGATCCGGGCGGTCTTTGGATTGTTCAAAGGAGAGGAGCCGAAACTTGGCTGGTACGAGGCGAGTACATTAGGTTCAGTCAGATAAGTGGTAAAGGAGCGAATTTGTTGCTCGTCGCGATTCGCAGAAGCCATGATTAGACTAAGCTGGTTAAAGTTTTGCAGAGACACTTGCGCTTGGGTTTCTGTCTCCTCATCGGACTCGACATCATAATAGTCATCGTCATCATCGTCAAGGTAAGATAGTGGGGAGAGAAGGCGTCTTTGTGCATGAATAGCTATGCCCTCATCAGACGAGAAACCTGGCCCTACGTTCTAACATAAAGGATTAGTTCGTGAATAGGGACGCATCAGACATGGGAAGTAAAGAAAATTAAAAAGTTTACATGATATGACTGATATATATGAGAATGTTGTATAGAGCTTTTTTCCGATTCTTCAACAGTCCAAGTGCCGTCTTGCTGCACTGAAGACCTTGGTGCATCAACAGGTTCATGAAGACAGTCTTTGAAAGTCTGATTAGACAGACCCTGTCTTTGTGGAAGAGCGGCCGATGTGTCCAATGGTCTCTCTGCTGACGAGGATTCTGGTTTCCCTGGAAGTAGCGTTTGAGCCGCAGTACCTGAATAACTCGTGGGAATTGTGTTGGCCTCGTGACCTTCGGGATGCACTCCGCCAGAATGTTGAGATAGACGACTCAACTCCAAATCCGGGACTACTGCGATTTTTGGGGCCAATATTGGCCCATGGGTGCCAACTGATGTCTTTTGAAGATCAATCTGGCTTTCGTACTTGCTGGTGAGAGATAGAGTTTGCACCTGTTCATTATAAGGCGGGATAGGGCCTCGAATTCCCTGGATGCTCAGAGGATTCTTGAATATCAGTCGCTGTGCGTAGCCCTTGCATTCACGTTTCGATTTGATACAGTTCTTGCAGACGGGTTTCTCTTCGCCGCATTTTATGCGACGCTGCCGACAAGCTAGTGACACTTAGTCAATGGGTGTTCAACCAAAGGGCATGTTATTTCCCAGTCCACCAAAACGTACTCAGACACCCAGTTTTGGTGCGCTTCCTAGCTGATTTCGAGGAAGAAGATTTTTGGAACGCGTCCATATCTCCTGTACCCCGTAGATCGTTGACTACTGGCTCAGATTTTGGTTGTGTATCCGGCCCACTGGCTGCGGATTGAGGCTGCGGAAACTCGCGGACAGGATTCATGTTCTCCATGGCGGCGAAACAGAACCAACTGGAGGGCGACTTCCATAGTCAGCCAAACAAGGAGTTCCGTCCAGCAGATAATGGGGAAAGACTTTTAGGAGATGGGAGAGGCCAAGCTTGAAGCTATTGTGGGGGGGACTGAAACCCGATGGATGTCAGTTGTTTGTCTCGGTCGGGGGGGTTGGTGGCGGAGAAGTCTGCCGCCTTGATGGCTGATTGGGCTGAGCCTCAGGCTGCTCCTCCGTCGATCACTGGAGCCGCCGTCGATAGGGCCTCTGTCCGTACCTCAGGTTCGAAATTATGCTGTGGCCACTCCCGGAGTAAAGTATCATTCATTTCTTCAGATTGGAGAAAGGCTTTTCGCCATCTTACTGAAGTATTCACGCTATTCAGCGTTAAAGAAGACCCTTGTTTTCATTACATGAGTTGTGGACCTTGGATAAGCATGGGTCCACGCTTGTAAGGCTATATTTTGTGGCGCAAGTCTTAAGAGTAATATGACATGATGCCCTTTTTTCTTTAATCTAACTACCATCTGACCATGAAAGGTTTTCGTAATTATTGTAACCACTATCATATCTAAATTTAAAGCCTAAATGCCTACCGCTGCGACGGAACTGTGTATCCAGTAGGTCTCGGTTTTCGGCGAGCTTGCACCTCCGCCTGATTGAAAGCTGATTTCCGGGAACTCAGGAGAGGACGGTGAAGCAGTGTGTTTGGTTCAGAGATGTCTGTATTCTCTCACAGCTGAGAGGACGTGTGACAGGGGAAGCAGGATAAGAAGCTGGACGAATTTATCCCAGATGTTGAGAGCTCTATATCATAGGAGTCGGTGCTTCAAAGTCAATGTCTGATTCGTCAAACTCTTCGTCAGTATCTTTCGCTGCACCGCTACTAGCAAATAATCAATGTAGCAACCACTGCACATGAAGCAATTCAAAGGGATGGAAGGGTAATTCTTTCGAGAGCAGGGTGAGCTTTCCCCCAGTTCTACTAAGCATCTGAGTGCAAAGAAAGTATGTCCGAGCTGTCTAATTTGTCAGGTTTGTTTCATGGGACGTAAGAAGCGTGCAATATTTCCAGGCACCTAGATACTATAATGGGGTCGAGGAGAGGTAACTACCCAAGGGTGCTGGCGAGGAGTTAGGCGTTGTGACGGTTAAATGATTCCTTACAGAACACTTTAAATGATCAGTAATTCGCACAAGAATCAAAAAGTGGATTGTTATTGGCAGAATATAAAACTTACTGCCTTTCTAGTGGATATACTTCAGAGTAGATTTATTTTTTGGTGATCTTGGAGTACTTGTGGGTCATGGTACCGACATAGTAGGTAGCCCAGAGCGTTGGGTTGACAACGTATTCTTGATCTGTAAGCAGGATACCTCTAAGAAGAAGGTTGTCACTTGTGGTAAATACTTACTACTATAGAATATGGCATGGTAGTTATTCCTCAGTAGACTGAAGGCATTCTCGAAGGAAGGAAGAAGTGCGCACGTCGATTGTTGGATAACAGCTCCTTTCCTAAATAGGCAGGCACACTAAAGAACGAGGACAATGACTAATCAACACACAGGCGGTAAGAAAATTCCCACAGACCGCCCTTTTATGACGGCAGAACATCCCAATTTGGACTTGGGCTGCCAAAAATTTCTCTCGCAATTTCATCGCGGCTTCGAGGTCACAATTTAAGTGTCCTTTGGTACCGAGCCCCTGGATCGACTCTCCGAACAAGTGAGGTCCCCAATAACTGTTCACTAGCCATGTTTGCAGTCCCGGGATGGTCGGTCCCGAGCTCTGCTCTCAAGCAGCAGAGCGAGCCAGCACCGCAAGCCCAAAGTCAACCGGAGCAAGGCAACGGGGCATCTAAGCAAAATAATGCCAAATCTAATAAGCGCAAGCGCGGAGATGGCCATGTCACAAAGGGCAATGTTGATGAAATGTACCGTCGCCACATCGAAGGCCACAAAACCCAACCCAAGGCTGGGAAGCCTGGGAAGAAGCGCAAGCAGGAACAGAAGGGCGATGATGGCTTTGGTCAGGGCCTGGAATCCATAACCCCTACAGAGGCAAAGTCAGACACCCCGGTGAAGCGTGACCAGGAACAGAACAAGAGCACAAAGAAGGATAAGAAAAGGAACAACAAAAAGGGACAGCAGCAGCATTCCAAGGAAGAGAAGCAAGTATCTGCCAGCGGAACGCCGATAGCCGAATCACTACCATCTGCGCCGCCAAAGACAGGGGCCATCCTTACTCCCCTCCAGCAAGCTATGCGACAGAAGTTGATTTCGTCTCGATTCCGTCATTTGAACGAGACTCTTTATACCACTCCGTCCACAAAAGCCCTTGAGCTATTCACCTCGAACCCCGAATTGTTCGATGAATATCACGCCGGCTTTTCACGTCAGGTTAAGGAATCTTGGCCCGCCAATCCGGTTGACGGGTACGTGAAGGCTATTCGTACCCGTGCATCGGTCCCAGGGGCTCCCAAAAAGGGAAACAGACCAGACCAAAGGTCTCGAAACCAGGGCTTTTCATTGCCAAGAAGACCGAATGGTGCATGCACCATTGTCGACCTTGGTTGTGGTGACGCTCAGCTCGCCCGCGCGCTCATTCCCTCGGGACAGAGGCTTAATCTTAAGATCCTCAGCTTTGACTTACATGCCCCACCGGATTCGCCCATTACGAAAGCCGACATCTCCAATCTACCCATTGCGGACGGTTCTGTCGATGTAGCCATCTTCTGTCTCAGCTTAATGGGCACGAACTGGGTATCATTTGTGGAGGAGGCCTGGCGGGTGCTGCGCAGTGACGGTAAAGGCGAATGCTGGGTCAGTGAAGTCAAAAGCCGCTTTGGTAAAGTACATCGCAAGAAGGCACAGATAGGTGCAAGGAAGCCGCTGAGCAAGGCCGAAAAGAAGAAACTCAAGAAGAAGAATGCGGGTGATGACGATGGTGGATCCGATTTGGATGAGGCAGATATATTTGCAGAAGACTCTCGTCCATCAGAAGACGACGAGACGGATATTTCAGCATTTATAGAAGTGTTTCGCACACGAGGCTTCGTTCTCAAGCCCGAATCGGTGGATAAGTCGAACAAGATGTTCGTGAAGATGGAGTTTGTTAAACAGGGTGGCGCTCCGGCGAAAGGCAAACACGCCTCAGTCGTCGGCACGGCTCCAGCCCCTGGCAAGAAGAGGTTTATCGAGCGAGGGAACGCCGCCGATAATGGCATGTCGCCGGAAGAAGAGGCCGCTGTGCTCAAGCCGTGTGTCTATAAAATTCGGTGATCTAGTCGTAATATGTACATACATACGTCGCTGTTAGTTCTGACATTTGTTGGGACTAATAGAACCAAAAAAGGAGCATTGATTCATATATTTAATTTCATGTTAGAGAATATTTATTTTAAACTCATTAGGCAGGGTCATTGTTCTTTTCTATGTGATTTCAGGATAAGATCATGTCCCATCCAGGACACCTATATCACATTAGACATCAACAGAAAGGGTTTGTATATTAATTCCTCCTTCATTGATTCCCGCCAAGTTGAGCGACAGCCCGCCCCATCTCCTCGTCATTGTAGATCCTGAAGCCCTTCTCCTTAGTAACACTGGCTAACTGAACATTCTTTGCATCTAATTTCTCCTCCATAACCTGCTTCAATGTCTTCAACACAAGGGATTCTGCCTCGGAAAGAGTCAAAGAGCGATGGTATTCATTTTGCAATTCCGCTTGCGCACCCTCGCTACCAGACCCGATGGCCTTCGCGTCGTATCGATAAAACGTACCAGAGGGCTCTGCGTGATATCTAGAATAGGACGCATTAAGTTAGCAACTGGATATCATATATGAAGCACGGGGGAAAAAATGGGAAGGTGGAAAAGAATCGATGACAGTGACCTATCGCGAAATGATAGACTTGTCTCGGGTGGGGCAACGCACAGTTGAGGGCCATCCTCGTCAAAGCCAGCAATCAGGAGAGCGACGCCGAAAGGTCTGCTCATAACACTTTCCTCATCATCTCCAGTCTCTCCGAATCGTAGGGCCAAGTCACAAATAGCCTGGGTGCAGCTCTCAACTCTCAGCGGTTCGGCATAGTGGAAGGCATGGTTCTGGCACTCGACGCGGGCGTGTTCGACCAGGGACCGGGCATCTGCCTGCAGGCCGGACATGGCACAGCCGATGTGCTGATCGATCTCGACAATCTTTTCGACGGACGAGGCCTCGAGGAGGGTAGATGTGACACGTTTCTCAACACCCAAGATGACACCTTCAGATGTTGCTACCTGATCATGCGGTCAGAACGGACTGCTTGCCATTTTCTTCTAGCACAGAGTGTAGAAAGCTCCCGTATAGGCGGGGTCATAGGGGGAAGAGGCTAGCTCGGTAGTGAGGACGAAGGGACATACACCGATGGCAGTCGAACCTAATTTAATAGCTTCGAGGGAGTATTCAACCTGGAATAAACGCCCTTCGGGGGAGAAGGTGCTGTCATCATTCACGGTTAGAAAGCCCACCAAAGAGAATGTCCGGGATAAGACACAACAGGAGGAGATCCTACTTGATTCCACGGTCTGCAAAAGAGAGTGGTTAGATAGCCCACGACCAGAGAGGAAGTCAGAGGGAGCTTACCGTATTCTGATCGCGCAATGAACATGTTGGATTATCTGGGGTACAGGGACAATTTCGGAGAAATGAGAAAGAAAATAAGACGAGGGATAAGCAGAAGAGCGAATAAAAGCAGTACTCAAGGAGCAAGCAGATGGAGATGGTGGTGTGAGAGGAGCTGGGGGGAAGGACTGGCAACTGGAAGCTCTGGACGAAGCTCTCTCAGTCGACGGGAGTACGCAAGTCCCGCAAGTGCCTGGCGGAGAGCAGCTGGCCGGTCTCAGGCACCAAGGCAGCGGCGAGACCCGATTCGCGCTAAATCCAAATGGACGGCAGGTCGCAGGTCCAGCGAGAGTATATCATCTGTGGTGCTGGAGAGTCGCGTTTATTTTCGTTTGTTTACTCTCTCCCTTGTATATGCATGATTGCGCTCTCGTTATTTACCTCGCGGGAGCATGTCCGTCAATGAGCGTCGTGCCAGTCACGCACCACGACCCCGCGTTACGTCGAGTCGCGTCGGTGATGCTGAAAGGCCCGGTCTTCGCGGCGGCACAGCTTCCCCAATGCAAGCGGAGAATATGGATTATCGCGCGAGCGCCTCGGGCCAGAAGAGCAAAGTGCCCCGAGAACATATCTCGAGCGAAAAGCGAACCGAACGCCTCGTTATTCAGACTAAAGAGAAGGTTCAGGGTCGAGCGCGGAATCCTGTGAGAGAGTCGTCTAGCGCGGGCAATAGAGGAGAAGGCGAGAAGTCGCGGTCTAAACGGGTCAACCAGCCAGATGGCTCTAGTCCCAATGTACGGAAGAAGGAGAAAGAGGTGCCAGAAGGTTATTCATAAACCCCATGATTGGAATCGTTCGTCGTGCTGACTCTCTCTCTCTCTCTCTCGTTCTCTAGTGTCATGGAACCCACAGGCCTCATTGATACCTCATTCTACAGCACCATTAGCTAGTCGAGTGTCGTTCCCTCCATTAGCATCGATCCTACCCCAGTCTCTTCAGCCTACATCACTTCGTGAGCTCCCCACCGACGCACAGGAGAGGGTCATCTTGGAGGATCTACTGTTTGTGTTCATGGGGTTCGAGGGCCAATACATTCACTACTACAATCAATACGACCCGTCTGCGGAAAAGGACCGCTTAACCGGACCGGAATTTCAGCTGCCGTCAGGGCTAGACCCGACATTGAGAGATCTTACGCGGTCGATGTTGAAGATGGCAACCCACTATAGCGCTCTGGAGGCGTTTGTGGAGGTCCAAAGTCGCGCTGAGTACGGTGCCGTCAGTCATGCGCTATGTGCGACAATTCGGAAATTATTGAAGGACTATCTGATTCTCATCGCCCAGCTGGAAACCCAGCTCCTCAACAATCCGAACTTCACCCTACATGTTCTCCACCTCCATACAATGCCGACCAGCCAATGTTTAGCCCAGCTATATTCCTTGGGCCAGGAACTGCTCAGGCGAAACGGTCTTCTAGACCAAGATCTTGACGAGTCAATCGACGATTTTGATGACGTTGATAACATCCTCGAGCAGCTTAGGGAAGGGGGAGATCTTGTCCCAGGAGCAATGTCGAGCAAGAAAATATGCAAAGGAGGCAATGTTCTCCGCCTTCTTACGGAACGACTGGCAACATTTTCGGGAAACCCAACAACGAAAACTTTGTTAGAAACCCTACTTCGGGAATCTAGTAGACCATATATGACAATGCTCAATGAATGGCTTCACCACGGAGGCATCAAAGACCCTCATGCAGAGTTTCTCGTGAAGGAGCAGAAATGGATAAAGCGGGAGAAGCTTGAAGAAGACTACACTGATGAGTACTGGGAGAAGCGATATACAATCCGCGATAACGAGGTGCCCCCCCAGCTTGACAGTGTGAGGGACAAAGTCCTCCTCGCTGGAAAGTACCTGAATGTAGTGCGAGAGTGTGGGGGTGTCGACATCAGCAAAGCCGTGAAGGACGCTCCAAAGACCCTTGATGATCCCCGGTTTCTGGAGAACGTAAATGGCGCCTACACATACGCTAATGCGTCCCTGTTAAACCTCCTGCTGACCAAAAACTCACTTACTACTCGCTTCCGCTCTCTCAAACACTACTTTTTCCTTGACCGATCCGACTTTTTCTCCTATTTCCTTGAGCTAGGAACGTCCGAGCTCCGCAAGCCAGCCAAAAATGTCAACGAAAGCAAACTGCAGTCGCTTCTCGACTTGGTACTCCGTCAACCCGGGAGTATCGCAGCGCAGGACCCGTTTAAGGAAGATGTCAAAGTGCGGATGAACAAAATCGGACTCACGAAATGGCTGATGCAGGTTGTCAGCGTTTCTGGCATTGACCAGGATAATCCAGAGGCAGCTCTAGAAAGGTACCAGACCCCCCAAACACAAGGTGGAGAAGACGACAAAGATATTGTGGGTTTCGATGCCCTGGAACTAGACTATACCGTTCCATTCCCCCTGTCGCTTGTCATCGGTCGCAAGACAGTTCTTCGTTACCAGCTTATCTTCCGCCATCTACTCTCCCTCCGCCATTTAGAGAACATGTTGACAGCTTCTTGGCTGGACCAGAGCAAAGTTCCTGGCTGGCGACACAAGTCATCGGACCGCCGACTGGAGATGTGGAAGAGACGCGCATGGAATCTGCGTTCAAAGATGCTTGTCTTCATACAACAGCTGCTGTATTTCTGCACTGCAGAGGTCATTGAGCCGAACTGGCAAAATCTCATGGATCGCGTCAACGGCACCGATGCCGATGGCTCGGAAGTCACAGTCAATGGTACAAAACAGGCCAACCGGACGGTTGATGAATTGATGCAGGACCACGTCGATTTCCTCGACACCTGCCTGAAAGAGTGCATGCTTACTCAGGCTAAGCTACTAAAGGTTTGATTTTGCTCCCCCCATCCTCCCCCGTAATTCCAGAAAGTTCTATCTAACTAGGATATCTAGATTCACTCGAAATTATTGACCTGCTGTACTATGTTTGCATCCTGGACTGCTTCATCCCTGGGGCGCGCTTTGGCATCAGCGGATCCAGACTTAAGCGCCAATGCCCCTAGCTCAGACGGACGAGGCTATGATCCGACTCGAATCAGTAAGCTAGAGGACACACTGAAGCGATACGAAGATCATTTCAGTCGTCATCTCCGGATTCTTATGGATAGGTATGCTTGGATAATCCCCCCTCTCCCCCCCAAAAGATTCTCTGTAAATGCCCAGAGGGCTAATTTTAACTGCAGCTTGAACTACTTCGCCGCAACGGAGAGCGTGGTACTGCTGAAACTAGCTCATGCCTTGAGCTCAATCGGCAAAGAAGATTGAGAAATGGCTTTTGATCCTCTTCATTCACGGGGTTAATATGATTTAGAGAATAATGCTTGTGTTTTCGCGAATACCCCACCCAGGCAGCATCGTCCCTCAATCAGTAAGCTTGAGTCATTTCAGATATGCGGCACCGGCGGCTCGTAAGCTTCTACTTCTGACAGTATTACTTACTGGCTTTGTTGAATTCAGTGCGAAAAATGGCAAACTACCAACCATAGCACTTCTTCACTGCGTGGCCAGAGAGTAGAACTAGTCCTCCGAGTCGTTCTATCTGACTTTTACCTAGTAGCTTTCTCCGAAAAAGCAACACCATGGCAAAACAGCGGCGTTATCATGAGGTGGGCACCTGATGGTCCTGTTCTGAGGTGGCCTGAGGTAGCTTCCTTTCTATACCTCGAGGTTAATTATAGAATGATCTGGTCTTTCGTCGTCGAGCTGTTTTATTTTCTTTATTTATTTATTTTTTTTTTCGCGATTCTGGCAAGAAATTGGTGGTCACCATGGGTGGGAGAAGGTACAAGAGATGGAAATACCCCTTTTTTGGATACCGGATACCGAGATGAATGGATTGCATATATGGGTATGTACAAATAATAATACCCAGTTCTGAGCGTTCTTCACTTGTGTTGTTGGAGCAAGCGGAGAAGCCCGGACGGACTCTGGTGATTTGGGGGGTGTGCGAGAACAACTCCGCTTTCCCTCCACCTCGACGTGTAATGTGTTCCTTTTTTTCTGCTGTGCAAAACCCTTTTTTCAGTAATTTTTCCAGTTGATCGTTGCTCCCTCTTTGTCCCTTTCGTAACATTGACTCAGGAGTACATACCCAAGGTGGTAGGTATTCTCGACATTCGGCCGGGAGAACCAAGCGGCCACTGATGTAATATGTGTAAAAGAATCAAGATTTCGCAAAATCCGTCCTCCGAACATGGCCGTTGACTGCGAGAATGGAGTAGATTCCGCAGCGGTGCTCCATAATTTAATCCCATTTATTCACACTAGCGGCCCCAACCGAGACTCCCCCAACCTTGACGGTTTGGCCTCTGC
Organism: Aspergillus funiculosus; assembly: GCA_027569145.1. NCBI lineage: Eukaryota > Fungi > Ascomycota > Eurotiomycetes > Eurotiales > Aspergillaceae > Aspergillus > Aspergillus funiculosus. The sequence continues at coordinate 53,822 of JAPDEN010000010.1, forward strand.
CTTCCCGTAAGTGAACCGTGGCTCTGGGTTCCCTAATCCCTACCAAGTAATAAGTATGACATACCTAGTAGTTGTGCCATTTCAATCAGCAGCAGACCCGACGGCCTGGTATTATCAATTCGGGCCCGTTAGAGCCCGTCCTGACATGCATGAACACCATGCATGCATTCAAAACGGTTGAATGCAGGTCACGGTTCACCCCTAAAATCCCCAGGCTTTTGTAGGATGGGTGTAGAATAACAGCGCAAGTACGCCACCAATTCTGGATTTGCGCAACAGAATCTCATCATTTCCCGTGGTATGCAGCTGAATTAGTTCAGGCCCAAGGATGGGTCTTCTTCGTTTAGGCCTCCGTTTGCCCAGTTTCGGGGGGGAAGAGCGCGGGGGGCTCATATTTGAATTCAAGCTTCCGAGGAAGCAAATTTATTCTTGTAACTTTGAACCCAGGCTGCCTACCTACGTAGTATTCGCGTAAAAAGCGAGCCACAGCCCCCAGAGAACTTGAAAGACGTAGCCTGTTTCAAATCTCCACAACTGTTCCAACCAACTCCCAGCGACCCGTCACTTGGCTTGTTCACAACGGATTGGAGTCTGCAGGAAAGATGGCTGATATCATTGGCCCGCAATCCAAAGCAGTATCTACCGGCCTGCTCTGCTATCCTCTATCTGGACTGCGACCCATCAAGAGGCAAATTTAGTTTCGCTTGTTTCAAAGCCTTTAATCAACAAGTAAAGCTGAAAGAAGCGGTGAAGAAGGAAAGTCGGAGGAAAGAAATGAAATGAATGACCAAAAAATAAAAATAAAAATTTCATGCAGTTTGTAGCGCTTTTGGAAAAGCTCCTAAGGTTTAGTCAAGGCTATATACTGACTATGGAGAGGATTGCCTTGTTTGATCACTCACCTGTATATAACGCCCTTCATGCTACCCACTTCACATCTGCAGGCTGACGGGTTTCCCCCCCCTCAGTTGAAAAATGTGCAGCAATAACAACATATGTACTAACAATGATATAATGATACTGACCACGGCTTCGCCCGCAAAGATGAATCCGAAACTAGGCTGCAATTTCAACATCAAGGTCTTCTTAAGCCCTAAATGGCCTGTTCAGCCACAGAGGTTCACGAACGGGTCAGCTGCCTTGAGCTTCAGCCAGGTGAATGCTTGCACTCTTCGAAACATCTGCATTTCGTTCTCGTTTTGGTATCGAAATCGTTGTTCTTTTCCCCCCATTCCTTAATTTCCTTTTCTGGACAGCTCATCTCTTTGATGCCCATTTGTCAATGCCTTGATCGTTGTAAAATCAATCGACTCTTTACCAGCTTTGTTGCTCAGATTCTAGCGCAGTGGTGGACCTGAATCGCCAGGGTTGACTAATGTACGATGTTAGGAATCCCCATTGCCCGGCATACTGACAACAACGCCACCCTTTTTCGAAAACGGAAATAAGCCTTTATGAACACTTCAGGACTCGAAAGTTGCACTGAGTAGTTCTATGACAGCCTCCCTGTATAGGTAGGTCTTTTTGCTAAACACCCGAGTATCAAACAAAGAATGCCTTTCGAGGATTGCCATACATTTTAAATTGGCGGTTGTGGCCCCTCCGGGACGCGCTGCCGACCCCTCCTTCCCATTCGATACTGCATGCATGTAATCATTTCATTCTTCAGGAGGTAGACCCGTATTTCATCTTAGGCGGTTTATACGGTCCTTAGCCTGCGGCCGTGGGCAAGGGGCGTAGAGGCAAATGACAATTGCGCAGATCAGCTTTTGTTTCTCTGAGAGGCATCCTCAGACCGTGATGTGCCGGCTTGCTTCGAAGTCTCATGAGCAGAGTACGCGAAAGGCTCTAGGACGAGCGGGATTCATACCATCCGTACATTTTAGTACGAAAAAACGAGTCCCGCGTAGTGTTTCTCTTGGTCATTCAGAGGGTAAAGAAAGCTGACCCTTTGCCCGTGCCCAGCGGCACTTTTATTATCGGCAACGGATTTTCTCTGCCACATCGTTCGCTTCAGGGACTACTCGGATCACACTAAGTTCACACTTCATCAGCCACGCTATATTGCATTCTATGAAAAAGAGCATCAAGTAACAGGCCTTGACTCACCATTTTAAACTAACCGGTTAGGCCACACAGAAGCAAAATCAAGACCAAGGCTGTGACAACAACAATGACGTACCAATCCTTATGCTGGACCCTATAGAAATCTGCTGGAGATGCTGACTTTCTCTCGACGATGAAGGAGCCCAGATTCGCAAACAGAGGAATTGGATGACGAATATCTCAATACTATAATCATTCAAGACCGGGAATATCAAAAATACTCGATAGACAACCGTATATCGTTCGAGCCCGTTGATACTGTGAGCCCCAACCCTGCTGGATGCCAGTCCATTTCTGACTCCTGGCACCACTAGGACGAGGCGGAGCGCCTCGAGCTCCAGCACCGAGTTTTCAACAAAGTATTTGATAACCGGTTAATTTTCCCTCCTGTTCATCGCTTGCGGAAAGTCCTAGATTGTGGTTATGGAGCTGGGTCATGGGCCATTGATGTTGCAGAACAGAACCCCGACTGTGAGGTAGGTAGCAAAACAGAAAGTGATGCACCGGGAGCCTGCTAACAGTTCTCATCAACAAAGGTGATTGGAGTCGATATATTTCCTCACATGAATCCAGACGACGTGCCGGAAAACCTGTGGCTTCAGGTGAGCTGCCTTCCGCTCATTCCGATCGACTGCCACCCGAACATCTCCTTCCAACCCTAAGCATATTGAATTGTGCCTCTCATCATGCTGGTGCCCTGCCCGATTGCATCAATATTATAACCATAGAAGTGAAATTTAAGGAGAGCTAATGCAATGTTTGTTAGGTCGATGATTTAAACCGTCCCTTCACATTTTCGTCCAATAAATTTGATTTGGTACACTCTAGACTGCTCGCAGGGGGGATAAACCGAGCCCGATGGCCGTCATATATTCGAGACATCAAAAGGTCTAGTTCATGGCAGTGCAATAGTACCACCACACTCGTTGTTGATGGCAGGAGCATGACTGACAGTTGACTGGTATAGAGTTTTGAAGCCGGGGGGTTGGGTACAATTGGTTGAAATATACTTCAATGTCCAATCAGACAACGGCTCCATTGGAGAGCAGCATGCCTTGCGGCAATGGAGCTCTCGGTTCATGAGCGCAATGGAAGAAACCAAGGACCCTCGGGTAGGAACACGCCTGAAAACGCTCTTAACAGCGGCGGGGTTTACAGAAGTGGACGCGAAGATGATTCCACTGCCTCTGTCTGCATGGTCTGATAGTAAGTCGCCCACTTGGTCCCCTAGATTCATGCTGGATTTGTTTGACAATGAATAAGGCCCGTCAATTCGAGAGATTGGCGCGATGAACCGTGACAATACCATCAGGCTGCTTCATTCTTTGGCACTGTACCCGCTAACTCAGCGCCTTCACATGTCGCAAGAACGGTATCAAGAGTTGATATCGAGAGCTCAGCAAGAGGTAGATACCTCAAACCTGAAAGCATACTTCCCACTGTAAGTTATCAACACCCTTGGAAAACTTAAGTAGTGTTCTAACATCCCAGGTATGTTTGTATCGGCAGGAAGCCCTCAAGATGATATCTTATGTAGACACGAAAGTCTCATAGAATTCTTTGCTCATCAGACACGACAGGAGTTTCTCATAGGTGTCTGAAGTCCACGCTTGGTTTAACCGTCTTAGAAGAAAGGCGTTATTATTCCCCTGATGGGAACAGGGAAAAGTTGCATCTAAGCTAGAGTTTTGAAATACCAACGAAAGAATGGTCAGTTCAATAGATTCTTATTTCTCTCTCCCTTAAAAAAATGATACCAGAGGTCGAGCAATCGGGACACTCACCGTAACATGGTAACATGGTAACATGGTGCCTTCCTCAGCACTCAGCGCTTCGTGAAAGAACTCCACAGGAGGTTTGGATGTCTGGGGTATGGTTCCACCACTGAATCATTGTCAGCTCACCAGGAAGGATTCCAGGGCTAGTCCAAGATCGCCCAATACGAGTGCTAATGAATGTTGACACCTTCTATCGGTCTAGGTGATGGCTGTAAGGCTTTTCAATACAACTGACATACCGTCATATGGCTAGGAGAAACTCTACCAAGAACCCAGGTCTTGATTTGCAGATAACGTTAATGACGGGTTGATGAATTACAGCGTTCCACCCGCAGCAGGCTGTTGGACAATTCTTCAAAATACTTGACAAGAAAAGGGATATCACCAATGATGACACAGAGCATCTTCGGATCAGAAGCAGCCCTCCCAAGAAGGAGGGAGGACAACAAGATGATGGAGAAGGATGAAAAGAAGGAGAAAAAGAACAGGCGCAAGAAGGAGTTAAGAAAGGTAAGCCTATTGCGGGTGTGGAGCGATTGAACCTTAGTAGTTGCTGGAGAACACCTGGAAAATCAATCACCACAACGCAGCAGATGCTTTATTGTCAAGCAGATCGAAAGCCCTGCTACCAGCAATTTATTTGTCGTCTTCTTTTCTGATTATCTGGCAATAGTCCATCCACTTCAACCCCTGAAAACGCGTACATTTGTACCATCTTGTCTTTGCCATGCGCCAACCAACCTCTTTTCCAAACCGTCTTCATCGGGTCAGAAACGAGTACCTATTCCTATCCATGGGAATGGCTGTGGACAGCGTTTAGCATTATCTGATTTGATGAACAGGATAAATAAAACCATGGATACTGTTGTACGGGGTCCTCTAGGAATTTATCTACCTTTCTTGCGAAGATATCTTACGAAGATATTTATCTAGCTATGGCTACAGCAAAGACGTTGGTCTCTACGGATGGCCGGAAGGGTATATTAACCGCTAATGATATCATTTATTAATTCGGAATTGACCGTCGTTTCAGCTCACAGAAAACAAGCCCACTACAAAAGACAAAGAAGGTATCGGCTTTTGGCCATCCGGATGAAAGTTACTTCCCCTTCGACAAAGAGTCCTAAGGCCCTGATGGTGTCCCGGACCGGATGAGATAAAGTAATGAAAAGGAGCGAGACTTGGTGCCCTTCCGTAAATGTCACCAGGGATAAGATCCATCATGGAGAGGCCGGTGCGCAGGTCAGGGAGCAAATGGCGCGTTGCATTGGGATATTGTAGGGGAAATTCTACGACAGGACTTCCGGCGAGTCCGCCAGATTCAGGCTTCAAGCCACAAATAGAGCCTCTCCAATTTAATTGATAATTCCTGAGATCGCGACATGCGAGATAGTTGGGGGTTTAGGGATGGAGCGCTTGGGCGCTTACGGCGTGAATCTGGGCTGGGCTTGGTGCCTGGTTTGTGCCTAGATCTCCAGGCATGAAGTTTCCTGATCGGGTAAGTGGCCGGCAGACCCCAAAAAAAGTTGCCCGCCGCCATCAAAGAATTTCGCATCAGTGAATAATAATTCCGCCCATTTCAACCAAGAGCTGCACGTTCCAAAATGCCCTCCACATACAAGAGGGATAAGCCGTGGGATACGGATGATATTGACAAATGGAAGGTAAGCTTTACATCCCCCTTCTTTTTTAATTTTTGTTGAGCCGTTCTATCTCGTTACTAAACCACGTCCAGATTGAACCTTTCAAGCCAGAGGACAATTCAGCTGGTAGTTTCGCAGAGGAATCATCATTTGCTACTCTATTCCCTAAATACCGTGAAGTTTACTTAAAGGAAGCATGGCCTGTTGTCACAAGAGCGCTGGAGAAGCTTGGAATTGCTTGTACCCTTGACTTGGTCGAGGGTAGCATGACGGTGAAAACCACCCGAAAAACCTTCGACCCGGCGGCGATCCTCAAAGCTCGCGATCTGATCAAATTACTATCGCGAAGCGTTCCAGTCCAGCAAGTGAGTTATACATTTCTATTCCACTTTCCACCTGGCATTGGCTCCATACTAACGCATGTCATCTTCAATAGTCATTGAAAATCCTCGAAGACGGCGTCGCATGCGACATCATTAAAATCAGAAACCAAGTTCGCAACAAGGAACGCTTCGTCAAGCGTCGCCAACGCATCCTCGGCCCATCCGGCTCCACCCTCAAAGCTCTCGAGCTGTTGACCGGCACCTATATCCTTGTCCAGGGAAACACCGTCGCGGCCATGGGTCCCTACAAGGGTTTGAAGGAGGTCCGAAAAGTTGTAAACGATTGCATGGCCAACATCCATCCCATCTACCATATCAAGGAGTTAATGATCAAGCGGGAGCTGGCTAAGGACCCCACACTGGCAGCCGAGTCATGGGACAGGTTCCTACCCAACTTTAAGAAGCGCACGCTTTCCAAGCGTCGCATGCCATTCAAGGTCACCGACAAGACCAAGAAGGTGTATACTCCTTTCCCTCCGGCACCGGAAAAGAGCAAGGTGGATCTGCAGATCGAGTCTGGAGAATACTTCTTGTCGAAGGAAGCCAAGGACCGTGCCCACAAAGAGGAGGTCATGGAAAAGCAGCGTGTCAAGCGCGAGGAGAAGATGAAAGAGAGAGAGAAGGCTTTCGTGCCTCCGGAGGAGTTAGAAGATGCAGAGAAAGCAAAGAAGGAAAAGAAGGAGAAGAAGAAGCGAAAGAGGGACTCAGAAGCAGAGCCCGACCTCGAGGGCTCGGAAAAGAAGGAAAAGAAGAAGAAAAAGAAGAGCAAGTCCAAGACGGATGCATCGTCAGATGCGGAGGCTTAATTCGAATTCAAAATTTCACTGGGGCTTCCTTTGACTTGTGCTTTCTCTTCTTTTTGTTCTCCTTTTTGTTTCTTGTTTTCAGAGTCCGTCCCTCCTATTACTTCTAGAGATAAGGCGCTGAGGCATAGCATGGGCTGGAGTTTTCTTCTTTCGAATCACTTCTAAGACTATTATTAGAGGGGAAACACCAAACTGCTGCAGTTTGGTCAAAAATGTATATCAATTATGTTCTATGGCAGCTATTCCTGTCATTCTTGATATGAAATGAAATTTAAATGCGTGATTCATTCGAGACTTTACATTCCATATCAACACATCTATAGTACGTACGTAGTACCCATATGAATCCAAGAAAAAGACAGCAACCAACACAGTGTAGGTTAAGGATATAGGACATAGGATATATTATGTAAGATATAGGATAGTATCCCAATTACCACCTACGTAGTAACACAGCAGAACAAGACCAGAGAAGATACCCACCACCTATAAGTCAAAGTGTAGTGTAGTGTAGCATATTCTTCATTAAACAAATCAAGTCTCCCAATCACCCATCCTAAGATCCTAAGATCTCATCCCTGGACTTAGGGGAGAACTATCCATTCTTCTTATTCGCACTTAACCTGCCTCCTATCTCAGTCTAAATTCCCACGTTCAACGAAACAAAAACATACGCACATACATACATACCTCATATATACCACCCATAAGACACTTAACCCGACCACAGACAATCCGCAATCAAGATGGTAATGAGTATGGATAGGGCGGGAACCGATGTATTACCGGACGAGTCAGTCCCAAGTGTTCCACAAGGGCTGGCTAGTCTGGCTTCTATATCCGCTCTTAGATGATGTACCCGCATATATTGCAGCGGACGAATGATTCCTGTCTGTTTCAGGTATTAATGGCATGTCATGTATTAGTACTCATCTTGCGGGCTACTTGGGGAATGCCATACCTCATGTCCTGTTAATGATTGATTTCGTTAAAGTGGGTGCTGTATCGTAAGTAAAGAAGACTTTTTAATATGTTTAAGAGGACCGCATTGAATGGATGAATGGATGTCGAGACCTAAGTAGGGACCCGGATAGTTGTGTTTATATAGACCTTCGCAGTTGGTTATTAACCAGTGGATATCAATTATAAATTTACCGTAAATGTTGCTTGGAGAGTCACTTACAGACATGATTGCAGAGCTGCTATAGACCTAAGTATTGAGAAATACTGACAACCACATCCGAATGGTAACAGTCGACTCTCGTAAGATTGAATCGCATATCGTATATTCATCCCCACATAACTATTTACCTACCTAGCAGACGTGCATTTTATATAATTCTACTTACCTTTTCCAGCCCCTCCGGTTTCTTCTTATCAATAATCTAACAGCTTAACGCAAGACCTACTCCTACTGACTCGCAAGTGAATCCTCTTTATCCTTCAGGAACTGCGTCTGCTCCTCCCGACTCTTCTTCAGATCCAGGAACACAACAAGGATCCCAAAACTAACAACACTCAAGGCAAAGAGGAAGTAGAACGGAGTGGACGAGTTGTTATGCGGGGAAGCATCGATGATAGCACTGGACACTAGCGGTCCGATGAACGAGGATGTCTTGCCGATAATACTGAATAGACTGAAGAAGAGAAACTCGTGGCCTCGCGGGGTGACCTCGGAGATCATGATTTGGGAATAGCTGTACCATGGGCAAACGAAGAGCCCGTAGAATGCCTGGTAGACCTGGAGATTTCCACGGTGTCCAGATTAATTTCTGTGGCCCTCTACTGTAAAGAATCGGAGGTGTGCTTGATTGACTTACCCAGACTTCCCAAGAACGGTGAAACCCGAATTTCTGTGTCCAGATGCCTATCATGCCCCAGCCGTCGAGCAGGATGATGCCGATTGCGACTGCGTTGAACATGGTTTTGGGGCTGAGTTTGAACCTCTGTTGAATGTACCAGAAAGCGTAGATTCCAACGGCCTGGTGATAATGTAAGTCATATGCTACTTTACTTTCTGGTAAATAGAGCGTTTGTGTTCACCTGTGCTGCGATTCCGACTATGAGGAGATATGTCAACTGCAGAGTGTTGTATGCAACAATGCTATTTTGCAAGGTTGATATCACAGTGACCGTTGTATTTAACGAGTCTCCAAGAAGGAAATATCCTGTGATTTGGATACGCACTTAGTATGCTTGAATAATTGCTCAGACTTAGGGTAAGAGGTCCTTACCGATAAGGTAAAGCAAACTCTGCTTCAGTTTCCAAATTTGTCGCATCGCTAGGTAGAGCTGGTTCAACCCGGCCATAATAATACTTCGCCCCATTGTACTCTGGCCCGGACGTCTTTTCTCAAGAAAGAACCACGGTAGGGAGACCAAAAGCCATACGCCGCTTGCAAATGCGATAAGGACACTCAGTCCCCAATTGTTATTCTGCTCACTGTCGTCCACGCGCAGTCCAAACATGATCCCGACGATTATGGCGAGAATGAAGATCTCTCCAATGGACTGGATATAGAACGAGACGTTGGCCAACTGGCTGCGCTTCATCATGTCGGCATAATCGTATTCGTCTCGGGATATATCCCCGGACTGGTACTCGTCGGCTTTCGCCTTCATCTCAGATGTGTTGCGTGCGAGGCCTGGGAATGCCGCCGTCCAGAATGTCAATGTCGTCTGATACGCGATCAGTCCAACCATGTACAATCCGACCCCGACGTGCCATTTGTCCTGGGTATGGACACCAAGCCAGCCAAACCCAATTGCGTACGCAACAATCGACAGGCCAATCAGGATATTGGGCCTCCAGGTGCCAAAGTCGGCGAAACTGCCGATGATGAGAAAGACGACGACCTGAATAGCAAACGAGATCCCGTTGCAGAGAAGAACAATACTCTCAATGGAACGGAGCCTCCCGGCAAACATCAAGACGCCTTCATCTCCAGCAGCTTCGTAGAGTAAATTCTGGAAAGCTGTTGGTGCAAAATCTAAGCGGCTTGTCAGTTCTGTTTTCCCTTGTCTCCTATATCGCCTTCCAAGCCCACGAGACCTACTAAAGAGGGACAACCCGTTATTTCCTATATAATAACTAGGGTCAAAGAGATTAGAAAGTCATTCGCATAATTCCTGTTTGCAACGCACGCATAGTAAGCCCATATCTCCCATTTAGTAGTACGGTATCTCTCATCAAACTGGTCGGGTGCTGTGGGTTGCTCGAGATCCAGTTTGCTCTCAAGCGTGCTCCGGATGATCCGGGCCTGGGATTTTGCTTCCTCGTTGGGAGAAGAGTCCAGGACAGCCATTGCCGTAGATTAAAGTGTTGCAATTAAGCTGCAGGTGTCTGATCCTCTGTCAATAGTTGGCTATTTACTGCCTTGAATCTTGAAAGACACTGCAAAGCCAACGGTTGTCGAGATTCAGTGCCAACGAGTCCGACCCCCAGTCACTCACTTTCGAAGTGACCTAGTCTCAATCGCCTTGTTATCTTGTGGATTTAAAGCAATCAGACATGCAGAATTACCACGCCTTAGACAATAGGCTGCATCATGATGGGTCCAGGAGCTGCTAGCTTCGGACAGGCCGATCGATCGCCTTGTTTGAAGTTTTCTTGCTGCGGGGCGAATGAGAATCAGACAGCGGACGCAGATTGGCTTAAATTTCAAAGGAAATTTTGCCTCTTTTTGTTGAATCGGTTCGATGGCTAGTGCCATTTGGTCTGATTCTTTCAGGGCCTTTTTTCTTGCCAAGGTGATCGATGGTGCTGGAGCATTCAAGTGGTAGACTTTGTAGTGCTGGGATTTCCTTGATAGTATTTGGCTGCCTAAGGCATTTATGTGCCCCATGATCTACTCTGAAATACAGACTTTGAGTACAGCATGGGAAACGCTGTAACTGCAATGAGCCTTGGAAAAAAAATATTGAAGCAGGATCTTTGTAATCGCCATGATGCCCGGTTCGAACACAAGCTATAAAAGAAAAGAAAAGAAAATAATATAAAAAGGATTCCTCACAGGCATGGAAGCGAACCCATCATAGTACTCTCAAGGCTGCACAGCTTAACGAGGCGATATTCTAGGACATTGGAACCCTGCGATCAATACCTCAGTAGAGCTTCGAAGCTGCAACTCCTGGACTACTTGTGGCACGAGGGTCTGGAACTCAACGGATATTTAGGTAGTTATTGCGAATTCTAACCTGCAATAAGCAAATAGGTCTTGCTCATTAGTATTTTTATCCTTCACAGGGCTCGAGTATACTCTTGCTATTGTATTGATTGTGTCTATGTGTGTATAGAGATACAATATTCTATACAATATACTATGCAATATTACTATACAATATGATATACAATATAATATATTAGCTTGCTATCCAAGACCCAACTTGGAGAGAGAATTACAGTTTGGCCCGCCCGTTCTCAATGGAGGACCAGCCCTCATCATTGAGCTTGTCATATTTCTTACCATTTAACCAGTAAAGCTTATCACCTCCCCACTCTCCTCGGGGATCCCAACCTTTCTTCGTCAGTTCGCCTTTGGCTTGCTTGAAAGTTACTCCAGTTGCAACCCTAGTGGGGAAGTTGTTAGCAGTCGTAGGGGATTGTGTCGGAAGGAAACCCACTTTTCTGTGAGCCGGACAAGTCGAGGGACAGCATATGTCGGTACACCCTTCTTCCTTAAGGCGCCGTAGAGCTTTTTCATGAATTCAGAGGCAGCGGCCTCGGAGGGGTCCTCGAGGGCGATGCCTGCAGCGCCTGCTTGGCCGTCATAACTGGTAGCCCAATAATTAGTACGAAAGCTCACACATAGAACGAGAATTTGAAGCATACGCTGCAAGCTTCATGCCGTACACAACTGCATCATGAACCTCCTGTATCCGGCAAATATGATCTCTGACTTCTCCTGCACTAACATTCTCGCCCTTCCAGCGGAAAGTGTCTCCTACTCGGTCCTGGAATTTCACCCAGCCATCGGAATCCTGAACAAGCAAATCCCCTGTACGTTGAAAAATATCGCCTTTCTGAAACACGTCTCGAAGAAGTTTCTTCTCTGTGGCGTCTTTGTTGTTGAGATACTCGGTAAGCAAGCCGATGTTTCTAACTCGTCCGATAACCTCCCCTTCTTCACCAAGCTTTGCCTTGACGCAGAAGCCAGTCTTAGGATCTCGGTAAGGCATTTCGATCGCAGTGTCATATTTGACGATGATCGTATCATCTTCAAAAAACCTCCTGATAGGCCCCGAAAACCCGACTTTGCCAGCACCCCAGGATCCCACGCCAAAGTTGTCGTATTTGGCGATACCTTCGGTTGACCTGTAGAACTCACGGATCTCGGGCACATTAAATCTCTGGCGGAAGCGGTCCCAAATCTCCCCACGCAAGCCATTTCCAGTAGCAACAATGCACGAATGGTCTTGGTCATAGGGAGACGGAGGCGTGGATAGAAGATATCTGCAGAGCTCTCCAATGTATAGGATACGAGTGGCCCTTGAGTCCTGGACATCCTTCCAAAACTGAGAAGCAGAGAACTTACGACGTAAACAAAGAGTACCGGAATTTCCGACTGAGTAGCACAGACCAGTAAAATAGGCCGTGCCATGGAAAAGCGGGAGAGGAGAGTAGGTGCGGAGAGGGAAGTATTTGGAGGGCCTGTTGACATCAAGAGGAAGGGGGTTAGATGTTACTAGAGCCATCATGTTACGCACAGCACAAGCCTTAGGCTTTCCGGTAGTACCAGAGGTATATATGAGTGCGGAAAAGTCACTGGGGGATCTCTTTGCGGTTGGCGACCCGGACGGCGAATGTTGTTGTAGTTCCACCAGGGTAATAAGCTCTGAGGCAGTAGAGATGCCATCGAAAGACGATATGTTCACGGACAAATGCGGCAGGTCGGAGCACACAAATTGTGACAAATCAGGTGTTGAGATGATAAATTTGGAGCCAGAGACACTCAGGCAGTGGATGAAGGTGTCGTCTATTTGATACGCAATCAGTAAGCCTTGGTCTTCGGAAAAGGCTAATGTGCGCGCATACCTCGCAAATTAGTGTTGATCAGAGCTGCGATGGCTCCTATCTTTGAAAGGGCGTAGATCACCAGCACCATCTCTGGAGAATTGTTGGTGAAGACACCGACGAAATCACCCGCTCTGATGTCTTTCGTATGCAGAAGAGCGGCGAGTCGGTCCGCAGCTGGATGCGACGGAATTAGCAACGCAAATCCATTTGATGAAGGGAAAAATGGAATGAGGATCTTACAATCTTTCAACTGGCTGTACGTCCATGTTTTGCCCTCAAACCAAAGAGCTTCTTTCGATCCATGGCCCTCCACTTCCACCACTTTCCTAAGCATCCCGTAGATGGTGGTAGTGTCTCCCAGTTGCGAAATACGCTGAGCCAGACGATTCCCCCAAGCCCGATCATTATGAACCGTAGCCAAGTCTGTGGAAATGGATAACTTCGCATTCAAATACGCAGCGGCTGCGATGGAAAGTGCTGATGCAGCTGCCATGGCTGGCACACTGATCTCGGAGAAGAGATCCATGGTGTTTTAGTTGGATGACTGGAAGACTAAAAGATCAGAGGGTCCTCGTATCCTTAATAATAACGACAACCAAGGTAATGAAAATAATAATTTAACAATGTCTGTCCGAAAAAAAGAGTTTCCTCGTTCTTGAGTTAATTAAGGGTCTTGGCAGGCTCCCGATCTGCTTAAAGAGGAGGATTCCGATAAGAAGGAAAGAAAGCGAAGAGTTATCATTGACCCTGGATTCGATCATACGGGCTTTTCTGATCTTTTTATCATCTTTCCAGGTGCCTGAGATCTGGAGACAGAACCAGATAGAGCCTTTTGCCTAGAGGAAGATCCAGTCGGAACTTGGAGACGGGACCTGATAGAGTGGGGATTTAATGGCCATTACGCAGCTAGGATGCAGGTGAGCTGTTCCCCGTTGTCAACTGCAGCAAAATGGCAGTGCGAGGCCGTGGGAGATCCGATAGTTCAGGCAGGAGACGCGAGAACCTCTAGTAGTAATATTAACCATTGTTAGCATGTAATTAGGTATAACCTATAGGTAGTTATCCTGGGGGTGAGTGAGCTCCATATCTTCCCCGCGGAGCCATCTTTTGGACCCCAAGCACTACTCCAGAGTCCAAATTCCTAGGCCTGGAGCCCCCCCACAGGGTTGGGCCGGGGAAGTGGAGAAGAGAGGCGAGGTATAGTAAAACATGATGGTAGGGTGTGCCATCATGGAGAATTAGGAGATATTTCTAAGTACAATCATCGCTACGCACTGATTGAACGATAATCATTGGATCTCGGCCACTTCCAAACAGGGCGCTGACTCAGCCGCTCCTTCCTTGGGACAGCCTGCTGACTATTTACACCCGATCAGGAATAGCGCGCAGACGAAAACGACCGACAGCCGAGGCCGCTCTGCTTACCGTATTTACGCGTTTGTTACAGATCGGCGGCACTGTCCATCGGCTCTCTTGTCGACAGCACGCATCTCCAGCAGTCATTGTGGCATCATTTCTCTTTATTATGGGAATATGTTGGTTGGGAACACAGAAATATATCGTATCGGGTACATGCAGCTCCTTTTTTAGTCACATAGGTTGTAACTAAAGCTCTATCAGAGTGTTGTTGTTGTTGCTTTCAAGGTTGTCTCGTACTGATTTTCGGCTCAGATTTGGCCCACTTATTCGGCTGATTCTTGATGCTGCCCCAGAGCCGCGGTTGATCACCGAGATAGATACTTTGATTCATATAACATAGCGCGCTGTCTGCGTGGTCGTGGAGACACATCTTGGTCTCCTTTTTTTCCCACCCCCACCCCCGACAGTCTCTAGAAGCATCTTTGAGAACCCTCTCTCTTAGGCCCAAAGTAAACATTGGCGATGTCTTCACCTCAACAACGACTGTTGTCCATTACGGGCCAGGTTTCGGGGTCCAGTGCTGCTGCTGCTAGAGAAAAGATCTTGGCTAAGAACGCTGATGATGTGGTGTGTTATGATTCTGGGTGCTTTCTGCTCTCATACAGACAGTTACAAAATTAAATCCATCTTTGAATCTGTTGACTGAAGAAATTCGATAGGTGATCACACTCGCCGTGCGCACCCCGCTCACCAAGGCGAGAAAGGGCGGACTGAAAGACACTACTCTAGATAGCCTTCTTGTTTCTTTGCTGACGGTATGATAATCTAATTTCGCACTATGCTTTTAGGGTTACGTGTCTAATGGAGTAGTAACCAGAGCGTTCGTGAAATGTCCAACATTGACCCCAACCTGGTCGAAGATGTCTGTGTTGGCAACTGTCTCTGCCCAGGCCAGGCCTATGTGGCTCGTTCGGCAGTCCTCGCTGCAGGATTCCCTGTGACAACTGCTGCATCTGTTGCCAATCGTTTTTGTTCTTCTGGATTGCTGGCGATCCAGAACATTGCCAACCAGATTATCGCTGGCTCGATCGATGTTGGTATCGCTATCGGTGCCGAGAGTATGAGCACCAACGCCGACGGTGGTGCCCCAGTAATGTCACCACAGGTCGCCTCGCACCCTATCGCCTCGCAAAATACACAGCCTATGGGCCAGACTTCCGAAAACGTTGCTAATCAATTCAACATCACTCGTGAGATGCACGATCAGTTCGCTGCTAAGAGCTACCAAAAGGCCGAACATGCTCAAAAGTCTGGCTGGTTTAACGACGAGATCGTTCCAGTCAAGACTCAGATTAAGGATCCAAAGACTGGCGAAATCAAGACCATCGTTGTTGACCGGGATGATGGTATCCGTTACGGTACCACCGCTGAGTCGCTCGGAAAGATTCGCTCTGCATTCCCCCAGTGGAAGCCAGGCCACACTACCGGAGGAAACGCCAGCCAAATCACTGATGGTGCGGCTGCGATTCTCCTCATGAAGCGACATCGGGCACAGGAGCTGGGACATCCGATTTTGGGCAAGTTCTGCGGAGCCACCGTCACAGGTCTGGAGCCTAGGATCATGGGTATCGGTCCATCCCTGGCCATCCCCAAGCTCCTTTCTAAGTTCGGCTTGACTACTAACGAAATCGATATTTTTGAAATTAACGAGGCTTTTGCGTCTATGGTAGGTTGCTCCTCCTTTTCTTCTTCTTCAGGTGCAGAAGACACCAGCTAATTTTGAATTAGGGTGCATATTGTGTTCGCAAACTTGAACTTGATGAAGCTAAGGTTAACCCCCGCGGTGGTGCTATGTGAGTCCCCAATTTGACTGTCGAGAACAGGACAACAGTATATCTCAGTAGTATCGAGTACTAACCAAGAAAAGTGCTTTTGGCCACCCCTTGGGAGCTACAGGTGCACGCCAGGTTGTAACGGCCTTGTCTGAGTTGCGACGACAGAATAAGAGAGTGGCTGTCACCTCCATGTGTGTTGGAACTGTAAGTTTCAGATTCGATCATGCATCTTGCTCGAGTATTTTTTTAAATAACCTAACTGTTCTGTTTCTAGGGCATGGGCATGGCTGGTATCTTTGTTTCTGAGCATTGAATTAATCATGGTGCCACAATCCGTAATACTAGAGCTAGGAATTTCCGGACGCTGAAAGTCCTGGCATAACAGTCTGCAACTCAATGATATCTCAAGGTTATCATGACTTATTTATCACTAGTCTTTGCTCATATCTCCAGCGGCACGCAACATATTAGAGAGAAAAGTGGGGGGCGATAGCGGGCTGTTTAGCCTCTCAATCTCCAAGCTGGGGAGTCTGGCGTCTGGCGATGTCTCAGGAATTTGGCGGGTGGTTGTAGAAGGGATAGAAGACAACACCTACTAGTAATTAGAGAAGATAGTATTAGGCCAGTCAGCACAACTTCTGTTGACAATGACACTTTTCTTTTATGTCTTTCTCTGTTTCTAGACTTGCATATCACTCTGCAGACCGCCAGGGAGACACTACTCAGACACTAAGAGATGCCGCCTGGATAAGGCTCATGGGCTGCAGGTAGAACAATCACGTGTGCCCAGCCATTCGTCATTCGCAGTAGAAAGCGCCCGTCCCCATGACACAATAAGAACCTTGTAACTCTTCTCCAACTCCCCATCTCTGTTCCTGGTCTCTCCTCATATCTTACCACTCTTTGTACCATTCAAGGAAAGGAGGTACTTTCGGGTGACTCTTGCTGCTCTTGATACCTTCTCTGTGCCATCCTCACACCTGACTCCTCTCGGTTTTCTACCCGACCCATCGCCATGAAGTTCTTATCATCCACCGCCGCTTTGCTCTGCTTGGCTCCCCTCTCTGTCACTGCTTCGCCTCACTCTTTTTTTGGCTCTTCCCAGGTTACCCTACAGGGTCAGGGCCAGTTTCCCGTATATGGTGACAACCCGTTGGAGTATTGTACAGAGCCGTCCGGAAATATTCTAGATATCAAGTCGGTGGACTTGTCTCCAAACCCCCCTAAGGCGTAAGTGTTGCTCTGTCCTCCATTTACCGGGTTGTAATCGGAGCTGACCATTATAAGTGGCCAAACCCTTACGATCAAGGCCGAGGGTACTTTGAATCAGCGGGTCGAGAAGGGTGCCTACGTTCTCTTGGAGGTTAAATATGGCCTCATCACGCTGCTCCGCCAAAAGCCCGATCTTTGCGAACAGATTGTGAATGTTGACTTGGAGTGCCCCTTAGAGGAGGGCACAATGATTCTGACTAAAGAGGTGGAATTGCCAACTCAGATTCCTCCGGTACGTTGCATAATCCGTAGGGAACTTAGGAGGCTTGGGAATCCGAGAAGCTAACTTGGTGGTTCGCGATAGGGCAAATACACTGTTCATGCTGATGTCTACTCGAAGGATGATGAGCGCATTACCTGCCTTGATGCCCGCAACATTCAGTTCTAAATTTTTCAAACCTATCTCTTCTCTTTTGTCGCCCTGAGTCGGGCTTCTTAGCAAACTACAATCCCTGATTACGCCTCCATGATTTAAGATTATTCCACCACCACCACCACATGATTTTGCGACGTCACGCTCACCAATCTTTGTCATTTTTATTAGCCTCCCAGAAACCTTAACCGCTTGCATGCCTGTCTGTTGTTACTCAAACCCACAGCTATAATATTCTGTCCCCTTTATCGCAGTTGTGTATGCTACGCCTACGGCTTTTGCGGCGTTCGGAATGCTTTTGGTTTACTTCATGATCACTAATATGCATCTGTACGAAACAAGATCTTCGAAATTTACAAGTAACTTTCATGGCATATTTGGGACGGATGTAAATCATTGTAAATAATTCACTCAATCCCGTTTCGTCTAGCGAAGGGATATGAACTCTTGATACTATCTCGTACATTGCTGCTCGAATTCATATCAACTACACCTGCTAGTAGCCTTATCTTCGATAATTCTATGTGCATGATTATTGTAACTGGGTATCTTCCCATCGTCCTCTGTTGCTGTATGGCCCATTCGCACAAGACTAGGTTATCGTAACATGATAAGAAGGCAAAGAGCAAGGTCGAAGCCGCCGGAGGCTTTGAGAAGAGAAAAGAACCAAAGAATCTTAACCGGGGACCTTGCATGCATATAATAACGAACAATATATAAACGTAACAAAAAGGTGAACAAAAGCTAGGTGGGCAAATAGATCTACTCTCCAAACAAGCGACGCACCCGTTTCAGTACGCTATCCTTCTCGGGGTCATATGGATGGTCCTTGCTCGGAATCTCAAGCACAGCGGGGAACGGGTCTGCGTAGGAGTCGACGCTGTGTCGGATGCGCTCTGCGACCTATTCGATGTTATCATCAGCATCCCCTGAGACCTTTTATTGGTCTTTTTTCTGGGGCGATTGATTTCCTACATGTTGGTTGATTAGGAGCACGGCAATGTCTTTGCGTTCCTGGGTGAAGTTCTCAAAGGCTTTCTCGATCGTCGAGGTCTCGGTCTTTGCGTCTACGACGAGGAAGTTTCGCTGGGAGTCTGGGCCGCTTGTGACGTGCTGTAATGATTGGAGAATGTTAGCTCGCTGTATGGACCTAATTCAGATGGCATCCATCATTAAGTGTGTTCGGGAATGGCTCTTACCCCGATGCCGGCGAGAAGGAGACCAGTCACGGAGCTGGGTGGGTGGTGTATTAGCAAGAGAGTGTATTCTTTTTCCTTCGAAGGGTTCAGGGGGGTGCCGTCTTTACTCTTCATCGCCTATGACAGCAAGGAACTGGCGGTCCTGTAGCAATAGCGTCCACTGTTAGAGAGCGTCCTACTCTTAACAACTCGATAGGATGGGAGGTAGTACGTACCTTATATGACACTGCGGAGGCCGCCATGGTAAAGGAGGAAGGAAAGGTAACCTGCGCAATTCGAATCGAGATGCAGGTGCACAGCTAGACACACAAAAGCAACGCTGGCCAGTTGAGTCTCGATCACAATAATAGTTACCTTACTAACCTCACAAACTCCCGTCAACTCGGTCAACCGTCGTCAATCGTCATCCCGAATCCCGTTAGTTCGACCTGCAGATTCACTATCGTTGCTAGCGCCGCTTACCTAAGCCGAGCTCCCCATGTTTTTCGATGTGTTCTTGCTGGGTTGTTTACTCTGCGCAGACTGCAAAAGCTTTGCTTCCTTTTTTTTGCGTCTTTTGGCTCTTAGGGTAAGCTCTAGCTTGGTCTTTGTCTCTTTTGGTGGTTTCGAGCTTGAGGTAGCTAATTCTTCCTTTTTCTTAACGCTCTAGGTTCTCCAAGTAGGTGGTTTTGTTTTTTTTACCATCGTCACAGCATGCCCCGGCTCGTGCGCCGTCAACCGCTGGCAGAGCGCATCAAATCGTACTTGAACCCCTTGGACTTCTTGTTATGGCTGTCGGAGGAAATTGACGCGAACGACTGGGATCAGTTTGAGAAAACATGGGCAGTTCCGCTGGGCATCACTTTGAACGTTGTGTTTCTCATTGCGAGAGCCAATAGCCAGTCCAGTAGCAGTCAGGCTATCGATGATGTCTTTGGTGAGGATGGGGGCATTTCTTGGTTCAGCTGGTTTGTATGTGGCTACATCTACTCCCTCAGCCCTTGGAGGTCGCTAGAATAGCGTTATATGAAACCTAACTGGTGTTACTAGGCCTCGTTCATCGTGCATTTGCTCGTCTGTGTTGCCACACTAAACACCTTCTATACCTTCCGCCGCAAGCGACATTATCGCATGTTTGAAGCTTCCATTGACCAGGTCCCTGCTACGCCATCTGCCCATCGTGTGCGAGTTGACTCTACACCGGTAACGGCGTCGCCACTCCGATACCTTGCGAATGCGCTCTCCGGGACGGCAGAGTCGAGGGCTCACCCCGATAGCGAACGGGATGTTTGGGAACTGGCGGTTTGGGACCCCCTACCGATATGTCTTCGAATCTTCTGCCTGTTCAGCCCGGGACATATTCTTGTCTATTGGCTTTTCCTACCCACTCAGCTATCCGACCCTCGTCCAAGCGTGACCATTGTGACAACTATCGTCTTGACAACCTTGCTATCAGTGCAGATGTCATTCCTCACCTCCTCCTTTAAACAACAAGCAAAGGACTCTTTGCTAGTCCATAAAGAAGTATTGAAAGAATATGATACAAAATATGTGCATCCTCGAACCCAACCATTAATGAGAGATGTCGGAACCCAGTTCTCAGGCCCCAACTCTACTTTCGAGGAAAAGTACAACCAGGTTGACGCCCGCACACCGACATTCATCATCAATCGGGGATTCAAGACCAGTCCCAACCCAAACTACGTCGGACATATCGATCCAGAAAAATCATCATCCCGACGCCAGTCCTTTGCCGCTACCCCAATCAGCTCGGTCCAAACCCCTAGCCACCTGCGTGATGCTTCTCCTGTTATTCGAGCACCTTTATCTTCCATTCGCCAACCCCAGTTTCGACAAACCCCTACTCGAACAGGTGATGGCGGCAGTCTTGGCATCTATTCGCACGCCAACTCACCATTGAGGAAATCTACATCAACAAACTTTGATCGTCGCCTGCACAATAGTGGGGATTTCTTCTACAGGGAACGGAGTGCAAAGCCCTCAAGTCCATTAAAAAAAAGTAATCCATCTGGGGCAGAGAGCCCCATGACGTCAGGTCCGAGGAGAAGCCATGTCGACACGCGCCGTGAAACTGGGCGTTTTCAATGAAACTGAGTGGATTAATGATGTTATAAGCTATCCATCCAGAATGGAAAGAATTGCCCTTCCATGTACAGCATGATGCATAATTCTCAGCATTTTTATAATTTTTGTCCTCAAAAAGAGGTCCTGTCTTGTGATCGTCATTTGTTTTAGCATTGGGTATGGCGTTGATATCTTTTGTTTTCTGTATTCTACACCTCTCATGTGATGCCAGCGCCTCAATTGACGTTGGAATGTAGGCTGACAAAAGGACCCTTCTAGCCATTGTGCTCCATATCCAGTGAGGTATTATTGTCACCATGAAAGAACCTTTGTTTAAAACGGCTCGTCGCTGCCAAAGGACCGTCCAGTCTGTTTATTTCCTCGGGAGACCGTCTTATTTGATAGAAAGCGGATCAGCATTTTTTTTTTGCGTCTCCTTCTTCTTCTTCCTCTTCATAACTTGCATACAGTCAGGTTCCCTACCATAGATGGAGCTTCCATTCCAATCTGTGGCGAAATCTGAGATGCACATTCCGCATTCGGTAAGCTCTGTTTTGTTGGTACATTCTTGAGAGTGGCGGCCTCTATTCCCAAGCATTCCATCTTTATGCGTGCTCTACACCACCCCGCCGATTGAATAATGGCCTTTCAATCTCTCGCAGAGTGGTTGCCCTACCTTGCCGGTGTCTTGTCCTCGCAGAGGAGCGATCGTGAAGCAGACGCAAAAAAGAAAAATATACCACCTAACACCTGATAGCAAGAAACATACTCTTAGGGAAGGAATGATCGAGTCGAGGAGTTGACACTGACCTCAAAGTCGATACGGGTAGTGTTTGCGACCGACGACGTATCGATATGGAGGCCAGCTCCCATCTCCCGAGCGGGAACTCCCTAACCCTTCAAGCTCGATCTCGCAATGGCAAGCGTGCAAGACCTGATCCTGCGGCGATCGGTCGCGTCCACGTACGTCGTGAAGAGCGCACGTCTCGCTCTGGAAGGAACGATTCTGAAGGCGAAATATCCGAGGCAGCAACAACAACAACTCCGCAGAGGAGCAAACCGGCTACCAAGCTTCCTATTCTGAAGCCCTTCGCGGACAAGGACCCGAATCAACCTAACAGCACATCAACACCCCCTCACCAAAAAGAACGCAGTCCTAGTGTACGCTCTCACTCAAGGATCTCATACGGCATCTTGGAACGTGAATCGCCTCGATCAACAGACAAGGAGCGTGAGCAATATTGGCAGAAGGTCAGAGACAAGTCGGACAATAACTCACCTCCATCCCGGAGTAAAGACAAACAAAAGGATTACTACCACGAGGCGTACCGCAAGATCGTTTCTCTGGCTAGCTCTTCTCGACAAGAGATATCTAAGCATACATGGAAGCATTCTGGAATTGCTCCAGTTGAGAAAGAAGCATATACGCCAAGTGCCGGTCTTCGGGCACAGACTATCAATAAAAGTTCCGATAGTGGACCTTTAAGAAGGAGGAGCTCTCAGAGCGAACGAGAGGGCGATCCAGGCAGACATAGAAGGGGACCGCTAAGTTCTGATCGAAGTACAAGCTTGGGGAAGAGTGTGGCCACCCTGCAGGGGTTCTCAGACAAAACAGATAATATCACGAACTCGTCCGATAAGTCCGGCTCCTCAGTATCGCCCGTATCGGGGCCTGCAACTTCGATTACAGAGTGGGAGGACAGATTCATTGTCAATATGCCATCAGCCCGAGAGCCGAACCCACCGATTATGAACGTGCATCAAATTGCTGAGTTTCAGAAGAGTATTGAGAAGGTCCACAAGGACGGGGGTGCAATGCTTGATCCAGATACTCTTCCCAGTCCCCGAACCACAACCCCTGAGGAGCAGACCAAACCAGTTAACCTTCTTGGCTCAAATAAAAAGGCCCCGAGAGAATTCGACGGGCAGGATTCTCACCCAGTTTCTTCGGCTGAAGACGACGAAGGTGCATTGGCGTATCCCCACCACAGTCGAAGATACTATTGTCCTGATGAGATTGGAAAGCAGAGAATTAGCACTATCTGGGAAGAGTCATCTACGAGACCAAAACGCAAGCCACTCCAGCCGAACCGTGACGGTTCTTTTTTAGGGTGCAAGGAAATCAATGGCCCAAACAACCGGAATCCGGACGAAATTTTGTTCTTTTCGACGGACGAACGGCCCAAGGTCGTGAGCATTCCTCCTCATATACCCAAGATACAGAGAGAATCGAAGCTGGCTACAACGCACCAAATGTTGGCAGCACTGGAAGAAAAGACTGTCGCTCAAGAAGAATGGAAACCAATTTCTCAGAATTTGAAGAATGCCCAATGCTCGAAGCCATCCCCGCGGACAGTGTGCCACGAGGTCCAGTGTCAACTGTTGGATGGAACGGAGAAGACAGCCAAAGGGTCCGGGAAAGAAAACACAGAGGCTGTCACGAAGCCGGTCAAATCTGTCGAGAAGGGCCAGGCGAAACCGAAACCGGACGATGTATTCATTATCACACCCACTATAACACGTACTATGGTAACTATGACGGATATAAGGGGTCATATTCGCCAGAGTCCTGGAATACAGGAACCCACTTCTCGCAGCGCAGGCGAGATCATCACCGATGCTCGAACAAGACTCCGCATAAACAACAAGCCTCGGGTGAGTGCCTCCCCGTCAGGTTTGCGCCGAGCAAGTCAAAATTCGTGGGAAAAATCCAGCGGGCCTTCTGTCTTGCCTTCAAAAGCCACGCCAACGACAAACACTCTTGCCGGAAAATCTCGAGGAGACACGGAGATCGCCCCCATAGAAAAGCCACGCACTATGCGTGGGTACATCCGTACGCCCGGAATCCCAAGATCATCGACCGAAAGCCTCGTCACACCCATGTCCTGTAACATTCAGAGCCCATCAAGTGCGCGCCCAGCAACAAAAGCCAGCAGCATATGCCCAGCCAAAAACATTGCGGAATCACCTCATTTGGGACCCTCATGCCCGACAACCGGGATACCTCCTTCTACACACTTAGTCTCCACTAACAGGCAAGAAAGCCATGGTACGATCAGGGAGGCGAAAGTGGTTGTAGTTGCTGAATTGGACGGACAACAAGTGAATGATCATCGCGAAGATCATGTCAATGCCAAACCCAGACTCGCAACCCCCGATTTGCAAACCAGCGAAATACAACCCAATAATAAGGGGAACCTGAATCTGGAGACCCTTAACCTAATCCTATATATGCTCGTTCAATTCGCAATGCAAGTACAATGCCTTTACCGCCAGTTCAAAGAGAATCGGGGCTCAAAGGCCGTCTTACTCAAATTATTTCTGAACGGCATCATAAAGATGCTCGAGCATTGCCTGCACGTGCTCAGGAATATTTTGGCCGCCATATCTATATACAATGCTACGGGGACTTGGCCTAGGACCAATGACAAGGACCTTGCTCGATCATTATCTGAGTTTGGCCAGGCGATGTTTTACGTAGTTGTCCTTGGTTTTATAACGGTGGTCATTGGGCGCGCAGTAGGATATGTGGTTCTTATCGGAAGCTGGATTATGTGGTTTACTAGACCCTTTGTCATTGTTCTCAACGCAATGGGGAGAGCTCTGTTGATATAATAAGTTGATACGCCTGTTAACCTCTATGCTTATTCTTACCCTGTTCCTATTTTATTATTGACTTGGGCGCAAACAGAGGGGGTTTAGTGTCTGTTTACTTTTGTAACCCCTTATAAACGTTTACGATTAGTATAAATGGATATTCTTTAGCTGTTTTTTTCCTTCAAGCAACCCGTAGTACTATACTAAAAGATTTCTATTCATAATAGAATTCGTTGTATACCACTAGGACGATTCGACCCTACATCGTCACCAATGAAGGAAATGAAAAATAAAATAAAATGGGGGATAAGATATATTTTGTTAATTGTGGGTATGTTGAATATTCCATCATTGATGGAGATTCTAGCTGTGTCTCCTGAAAAGAAAAACATAGGAGAATTATATGTCTGTATCAACTCTGATCTGACAAAGATCAGAGTGGGCACTGCAAGAAACAATAAGCAGTGAGAGAGAGAGGCAGACAAAATGCCAAAAAAAATAAACAAATAAAATAGAAAGAAGAAATTGGACAAGGAAATCCAAGACAATATTTAAAAGAAAAAAACAAAAACCCATAGCAAAGACTCCATCCTTCTGTATCCCATGTTGAAGAGGATTGATCACTTTTATTTAGTTAACGTCCACACTTTCATGAACCCAACTCCGTCATCCCGTGTAGTGTTGAATATTATGACACCACCCATGTAGCCTTTTCTTTTTTGAAACATGTCACGTAACAATGATGAAATGAATGTTGAGGTTTTGAGATCCGTCAGCTTCAAGCTTTATTCAGGGGGAAAAAAAGGAAAGGAATAATATAATGTTGAATGTTGATTCTCGTGCCCAGTGGAAGTGAAAATAGAAATGGCCAAACAAAATATGCGAGGGTATATGTGAGAATGAAAAGTCATGTTGAATTAAAATAACGCTGAGAGGAAGAAATCGTTGAGAGGTCTTCATTCGTGTCGCCATAAAAAAACATCCCGTTGTCTGGGAGTTGACCCAGAGAGGTATCGTTGAGAGAGGTGTTGAATTAGTCGAGTGTTTATGATGTAGAAGTTGAGAAGACGCGGTGAGAAGATCAAGATCAAGACAGGCGTTGAGCTATCATTGAATCTTGTATCTAGTTTTGAGGGGCAGGTTCTGATACCCCGTTAGTGACGCCGTTGGTTATGCCATTGGCTGTTCCGTTCTGCTGAACTTTTTGTTCTCCATTTTCAGTGACAACTTCAGCATCAATATCCTTCACATCCAATCCATTAAACAATTCAAAAAGGTTATATGTGTTGTGGAAGTCGTTGTTAACTAGGACAAAATCAGTATCTGATCCCGATGACGGAAGCTGAGGCCAGAAAAAAAAAAAAACACTTACCAATGTTGACAAGGTACCAAGTGTCCATGATACCTTGGATCAACTTCCGGCTGGGGCTTACGGCATCATGGCATTTTGCCCAATCTTCGCCGAGCTGGAATGCCTCATCCTTCCAGGCTAGGAAACTGACCGTTTCTACAATTGTCGGCTGGACAATCTCGCGTCCTGCGAAGATACCCCAAGTAAGGGCATTCGGGCTGTCGCGAGTGTTTGTTCGTAATTCTCCGCTCTTTGACACGGCGTGATAAGTAAGATCCTCATTCGCTTCAATCCGGGAAATGAGCTCGTCGATCAGGTAAGGGGGGATAAGAAGCTCAAGGTATGCCTTCTGATAGACAAAGCCGTTCTTAGGGCCCCATCCATATACAGGATGAGAGGACTTGACGCCATTCACGGCTGGCTGGGAATTGATTGTGATCAGACCACGCTTGTTCAGCTCGATAAGCTTTTCCTTGATGGTGTTTGTCTCTGAAGTGATAGGGGAGTCGCTCCAGGGTAGTCGATCCAGTTTGCCCTCCATAAAACGGACAAAGATGTCCGTAAGATCACGGATAGACTTGGGCTCACCCCATAATTTGATGTTTTGTTCATTGGTGCCCTTGATTCCTACGCCATAAGCGTCCAGCTCACCGAAGGCGGGCGATCGGGAATCAGTCCAGCGGCCATTGGGAAATTCGTCCCAAGTTTGAGTTCGCGCAATGTAAGAAGAGTTGCGATTCCTCCAGAAGATGGGGCGAACGTCTTCCTCCCTGCGATTTAGGCCAAGTGAGGGCCTCCAAGGCAAAGCT
The DNA here is from genome assembly GCA_027569145.1 of Aspergillus funiculosus. Lineage (NCBI taxonomy): Eukaryota > Fungi > Ascomycota > Eurotiomycetes > Eurotiales > Aspergillaceae > Aspergillus > Aspergillus funiculosus. The sequence continues at coordinate 80,413 of JAPDEN010000010.1, forward strand.
CTCTGCAGCGGTGTCTCTGCTGTTGGGGTAAGCCCCAGCTCTTCGAGAACGAGCTGTGTGGCCTGTGCAAGATTCATAGTATAGCTGAAATATGGTAAGCCTATCAGTCTCTCGGAAGTAAGGAGGGGAAACCCACAAGTGAAGATGTTTAATGCCAGCTTCCATGATTCTCCTACACATATCCGCAATTAAGCGTTTGCCAATTTCCTTGACGGCGGCATCGTCGTTTTTCACAGGCTCCAGAGCCTCAAGCCACTCGGGGGGTATCCGAGCTTTGGTCCAGTTCGCACGTCTGATGAATGCAGCATAGGTCTGGATAGGCATGATACCAGGAATGATGGGCACGTTGATACCTTTGGCACGGCACTTCTTGACCCAGGTGATGAAATTGTCGGTGTCGTAAAACATTTGGGTAACGATGAAGGAGCCTCCCGCGTCAACCTTTTCCTTCAAATGGTCGATCAAGAGATCGACATCTGGATTGTCATCGGCACCCTCTGGGTAGCCTCCCACACCAATGTCGAAATGGTTCCCGTACTTTTCCCGGATATATTTAACCAGATCCTTCGCGTAGCGAAATCCCCCATCAGCAGCCTCCCATACCTCCTTCTCACGAGGAGGGTCACCACGTAGGGCGAGAATGTTGGTGCAGCCGGCCTTATAGGCAGACTGAAGGGCAGCATCTACCCTCTCCCTTGGCATATCTGTGCAAGTCAAGTGCATACATGTCTCCAGGCCATAAACAGATTGAGCAACATTAACCATCTCGCAAGTCAAATCCGACAATCGGCCTCCAGCACCCCAAGTGATATCGATAAAAGAAGGACCCAATGAGTGCATGCGGTCCATTCTGTCGTACAGGTTCTGTACACCCTGGGCGGTTTTGGGAGGGAAAAACTCGAAGGAGATGCCGACTTTCCCAGCGGCCTCATTTTGAGCGAGCTTGTCCTTGATATGCATTTTTTCCAACTGAACAACGGAGGCATTAGTAAAAATGAGAGACTCTCTCAAAAGGAAGGGGTGTAAATTCAGAAATGCTTGACCCACATATGTTCCCGTGATTTTCTAGTTAACCAGCGTATATCAAGGATTTGAACTGAAGCTTAGGCGACGAGTTATTCCCACGATGCTGAGGTTGTGTGGCTCACCGGAGAATCCGTCAGAACTGAGTCTTTGCAAGGTGAGAAAAGACGACACCAGAGAGGGTGGAGAGAAGGGGAATGGTGTATAAGAAGGAAACTGTGCCAGTAGGCAAGCAACAACAGGACAAAGCAGTCTGCACCAACAGTCTGCCAAAACACAATGGAGCGAGAGAGATGGTGAAGGCGCCTCTTCTGCTTCAAAGAGTCCGGAGTTCGGAGAATGTGGAGAGCACGTGTTTTTCCCCTCCAAAAGGAAAATGAGGCTGTCCCAAAGGCAAACAAGAGTAATCTCACAAAAGAAAACACCACCAGCAGAAATTCAGCCCCAGATCTAGTAAAAAAGAAAGGACAGGAAAGAGAAGCACACTCAGGACTGGGGAGAAGAGTTGGAAAGAGAAAGAGAGCTGGCGCTGGACAGGCATTATTCGACGGTGGTTGACCCCAAATTCGGCCCCTCTTTTTTCTGGCGGCGAAAAAAAAAATAAGGCTTGGAGGGGAAAAAAATCCCACTTTTGATTCTATAGCAAAGCAATAAATTGACAATTCCAATTCATTCCCTCCCTCGCTCACTATAATCACACGTATTTCAGATCCATACACTGAATACACACAAGAAGCAGTACTAAAAGAGAAGAAAAAAAAAGATAATTCTACAAAATGTCCACCGAACAAGACTACAAAGCCACCCTGCTACCCCTCCTCATCTCCAACAAGGTCCTATCCTTCGGTAGCTACATCCTCAAATCCGGTCGTGAATCTCCCTACTTCTTCACCTCGTCCCTCCTCCATACCGCCCCTTTACTCCGGGCCACCGCCGCCGCCTACGCGAGCGTCCTCTCTACCCCGCCCTTCGTCACCACCTCCGCAGACGGAACCACAACCCCCAACTTCGACATCGTCTTTGGCCCCGCGTACAAGGGTATCGTGCTCTGCGCAGCGGCAGTCAACGAGCTAGCCGTGCGCGACTCCCTCTCCTCCTCGCCCAAGGGCACCTGGGATAACGTCAGCTACTCTTTCAACCGCAAGGAGGCCAAGGACCACGGCGAGGGAGGAAACATCGTCGGCGCCCCGTTGAAGGGAAAGCGCGTTGTCATTGTCGACGACGTCATCACAGCCGGCACTGCTCTGCGTGAAGCCGTCGGTATTATCGAGAAGGAAGGCGGGATTGTTGCGGGTGTTGTTGTGCTCCTGGATCGGGAAGAGAGGGTCAGTGAGACGGAGACGAAGAGCGCTGTTGGTGTTGCTCAGAGGACTCTGGGGGAGAATATCCCCATCCGCGCGGTCATTGGTCTCCATGACTTGATTGAGAAGTTGGGTGACGAAATTGGGGAGTCTGAGATTCAGCGGTTGAAGGATTACAGGGCGCGCTATGGGGCCGAATAAATACAGAATAGGGTTCCCTTTGTGTAGATGGGGTTTGACTGACTTATGAATGTATGGTAATGATTTTTTTAATCAGGCTTGTTTTGGACGGATGCTTTATGAGGGCCTTTGCAGACCTTTCTAGGGGGGAATGGCCAGATACAAGAACAACAACAAGAAGAAGAATTGATATTTATCCCAGTATGATCTTAATCTCTATAGCTTGAGGGGCTTAGGGAGTTAATAGAGAAATAACAACCCCTAAACTTTACAATTTGTACTTGGTTGTTGATCAAACATATATATATTATAGTCACAGTTGACAGTGTTTAAATTATTTACTACACAAACATGCTTGTTAATATGTTTACCCAATGAATATTGTGCAAGACAATACTGATTGACTTGGGAAATACAAAGTATCCTATAGATGATTATTTGGTACGTACTCAATGCAAACTGCAAGTCTAACAAGGAGTTTCTCGAATAGCACTTTGCTGGCAGACTATGTATGTACATACATCTGCACCAGAGGGAGCATTCCACTCTATAGGCCATCCCTTTGCTTCGAGACTAATATTGGACACAATCAAACCTCAATAGACATGCGCTATCGCGGTTCTCGGTGCACCAAGAAAGATAGCTGTTTTGATAATTCCATTACTGTAATGTAAACTCTCTGCAATCTAGAGAATATTATTGTTGTTCTCATCGATCACCACTAGTCGGTGAGCGAAGGCGCGAGTGGCGTTAAACAACAGATAAACAACTATGAAATCTAATGTAATTCCTGAAGTTAGAGACAGCCAAGGCCTCTAGCTTGACTTTGTTTAGAAGTTTTCCAGGGTTGGGTGTTCGCTGAGATAGCCAGTTCTCTGCAGTAACTGAGAGGAGGAGCTGAATTGGAAATATCTACAGAGCATCAACTCGCTTGAAGGCTGGAGGGCATTCAGTCCCTATTGGTGAAGTGGGGCTTAATGACTTGGGTACGTCAATGGTCATATGCGAAAGCCTCCGAAGCAGATTCTCCTTTGTAAAGAAGTCATGACAGCCCCAAGGCTAGGCGACTGCAGATGCGTCCAAAAGTAGCCATATGATGGAGACGCCCGCCGTATGGTCCAGATACCTATTAAACTGTTAGTCTAAAATCCAATATCACCATAGCCACACCAGCCCTCCTCTGGGCGTGTATAACTAGATTGAGATATCCAAATGACAAGTGCTGACAATCAGGATTTGCCACCCTCTCTGTTTACGCAGCCCCTAAGCCTCTGTGACAGCCACGAAGTGTAAGTGCATCGCACATCGCAAGTAAGATGAGCAAAGGAGCAGCCACAAAAGCAGATGCAAAGAGGGAATGTTCCGCACTGGTCCGGAATGACTTAATCCACATAAACACGGACAGCGGAGCAATCATTGAATAGAATATGGCCGGATTCACTGACCCGAGAAACCGGTGAGAGCGAGGATTGCGCAATGATACCGGGAGTAGCACCAAGAAAAGCTCAATTGTAAAAGGAGACATGGCTCCTCTTGCATACGAGGGCCTGAGAGAAAACGCATTCTTTCCAAGATTCGGAGTACAGTATGTCGGTGAGAACTCGGATAAATAAACAATCTTCCAGCCTGGACACAGTGAATCGACAAGCTAGGCACACAAGATAACAAATTCCCCCTGCCTTTGTTGCCTTGAGCGCTTCTTTCGGCTAGTATGATTGGGTTTGTCATTGAAAAAAGTTCATAGACAACCTGTACTGCCCGGTAAGCCAAGTTTATTAAGACAGCCTGCATAATGTGATATGTACCTCGGCATGCTAAAGTATAACGAGTCAAACCTGTAGATCCTGCAATAATTATGCACCTGAAGAGTGGAAGCAGCCCTCGTCATACCATGTGCCTGTGGGAAGCACTTATCGGCACCTGCACATTGGATAATCTAGTGGATTTTGAAAGGCTGAAAATCGGGGACATATCATGGAGCTCAGATGCAATACTCTCAGTGATCCATACTATATTGAGCATAAAATACACTGTATATGCAGCGGCAACCCTAGTCAGTGCCAGATAGTCCACTTTCTTGTAAGCCTGTTGCGCTTGGTATGAAGATGCCAGCCCACTTGTATCTGCACCTCTAGTGAGAACATAATCTGGCGTTAGAGCCAAGAAGAGCCTCGTACCACACCAGTATGACTGAACCTAGACAGAGCAATAGGTAAAGTTGGTATAGGACCGACTGGGTGTCATGGTATCATAATTGAGTTTCCTAGCGAAACAAAGGCTATGAGTTAGTACTGTTGCGATTTTCTGTGTATGAGATAAGCCTCGTCCATGTCTAAATGAGGTCTCGACCGCCTTGTATAGCATGCTTGAGTGAGGGAATACCAGAGATGTTGTGGAATCGAAACTGCTGATAGCCCGGGCATAGTGAATAGGGGGAATTGTGAATGTACAAGGATAGAATGAATGTCGGCAATTTCAACAATCCCTATTGCAGATACCGTTCAGTAGTGATCTGCTCAAGACATCCAACATCTCGGCATAACCTGAGACTTGTCATATTACTATTGCAGAACAAGTATAAATGGTTCTAGTTTTGGCCTGTGTTTACCCATTGGGGAATCTTGTTGCCACTTAGCCATAGGAATGGAAAATTGACCTTATTCCGTGGAACACATTACCAGCTTCTAAGGCTCGCTCTTCAATACAGGGCCCGGCCCATTGTGTTCATGGACCTCGGGCGGCTCAGTCAAATTCTGGTGGCCGGATCCAATGACATCAGGCAGTTAAGGAGTAGAAGTGACAATCAAGTCTTGTCCACGGTGGATCGTCGATAATCTCAACGGTGGAGTGAGACCCTGGCAGCGATCAGTCGAAGGGCAGGATGGAGGAGAAGTTGACTCAGGCCAAACAAAGGGCTCCCGAATCGGCCTCAGGACCCCAAAAGCGGTCTGCAGTGGAGCGCCACTGCAGCTGTATGAAATTGGCAGGAGCCAACCAGCAGATGCCATGGTTGAATTTAAGCCGCGCTAATCGGGCGCTATTCGCCCGTTGCGGGAAACTGGGCGCCAACACTGTAAATCTAATACAGCCTGTAACTTACGGGTTGAACAGATACACGGAGGGAAATCGCCGGACCGGTCGAACGAGAAATGTAAAGAATCACAGCTACCTAAAGTTCTGCGCTGCATATGCCAGGCTAACATGACAGTTATCCTAACGCCATATTTACTTAGAAGCAATAAACTAATCAGATACTACTGCACTACTAGTATCAGGCCATCCCCAGATATGGATTTATGATGATAATTGCTGGGCACATTCCGTCAGCTCCGCATTTTCGATGTGCTAGAGTGCTTACGCACCCAAGGCATTGATGGGGTTACCAAGTTTGCCCATGGTTCTTAGAACGGAGACAAGAACCACTGTGGGTTTCTAGTCCTATATCTTACCCATTCAATGAACACAAAAGATATCAGATAAGGAAAGTAACAGACAGCTCAAGGGCTCCGGAGTTGTTCGCTTAGCCTCCTTGCATAGGCATCCCTACGATTGTTGAAAGGACCTATCCTGTCTATCGGCTGAAATTATCATTGAAACATGTGTCCCAACAACTGCTCCATGATAAACAAGAAATGAGACATCAAGCTAAGAGACTGATACTCCTCATATCCCTTTAAACCTTCCAAGCAAGGGGAGTAAACCTTGGGGTTGACTATTATTCTAACTTGCTTCTGTATTTGTATGTATGGTGTATTGCGTAATATTTCCTTCCATATCAGTGATATCACATCATATGCTGAAAATAAAGTTCGGCAGCCGATAGTACTAGTGACTGCTACTAGTGACTAGTAAATACTCTAAAGACACTCGGCAACTCCGACTTTAACCATATTATAAGGTTAATTACTCGGAAACACCAGGATATAGCTATATATACAATGGAGGAGCGAATCCAATTTGGCCGGTATTAGTCATCGTTTTCCTCTGCGATGTATGCCTAGAATCAAAGATGTACTGCTACTTTCGGTAGTAAATGATTTTGTTACTGGTTGCTACTGGCATCGGTGGCCAAGGTGTGTTGGGAAAGTCGAATGATAAGTAAATCGCGGCTCGAGTTCCATTAATGTATATTATGGATGCCTACGTAACTCAAATATCACTGTTAGCAGACGGAATCAAAATTATTTCCTGGAGAAACAAGAGAACACACCACACCATGGAATATACCAGGATATTGGTAAAAATATGGAAAATGGATAGACTTAGTGAATGGTGGTATCTTCTATTACAGTATCAAGAAGGCTTGCAGGATGCAGGATTGCAGATATCATGATAGACCACAGAAGCCATCATAAATTGTATATCATTAGGGTCACAATTGCCAATAAGCCATAGTGTGAGTGAAAATTGAAGTTTAATTATAGTACTAAGAGCAAAAAAAAATTGACAAGCTTGAGCCATACTTTTTGTTTCTATCTAGCGCCTCGTGGAACACTGCTGTCATATCACGCTTCCCAAGCTACCGAGCACCCTGGGCATCCATCGTGACGGCAGATGCCTTATCCTTGACTGTGCATGCGATTACTATGGAGAGATATAGCAAGACGCCACACACTTAGTGGACACGCTCAAATATGCTTCACGTACTCTCTTGATGTTTCTTGCATACAACAATAGTGAGCAAGTACTACTACCTAGGTTTGATATCATTGGAATCATGATGTGGTAGTAACAATGGCGAAGAAACTATTATTAAGTCAATTGCATTTTAGGTTATATCTTGCATCGGTATCATAGTAGTAGCGGTAAGATAACCCTGCTACACATCGTACCCTCAACCCTCATTAGTTAGATCAAGAATAACTGACTTTTAAGACCTCGAAGTAGAAAGAAAATAATACTAGTAGCATGTAGTCTGATCAGATACATCAGGTCAACCTAAGCTCAGCCCATCCAACTGTCCGTAAGAATACGTAAGAATATTACGCGCCGGTTCCACTTCGATACCTTACCAGGACCCACCGGTAATGTAAATACTAGTAGCAGTTCGTCCAGCTGCAAGAATACAAGGCACACTGACTCCTACTACCAAGTAAGCAGTCTACTACCTGGTAGTATGCAGCTTCTACTGACCTGCATGCATTTGGCCCTTCTGGTGGTCCTGGCTTCGTGTCTCCTACAACACAGCCCTCCCCCTTTCTACAGCTTCACTTGAATTCAATTGGCTTCTGTGGTTCCTTTTCTCATCTCGCAAATCATCTAGCTGGATTCGTGATGCATCGATGGATCGGTGGCTGGTCCTCCAAAGGAGAGACCTGTTTCCACAGCGCCACTCAGTGCACGGTACAGTCTCCGTCTATCTGTCTGTCTACATGCAAAGCAGGAGAACTAGCTTTCATCCCGCTCTAGCAATATTTATGGGTTGGGAAGATCTTCGTTTCTTTTTTCTTGTTCCAGACGGTATCAATCCCTCGCTGACCCTCCTTTCTATCTGTATATCACAGCTAATAATGCTTCCACCGGCCCTCTAGATTGCATTTCTTCCTGCAGCTTTTCGGACATATACTCGGGAATATTGTTCTCTTTTTTTTCCATTTCCTTTTTATTCTCTTTTTATTCTCTCATTGTGCCCCCCCCGCTGCAGGAAATTCTCTTCGGGATTCTTCTTTTCTTTCCCAGCTATCTGTTCTCTACTCTTCATCCTCGATACTTGATCAATAAGAGGGAAAAACAGAAAGGGGAATAGTCTCTATCAGACTACTTGGGCGGACTGTTTCTTCTCTCTGTCCCTGACCTTACCCAGATCTCCAGCTCGTCAGCCCTCACAGGATTGGAGCATATGTCGGTTCTCTGAAAAGACTAATCTGAGTGACCGTCGACGATGAAGTGGGGGATCCCAGGCTCGTTGCTTGCCTTCTTTGCATCGACTGTCACAGGCTGGCCCTATGAGCAGTCTCTAGTTGATTATAATCTTAACGTGAACAAGACTGCTGCCACCCCCGCAGATTACTCTGCGCCAGAATGGCCCAACCATAAATATACACCTTCTCCAAAGAACTGGCGGTTTCCGTTTTATACCCTCTTTCTAGATCGTTTCGTCAACGGAGACCCTACCAACGATAATATTAACGGAACTGTTTTCGAACATGATCTGAGCTCTAATCAAATGCGCCATGGCGGCGATGCAGAGGGGTTGGTTGATACACTAGACTACATCCAAGGAATGGGAGTTAAGGTTCTGCTTCCTGTTCTCTCCTTGGTATATTCTCATTGACGCTAACTTGACGCTATATTCGCTGTGATTAGGGCATTTATCTCGCAGGTACTATCTTAATGAATCAGCCTTGGGGCTCGGATGGCTACTCGATCTTGGACACGACGTTGCTCGACCAACATTATGGTACTATCCAGATATGGAGAAATGCGATCTCGGAAATCCACAAGCGTGGTATGTACGTCTTATTCGATAATACAGTCGCAACGTAAGTTTACCAATATCCTTGGCCCATCACTCACCTATTTACACTGCCCGATGCTGACTGAGATTGCAAGTATGGGCGATTTGATCGGTTTCAAGGGCTACTTGAACGTTTCGACCCCGTTTTCTGTCAAAGAGCACCAGGCTCTTTGGAAAACAGATCGTCAATATGTTGATTTCCACATTGGAAACGATTATAATGAGACGTGCGAGTATCCTCGTTTTTGGAATGAAACTGGCTGGCCAGTCGACCAGGATGTCCGCGATCAGTTGAAAGGCTGTTATAATAGCGATTTCGACCAGTATGGTGACATAGAAGCGTTTGGAGTCTTCCCGGATTGGGAACGTGAACTAGCAAAATTTGCATCAGTTCAAGATCGTCTTCGTGAATGGCAACCAAGCGTTCGAGCCCGTTTAATCCGACACTCTTGCATGATTATCAAGGCTCTCGATATTGACGGCTTTCGTTATGATAAGGCTACGCAAGCTACGGTTGACGCTCTTGGAGACATGTCAGATGCTTATAGGGAGTGTGCTCGCAGTGTTGGTAAAGACAATTTTTTCATCCCTGGTGAGATCACTGGAGGAAATAATTTTGGCTCAATTTATCTTGGACGTGGCAGACAACCCAACCAATATCCGGCATCTGCGATGGATGCAATGGGCATGACAAATGAGTCTAACCAGCAGTATTTCCTTCGCGAGGAAGGCCTACAAGCTCTTGACAGTGCTGCTTTCCATTATTCGGTATATCGATCCTTGACACGGTTTCTCGGCCTTAGTGGCAACCTCGCAGCGGGCTACGACACTCCGACGGACTTCACAGATGCTTGGAATATCATGGTAATGAGCAACGACTTGATAAATGCAAACACTGGCAAGTTTGATCCCAGGCATATGTATGGTGTGACAAATCAGGACGTTTTCCGTTGGCCAGCTCTCCAATTGGGTATTGAGAGACAGCTTTTAGGGAATTTTATCACGACTCTACATCTTCCTGGAATTCCGCTTTTGTTATGGGGGGAAGAGCAGGGATTTTATATTCTGGATGCTACTGTTGATAACTACATCTATGGTCGTCAGTCGATGTCACCAGCAACTGCTTGGAAAACCCATGGCTGCTTCCCATTAAATTCCAGTCAGTATTATGACTGGCCCATAACCAAAGGCCGTGAAGGATGTCATGATGAGACAGTGACTTATGACCACCGCGATCCCTCTCATCCCATTCGAAATATTCTCAAACACATGTATCAACTCCGACAACATTATCCTATTCTGAATGATGGATACTCTGTACAGGAGCTATCTAAACAAACAAGAGATATTTATTACCCCGGTTCGAATGGCACCGCCACAGAGACAGGAATGTGGTCTATACTCAGGGACCGTGTGTCAAAATTTCAAGATCTAGGCTCTGACGCTGATAATCAACCAGTTTGGTTGGTTTATCAGAATGACAACAAGACTGTGAATTACAAATTCGACTGCGGGGATAACAAAACCGCCTTAATATCTCCTTTTGTCACAGGAACCACGGTGGTTAATCTGTTCTATCCGCATGACGAATACGAGTTAAAGGATAGCCCCCAGAGGCTTCATTTGAATGGCTCTAAGGCGCTCAACGGTTGCCTCGATAGCATGTCTTTGAACGCATTCGAGTTCAAGGCATTTGTACCGAAGAGTCGCTTCGTTGGGCCTCGACCCATGATCACAAAAATCACACCAGGCCATGATGAGCCCATACTGTCAACAGTCGCATCTACCGATTCAGAAGATATTGATCTGAGCATCTATTTCTCTACCGAGATGGACTGTGATTCTGTCACCAAGGCTATTTCGCTAAAATCCACCACCGCATCAGGTAAAACACCTTCAGTTGATAAAGATAATGTTAGCTGCAAAAGTATGGACGCGAGTGAGACACAATGGACTGCCCAAATCCCCAGCACCTGGGTCTGGAAATCAAAATTGACCGGCGTATATAACGGAGTACATCGATTGACTGTCACCAATGCGACCAATTCAAATGGAGACAGTTCCACTGAGGCTGTTGACCATTTTCTGATTCGTGTTGGCCAACAAGACAACCCAATCGTCTTTAACACAGCAAATTATTCTACAAGCTTACTCCATCAGTATGATAATGGCACGCTTTATATCGAGCACAAAGCAGCTGGCGCTGACAAGTATCGGTATTCAACGAATTGGGGCAGTTCATTCTCGGATTGGCGTTCCTACAAAGGCGGGCAGGATATGATTGATGAATTGCCTTGGTCCGGAACGGAAAAGCAAAAGTGGAAAGGAAAGCACGTACGAGTCGAATACTGGAGCAAATTAACCGGCAGCAGTGACTATGTCCAGGAAGGTGACTATGATTGGAATTCGAGTCACGAACGGCGCTTTCCCCATTTCTTTTTCAATGGGCCATACAACCAATACGGCTATGATGCGGGGTTAGATAATGTGGTGAAACAGGACGGTGATGGGTACTGGAAATTTAGACTTAGGTCTGAATTTCCAGCCCAGGGCCAGTTTAACGTCTGGGGAATGAATCCAGATGGGCTCCCTGATCAGAGCTTTGTTTACGGGGATGTTGACTCCGATGGGGTCCTGGATCGCATGCCACCCTCCTCACTGAGTCCAGTCTCCGTCAACATCACCAAAATCCCTCCTTCCCCTTACTTGTCTTGGATTATTCGCCTTCAAGATGGAGACTTGAGTTACTATTTGCAACCAACAGGATCGAGAGTTATCCAGATGGTCGTCTATTTCTTGCTTTGGCTTGTGCCTATAATCACAGCAGCCGGATGTGTATACGGGTTCATGAAATCCTTTTACCAAGTCAAGTTCAATCAGGTCGGGGTCAGTCAAAAGAATTCTTTCTTCTCTTTTGCTTTCGCAAAGGGGCAGAATAAGGCTGGAGGGTCGATGAATCCCCTACTGCGTCTTGTCAACAAGTCAGGGTTTCTCCAAAGCACTCCCGCGTTCGGACCAGCTTCCTCTCAAAGACAAACAGTTCTTATCGCGACTATGGAGTATGATATTGAAGATTGGGCAATTAAGATTAAAATCGGCGGTCTAGGTGTCATGGCTCAATTGATGGGGAAGCACTTGGGGCACCAAGACTTGATTTGGGTCGTCCCATGTGTTGGAGGGGTGGAGTATCCGGAGGATCAGCCGGCTGAACCGATATTCGTCACTGTCCTTGGGAACTCCTATGAAGTCAAGGTCCAATACCATGTGTTGAACAACATTACCTACGTGCTTCTGGATGCCCCCGTTTTCCGCCAGCAGTCAAAGGCGGAACCCTATCCCCCCCGCATGGACGATCTTGATAGCGCTATCTACTACTCTGCCTGGAATCAGTGCATTGCAGAAGTTATCAAGCGCTTCCCCATTGACTTGTATCACATTAATGATTACCATGGTTCTATTGCTCCACTTTATCTTCTCCCTCAAACTGTGCCTGTGTGCCTCTCACTCCACAACGCGGAGTTCCAAGGCTTATGGCCAATGCGGACGCAGAAGGAAAGAGATGAAGTCTGCTCTGTTTTTAATATTGAAGTTGACATTGCAAGACGTTATGTTCAGTTTGGTGAAGTCTTTAACATGCTTCATGCTGGTGCAAGCTATCTCCGTATTCATCAACAGGGATTCGGTGCTGTTGGAGTATCTAAGAAATATGGGAAACGTTCTTATGCTCGGTATCCGATCTTTTGGGGTCTCAAGAAAGTCGGAAATCTCCCAAACCCTGATCCTTCTGACACAGCCGAATGGAATAAGGAACTACCAAAGGACAATGAAATTCAAGTGGATCCTGAATACGAAGCCAAAAGAGGAGAACTTAAGCGCCAGGCACAAGAGTGGGCTGGGCTGGAACAGAACCCTAATGCAGATCTTTTGGTCTTTGTGGGACGATGGTCTATGCAGAAGGGTGTTGACCTAATTGCTGATGTGATGCCTGCTGTTCTAGAAGCACGTCCAAATGTGCAGCTGATCTGTGTTGGTCCAGTTATTGACCTCTATGGAAAATTTGCTGCTCTCAAGCTTGACCGTATGATGAAAGTCTATCCTGGACGCGTATACTCAAAACCAGAGTTCACTGCGCTTCCTCCGTTCATTTTCTCGGGTGCTGAATTCGCTTTGATCCCATCCCGTGATGAACCGTTTGGACTGGTGGCAGTTGAATTCGGTCGCAAGGGAGCGTTGGGTATTGGTGCTCGCGTTGGAGGTCTTGGCCAGATGCCTGGTTGGTGGTATAATGTTGAGTCCACGACTACTGCCCATCTCCTCCACCAGTTCAAGCTTGCCATCGGGAGTGCATTGAACTCCAAAACTCAAGTCAGGGCAAAAATGCGCGCACGTTCTGCCAAGCAGCGCTTCCCAGTAGCCCAATGGGTTGAAGACCTAGAGATTCTACAGTCAACGGCGATTCGGATACACAGCAAGGGCCTGCTTAAAGCAAATGGTCAACCTTACACTCCATCTGGATGCAATACACCTAGTGGAATGATTACTCCTCCCATCGCATCAACTGGAACTCTGACTCCAACAGGCGTGCAAACACCTCCACTTGCACATTCGCGGTCAGGAAGCTACTCGAACCTGAACCGTCTAAGTGTCTATGGACCGCAACAGCGGAACACGATTGTATATAGCAGGGATCCAAGCCCTGGAGGTAACGAAAAACCTAAATCTGGACTTGGTCGACTATCCCTCGGTGTTCGGGCCGGTCCTGGGCATCTAGTACGTCGTGGTCGCCGCCGGCTAAAGAGGAACAGCTACACTGGGACAGATGAGAATGCAAGCGTCTCAATGACAGAAGAGAGCAGTGACGATGACTTTATCCCGAGCTTTTATGGAGAAGACGAGTATACACTTACACCTGAACAAGCAGAGGAGGGACGCCGAGACGATATAGCGGCACAGCAAGACCATGCCCTTTCTTCGGTCAGGGACTTTTTCAGCCGCAGACATTCAAGTCAAAGCTCGATCCCATCCCGGGTTCTCTTATCTCCAGCAAGCTCAGGGACTTTCGACGGTGATGAAACTCTTGTTGCATCCTCCCGTGCCCTTGCAGAGCCTGGAAATCGCCTCAGTTGTGCATCTGTTCTTTCTGTTGACTCCATCATTGGTGAGAAGAAAGACTATAAACTCCAGAAAGTTGACCCCTCATTCACAGATAGTACTGGGGAGTTTTACAAGGTATTTGAGACAAGATTGGAAAAGCTCAATGGGTCCAACTCAGAGTCACAGCTGTGCATTGAGGAATATCTCGTTAAAAGTGAGAAGAAATGGTTTGACAGATTTCGGGACGCAAGACTTGGCCGCAACCAATCTCCTGCTTCTTCAGTGTTCCGTGGGAAACTTGAAACCTCTTCACCCATGGGATCTATATCCAATGATGAAGGGGGGTCGCGAGAAAGTGCTAGCGATTTGCCAAAGAGAACTGACGAATTCTCCCTTGGGAGTGATTATGTCCCACCCTCCGGTCTTAAGAAGTGGATGCAAGTTCGGATTTTCGACTGGCCTATATATTCGTTCATTTTAGGTCTCGGCCAAATTATTGCAGCAAATTCCTATCAGATCACCTTGCTCACCGGAGAGGTTGGAGAGACAGCTAATAAACTTTACGGAATTGCCACTGTCTACCTAGTTACTTCGATCATCTGGTGGTTCCTTTTCCGGTCCTGCAGATCCGTTGTCGTTCTCTCGCTTCCCTGGTTCCTCTATGGTCTAGCTTTTGTCCTTATTGGGGTTGCACATTATGAGAGTGACCAGCTTGCACGATCTTGGATCCAGAATGTTGCCAGTGGAGTCTATGCAGCTGCATCATCCAGCGGCTCCTTGTTCTTTGCTCTGAATTTTGGGGATGAAAGTGGAGCTCCTGTCAAGCACTGGGTATTCCGTGCATGTCTCATCCAAGGGACTCAGCAAGCCTATGTCATCGGTCTATGGTATTGGGGAACTTCTCTCTCTCAGGAAGTTATCAGCGGAGTTACCAACGTCCAGTCAGACATTACAAACACTTGGAAAATGACGTATGTCGAAACTCCTTTGACCAAAATCTTTCAAAATGATGGTTACTAACTATCTTGTTTCCAGTGCCATTTGCATGCCGATTGCAGTATTCCTCTGGGTCCTTGGCCTACTGGTATTCTTCGGGTTGCCAAATTATTATCGTCAAACACCCGGGAAAGTTCCATCATTCTATCAATCAGTATTTAGGCGCAAGATCGTTCTCTGGAACTTTGTGGTCGTCATCTTGCAAAACTTCTTCCTTAGTGCGCCTTATGGACGCAACTGGAGCTGTGAGTATACATCGATAAATGACTATCTAATAGTAGCTAACATGTACAGTTCTCTGGAGCTCTGTCCATGCTGAAGCGTGGGAGATTGGAATCCTAGTTGTTGTCTTCTTTGGCCTTGTCTGGGTAGGCCTTCTGTTCCTATTCGGCCACCTTTCCAAGTCCCATAGCTGGATTCTCCCAGTATTTGCTTGCGGACTTGGGGCACCCCGATGGGCCCAGATATGGTGGGGTGTTTCTGGAATGGGACTCTTCCTTCCATGGGCCGGCAGCTACACCAGCGGTGCGCTTGTATCCCGCAGCCTCTGGCTCTGGCTAGGAATCCTGGATTCGGTGCAAGGGCTTGGATTTGGCATGATCCTACTCCAAACTTTAACTCGAATGCATATTTGCTTTACGCTGCTAGCATCTCAAGTTCTAGGATCCATTGCTACAATTTGTGCGAGGGCATTTGGGCCCAACAGGATTGGACCTGGGCCAATTTCTCCAGACGTAACATATGGAGCCAGTTCTGTTGCCAATGCGTGGTTTTGGATAGCTCTATTTTTCCAGTTGTTGATATGGTACGCCCTTTCCACCATGATAGTCCATTCTTGAGAAGACGTGATTGCTAACTTTTCTTCCCTAACAGTGCTGGGTTCCTGATGTTCTTCCGGAAAGAGCAACTCACAAAGCCCTAAAAACAGACCTCTGTCATCAACACATGGCTGTGATCTCGCCTCGCTTTCAATAGGGAGGCTTCAATATTGAGATATTCAGTTTCCACTCCATTTCCTCCACCAGGCATGCGAACGGGAACCACCAACGTATTCGAATCCATGTTACGACATCCACTGCAGCCGGTCAACTGGAATATATCACAGAACAATAAAAACTCCAAAATTTGGACGAAAGGGAAGCACATGTATCCCTTGTATATACATTAATTGCTCACATTGTTGTCATTGTTACACTTGAGATGTCTCTATTTTCCACCCAAGCACCTGCACATTTCACATTTTATCATGATACTCATCTTTAATGGGGATTGAATTTTAGCTGTTAATGATTTATATATGTTAATATGCTCTGTTGCCATGTTAAGGAAGAAAATGAACAGGGCTGGACTTTTGCTTGATATTTTTTTTGGTTGTATGATGGATGCATGAGTCTTGTATCTACCTTTTCATGTATTTTCCTTATTTAGCATGTCTTTTCCCCTATATGATTGCGATTTAAAGACGCTTTGCTTTAGGGTTTTATTTAATTTTTCATACTCCTTGTATCTGGATTATTTAGTCTAAGATTGTGACGGCACACAATGATGAGAACTGAAGGAATTAACTGAGAATAGGAATGAAAGTGAAATTGGTTATCAGTTTTATTATAGGTTCGATTCTCATCTGGTATAATAATGATTCGCAGTGGTAAATAATAATAATAAACCCCAAAATTGGTCCCTTGGCATATATCCAAATCCCGAAACAAGAACCGGAATGTCAAGCTTTCTTTTTGTGTGGCTACATAAGGTCGTATCAAGTTTCATCTGAACAAATTCAACAATAATAAAGGAGAAGAAGAGAGAGAGAAGAAAGAAGGGATAAATAAAGCAGACACCAAGATGAAAACAACAACTACCACTCCAAAGGTTCAGTCTTCACGTCACCACGGTTCGTCTTGGGGACTGGAGCGGCCTCAACCATAGTTGGACCACTTCGTCCACGCTTGAGGTATCCACTGCCATCGAGCCAGGGTGTCTCCAGAGTCCGCTTAGCTTCGAACTGGCGGATCTTGTCTTCCATCTGCAGGGTGAGGCCGATATCATCGAGACCGTTGACGAGGCAGTGCTTGCGGAAACCATCGACGTCAAACGAAGCCAGCTTGGTGCCCTGGGCGTCCTTGATCTCCTGGTTGACGAGGTCGATTTCGACTTCGCGGCCTGCGCGGGCCTCATCGGCGATCTTCTGGAGGACGGCGGGGTCTGAGATGACGACGGGGAGCATGCCGTTCTTGAAGGTGTTGTTGAAGAAGATGTCGGCGAAGGAGGGGGCGATGATGCACTTGATGCCGAAGTCGAGGAGGGCCCAGGGGGCGTGTTCGCGGGAGCTACCGCAGCCGAAGTTGGGGCCTGTGACGACGAGGATCTTAGAGTTGCGGTATACGCCCTGGTTGAGGATGAAGTCGGGTGCTTCTTGGCCGTCCTTATAGCGGAGTTCGTAGAAGAGGGCGGTGCCGAGACCTGTGCGTTTGATGGTCTTCAGGAACTGCTTGGGGATGATGGCGTCGGTGTCGACGTTGCTGCGGTCCATGGGGGCCGCGATGCCCTTGAGGGTGGTGAATTTGGGGAGGCCGGCGCTGGAGCCTGCCGAGGCGGAGGTATTAGTGTGGGGTTCGTTGTCTGCGGGCTGATCGAGGATGCGGTCAAGCTCATCCTCTGTCTCGGGCTCGTCAGCTTCCGGCTGCACATCAACCTTTGGCTGGGCCTTGCCGAGGACAGGGCTGGCCACGAGGTGTTCGCGGACGTCAGCGAGCTTGCCCACGATGGCGGCGGTGGCGGCCATGGCGGGGGACATCAGGTGGGTACGACCACCGGCACCCTGGCGGCCCTCGAAGTTGCGGTTGGATGTACTGGCGCAGCGCTCCAGGGGGGAAAGGATGTCTGGGTTCATGCCCAGACACATGGAGCAGCCAGCCTCACGCCACTCAAAGCCGGCGTCGGAGAAGATCTTGTCGAGTCCCTCAGCCTCAGCCTGCTGTTTCACCAATCCGGAACCGGGGACGACCATGGCACGCTTGATGTTGGAAGCAATATGCTTGCCTCGCACCACTTTCGCAGCGGCTCGCAAGTCTTCAATACGAGCATTTGTGCAAGAACCAATGAAAACCTTGTCCACGGGGATCTCCTTCATGGGAGTTCCGGAAGTCAGGCCCATGTACTCGAGAGCGCGCTTGCAAGCAAGTTTTCGGTTCTCATCCTCGAAATCATCGGGGCTCGGGACAACACCATTGATAGGGATAACGTCCTGAGGAGAGGTACCCCAGGAGATAGTGGGAATGATATCCTTGCCGTTAAGCAAGACGGTCTTGTCGTAGACGGCACCTTCATCCGAGGCCAGGCTCGACCAGAAGCTAGTAGCCTTCTTCCACTCGGGGCTGTCGTATTTGGGAGCCAGAGGGCGGCCCTTGAGGTACTCGAAAGTGATCTCGTCGGGTGCGATCATGCCAGCACGCGCACCAGCCTCGATGGACATGTTGCACATGGACATCCGAGCCTCCATGCTCAAGCCACGGATGACAGATCCACAGAACTCAATAACGCACCCAGTACCACCTGCAGTTCCAATAACACCAATAATGTGCAGAACAACATCCTTCGATGTGACTCCAGCGGGAAGCTCCCCGTCGACCTGGATGCGCATGTTCTTGGAGCGTCTAGTGATGAGAGTTTGTGTGGCAAGGACGTGTTCGACTTCGCTAGTACCGATACCGAAGGCAAGAGAACCAAAGGCACCGTGGGTGGAGGTATGACTGTCACCGCAGACGACGGTTGTACCGGGCAGGGTGAAGCCCTGCTCGGGCCCAATAATGTGCACAATACCTTGACGCTTGTCACCCATGCCGAAATACGTGAGACCGAAGTCCTTCACGTTCGCTTCGAGAGTAGTACATTGCAAGCGGGAATCGTTCTCTTCGATGAATTCTTCGACGTTCTTGAAGTTTTTGCGCGAGGTTGTAGGGATGTTCTAGAGTAGAATGAGCCTGGTCAGTCTCGAGCCATCCTGGATCAGAAGGGTGTGGGGTTCAAGTTATCACATACATGGTCGACGGTGACTAGAGTGCAGTCCGGCCGGCGGACTTTCCGGTTTGCATTCTTGAGGCCCTCAAAGGCTTGCTGTTCACGATTGAGTTAGCGCTGGGAAAACAGTGTGACGCCAATATAGCAACAGCCCAATGAAAAAAACTCACTGGAGAAGTGACTTCATGGACAAGATGTCTGTCTATACACAGAATTAGAACTCGGATCAGAAGTCACAGGTAAACCACAGCAATACGTACCGATATAGATCAGGAGAGTACCATCATCCTGTTCATTGACGATATGGGCATCCAAGACCTTGTCATACAAGGTCTTGAGCTTCCTGTCGGCACCAGGCATGAGGGGCAACGGAGGGACAGAGGACAACGAGCAAACTGAGCAAGGATTATGAAGTGGTGGTAAATCAAAAAACGGAGAATGTCTCCCGAGTGATTAAAGCGCGATTGATGATGTCTTTCAGCAGAACCAGAAGCTCCCAAGGGCTTTAAGAATTCTTCTGACCCGCGATGTCGCTGCCGCCGTCCAGAGGGGCTTCTCCGATCTCGGGTGGTCAGCAGTCAATGTCCCTGTTATAATTGGCCCGCTGTAGACTCCACTTCTGCCACAGACCATCCGGTACCGGCCCTGCAGCAGCCAACGACGCTGACTCTGTACCAACAATGGCTTTCTGATTGTCTCATTGGCATTCAAGCTTCTGACTCCTCGATCGAGAGCTGGAGAAGGTCTCATGGATGGATCTACATCGACGGGCCTCGTCGGCAAACCAATGGTTATCGGCGAAGAGTCGGGCTAATACCGATGCAGGTAAGAGTGCTTTTCCATGAACGAGGATGGATGAAGACGAACGAGTCAAACACAAATGGCTGAGAACACTATGCCTACGATGTATAACGCAGGTCATGTAAAGACGAGCTGAATTTGGCTATTTCTTCCTGCAAAGAATAATGTACAAATCGTCAACTCAGCTTCCAACCATCCACTTATCGGGAGCCCAGAGGTATCCTTCATTAGACCTCTCAGGTCAGTCTTCCTGAGCACATCCAGGTCTTATGGTGGCGAAATCGCCCTTAGAACTGGCGCCATAGCCAATTTTGCATTCATAATGAGGCCGACACCCTGTACACCTGTAATCTTGGGATCACCCCCCATTACGTCCTGCGGAAAGCCGACATCGAACGGTCGGACACTCTCGAGATATTGGATTTGCTCCGGGGTCAATTTTATCTTTAGAGCTTGGATGTTATCATATAGATGCTCCACCTTGCGCCCTCCGACGAGCGGAAACACGTTAGGCACCTTGGTCAGGACATAGGCCAGGGCAACAGCAGTCACCGATTCGATTCCATGCTCGGCTGCCACCTTACCGAGAGCTTCGCTTATCTTCACTTCCTCAGGCGACTGTCCCCCTGCAGAAAGCACGGATCGTAGTCCTTCTCCGGCCTTACGACGCTCCGCCATGGCCTTCGCAGACTGAAACTTGCCGCTACCAAGCACGTCCCAAGGCGCCAGAGCCATTCCAAAATGGAGCGCCATGGGAATTATGTCTCGCTCGAAATCCCGCAGCATCACGTTCCATCGCCCCTGGTAAATGCTGAATGGGGTTTTCCCATGTGCCCGGGCGTATGTATTGGCGGCACTAACAACCCAAGCTGGCGTATCTGAGGCACCCAGGTACAGCACCTTGCCCTGCTGCACCATAATATGAAGGCTATCCATAAGCTCTTCAATAGATGTCGTGTAGTCCCACCAATGGACGTAGAGGATATCAATCCAGTCAGTCTGGAGCTTGCGTAGGGAGTCGCGGACGCTCATATGCAAAGAACGCCGGTGGTTCCCGCAATGATTTGGAGCGTTGCCCTTCCCAAGGGCATGGGATTTGTAGTCCGTGGTAAATTTGGTTGCTAGCACAAGTCGGTCACGGTTTCCCCGGCTTATCATCCACTCGCCCAGCCAGGCTTCTGACTGTTCATCTTGATAGTTGTTGGCAGTGTCGATGAAATTCCCACCGGCTTCAACAAAAGCATCCAGCAGTTTGAACGATGATTCCTTATCCATCGGGCCCATCATATCTGACCAGGCATCGCCAATAGACATGGCCCCTAACTGAAGGGGCGACACTCGGACTCCAGCGGTTGAGGAAAGAATGCGATAGCGACCGAGCTCAGTAGGAGGCTCAGGGGCCGGGCTGAGAAAGTTATTCATAGTAACTGATTTAAGTGAGAACTTAAACTAATTCAGAACAACGATAGGGTGAGTGAAACCTGCAAGTCTGGAGGCATGATACTGTTCTGTTCCAGAGCCATTGAGATGGGGGCTTTTGGGTATTTATACAGAGCAGACACGCCCAAGGCTCAAAACAAATACCACATCATAGTTCAGTATGCATCATAAAAGCTGCCTAGCTCCGACCACTGTCACCCCGAGGGCATCCATCATAAGCGTCATCGTGGAAGTCATCTCGAAGCGGATAGGAACCGGTTTTAATCCATAATGGTTGGGATCTAGAGAAGACTGCCACCCAAGCGGAACCTGTTACTCGGGAAGTCGCAAGTAGTCAAGACCATGAAGAGCGGAGTTAAGGAATGGAGTCCATTGTTTCTTGAAGACGAGCGCGGAGGTTAAAGTCAGCTGTCAGCAGTTGGAGTAGTTAACTAAGTAATCCAGCGCAAGTGAGTCGGGAATTAACTGGTCTGCAGCCGCCCAGCGGATCTCAGTGCTAGTATGGAGTATTGACTTAACTAGTAGGTACTACGAGGACAGCAAGAAGAATCGGAATCATTCTCATCCGGCAATTAAGCATGATATCATAAATAAGTAAGTTAAATAGAAAAGAATAATAAGAAGTTGTCTATTTACAATATAACTCCGAATGCACGGTTGTCGGCTTGGAATACAAGCAGTGCGAGACAATGCCTCACAAAAAGACCAAAGAGCCCACATACTATCTGGACAACCACCAGGCTTAGCGCCAGTCGATCCTCCTTCATGGGACCCATCCACACAAGCAACAGATTGAGGATGGTCAAATTTGTCGACTCGACAATCTGCCCTTGGTCATTCTTCCGGACGCGCCCAAGGCGAAGCCGGTGCAGAACATCCAAAGCAGCCGCAATCAGCGGAGAGGGTGGGACTACCCATTCTGTCACCGAAGCATCCAGAAGACCGGTTTCGGCACTAAACTTGGGAAGTCTGTGTCGAGGACACGGGATCACCTTGAAAAGCTGCGGGGTCGAATATAAGAAGTTGAAAATCTGCGGGATGAACAGGAGCATCAAGGTTTTGCTGAAATGCCCTAGTATCCCCACCACGGCAAAGACCATTCCCGCAAAGTAACAGTATGTATCGCCAACAAACACTTTGGAAGGATACCAATTATGGAGCAGAAGGGCCATCGAGACGCCGACAAAAGGGAGCAGAAAGTAAAGCGAGAACAGGTGTGAATCAGTAGCCGGGTGTCGGAACGGCGTGATCAGGTACAATACGTCGTTGACCATCAGCAAAACAGCGATCACAAGCGACTGTGCTACCTCGACTCCGTTGACTCCTGCTAGCATGTTGATCGAATTCGGGCAAAATATAGCCACCGCTGCCATGTAGACATAGTACAGGAATCCGAGATCAACAAAGGCACCCAGATAACGCTGCAAGGACACAGGAACAACAACTTGTGTGACGCCAAAATCCACGAAGTAGACTATAAGCATAGGAATGGCACCGAATGCTGGAATTAGCACTTTGTGTCTCCATCGAATATCGAGGAGATCATCGCCAATTCCAAGAATGACGATACACTGAAGCGATAGTAGGCCGGAAAGATAGGATGCAAGCTGTTTGTTTATCAGTTAATAGAATATGAAGGACAGAATATCAAAAGGTCTGACCCTTTCATGGGGAAACCGGTGCAGTGTCCGACCTGTTTCAACATGGTGAACCTCGAGGACAACATCCCGATTGCCTCCACCTGAAGTGGCGGCAACGATGTCCTTATAGAAGGCAAAGGGAATGAAGAAGATGAGAATCAGAAGATAAACAACAGCACAAACAGCCCCCATTGTTTCGGGTCTAAAGTTCAACCGCGCAAATCAGTATCAGGGATTCCCCTGCAAAGTATGAAAGAAAAGAAAACAACGCCTACATTACAGGTTTTTTTGGCTTTGCCATATCCTTCCCGCTCAAACCTGCTTTGACAAACACAGGCCCAAGCCATCTTATCATGCTGAATGTCGCAGCAAATGCAACTCCACTGAAAGCAATGGACGCCACCAAAGGCGCACCTTCGCCCTCGAAGGTATTGGCTAGAATGCCAATGCAGGCTCCGGCAAGAATCAGGAGACTCCATGTCTCCCGGCGGGAAAGGGAGCTTGGTATAGGGGCGGTCATACTGTGTTGGGGAATCAAGCTGCACCCTTCCCTACTGCCCTCACCCTTTTGCCGGCCTCGTCAAAGCTGGGTAAGCTGGGTCAGTCGCTGCAATCTGGCTTCAAGGCAATAATAAATAGTATACAGTCATTCTGCCGGGTGGAGTCCGCGCTGGCGGAAGGCGGTAAGCGCCACAATTCCCGAGCACGTTCTTTCCCAGAAGAGAATAGCGCCCACCCTCGCTCACGTAATCGTAGGAACATCCAGTCTGGGACCAGAATAATCCTGGTGCTGCTTCACATGCAGAGCGACGGTGCTGCAAGGCTGATCCCATAGAAGGGTAGAAAACTCCGCCATCATCACGTCCCACTGGCTTTCCTTTACTCATCTTTGCATCCTGTATAACCTGGATAGAGCCTGACTGTGTGTTTGTCTGACTGGGAGACTGCGGCCCGAAAATGTCGTCTGGGTTCGCTGACTTTGACGCCGGTCATCGTGATTTGGTGACTGTGACGAAATTCAATTTCTATGGCAATCGCATTGTGACCGCTTCGTCCGACCACCGTATGAAGGTATGGGACCAGAAAGATGGCGAATGGCAGTTAACCGACACCTGGCGTGCCCACGACGCGGAGATCCGTGATGTAAGCAAACCCACTTACTTCTCTCTTTCTCCTGCCCTGCTATCGTCTTCTAATCCTTCTGATAGGCGACCTGGAATGGCCCTTTTACCGGCCAACATATAGGCAGTGTGGGTGAAGATATGAAGTGTAAAATATGGCAAGAAGATGTCACTCAACCTCCCAACTCGGGCCGACGCTTCAGGGCTATCTTCCGCCTCATGGCGCCACAACGTCAACCATTCGTCTCAATTGACTTCCGTAACATCGATCTTGAGTCATGGATAGCCCTCATTACTCGAGACGGCTTCTTAATGATCATGGAACCTGTCAGTCCAGACACACTTGCTGACTGGCAGACCGTGGATGAATTTCGCGTCTGCACCGCACCCCAGAGAGGCGAAGAGACAAGCTTCAAAGTCCAGTTTCACCACGACCCTACTGATGTCACTCACTCTATTCTGCCCTCTTGGGACCGCAAGAGCCTATCACTGGTAGTCGCCGCAATGGACAGTGTTAAAATCTACCGTACTGATGCCAATCGTCGATTCTATCATGCAATTGAACTGACAGGTCATGGAGGCTTGGTAAGGGATATATCGTGGGCTAATGGCTCTATTAGAGGCTACGATCTTATTGCTAGCGGATGCAGGGATGGCTTTGTCAGAGTGTTCGAGGTGTATACCTCTGTTTCTTCGAGCGGGTCCCAAGGTTCCAATCGCCAGCAGAGTGAAGCTTTAACACAATCCCAATCAGCTCGTGCAACCGCACAGTCTGGCATCGGCTCTGCTCTCGCAAATAGAACACCCATCTCTATGGCCAGCCGCTCAACTACCGGTGACTCACATTTCAAGCACTCTTTCACGGAGGTCGCATGTATCGATAGCAAACACCTCGACGTATGGCAAGTTGGATTCTCATATGCAGGTTAGTGCCGTATCTTTCTACCTCATACTAATGGTATCTAAATGAACTCTGTTAATATACTATGCAGGCGATTGTCTTATCTCCTCGGGTGACGATGGCATTGTTCGATTTTGGAAGAAAGCTTTATCTGGCGAATGGCTCGAATATGCTGAAACTGATATGACTTACCAATAACCCCCTTAATCGTTTTACCTTTCTCAGCTTCTTTAACGAAGTAGAAGAACTCTATACTTGTTTTTGGAATGAGTCTACAGCCTTGGGTCTCGGTGGTTCGAGACGGCGTTTGTTATGGCTGAACTTATGGGGGGTAGGTGGCTATTTGCAACCGTTGCTATCTGTTCTTTTTCTTCCCTTTTGTAGGCAGTGATACCCTTTCCTCTCTGGCTTTTTCTTGTGAGCCCCTTCTTCTCGTCTTGTTTGTTTGCCTGTTTTTGAGTCCCGTCTTGCTGTCATTTACGCAAGAACCAGTTCCTTCCCCTCTTTTCAGTGAGGTTGATGCAAAAATACTGCTGCTGCTGCTACTATTACTAGTACTACTGCTGCTTCTGTGTGTTCCATCTAAGGCAGCAGCTACCATGGCTTCTTGCACCTTACTAGACTTGAAGTATTTCGTACTTCTGGAAGCAAGTACTACGCACCTGTCTATAAGGCACATAGGACCTAGTCCTACCCCTGACCCGGAGCGTTATCACTGTCTTCTACAATCTACAGTGTCCTTCACTTTCCCACAACCTCCTCATGGGCTGTTAATCTCTATTCTCATCATTCTTATTGCAAGTGATGGCGGTCGGTCCTACCCTTGGCACTGGCCTCTTTATTGGCACCGGCCAGGCACTCGCTGCGGGCGGCCCTGCGTCGATCCTTGCTTCTTATATATTTATATCATTCTTAGCCTACTGCCTCACAACTACTCTCGCCGAGATCGCAGCCTACGTTCCATCCCAAAATGGCACTATGATTACTCACACCTACCGATACGGGTCAACACACTTGGGATTTTCGATAGCCTATCTTCGATGGTATACGCTTTCGATGTTGGTCCCATTTGAAATTACCACAGCGATGGTCAACCTAGGGCTATGGACCCCTGGTCTTCGCGTTGCAGTGCGGATGGGGATCGTTATGTCCGTGATAAGTGGCTTCAACATGCTGCCGGAGAAGATGTTCAAAAGATCGCAGGCGTTCTTTACGGGCTTGAAGCTTATAACAACCATCGGTCTTATGATTGTCACAGCTTACATTGCGATTCGGGGTATCCCTAACACTCCTGTGCATGGGTTTTACTACTGGCGCAAGCCAGGTCCCTTCAATCAGTTCCTTTACACCGGGAATCTGGGGCGTTTCCTCGGTCTATTGGTCTGCCTTCTCCGTAGCACGATACCGTTCATTCTCGTCCCAGAATTGGCTGTACAGAGGGCTGAGCGACTTGAGTTTAAGCCGGGGGCCACTGTCTTCGCAAGACCAAAACTTGACAATATTGTGTTATTCGTGCTTTACACCCTAAGCGCTTTGGCCACCACTTTGATGAGTCCTTACGATGAACCCCTACTCACAAACCATGGTACTGGGGCTGGGTACTCGCCTTACGCTGTGGGTATCATGAAGGCCAAAATTCCCGCACTCCGGGTGGTCGCGACGGCCTTGATTTTTCTTTCGTCTGTGGCCTCCGGGCGCTCCTTTCTATACATGTCTTCCCGTATGCTGTGCTCGCTGGCAGAAACCGGCCATGCTCCTGCCCTATTATTGGCCCGTAACCGCTGGGATGTTCCCTATGTCTCGGTCTGCGTCTCAGCTGCATTCTCTTCGTTTACCTATTTGTCGATGGCAACCTCAAGCTCAGCTGTGTTTAACTTTTTGATGTTCTTTATTACTACTTCAGGCTACATTTCATGGTTGTGCTCGAGCATCACTTACCTGCGCTTCCGCAAGACAGTTGGTGCCACTGGCTTTTTCCCTGTGCATCAATCATTTGTCCAGCCTTTTGGGGCATACTTCTCTTTGGTCACCTCTGCTCTGTTGATCATTGCCAACATTTTTCAAATTGTAATTCCTCGCAATCCCCAATTCAATCCTCTAAATGCGATTCCTGCCTTCGCTGGGATCCTCGTGTTCGCTCTCATGTACCTTGGACATCGGTTCCAGTGGGTACCCAAGCCACTGCGTTCTAACCTCGAGGCCTCTCGAGCCGAGTGTCATGGGGAAGAGGCTGGAAATCAATCTGCAGAACGCTCCGTGGAGCTGCAACCACCACCGCCACCTTCTGAGGCTGAAGGATCAACCATGGCTACCTCGAGTCCGACATCCTCATGAGAATTGGCCAAGGCTGACTTTTACATCAATTCCCTGTATGGTTTATGGCTTCTTTATAATCATAGCTCTAGGTATTCCCTGCTGGGCTCAGTCGTGCTACGAACCCCGGTATAGTTATAGTGCTAGCCATCATGCCGAGAATAGCGAGGGTAGATCCTAATTGATGTATTATTACAGTTATATCTATTTATTTCCTCTTTCCCCCGTAACAAGAGCAAAGAACCGACGGGTACATGACTGAGGTGAGCAGGACGGTCTCTAATAGAGCTCGACGATGGTGTGCCACTTGTTAGCTATAGATAATGTAAGAGCATCCAAAACTACTACTACTACTACTCCTACTAAATTTCGCACAGGTAGGTTCCTACAGTAGGAGGTAGGAGGTCCGTAATGCGGGAGGAAGTATGACTGAGGCAGATAATTGGAGGCCATCTGTTGCCTCAGGCCGCCGGGTCCCGCCTAGTTTTTGCCACGCACGGAGTTGTCAGCCCCCCCTAACATAATAATAACTAGCATAATAATATTCTGATGATTATAATAACTACGTCTCAGTGACCACCGCTGGCCACACAAGAAATCTTACAGTGAAAAGCCTTGACTGATATTTGGGAGGGTTTACAATTATCTTCCCCTGTTTAAAAATTTGCTGTTTCCCATTCCGCATCTTCTCTCTTCCATTGATTTTTTTACTGCCATTGGGGACCCGTTTGGGCTGGGCTTTTTTGTCCGCAAGACCAACACAGAGAAAGATCTGATGGTGTTAATTATTAGCAGTCGGCCACCTGCTTCTACTACTATCTCTGAGCAGTACCCCTCTGTGTTTCGTTCCTTTCGCTTCTTCAGGTTTTGCATCCCCCTTTACCCTCTTTGAAAATCATGCTATCTCGCCGCCACGAGCTCCAACCTCTTCCGGCTCAGATGACTTGCTTATTCCCTACTTAGGCTACCTTTTGTGATCCTTTCTCCTTCCCCCCCCAAATTGCCGTATTTATTCGCTCCCACCTAATACCTGCTCCTCCCCTCCTCTTCTTTCTTGTAACCCAGTCACTCATTATCAGGACTGCTGGTATGAAACGACCAAACCAGCTGTGAGGAGAATGGGCGTCGTGACTCTCTCTGTCTCTCCTTCCCCTTATCATACTAATTTCTTTCGGAAAAGAATGCCACCGATGACTAGATTATATACAACGGGCCTATCAGGATATGATCCAGAACCCAATATAAAAAAATCCTTGCATCTTCACGCCCAGGCGGTTTTGGTCTACTTCCAATGTTCCCCAGGCTCAGGAAGGCTTCTACTACTACCTACTCTCCCATAACGATCACCCACTCCTAGCACATTATTTTTCTCTTCTTTCTCTTCTTCTCATTATGATTAATTTTATTTATATTCTGTTTCCTACTTTTTTTTCGCTTTTTATTCTTCTACCTATGTTACCTTGCTGACAAGACTTGGAAGCCGATTGCTCTCACCTTCTGCCGTTCACAGAGCAAGCCGTCTAGTCCTTGTTGGGGTTGACACCTGAAGAAAACCGAACCAGAGAGAACAACTCACATATTACTATCCAGACTAACTAGACAGTTTATACTGACATAGGTGCGGCCCTCTTCTTGTCGGCTTCCTTCTCCTCTTCCCCTGCATTTATGGGTGGTATGCTTGGGAGTCGGGCCCCATGCATGTTTCTGTCTGTGTTCTACCTTCGAGAGGGGTGTCGGTCCGTTCTCCTCTTGTCTAGACACTACACTGTGACTACTAACCTTCATTCTTGTGGCGTGTGGATAATGCCGTGTCCTCTCCTCCTGCTATTCCTACCCCAGGTACCAGCTTCTCGCTAACTGCTCCTCTGCCACTTACCTTCTCCTCCTCCTCCTCCTCCTCCCATCATGATCGGCCTGTCATTCTCCGTCTTTTGCTCAGCTGATCTCCCGCTATGCCTAAAATGGCCGATGGCACTACATTTTGCCAGTTCGGGACTAGTTGTTTCCGCTTTTCCGAAAACGGATCAGGCATCGTATTATCTCGGCCTGGAAAACCTGGCAACGGCTCGCCCCCTCCCTTTCCTCCTCCCTGACCAGACTCTCTCTGCTCTCCCTCTGTTGTTTTGCTGCTGCTGCTGCTGCTCCTCCTCCTGTTGTTACGATGGGTGCGCAGTTCTGAGGTGCTACTTCGAGCTTGCCATTCGTCCGTCCCTCAAACAAGGTCGTCCTGCCGTTGCTTTTCGACTTCCCTTACCCCCCCTCTCCTCTTCCTCTTCTTCGCTCCATTCCCTTTCCCTTCCATTGCTGTTTTCCTTTTTTTTATTTTAGTTTTATTTTTTTTTGGGTCGCATTGACGTGGATTTAACTTACTAATTGAGAAGCGCCCATGAAAAAATTAAGAACAACAACATTCATGTCGCCTCCCCCAGACCCAGGCCGGGTGGGAAAAAATATTCCGCGCTTTTCCTTTTTCACCCTGGACTTTGGACGCGCCGCTTGAATGGTCCATTCGTGGCTTTAGCCTCTCGCTCTCTCACGCTCCCTCCCTCCTCTTCTCTCTCGCTTCCTCTCTTTCCTCCCTCGCTTCTCTGCTCCCTTTGACTTATCTGCTTCCTTTTTTTCGCTCGTCTCTCCTCGACTCTTCCCGACTTGCCTTCCAAGATTCTTCTCTCTCTTTTTCTCCCTCCTTTCCTCGCACACTCCCTTCTCGTCCAGTCACCTTCGCCTTCCCCGTCTCTCTCCCTTCACCATCCGGGTCATCTTCCTGTTCACGTTTTCATCCGTCCTGTCTGGCTCCCTTTCCCTTCCTACTCTCATCTCTCACATCTTCCTCTCGCTTCTTCTCCATGCGACTCGTGGCTCGCTCGCCTGCTTACATTCCTCGGTTCTCGACCATCGATACATTCCTCCTTTCCCACGGTCGCAGACGGCCCAGAGGTCGACGACACTGTTAGAACCGCAATCCTCCCCCTGTGTGGTTGTTTAGGACTCGAGCTGGTTCTATTGTTTCTTGAAACGACTTGTATTCTTCGAGTCACGCAGAGCTGTTGTATGCTCCTACGCTTCCTCACTCGGTTGTGAATTCGTCTAGGGATCATCTCGTCAACTTACGACCATATCGCCTTTCTTTCCCAGGACAGCTGTCTTCTTTTCGCGTGTGAGGCTAAATTTGGATGAGACACTGTCTGGTAGGAGGTGATATGTGTGTAGGGCTTTAACGGGTTCACCGTAAGCCATTCATCTGTTCATACAGGCATCCGCGCATTTCCTTTTGATTCTTTGAGGGGGTATTCTGTCGGATTATGACAGATACCTCCCCGGTCGCCATCACGCATTCAACCACGGAGCCTTACCCGGTCGCCGCCCCTCTGAACTCGCCCTTCGTCAACGGCACCATCTCCGACTCTATCGCGCCTGAAGACGAAGAACCGTATACCATCAAATGCATCTGTGCATTCGAGGACGATGATGGGAATACGGTCTTCTGCGAAGGCTGTGAAACATGGCAGCACATTGAATGCTATTACCATGGTCGGGATGTCCCAGAGGTTCACAACTGCGTTGACTGCGAGCCCCGGCATCTCGACGGTCGGCGCGCTACCGAGCGACAGAAACGCCTCAGAGAACAGAACGAGGGCGGCGACCGGAAACATAAACGGTCCGGGACGAAGAGCCAAAAGAAAAAGACTAAAGAGCATGGGGATCAGGTAAATGGGTTCCTTCAGCGGTCGGATTCGAGCGCGCGGGACCAACCTCCTTCGAAAAAGGCGAAGATCAACCATCGAGCATCTGGCTCTGTCAGTTCCGCCTCTGGTATTCCCACGCTCGCTTCTGATGCACGTAAGCGCGCCATAGCATCCATGAGTCCTACCAAATCCTCAGGCCCTCCTATTCCTCTCTACTCCAATGAATTTTTCCATCTCTATGATCATGATCACGGCTATGCCAACATGGATGGAAATCTCTTTGTTAATTTGACACTCGCGGGAGATTTGGCATCTTGGGTAACTGACCCAGCTGCGCTTTCTCGCGATGCCAATGGTCGCTCTGTTGAAGAGATCTTCACATGGGCGGGTGCTGCTTTAGACCGATCTCACTGGCCGTCTCTATCATTAGAGTCTGTCACAGATTCCAACGTTGAAGTTGACGGGAAACATCCGACTTGGAAGATTCTCAAGACGCAAAATCGTGTTGGCAAGGATGAAATTGTCGGGGAGATCACAGGAAAAATTGGCCTCCTTCGTGATTATTCGCTTGATCCTAGTAACCGCTGGCAGGAACTTCGCCATCCCGAGCCATTTGTTTTCTTCCATCCTCAGCTTCCCATCTACATTGATAGCCGACAAGAAGGCAGTATCCTTCGCTACGCGCGACGGTCCTGTCGTCCAAATGTCACAATGAAGACATATATTACCAACGAAGTAGAGTATCATTTCTGTTTTGTTGCCAAGGAGGAGATTGCCCCAAACTCAGAAATCACCGCTACATGGTACCTAGACGCCCAGTTGTTCGGATCCACAAACGGTCTCGTCAAGCAGGAATCGGGCGATAGTGTACAAGATATGGCTGCTATCTGTATCAGCAATGTCCTTGCCAACTTTGGCGGCTGCGCTTGTATTCCACCACCCAACTGTTTGCTTTCCAGCATGGATCGTCGACGACACCCCAAGATCTCTGATGCGAATTCAAAGCAGGTACATGCGAAGCGGAAGAAAACGAATAGCAAGTCTAATATCTCACCACCAGCGACCAATAGTCGTGCAGGGAGCGAAGTTATCAAAAACCCCGACGATGATGATCCCGTCGGCAGCCGTTCCGCGTCAGGGTCCACCCGTGGTCAGACCCGCAGCCGTGATCTCACGCCGACCTTGCAACAAACACCTCATGACCCGTTATTTGGAGGCTCCGAGCTTTCTGCCCGCGATAAGCGCAAGATTGCTGCAGCAGAAAAGAAGTTTCAACAGCTAGAGCAGGATCAGCAAGTATCCCAAAAACGCAGAAAACGTGTTAGTGGCCAGTCCATCTCAGGAGCTGGCATGTCCGAACGCCAATCATATTCACCCCCAATTTCTGGAGGACGCCACGGCTCCCCGCGCAAAATATCAGGTCCTAATACACCCATCAGTCGACATCTGCACATCCGTCCCCAGTACGTCGACACTGCCACTCAAGCGGAGCTGGATGGTAGTAACGCAGTGATGTCCTCCCCATCATCCTCACAACAACCCAACTTCCTCCCCCTCACCCAGCGGTTGCTCAAGCGATGCTACGCTGATCGCGTTCGACTAGAACAGTTTAGCCGGCAACAACCTATTTCCC
This sequence comes from Aspergillus funiculosus, assembly GCA_027569145.1. Taxonomy (NCBI): domain Eukaryota; kingdom Fungi; phylum Ascomycota; class Eurotiomycetes; order Eurotiales; family Aspergillaceae; genus Aspergillus; species Aspergillus funiculosus. The sequence continues at coordinate 113,016 of JAPDEN010000010.1, forward strand.
CTTCCTCTCAGTCAAATTTCCTCACACAGGAGGCCTCGCCCGTAAGTTCTAGTCCGCATGGGGCCTCTGTTGTTACAGTCACAACCCCGAGTGTATCGGGAGAAAAGGAAAAGGAAGATGTGGAAATGCGGGACGTGGAGTCACCGACGGGCACTCCATCAGTCCGGTCACAGAGTCGTGATGTGCCTTTGGATACTTCTCCGTCTTTTGGACGAGGAACAGGGAAACCCCACTTACCGCCTTGGCCCTCAGCGGCCTCGCATGTCACTCGAATACCAGATGTGAAAGCTGCGAAGACCGCCCGTGTCGATGTCCACGTCCACGTTCCACCAACCGCGGCCGCCTCCCTTCCTTCTGCTACCAGCCCTAGTTCCGCAATGTCATCGGCCGTATCATCACCCTCTACCTTGGAGCCATCATCACAACCCCACCCGACTGTAGTTCCAGGGTCAGGAGTTGCGGCCCCTAGTCCAGTGAAGAAGAAACTCAGTTTAGGCGATTATCTCATCCAAAGGGGGACTTTGAAACCCCCTACATCTGAGAAAACACAGCCCCATGCCACTACGATGCTCCCCCCAACCCCACCAACCCAACATTCGGAAAAACGAGATGTTTCGATTTTGACCGGCAGTGCGCAACCAGAAAGCAAGAATGGCGTCCCTAAAGCAGGAAGCCCGGTTAATAGTGCCGCAGACGCTGTCATGAGGGATGCTTCTGGATCCACCCAACCCTCACATCTTGCCCCTGCCTCCTAATATTCCTGTCCTCTTTCTCATTCTATAGGGGATGTGAGGGATCGGCAAGTCGCTGCTTGATCCTGACGCATTTGTTGAAAATCCTATCTTTTCTTTCCTCCCTGTTATTATTATTACCACTTTTCCTTACTCGGTTTGTAAACGATTGGAATGGGCAGGCGTTCAGTCATGGGCTTTCCTCGGGGGTTTTTTTTATTACTGATTAATTTGAGACTGGCGTCTTCGGCGTGTTGGCAGGAAATAATGGGTTACGGAAATCCTCTGGGTTAAGGATGGGCCGTCGATATATGGTTCCAGGCGTCACTAATGTGCAGCCTCTGGCTTCACGATTTGTCTCTACTATTTTTCTTTTTCTAACTTCTTCAAATGTAGTCCATGACATCTTCAGGCACATCAAGTTCTTTAAAGGCAAATAAAAACATGATCTATGTTTTATCTCTTCAATGAATAGATAAAGTCTACCGATTAAATAACGGTAGTTACTCTGCAGATTAATGAATGACGTTATATAGCAAGTTCCCGGTCTTCAAGAATAAATCGTCACCAGACAGGTTTCCCAGGAGTGGAAGACTGGGAGTAGAAAGAAGACCAGGAATGATGCTGGACGTTGAGGAAAGGCGAAGGCGGATCTAAGTCACGTGACGGGTTACCTTCCATCCTTGTCTCTGAACTGAAGCTCAACTGCAAGTATCACCACTGCCTTCATCGCATAACCCTTCCACCCCGCTCGGATCACTCGTGACAACTGGGCCAAATTCTGGGTACTCTAGAGCGTCGCTTTGTCTACCCATCCACCATGGCCACCGATCCATCGCTACAAGATCCGCTCCTGGCTCTGCGTCGCGCCATCGCGGCTGGCAGCTTGCCCACGCCGACCACCTCCTCCGACCTCTCCGACCAGAATGCGACCGAAGATCTGGCGAAAGCAACTCATCTTTTCTTCCAATCTCCTCTCCCCCAGTCGCTTCCACTCAATGCTCCGACACGTTTCGTCTCTAACTCCTCCGACTCTGCAGTAGACCTCCGCAGTATTTTCTTCGCGTGGCAGAAGAAGGATGTCGCGATTCCTGAATATATTGCTTCAGCACAGGAGTTGAATGAGTCACTCAAGCAGAAGGAACGCGGCGAGGGGGTACCCGAAGAGAAAGTTCAGAATCTGGTGTTCGTCGAGCGTTTGGATCTCATCACTTGGCTGGAAGGCGCTTCGGACGAAAGTGAATATATCAAACCATTGGAGGGTGCTGTCGGAGCTGCCCCTGAAGCTGCTCAGGCCCAGGCTTCTGCAGATATTGCCTCTGGTGCAGTGGGCGTGTCTGCGGTCCCCAGTAGTGGTGGTGTTGCTGCTGCTGGTGCCCAGACAGGGAAAGGAGGGAAAGTCATTGATCCTAGACTCCAGGAGATCTATAACGGGGAGCGAAAGATGGGTGATCGTAATAGTGTTCTACACGGGATTAAGCAAACAGTGAGTTTTTTAGGGAGGTTTCTTTTTTTTTCTCTATATCTGTCTCTCTGTGGTTTTCGTGGAGACATAGTCTAATTTTATGCGTCGTCAGGACTTTTCACATGTTCGCAAAGTCGCTGAAACCTTCCTGGGACGAAATCGTTCGCGGACAGGCCAATATCCTCCTGGCGCAAAACCTGGGGTTAAATCACACGCCATGGTGCCTACTCCATCTGCTGGTCTCTCTCTGCCGCGGAAAGGCAGCTCGAAAACTCAAGATCCCATTATCCTACTCTCCCCCTCCGCCTCTTCCCTTATTCGCATGTCAAACGTGCGATCATTCCTTGGGGATGGAGTCTTTGTTCCTCCTGACCACCCCACCCTCGCCATGGCCAGCGCTTCCAGCAACATTCTCTACATCCACCGTCCCCTGACAGGATTACCAGACCCTTCCAGCTCATCATCCCGTGCCGTCAGTTCTCAAACCCAATCCCGGAAGCCCACTCGGTTTATCCTTGTAGACAGCACTGCCAACTTTAAGCCTGACTACTGGCAACGTCTTGTCGCCGTCTTCACCACCGGACAAACCTGGCAATTTAAATCTTACAAGTGGTCCTCGCCACCCGAGCTTTTCAAACACGCCACCGGCATCTACCTCGGCTGGCGTGGGGAAGACCCTCCGCGCGAAGTCCGCGGCTGGGGCCGTGGTGTACGCAGTTTCTCCGTCGAGCGTTGGGACGACAAGGGAGGCGTGCACGGTGCTGGAAGATGGCGAGACCGAGAAGTTGTCGAGGGTATATGGACCGTTATCGAAGAGGGTATGAAGCTACGAGGATGGGGGTCTAAGTGATTCATATCACCTGCCCATTTACCAACGATTCTACTTCATCTTGATAGTCCTTCTTTTCTCCTCACTCCCTTTGACATATTATACCATTCCAAAGCCTATTTTACAAAATTATCCTTGCTGTCGTCGCCTTTGTTTCACTATATAAGGCGTTATGGGAATCGGCGTTACTTCTCTACATTTTATGTTTTTCATCTTCTTTCTTGGCGAGTAGCGGGGAATAGAAGACTACAAGGCTACCTACTTGGTGAATGAATCCAAATAACATCCTGATATCCTCATTTAAGAAGACTGTATTCCATTTGATTTCGTACTCCTATCTTTCACAACCCAAATACCGTTAGAATAACTTCAAAAGCCTCAAAATATACAAATACCAACTACTCAAAACATAAATACGTCTATCATCAATATGATGGTTACGTATAGTAACAAATCCCTAAATTCCAGTCTATACTTTTCCAATCTAATGCAGGAAGTCTAAGTATTGTCCATCTTCAATATTGAAATAAGGAACTATCTATCTATATCCGAGAGACTCAAGTATCGTACACATACTATTCATTACTCAAGAGAGACATGGAAAGATGATATATCACAACCGGGTGTAAATCATACATTAGATTAGTAGTACCTAAGTATAATGCAATGTAGTGTAGGTAGTCAACTTACCTAAATTACAACTAGAATATGATTAGGACCTGTGAAATTGAGGCTGAAAATGACTACTTGCGCAGCCATTTCCAGCCGCATTTTCACCCATAACTTAGCTTTCCCTTCCGCATCACCACATATACATCCCAGGGCAACAAAGCAGGTCTCCAGTGCGCCTATTCCATCTCATTCTGTGACATCTTGCAAAATCCTAATCTACGATGTTTCGAAGGACCATCGTAAAGATGGCTTCTGTACCTCTCGAACACACTGGAGCTTCAGGGTCGTCATATCGGTTCAGAGCGCTACTCCAAGAAAGGCCGCATATGGGTCGGGTCTGGTTGGCAACGTCTAGAGACCCCATCCCCTGCCCCCCCAACCACTCATATTTGTGATATCTTTACTGATGCGCTGCAGATCCGGGCACGATCGATTTGTTTTTGAAAGATATACCCCAAGATATTTTTGACAATTTCAACGAGAAAATCCAGCCCCATTTACGGGAGAGTCAATACATACGAACACCGTGGGACACCATACCAGGGCAACGGATATTTGTCTTCAAATATTTGACGGACGACTTTCTGGATCTTGTCAAGAAGAAGGATATTCCATTGCGGGTGCGAAAGCGGATTCTCAGGGATAGTCTGCTAGGTATTGCTGAACTGCACGATCAAGATATTGTTCATCTTGGTAATGCTCACTCTACGTCAGCCCCATTATAGTCTGCTTTACCAACGAAGATTTAGATATTAAGCCAGACAATATCATGGTTGAGCTTCGACATGTCGGCCAGGATATCGCTGTTGAACGGGTGGTCCAGATCATCGACCTTGAAAATGCCGCTTATCTCCCCAAGGGGAGGTGTATCAAGGGCATGCTTGCTGGAAATGACAACTGGCGCAGTCCAGAGGCGCACTTCAGGGGGGAACTCAATAAACCGACAGACATGTTCTCCTTTGGGGTTGTCGTGAGTGTTTTTTTAATATACTGAATAAATTGATTACTGACATATCCACCTTTTTAGTGCATCTATGCTATCATCGGGCGTGTCATCTTTGGTCCTGACGAAGACTTCAAAACCCACCAAGCCAATGGCGCACTGCCTGCCTTAATTCGCCTGCAACGTCAGGTTTCGTATTTTGGAGACTCTGACGGGTTTCACGGGCTCTTAAGACATATTGCCGATGATGAGATCAGTTGTCAGGTCCTCCGGATGTTATGGGAAGAAAGGTCCGAGGAACATATCCCATACCAACCATTTTACCAGTGGCCGGGAGTTGATTCAGAGTTCCGGGACCTTATTCAAAGACTCACGAATGACTCACGGCGCGTCAGGCACTGGAACATCCATGGTTTTGTGATTAGTATTTTTTGGTGGGATTGCTCCTACTAGACACTATCCCACTAGAAGGTGACTATGACCTAGTTGAGGGGTGTACGCTGGAGGATGTAAGGTGGACGAGAGTCCATAATGGTTGTGTGGGGATGGAAGCCTGTGTCCACATGTGTTATGGCCGGTCATGGCGTAGGCAGTACGTGCTCCATCCTGAAATCAACTTCGGTGTTTAATAGGGTATGTATGTTGGTCCTGTCTGTACAAACGTTGTTAGTGACTAGGAGGATTGCTGCTATTTCCAAGAGGAAAGGAGATAGCTATAAGCAAAAAGAAAAGGGGGCATGGGAGATTCAAGTAATAGATATGACTGAGTACGTGCAGAATATAGGAGTAGAAGGTGAGTAGAAAGAAGATATCCGAAGGTAAGAGGAGAGAGTGGTGATGACATTATAGTATATCGGGGGACGAAGCGGGAAATAGTAGGGAATTTATAGGTTCTTGGAGTACAGGAAGAAATAGAAACATCTAGACTCATGGTATTGATTGACCTGTGTAAGAGTCAATGCCAAGTCAAAATTGCAGACTACATATTTATCCATATATCTCAATACCCATTTTACTCATTTCTCTTTTCATAACTGGTTAATTCTAGAGATAGTACTTTGACACTTTCTGGATTACTGTATTTTGTATGTGCATATTCTGCATACAAGAATATCAGACAACATGAAGAGAAAAAGGAGATTAAAAGCCATAGATACTCGCTGAATCCTTGAAAATGCAGACAAAATGCGCAAATCAATGCTCGATGCAGGGAACATGTGACATCATTTACATCAGTATGTCTCAAACAAAGAAAAGTGAAATAAAAAGGGGGAAAAATCGAAATCATGCATATATGCAAGAGAAATGAGAAATAAAACGCCGTTCTAATGCTGGTAAACCAATCATGTTTCAGCCTGCCCTCTCTGAGTTCTCTGCCCAGTGGCTAGAATTCACAGGTAAAGAAAATGTAAAAAAGAAAAAGAAAAGAAATCTCGAGGAATATTTCAACTCAGGAATCTCTATCACATGATCCGTAGATCGTAGCATCTTTCATATGTCGTGATGGCCTGATTACAAGGAAGATCATGTCGTTGGAGTAAAACAAGCATGATCATGTATCAAGCGTCAAGTATATAGAGAAGCGTTCATGTCTGGGCGTGTAGTAGTGTATGAAAAAAAATTAAAATATCATGTCGTGTCAAGAGCCTGAATTATGTCAAATACTGACGCAATATCGGACGGGAGCGAATCGAACGGGTGCGTTGCCCCGAGTTTTATTGTCATGGTCGTGCAGAACGGCTCATTGAACGTTCAGGAAGAGGTGCTGGAGTAGGCGAGTAAGATCTTGAAGATCCAATCAAATCAACATCATGTTCCTGAAGCACAACAGAATACTTTGGGTCGCGCAGGAATTTGGGGACGGAATCCTGGTGGTATATGTTAGATATCAAACCCACCGCTTAACACACTTAGCTAAACACTTACACTGGACATCAACTTGAAAACAGATGTTTGCGCCATCTCAAACAGTTGTACCACCTCCTGTAAGCTCTTGAGCATAGACTCATCGTCTCCAACAGCTTTGGTCATGCGACTCGCCAAGCTATTACGCAGCGCATGGTCGATGTTAAGCTCACAGGGCGACCCCGGAGCCAAAAATGCATTATAAAGACCTTTGAACTGAATTAGACGGATGCAAGATGGGGGTGGAAAGGTAACGGGAACTAACCATATGCAGCAGCAAGTGTCTCACGGACAGCATCGGGCTTCTTGAAGTGGCCCACTTTTTCAGCCTTGTGGTATGCGGTAGTAAATTCGGAGACATCGATGTAAAACGACAAGTTTTCCTCGCAGAGAGAAAAGCGCAGGAATTCTCGGAATAGCAAGCGGAGAGCAGGGTCATGAAGTATATGGTTCAATCGCGCGTTATTTGAATCCTTTGGAATACCCCGGTTATCGTAGCCAGATGTATCACGAGATTTGTCACGAGCGATCCATCCACAGACCCGCTGTCCTCGTTCTGCCAAACCGTAGATTGCATTCTTCGAAGGCTGGAATACGACAAGCGAATTTTCGTGTTGAGGCATCGAGCGGTCTTCTTGAAGTGTTGTGACCAATCCGTACTTGACAAAAAGCTCCGCGATGAGAACTGTCTCCCGGCGTTCGATGGTGGTTGAGCAGTCCATTAACCAGTCGACTGCAGCCTTACCGGTAAAGGTGTTAGTGTAGATTTTATCGTTAATTTTGCGCTCCCTAGCCATTTTGACGCCAACCAAGCCATTGGAATAATCGCTCAAAGAATCTGAATCGGAAGTAGAAATGCTGCTCTTCACATTAGGGCCATCTTGTCCAGCAAACCTGCGGAAAATAACTTCAATGGTTGCTCGATCGTGAGATAGTTTATCTGTTTCTGAATCGCGTTCGAGGTTGACCAGTTGCATAGTGTTGCGAGGCGACTCCAAAACGTCTATCACATGTCGCGCAGTAATCCCGTTCCTTTGGCAAAACCTTTGCAAGATGTTGATGCCTTTGGGAGTGAGTTGGTATAGCGCACCCTTCAGCGGGAAAATCTGAGAGTATTTCCCATCCACTGACTCGATGAATCTAGCATCCACAAAACGTTGACATACAGAGCGAGCCATTTCTTTAGCCATAGAGAAGGTAGTAGTGGTAGTAGTGGTAACGATACGAGACGGGTCTTTAGGATCAGGCATTCGATTTGATTGGGAAAACTTGAGCGATCCCAAGTTGTTGATCGCTTCTTCAGATGTGAAGGTGTGGTCATATTTTGTGAACCGTACTCGATGTGAATCCAATTTTAGACTGACCATCAGGGTGGAGAATAAGTCCATGAAATCCTAATTCACGGCCTGGTTAGCAATCACAGCAATACAGATGCTTGGCTTTTGTTATTCTTTGCATTTGTATCGACACAGCCCAATCCAAATATCAAAGCTATACTAACCTTCGTAAAGGGACGGTCATCTTCCGTCATACGTAACAGCCTTGATGATGTTTGATGCATCTTGGCTGGAGGCGAATGAGATACAGGATCTGGTCGTTGATCAAAGGAAGACGGAATAAGTTGAATGGTCTGGCGGCGCCTTTCAGCAGTGCTCGCAGACTGCTCCGTCACTGCCAGGGCAGGCTCGATCGGAGGAATCGATTGTTCGCTGCTACCGCTGCCGTCAGACAATGGCGGCGTCAACGGCGCGATACCTAGCGTGTCGCTGGTGCTGAGCTGAGATTGCCTCCGCGAATGCTTAGAGAGACTTCCAGACGAAGCGGATGAGCGCAGAGGCGAGTTCGCGGTCGAGCCGATAGCTGAGAGGTTCGCAAAAGCGCTGGAAGTTTTTTCTCGGGCCAAAGCAGCAAACGAGCGGCGATTTCGTCGCGAAATCGAACCGATTACAGAGCCGGTGAAACTAGAATAGTTCGTGGTGGCTGAATAAAGTGAGGTCACAGCTGCTGGTAGAGGGGAGGTTGTTGCCACGAGAGCGGGGGATTCGGAGGTGGGAAAGGAAGAGGCGGAAGTAAAAGTAGGGAGACCGAAGTCGACCGGGGAGGAAGCGACCGGGACAGGAACAATAGAAGACTGGGAAGTCGGAGGCTGATAATGAAGTCGAGAGGAGGGAGGGGATCCTTGGTTGAGGGAAGTAGAAGATATGGTTGGCATTGAATAGTGCGAACCAGATAAGTGGGAGAGGGGGTTTTGTATGTACTACGGAGGAGTAGTGTAGTAGTATTTAGTAGGAGTACGGGATGTACTCTGTATGTATGGAAAATGGTAAGAGTAAGGAAAAAACGATGCTAATCAAACGGAAAATAAATAAAAATAAAATAAAAATAAAATTGGGGAGGGGGGGGGGGAGAGAATAATAATAATAATGATGAAAAGGGAGAGACCCGACAGAATAAAGGGAGGGGGAAAAAGAGGAAGGGAGGGTGGAGGATGACTATGGATAAGGAAGAAAATAGTTAGTACATAGTAGTAGGAGTGATAATAATAATAATAATAATAAATAATGAAACCAGAAAATAAAAATAATAATTAATATTAATCTGAGCCTTGAGAAAGGGGGGGAAGCAACTTCAAGCAAGAAAGCGATCAGACGAAAGAGCGGGGATTATGGTAAGGACTTTAGTTTTAGTCAGGTATTATTATTATTAACTAACTAACTATTATTTAGTTATTTCTTTTTCTTATTCTTTCTGGATTAGTAGTAGTATTATTTTACCTGCCTGGTATTCCTACCAGGAGGGAATGCTTTCCTTGATCTTATAGGATATCAAGGACACAATAGTACCTGTAGTAGTAATACTAATAATAATGATAATAATTCCAGCAAAAAGACAGCCTCCAGAGTCCAAGAAGGAAGAGAGAGTCCCCAGGGGTGTGAAGAATTTGGCCTGTCATTCCTGACCCACTGTGCACGCGGACGGTTTCATGCACCAGACAACGTGGGCCAAGTGCAAAGGTGGATGGATCATCCTTTGGGGCGATCAAAGAAGGGCCAGCCTCCCTGCAGAGTTTGACTAGGGTGAGATGTCTGGTTTGGCCTCTATTCTCGAACTAAGGTGGTACTCTACTTCAGTCTATTTTAGAGTATGGTGTACATCCACTACTATCTAATACTAGCCTAGCTATACTCAGTATAACTTGTGCAAACTACCTGCTAGTGTACAAAGTAGAAAATAGCTTTATTACCTTTAAATTTTGTTTTTCTCATCCTTTGGCCTTTTTCCCAGTTAAAAAAGAATTTGATATGTTTGTCAAGTAGCATCCTCACATACTCTAATGACTCATCCTTGAAGGGGAAAAGAAAAAAAAAGCATTAAGAATAAAAATTAAGAAACTTCCTCCAGCAAATGTATCAATACTTCTAGTGGTACTGTATTATGTTACTTTCGGTATTCCGAATTACACCATTACTCTGTGAGTGGGACTGTATCCACGACTGCGAGCGTCGGATGATCACCAAAATCTGCACCTGAGGAAAGTTTCGGCCAGATCACCCTCCAGCTCAAGACAGAGGTTTTACAGTATTTTCGCTCCTTTCTCCCAAGAATTGCAAGTGAATCATATAATACTGACAGTATGAAGTTAGAATGGAAAATGCAAAAACTCCCAAGACTGATTTGATTTTGTATTATTCTTGTCATACTTGTCACTTTTCCAGTCCATCATTCCAATTGTCTCTCTCTGTAGTCTCTCCCTTGACTCTTGCAGTCTACCTCCCCTTTATTCCCCTTGCGCTGTCGATTATTCCAGAATGCTGCGTCTCGCTGGACACCTCCACTAGGCATATCTATCATTTCACCAACAGTAGCAATGCATCTCATTACCTTGTCCAAGTCATAGAGAAAAGCCACAAGAAAGAGGTTCCATTCACGATCCAATTGCCTGAAACGGAGGGCATTGAGACTTGGAACAAAAACATCCCCGAAATACCCAAAGACTCAAGCGGATAACGATGACTCGAACCGCGCCCTCGTTGCTTGCCTCCTTCCATTTCAGGTAACTAGGTAGGCAATCCAGCCTGGAGTCCTGAGCCTGGTGGCTCCACCCCGATCCAGTAAGTAACGAATAACGACACCTATCCTTAACTGGGCAGTCGTTGTCAACACGGCACTAGACCTAATCTTACACCCCCAATCAAGTTGAGCCCGTCAGCAGCAGTCCCAGGCTCACCGCAGCGACTTGCGGAGTCGCAAGCACTTGCATCAGGGCACTACTTCTACTGCTAAATAACTAGCCTTGTTTTTCAAGTATTCATTCCCCACCCCCAGCCAACGCCTCATGGTTCGAGCAAGATTAGGCACCTTCTAAAGCAGGTCCATTCGATGCTGACTTCTTCCGTCCAGAGCCCTCAGTGATGATGTTTATATAACTTAGCTGCTGCCGTTACTCCGTACATACCTAATAATACCTAGCCTTTTTCGGCCCACGTGGAGGTTTTGCCCAGAACAACGAACCCTCTTGTCTCCGTTGGCGTCTTTGAAATCTGAGCTGGGCGAATCAAGCATTTTCCTTATGTAGATCAGCTCCATGTCTCATGAGTCATTAGACTCATTAACTACTCCGTGGTCCGACCCAACAAAAAGACTCTCTTGGTCGATAATTACACACAAACATGGGGGCTACAAGTGGGGTAAAGTGGTTTTACTAGCTCGTTGGAGTCTTGGTACTATTTACTGTCTTGCATATGACCTGAATTTAATCACCCTTTTCTTTTTGGGATGAGATCGATCTAGCTAGTGGCCAGACTTTAAAAGGGTCACCTCTATCTGAGTTATTGCTATCAGGGAAAAGTCATTTGCGGTCCAAGGACGAGCAGAACGACCTCAAAGTCAAACCCATCCAAGCCGACCAAGGAGGATGAGATAAAGGCGCTAAAACATACCAAGTGGAACTCCAGCGTGGCTGAGTCGCCCGAAGCATCGTATTTTTCCTTGGTGCCGCTCAAAGTCCCCCAGTCTCGCTTCTACGACTCTTCGAAGTGTCTTCGCAGCCGAGATCCATGCAATTCCACGTGGGCACACGTGGAGAGACGCTGGTCGCTCAGGCGCCTTGGCCTTAGTATTGTGCACCGTTTTAAGTGGGCTCCTAGACTCCTAGTTTGTCTCGCCCTCCTTGTCATTATTGGATGAATCTTGTTTGTTTAATTACTCTCAGCTAAATACGATGATTACTGTTAGCATCATCGCCTCTTTTCCCTGTTTTGTCTCTACTTTCCCCAGGATCTGCTGCGCTGTTTTGCGCCAGTGTGCGAATTCCTCCAAAGGAAGGTCATCACAGACTCAGTACTCCAGCACCTATGTTGTAAGTCACATAACTAACTATGATCAGGCTCACTTATTCACCCCCTGCATGTAGATAACTAACTACCCAACTAACTACTCTGAGTAATGACTGGAGTTAATCTTCATCGCCATCAACAACTCTAATGTCATGCCACTCAAGCATTTGATTATTCTTGGGATGATGAAGATGCCAAGGGAGAAATATCTTCATCAGGAGCGCTGTCTTCCTACTACCCCCGCGGGGACTGCGACTAATCCATGGACATGGCCCTGGTCTTCCGCTTTGGATGTATCACCATCCATGAGGCCATTGATAATACGATCCATCAAATACAGCATAAAGTTTGACTGACCGGTTCAAACTTCATACCTGTCAGTCATGCCGTTTCGCCAGACAAATAAGTCTGGGAGTAAAGACTATGGAGACGGTAAAGATTATGCATGGCTCAGGAAAACCAAACCTTTCTTTGCAGTTAACACTTGACAGCCTTGTTCGCATGCCTTGAGGCTCTAAACAGTAGATTACCACTACACAACATATGTACACATCCGAAACGAGGCCCTGTTTGGCCCTAAATGCTCAAACTGGGAATAAGGTTCAGGGGCCATGCTGGACAACGATAACTCGCTTGCTGCGTAAATGAACTCCTTGGCGATGACAAATTGCAGGCTAAGAAAGATTAATTCTTGATCAGATCATCCCCAAATCTGCTGAACTCACCAGTCAACAGCAACAACCGAAACTCCGGTATCCACTCTATGCCGAGTAAAAGCGAAGCGGTGAGCATTGCAAATGGTGCAATCGCAAGTTGCTGAAGATATCTCCACGGTGTTGAGCATATATTCCCCAACATCAATCTCTACTCTGGAGTAAGCTACTTCCGGAGCTTCAATATTCGGAACTGTACAGCTTACAGAGTAGACATTACTTGCTAGTCGTTCTAAGGTAGGTGTAGTCTCCCTGTATTACCAGTATTTGTCTGTGGTGCACAGATAACAAATACCAACCACAACCAGGGAGTTGAAGTACCCACTGGTTTCTGTAGCTACTCTGCTGCAACTCAATTTTAAACAACAGGTCCCGTCAAAAGAGGTGTCACCGGAAGCATAGATTATTCTTTGTCTTCTTTTGCCGTGGGGCCCCGTCGAAGAGTATACATACTACCAGTACGGAATAAAGGCTACCAAACCTCGAAGTCCAAGGTAACATCTCAAAGCACGGGAAGCTCGGAAACTCAAAGAACGACGATCACTGATCGTCGAGTAAAGCCTCAAAAGCAGGATACAGAGTACGTAGTACAACTACAGACTCAGAAGAATACGGGGTAAGCTGTCATCACTGAATCAAAGGTGACTCCTACTCGAAAGCTGGGACAATCCGAGAGGTAACTAGATATCGCGTTCATTAATTAATTAATAAACAGCAAACACCTAACTAGGTAATAATGAATGACTTCTATCTGTAAATACTTGTTGAAATTGCGGCTGAAGCTAAACTCAATAGTTAGTTATCTGCTACTGTCATATCCATATTATTAACGGTCGGATTGACTCTCATTCATATATCAAGCCACTCTTATTACCTACCTGCGAGTACTAGTAGGTAGGCGCAGTAGTCCAGTCTCTATAAATCCGTTATTCCGGGAGCGTTCACCTATCAGCAACACTATGATCTCAGCCGAAGAAGAGACATAAAGCACTGCACCTCCTATACTACTATTAAAACTGTTCTAGACCATGTTCATCTCGCCATCCATCACAGAGTACAAGGTACTATTATAAGCAAAGGATGAACTATTACACTCATAACCATGCACTATTACTCCAAACCACAACCGTTATCAGAGCTTGGCAGAAGGATCAGAATCCTTCTGAACAGGATTACCTACTTAAGGAACTAAATATTCTATCAAAATGAAATAAATACCTTCAATACAGTCCGATAAGCATCCGGAATACGGAGCAGCAGTAGTAGTATGATCAATACCTACTACGTAGGTAAGAAGGAACTCTCGGCCGTCCCAACATCCAATTCCCTCAAGTCATACTAGTAGCCTCCAGTGTCCGGGCACACCCGTAACCCTGCCATTCTCTCTTAGTCGACTTATACGGGGTACGAAAGCGAAAGCTCGGTTAGTTTGCACAACGCGAGAGCACATTTACAGACCTCGCGAGTCAGTCCCTGGGTACCTAGGTAGCAGTAGACATGGCATCATCAAGAACATTCGTTGCCTTCTTTTTGACACCAGGCTCTTGACCTGTCTGGGTTAGTAATTTGGGTCCCCAATCATCAGGTTGTGGTGAGTAGATTTCCCATTCCAGCTACATGCATGAGTGGGGCAGATAACGACAGCCAAATCCTTTCAGAGGGCAAAGAGTAGGTAGTCAAAGAATTAGGACGGAGGACGCGGAGGATAGCATGGTTGATTGCTGGTTTGTCATGGGTACCTTCATAAGTGGATATGTCTGTGATGAGTAATAATGGATTTCAGGATAATATTCCCGAAACAAATGAGCATGTTACTTACCTCTCTGTATACTTACCTAGGTACAGTACTACTAACTAGTGCCTATACAGTAGGTAGTGGTGTTATTCATATGTGGGCCGGAACTTGTCAAACAGCAGCCACACCAAGGGCGGATTCAACACTGGACTTTGGGAAAATGAAAGGTAACTTGCCGCTTGCAGGATTTAGTGTGGTGTAAAACATGCCGGACAAACTTGACTAGTAATAAAAAAGAATAAAGATGTGATGTGGGAGCCACGTGGTATTAAGAATAAAATTAGTCCCAAACTTTATGCTCCATTTTGCTGTTTAGGCCTTCTTTCGGGGAGGAAAAGGAAGTTCAATGAACTCCTGTGTTCATCGACCCATACATTACAGAGTACAGAGCAACTACGTCAAATACTCCTCAGGGATTGATATGGGGATTTCGGGGTTTGGTTGTAGCTCTAGGGTATGCAACCGAAGATATGCCGGAATGCGGATATACGCCCACGGATTATTGATAGAAGTAGAAAACTGGCGGGTCCATGGATATTCCTACGGAAAGTAAGAGGAAGGTAGATAATGAAATCCTTATCGAGAGTTCTGCCTCAATCCTTCTGCTAGGCTAGAAAGAGACTAGGCATTGCTCATCCAATCAGCCCGTCTCTGTGTTCAGCGCTAGTGGCAGCCGTACAGAGTAAAATTTGCCGATAACTGCCCTGGGATAAGCAGCTTTACGGAGTAGTACAGAGTGCCAGCTGATTTCTGGGCTTGAGCACTGGTTCCAACTTCCGTTGGAGCGAGAAAAACAAAAAAAGTTGGTAGGGAAAATAAAAGTGGAATTATTAGCCGCGGAGATATTATCAACCAACTGCCGAGTTTGATCCTCTTTTTTTGCTTTCACACTAGTAGTTTGACCATGACGATCAACATTCTCTCATTCTTGGTCTCATTTCTCCTGTTATACTCATCATACATAGTCAAAGTTCAGAGTAAGGATTCTAGAACCGGAGGCCTTGGAATATACAGAGTAGATCTCTTTCTTTGGGGTCGGGTACTCTGTACTCTGCACTCTGCACTCTGCACTCAGTATAGACTGTATACTGTCTATCTCGTCTTCCATGACTGAAAGCATCACTAGTGTAACCACTATCGATTAGGAAAGTCCTAATTTGAATCATTTGGCCTGTTTCCACTCTTCTGTAGTCTAGAGTCTCCAGACGGAGTACCATCGCCAGCGGTGGGCTCATGGCCCTGTTTCAGACCCAGAGAGTCAGAGACTGAAGTTTTATACCCCCTACGTCATGTTCCGCTCCTCCGTTTATTCCCTATCTTCCATGGTTGAAGGTTTCTCGTCAGCGAAAAATGAAAAGGATCATGCAGGGGTAAGTGCGGATCAGGAGAAACAGCATATGAAATCATGCAGAGTAGTAGCCTATGTGGCAAAATGAGCGCCGTTGAGGAATAACTAGAATGGTGCCATCCATGGTTGGGTTGATGAGTTAATCTTGGACAGAACAGGGAGGTGGATTTCGTCCTAGGTCGCTGCTCGGGGCTGCAGATTCCAGAATTGCATGCTATGTATAGAGGAATATGGAATATGGAATATGGATCCATGATGGAGAAAGGGCGGCGCGCTAGAATGTTCCAAGAACAATTTTCGAACACGCTAGAAAATATCCGTCGTGTCTTGGAACTCCTGGAAAGGGGCGGGAACACTATTCTGTCTGTATCATGATTGCTCTGTAAGAATATTACTTCCATACTGGTAGTGGTATCATATTGTGAAAATACAGTTTTATCCCAGAAAATTAGAGGTTCCTGTTCTTGTAATGAAATTTGTTGCCAAGGAAGCAGATCACTATCATTTCTGGGCGAGGATTCAAGGATATGAGATGTTATTTATTTTATAGGTCATTTCTTATGAATCAGGCTATGATGATCCCACACTTGCAAGATAGAAAAATAATTATAACCGTTGAGTGCAGAGTATCAGTAGTAGACGGAATTGAAAACAGATGTAACCGCCTTTCGCCGAAGATCTCAGCGTGTCTTTCCCACTTTGGTCCCGAAACAATTCCAGAAGAAAATGATCCAAGATTTGGAAGTTTCCGAGCCATGTGTTACTCTTTTGACTCTGGTGAGTTGTTGCTGCGGTTCTCTGTGTGAGACACGTGGAGGATCTTCCGAGAAGGCGGTGAGGTAAGAAATCTTGAACGTTGCACTGCATGGACCCGTCCAAGAGTTAGTGCGACTACTAGTATACTACTATAATAAGTAGTATGAGCGAGTTCGGATTCGAATTTGAGCGCTGCGTAATTTTCAAAACCCTTACTTGGGCTCGAACGGCACTTACCGAACGCCGTTCTCGGTAGCCTTGAGCCGAGAGAGGCTGTCCATGGGAACTTCACCTGGGTAGTAGGCAAGAAAAGAAAATATGCGATGTACCATAAAGGATGATATAAGAATTAAGGATGTGGGCGAAAAAATATTATGTAATTCTCGGAGTGGCCGTCATGGTTCCCATCTCAATCTCAACTTTCGGCGATTCTAGATTAATGTCAAAGCTCCCCAGCCGATCTCATGTACCATAGACAGGGCCGGAGAAAAAAGAAATACAAGCCAATGCAAGAGGTGTCGAGTGTGGACACCGGAATAATAATAATGGAGATTATGATCTTCTCATAATTCGCGATTTCTGAACAAGCCCGACAGAGTACGGAGCACAAATGCCTAATTCTGGCTTTTGGTACTCTTTCTCCTCAAGGTTTGCTAAGCTAGATGATAAGTGAGATGACAGTCAATAATAATAATAATAATTCGATACTGACTGTTTGGCAGACGCTGATCCTTGCTGTCCACGCGAGGAGAAATGGCTAAACTACTTCTACACTAAATGCAAAATGGTCGTGGAGCTGACTGGCGACAGGGAGCCATCAGAGTCGTCATACTCATACTGGTTTAGGGTTAGTTATTGTTCTTCATACTAGGTTGGTACTAACTAGGAGTTAGCCCTTCCTCCCCGAAGACAAAAAGGATTCCTGTTCACTGAACTATTGGCGTCATCGAGAAATTAGCCGGGTGTCAAGCTTCAACTCAGACATTATCTAACACACTAGTATCAGGATTCAGAAGGATTCTGCTCGTCTGGGCTCTACAGTGGAATAATAATAGTGACATCCTGTATGCAATATGTGCATAAGGCAGATCAACGTATTGTGTACTATTTCGCTGGAATTTTTTGAATCTGAAAGCAACCGCAGGGATGCTGACGGCCGGATGCAGTCTGTTTCAGAGCCTGAAGCAGCAGCCTTGTTGGACCGGTGAAGCAGGACATGTGTAAATCTCATCTCATAGTAATGCTGATACTCTTGTTCATACCTTGAAGCAAAAGAAAATGCGCCAAGCTCCACGCTATCATCGATGCAACAACCCCTCTTGCGGGAAAATCATGCTAACCTCAACCTCCTCTAGAGGAGAAACAATGTCATGCATTAGTGTCGGAGAGGCGATTCTACAATTCGTCAACTCCCTGATGGACGCAAGATGAACCGGAATAACCATACCTCAAGATATGCCTGACCAAGGGAAGAGTAAGTATTCTCTGGAGCTGGGGGATCTTCAGGATGGCAGAGCATCGAGGATGCTGGACGCTTCAGAGACACGAGGTTTCCCAATTGGCCTGAATCCCCAGTGACCAAATTTGATACCAACAGGCATCCCCTGCATTGATCAGAGCATGGGGATTATTGGAACTTTAGAAGCCTCTGTCACACCAGCTTACGGCCGAGACCGTCGATTACGAACGAACTTGGGATTTGATTGCCAGTCCGGAGTCGTGTTGACGTTGTGTTACTCGAATCCTCTCCGGCTTATGAGGACATGACGTTGAATTCTGCATCTCGCCTGGGTTCTAGCTTCTTTGCTTTGAGTCTTGGGCCTTGAATTTTCAACGTCTTCTGATGTCTCCGTCCTTACCACGCGGTCGGTCCTTGCTGACCAGGTCGATGGAAATCTACCCAGGTACCTAAGTACTTCCACTTGTCTGGATGATGAATTTATTGCGCTCTCTACACACGTTACCGAGGCTGACAAGGACTCATCCCAGACAGGTTTATGCGCCTTCTATATTCCCTCCGCCCCTGGTAATTATTTCCCGTTGGTTTGTACATCGAGCGACGATAATAATATCAATGGTCAAGGACAAGTCACTCTAGTTGCCACCTTGACCAGCATTTAAAAATGATGACCTGATGGTTCTGGCTGGTCTGCTTTGCCTGACGACTGTTAAGTTGTCAACAAGCATACTCCGGAGTAACATACCAGAGACTCACGACTCGCCTGGCTGCTATTGATTGGCTTTCCACCCTAGTCGATCAATTGAACTATGGTTGCTTCTGCTTGCTCTAGTCATTAGGCACAGTCTAGAAGCTTACTTGGCCGCAGTGAGCACAGAATCAGGGGAAATTGCTTTGTTCTCAAAACAAAGCAAGCATTTAGCGTCGCCGGGGTGGCCGTCATCCAGCCATCACCCTTCCACCCTCCTCCGGAATCGCCACGCCACAAACAAGAAAAAGCAAAAAAAAAAAGAAAAAGTCTTCAAATTATTACCCTTATCAGGCCGCGGCTGTGATCTTAGGGGTCTGTTGCTTTCAAGTTTCAGCTTGTTTCTGAGGCTAGGTGGTGAAATAGAGTCTGGATCGTGTCTGGCATCAAAATCGCGATAATCAGTAAAGAGCTGAGTATACTCAAAGTACCTTATTTACTACCTACCTAGGTAGTATTATCTCATCCAAGACGGCCACTCCTATCTATCTAAAGAGAGCCCATCCCCCTTTCAACGCCGTAGGCGAGACTATTATTTCCCCACTCATGCCTTTTCTTCCGTCTAACTATTTCAGAGCCAACTATCACCTATGCCGCTCTAACTGCAGTCATGCAGAAACTTTATTCACCCTTAATCTCTAAGATTACCTCTACTACCCTTCCTAGACAGGGCAGAACAGAGCAGGACCCTCATCTTTGTCTGTCTGCAGGAAAGGAAAGCATGTAGTGAGATGCTGATAAACTTGACGAGACAATGACAACGAAACGGCAACGTCGACAGTCACATCTATATTCGACTGTCTCGTTCTAAATGGCTGCTAATCGCGCTAGGCGAGTACACAGTAAACTACCAACTACCAGTCCCAGAGTAGAGGTTGACGAAAGTCTAACTAACTAATCAGCTACGGGGAAAAAGGTAGAGGAAGAAAGGTAAAAGAGACCTCTCTTTTAGATACCCTTGAGTTGTTTGTGTAACTTCATAGTCGGAATCTCTTGTTCTTTGAGTATGTACTAACTACTACTGCTGCTGCTAGTACCTAGTGGTTTATAGTTAGTACCTCGAGGGTGGAGTAGAGCTTGGTCTGTATATATTTCTCATACTTATATCCAAATTAACGACTAGGAGTAGTATCTCATGTATAATGTGTAACTTGATGCGAATATCTGGATGCTCCGTAAAGAGGGACTCGACTATACAAGACTGTAAGTAGATAAGAAGTACATACATACATACATATATGTATACTCGCTCCACGTAGACCGTCGCACGAAAACATCTCCTTGGCTGCAGCCAAGAACCCGCTGGATTATCCATAACTACGTAGTTCTATAACAGCCACTGGTACTTACTAGTAGTAGGAAACTATAGGTAGGTAGCTCAGCAGTTCTGTCGGGACACACCACACCTTCTATCCCTCTTACAACATAAAAAAGAAGAAAATAAAGAAAGGCCTTGTCCATAACTGCGAAATCATCACACGATTCAACCAAGGTAGAGAGGGGAGCTAGTACTCTGCAGCACAGAGAGGGGACTGGAGTGCATCTGTGACACAAGCATCGCTTAGGGCTTTTGCATTTCCTTCCCCCCCCCCCTCCCCCTTCACTTGTCAGCCCCTCAAGGGCCGAAAACCAAAGGAAAAAATAATAATAAATCAAAGATTATCCATCACGCCACCATCTGCCCAATGAACCTCCAGATCCAGCCATATCCACAACCTCCTCGAAGCTAATTTCTACCCGGAACATCCGTCCGTCTGCCGTCCCACTGCCTCCACCAACAGCACTGATTAGACCCCAGCTCACTAGTTTCTCCCACGCTTCCCGTGCCACGTCTCGGCCCCAGACACGCCCCGGGGTGACAGACGCGCCAGATACTGATGCGGACGTTTTTGCTGATGTTAGCAGTCGCACGTACTCTGCGTAAGCGGCGGGGAAGGAAAGTGCGAGTGTAGCAAGATCCTGGGTCTGTGCAGCCTCGAGGCCGGGGTCGTACAGCGCCGTCAACCGCGTTGCAGCCAATAGTAGGGACAAGGGTAGTGATGATGGACTTGCAGATGCAGTGGTCGATGCTGAGAATGGGAGTGGTGCAGGATCTGCACAAGATAGAAGGTGGGTTGTAAAAGTAGTGGGTGTGGGAACTTGGATTGTGCAAGAGGCGAGGTCAATATTGGTTGAATTATGGGTGCTGTGGTGCATTTCTGTCATCCCCATCAATGCACTTGTGAAGAATTCTTTGACTGATTTTGTTTGATGGTATATTCTGCGCAGGTGTGTCTGGAATGCTGCGTCGGCCCAAAGTCCCTATGGAGGACGAGTTAGTTATGGCGTTATAGTAAGTGTTATCTTGTGTGTGTGTAAGGTTGGAGGAATCTTACCTGCAGATATGCTCCCCAGCCTTCTAGTGCGCTTTCCCAGCCAGTCGACTGGATAATTGAACGTTCGTCGGTATCGAATCGTTCCAATGTTTCCAAAATCTCGCCCTCTTCCAGACTCAGCCCAGCGAGGCAGATATCAGAGAAAACTTCGAAGGTTCTGGGGAGAGGGACATAAACGGATCTATGGCTAAACCGGCTTTTTACTCTTTTTTCGAGCATCTCCGTCACGTCCACTTTCGTAGTAACCCCTAACACAGCCAGCGGTGCCTTTCTCGCCTGTGCAATATCAAACAAATTGTACAGCAAGGTCTGACGAGGGTGTGTGACAAATAAGTCGAACTCATCCAGAACAATAATGATTGATTTTGCTGTAGTCGTACCATCTTGGTTGTCCGTGGAGCCTTGTAGTTCCTCGGGGTGTGATAGAAGGGCAAGCAGTGTCGCCATGGTGTCCGCATAACTAGTAACTTTGCCAGCGTCTTCTTCAGTTTCGGTTTCCCGACCCAGCTGGCGCCATATCTCACGCAGAGCTAACCGATCGTCAGTGTGCAAAAAGCCATTAAGACGAACGACATGAAAGTCGCTCTTGTGGGCTTGTGCCAAAGATGAGACAATGGTCTCTATAATGGCTGTTTTCCCGGATCCTCGAGATCCGAGAAGTAGCAGCGAGTTACCCTCTCCGACTGTGACTGTCTGTTCAATAAGTTGGTGAACCTTATGGTATTCATTCTCAAGTCCCCTCAAAGGCGTTAGCCTTTTGCCATTCAGTTTTTCGATGATTATTTTCGTCAATAGCCGCACTTCGTTTACAAGACCACTATGAGCTAGCCGTTGAAATGTCTCGGCATATGTGGGAAGCGTATCCTCCGTTGTCAGAGCTTCGTCATTCCCGTTTAGACTCTCCTGGACGAGGCCCTGCTGCAGCTGCATAGAAACAAGATCGTCCAGCCCATCTTGATAATCATCAGGAGATGGAGATTGCTGAAACCCGTTTTCATTTACCTCCAGGTCTCCGTTGGAGGTATTGTCTATCCCATTGAAGCGTACAGAAGCCCTTTTGGGCCTCGTCCTTGTTAATCTCTCCGCTGGAGGCTGAGGTGAACTCTCATCATCGTCTGTCTCTGACACATGGCTCGTCCTCCGCGCACTCCTCGGTGTGGCCGTCTTCCTGCGTGGTGTTGAAGCAGACGCAGGCTTCCTTACTGGTCGTGTATGGTTCAGTTCGTCCTCATATCTCTGAGGCGCTTTTCGCTGTCGTCCACTGGACCGTACCCCTGCTCTTGAAGGTGTTTCAACCTCTGCACCATTTTTATCATTATCCTCCCTACTGGGCGTGGAATCATCCCGGACAATTTTCGGTCCGCCTCTTGACGAGCGACGTGATTTGGATGTTGACGGAGCTGGAGATGAAGCTGTCTCTGAATGAGTCTCCTGGGAGCCGTCTTGCATCGCGGTATCCCCATCCTCGTCTAGAGGTGGTGTGTCGGACACCCTCCTTCTCTTCCCTGCGCGAGGGTCCTTCATGGTGGTATTTTGAGTATTCTGATCGGGAGAGATGCGCAAGTGTTTGCAATCGTACAGCTATCGGAAGGGGCGTCCGCGGATTTCCTTAGGTGTTTTCGCACATCCCGGTAGTTTAGAGTATTCTACTGAGACTGTAAATTCTATTGGACTTCAATGGCTGATGGGTTTGGCCTTGAGTATGGTGGAGGAACAGAGCTCAAGGGCGGGCTGCGGAGGAATATTTTTGGGGTTCACGTCAAGAAATCACTGCAGAGCAAGATAGACTCAAGCTGTCAGTATAAATCATTCAAGTGAAGAAAACGTACGAGATGAAATGCGCGCATACCCATAATTTTGGTCTGTGAGGTGGAGAGTCGAATACTTCCTGAAGATTATTGTTGATTGACGATCGTACTTCGTCCTTAATTGATTTGGGATACGGAGTAAGTGTGCCTTAGGCAACCCGCGTGACGCGAAGTCAGGTGAGTGTTCCCCTACTCTTTCAAGGTAAAATACAAAAAAACGTCAAGTTTATTATCTAAAATAAATGAGAAAAGATTAATTGACTACAAGTGGTATGTTCGGTAAAGGCGAAAGGTGGAAACCTTCAAACTAACGTTCGCATAGTTCTTTGGAGTATATATCTGTCTCAAGGAGCTGCCATTAGGAAGACGCATAAATAACCCTGTATGGTTTCTTTTAGACGTATTTCCTCATTTCTTCAATTGCGTCCAGGCGTCAGATATTCGCCAACGTTCAAAGAAAAGAAAGTCGCCCAGATCCGTCACCTTAGAACATGAGATCAAGCATGCGAGCATCGAGAATGGATGACAGTATCGCTGTTCTCGTTCATTAGACGTGCCATATCTGGGCCCTCAACGTTCAACACCGAGTCATTATGATATTCCGCCTGTGACAAGTAGAACCGCTTTTTTCGAGGTATTAAAAAGGCAAAATGGAGAGTTGAGATGGCCAAGACAGCTCGTAGTGCGTATGGCGCTGATGAACTTGTGTATCGCAGTTATTCAAGGCCTTGACTTGAGATGAATTCGAAGCATTGTATTGTGGTAGAGCAAAGGGCCAACTAATGGCGTATCGGGCTTGAAGTCCAGCTTGAGGGCCTTGATGAGAATAATCAGAATAAAGCCTTGAAACAGGAGACCTGGTATCTAACTCATGGCGATGTCTCAATAGCCGGAATCAGTGAGGATACCTCGGCTCTTGCATTATTGCCCCAGATTTTTAGTAGTTATTTACCCCAGGATTCTACTCTTTGATCTCAACACATCTCAACTTGATAGTTGATACTACCCCTATACCTTCATTAAACCCCTGCAGATTCATCCCAAGGAACCGCCATAACAGCACCTGAGATGTCCTCAAAGAATATCGCCGCCCTATCTAGGAAACTGGATAAATTCGAAGAGAACGTCTACCAGATCTCTCAGCGCCTAGCGATAAACAATTCTGAGGAGGTATTATATCCCCCCCTGCCCCCGGTTCCCCTCCAGGATATCCTTACATACTCCTATAATATTGACAAAGCCATGGATCTCAAGTTCTGGGACTTCGACCCGAAAGCCTGCAATCTCCGCTTCGAATCCGCAACCCAAGGACCGCCAGCACAAGTCTCATACCTTCTCTCCGTGATCGCGAAACAATGCAACATGCTCGGCAATCTCCATGGCGGATGCGCCGCAACGATGATCGATATCCTGTCCTCCATGATCTTAATCGGCGTCTCCAGGCCCGGCGTCTTCTCACAGGGCGGCGTCAGTCGCAATCTTGGCGTCACATATTTGCGACCTGTGCCTGTGGACACGGAGATCCGAGTTGTATCGAAGATTGTTCATATGGGTCGTCGATTGGCGCTTTTGCGCTCGGAGATTTACCGGGTTGATACGGGGGACCTCTGTGTGGTGTCTGATCATGAGAAGGCGAATACAGATCCTGAAGTGAATGGGAAGATTTAATGAATTCTGTTGGCTTTTTTTTTCATGCATAAATAAAGTATATTGATGGATAGACAAGTATATCTGGATGAAGAGAGCCTTGTTAGGGCTAAGTTGGGAGCTACCTGCTTTTAATGATAATTACGAAATTAGCTACGTCTTGGGAATTAACATCATTTTCTTGTATATTTATTTTCATTCATCTGAGCAAATATGTCCTTTTCACAATGAGGCGCCGGCCTCACAGACCACCCAGCTTCTACTTGTAATAATAATGGCCCATGATCAAAACACAAAAGCTAAAACGAGCGTGCGCATTCCAAACTCGGTACAATTGATGGAGCGAAAAAAAAAAGCAAGTCCAAAAGATATTATGACTCAATTCAGGCATCCAAAGCGACGATATATTTATCAACCCATTCAATGCTATGTTAAAAGCACTCTACTCTTCTGCAAGTGTCTGACCTTCTCGAAGGCCTTCGACAACGAGCTCCTCGCCAACTGCACGCTTGTAAATGTCCCGCACATCATCTACTCCAAGGTTAGTGGCCCATTTTTTTTTTTTGCTTTCCCGTTACTTTGCAGGGGTGTACGAGGCAATGTCTTACCAGTTGTAGTCTCAAAGTGAGACGTAGCATCATAGCTCTTAGAAATGAAGATGTTGTCCTTGTGGCCATCCTCGAGAGGCTCATAGAGAGGGATTGGCGGTGGGAAGAACTTCTCTTCAATTTGGCCCAAGCGCTCGAATCCCGGTTCAAGCTCCAAGTGTTGGTTGACATCGGTCTCAGCAATAGTTGAAACAATAGCAATATAGTAACCCTTGGGGCAGACATTATGCGCCGATGAGACCATGGCGATGTAGATGTCTGGTGGGCAAAATTAGCATAAAGTGAACCCTGTCAAGTGATCTCTAATGGGTTTGGCTCACCGCGCTTTCGTCCAACCTGGGACTGAGGGATGATCAACTGCAGAGAGTCGCTGCCGTCTGTCTTGTCAATCGGGTGCTTAAGGATACAGATGGCTTTCAGGAGGTATCCAGTAACCCTAACTTTGTCAGGGAAATAAGATGGGTCTGCGAGAATCTTCTTCGTCTTGGTCGTGAACTTCATGGTCTCACCGCTGTTATCACGGTCTTTCATCGTAGCCGTAATTCCAGAGACCTTGCCGCTATCGTCATAGAGAACCTCATCGACGCTCGTGTTGAGCATGTATGTACCTCCGTAGATGGCGGAAAGACGGGCAAAGCCCTGGGGAAGCTCACCGAGGCCGTAGAGGGGGTAAATGTAGGGTGATTTTCCGTATCTCGCCATCGAGTTCACATACAAACGAATGCGGTTGATAGCGTCAGGGGCCATTCCAGGGGTAGTGATGTAGTCATCAGTCTGGTACAGCGCCATGGAGTGGCCAATGAAGTCACGAGTGTTTTCCTCCAAAGAAAATTTGTCATATACATCCTTCATTGTGTCTTTAGCGATGTTCAGGCCTAATCTGTGTTAGTTCTTGACCGGAATTCGAATCCGAGGAAGTGCACACGGACCTTGGTGAGTAGATGGATCGTCCTCCTTGAATTCACCAACCCACTCAAGGAATTTCTTAGCCCTTCGCTTTTCGAACATGCCCATGAGAGACGAGCGCAGCGCCTCGGAGGCATCCGAAGGCACTTTCGCCACCGTCACCTTAGATCCCTTTCCTTGCTGAACATAGCTACCGGCAATTTGCTTGAATTCCAGGTATCTCGTGACATCCGTGGAAACCAGAATGTTTGTCAACTCGCCGTTTGCCATTAGGAGCTTGGGCACCAGATCCACGTTCCAGTCATTGACCCGTCCATACTTCTTCCAGGGCTCTTCTCCATCGCGGACGTTGCCGTATTTCTTAAAAAGCTGCACAAGGACCAGAAAATTAGTTATAAGCAAAGAGAGGTTGATTGACTGGACTTACAGTTTCGAGGTTCACCGACGCGGCTTCGCTGAGTTGGATGTTAGTACGGAGAAGGATTCCCCTCAGTGAGCTACGTAGCGGGGCTGCCTAACTCACCCTCCATAGTGATCATTGCGATCGATGTGAAGCACCTTGTTTCCCTTGACACTAAGGACACTGTATACAATACTATATTAATAATGTAGCATATAAAAAAAGATAGGGAAGAGGTCCATACCCGGACAGCACACACTCCGTCAAGCCTGAGGGGGGATTCGTGAGCACTTCTGGCGATAAACAGCGGGGTAGTTCTCTGAGGACATACCAGTGCCGAGCACGACAACATCATATTCGGGAGCAATCTCATCCATGGTGAAACGCGATTATGCGAGAAATCTACTGGTAGTAAGAGAACACAGCGACAGCAGCAGTTAAAGTGATGGCAGGACTCAGGAGAAAGTTAGGAAGTGGGAGGATGCGGAGATGGTCGATGGGAGCTTAGCGGTGAGGTGGACGACGGCCTGGAAAGGGCCTTTGTTAAAGTGGAAACACCCGCGATCCTCGTCCCCCCATCAGACGCCAGCTTCTGTCCATAGTTAAACCATACCTACTCTTACTTTTGCGGAAATTGGCTAAATAGTCTATCATAGTGCCTACCAGCGTATCTCCGGACAATAGCATGAAATTTATTAGTCTCTAAAAATAAATGTTGAGCTTCAGTGTGGTCTTAACTCCTGAGCGTGCTGAGTGCTCCTGGATCCCCCTACCCCTTTTTGACAGTGTCGAAGATGCCATGCGATGAGCTAGCTACTCCATAGTCAGGTAACTTGGAACTATTGACTGACCGGACCCCATTTCCATCTGCAGTATCCTAACGCTGTGGCTTTATCCCGAATAGGT
This sequence comes from Aspergillus funiculosus, assembly GCA_027569145.1. Classification (NCBI taxonomy): domain Eukaryota; kingdom Fungi; phylum Ascomycota; class Eurotiomycetes; order Eurotiales; family Aspergillaceae; genus Aspergillus; species Aspergillus funiculosus. The sequence continues at coordinate 140,366 of JAPDEN010000010.1, forward strand.
TCTGGTCCCCAATAATAGGCATCATAGGCTTGCTTGTGTCTTATCCATATCTGCTATAGGATAGTTATACTAGGTAATATTATTCGTTGACAGTCTTTACTCTGTAAGTTGATACTGGCCAAGAAGAGCTTTCAGACTATTGGAAAATAATAATACTACATATAAAGAAAATAATACAGAGTCTCCAAACCAAGACAAAGGAGCTTATGGAAAGTTTGAGGGCTGACTATTGGCGTCAAACTCATGCGGCTTCGGTCGCGTCCAGATCCTCATCTTGAGGCCGATATCCATTCTTGTAGAGCTTTTGAGCATCCTCCCAAGCATACCATCTTTCGCGAAGGACGTGCTTAATGCTCTTTTGAGTGACACGGATCTATTCCAAGAGTTGCTAGTTAGTATCGACTATTTAAAGTGCGAGGAGCGGTCAGGGAAAAGGAAGGCTCACCACTCTATCCCGCTCATTGGCCTCCCACTCCCCATATCCTGCCTTCAATCGCTGTCTCTCCAGGTTGGAAGTAGCTATGCGATTGCGTTCCTTGACACAGACCCACCAAAGGGCATGAAGGTCATCCCAGGATTTCTCACGGAGCTCTTGAATGGACCAAGAGCGACCTAACAATGGTTAGAATGGCTCTGAATATACAGAGAAAAATAGATAGTATGAGCGAACCATGAGAATTGTCATATTCCGGGGTGCCCAATGCTTGTCTGTCTTTCGGAAAGAAGCCCCATAGTCCATGATCTGGGGTAGGATGGCGCTTCTCGAGTACTTGGGCGGAAACGGGTTTGGGCAATGGGTATTTCGAGGCTCCGAGTTTGAATTTGGGTCCAGTACGATGGATTGCAGACACACCACGCGATTTGCTCAAATCACGCCCGTGACCAGCGGCCGCAGCGGTAGAAGAAAAGTTCGAGCTTTGAACAGGCGATCGGTTCAGGGAAAAATGGAGAGATGGCGCAAGGTAAGGAGGGGGCAATTCGGCCAGCTGAAGGCTCCCATACTGACGAGCCAGCCGGGTCACGGACTGTCGATGCATTGTAACTGGACAAGACAGGCTGTCCTGGACAAAGCAACAAACTCAGAGCGGGTTGAATCCTTTCCTGCGGCTCCCGATCCAAGGCTGAATTCATTAACGGTGGCTTCGGCGGCTAAGTCACGTGAGACTATCGGCCGCTTAGAGTGTCACCGTTATCCACCATGCCCAAACACAAGGATATACATAGAGTGGGAGATTGGTATTCTAGGATCCATACAGCTTACAGGAGAATATACTACTGCTCTTCCTTCCAAGACCTATCCGTGGAGAATTTACAGCCAGTCTTTGCTAAGGGGGATGGGGCTCATACCCGATGATCGATCCTTTAGCAACATATATGTGTTACTAAATATTCGTTTTACTTCGGTAGTCACACTAATGGGGCCCTTGGGGATACTTTTAGTTCAAGCATTAGTATTAGTATTAGAGTAGAGACCCAGACGTTGCTGTAACACCCAGCTGCGAGGGCCACAGCTGGTGGCTAACTGGTCTGTGCCATGTTCTAAGCGCGCGCTTGTGGCCACTCACTCCACTTACTTTCCAATGCCGTCGCAACAAGTGTGGGCAAAGAGACATCCTGGAAGTCACTCCAGTCTTGATTGTGTTTCGCTTTCTTCCTGCGAATCTTGCCTTAATTCCATACATACTCTAATATTCTGATATCGACTGCCTTTATAGGCCAAGTTCCGTCATGAATAGGCCAGGTTCGTCAATCTATCTTCTTCTCTTCATCTTCTTTGTGGTCTGGGCAAAGGCGTGCCAGCCTGTCACCTCTTAGTTGGTGGCTTTGGGTGCCTGTATAGTCGGGGAGCGGTCTGGTCTGCTCTGGAGGGAGTTGGTGCAAAGAAATGGCTTCTTTTCTTTTTTACTTGCTCCAATTGCAAACCCTCTCACAGATGGTTCGTCCAGCTGCGACCGACACGCTTCGCACCACTTGCGTCGTTAAATATATACCTCTCGCTTTGACTGAAGCGTTCGCCCCGTCGTTTCAGTTCTTACCAGCACCTTTTTTTCTGTCGCTGACGCCTGTTGTGATACACCAGGACCAGGCCCACAACCTCTACGAGCCATGTCAGGGTTCCCCGCACAGCAACAAGCCCAAGCTCGAAATGCGACGTTGGCCTCAACGCGACTGCCTAACGGTAAAATCAGTATGGCTGTCTCTCTGTTTCGTTGGATGGATGACATTGTCGTGTTGGACACTGACAAGGGGCGGAATTGTATAGGCAGCGGAACAAACTGGAATTTCAACTTGCCCGTGAGTGGAACACCAGGGATACAGGGAAACCAACAGCGCAGCATCGGAACAATGGGGACCTTTGCGCAAAGTCTCAGCGGGTCTCAGCCTGCTACTCCACTTGATTTATCGTGAGTGTGACTTCTCGATTACTGCAGGTTTTTTTCGACTCCTATCGTCGATCAGCTCGAGCAACGTTCCAAACTAAGAATTTTCTTCTGCCACTTCTAGTGATTTTCCTTCACTATCCGGGGCTCCTTCACAATCGCAAGCACAAAATCCGGCGCATTTGGTATGGGCCAATGCTAGCCAGCGGGGTGTGCAACAGACCCCTGTTCAGAGACAGCAACACCCTACCTCTCAGGCCCCATCACGAGCACCACAAACGCAATCTCATCACCCGCAACAGCAAACCCAACCCTCGCATGACGATGTATTTCCATCTGGAGCGCAGTTTGCCAATCGTCTAGATGACTATAGGAATGGTGGCCAGGGTATCAGTGGACAATTAGGAGCTGGTGCGCAACCGCAGACGGGAAATATTGACGAATTCCCGCCCCTTGGCAGAAACATCGCAGCGGAAATTGGCCAAGACCGTAGGGGGTCACTGATTCAGAGTGCTGGATTCGGGGGCTATAATGCCAGCATGCAGTTTTCGGGAGTAAACCAGCAGGCACAATCAGCCCAAAGCCGGAGCATGATTACGGGATCTATAGGTGGCCAAGAGAGGATAATGTCGCCAGGAGCCACGGGCCCAGCAGGTAGCATACGCCGATGTATTCGATGGATTTGCAGATAACTGAACATGATTCTAGGGCTCCCATCTTCACGGTCTCCAGTCAATCAAACCTCCAATGGGGTATCAGGGCAGGAAAAAGAGGTATTTTCATTATCCAGCCGCTCTCGTTTACTATATGCTAAGCTAGTATTTAGGATGCAAGCAATGCCGCAATCTCCAGTCAACGCTCGTTCAGTGACCAGCAACCAGTCCAAGCACCAGGATTCGGCCGACCATCACAAGATTCTGGTGCCGAGCAACCACCTCTGGCTGAGATGAGTGAGCTTGACAAATTCGGGCTCGCAGGTTTGCTCAGGATGATACATAGCGATAGTGCGGATGTCGCTAGTCTAGCAGTTGGCCAGGACTTAATGACATTAGGGTTGGACTTGAATCAACCAGAGTATGTTTTTGATCTCAGACATGGTTCTTTGAGGCATTGCTAAATCAAGTATTCAGGCCTTTACATACGTCATTCGCTTCCCCGTTTGTTGTCTCCGTCTCGGGTGTACCGCTGGAACAGGACTTCGCTCTCCCCTCTTGCTACAATGTGGCGAATGTGCAGCCCTTGCAGTCTAGGATTCCTAGCTTCAGCGACGAGACTCTGTTTTACATCTTCTATAGCATGCCTAGGGATATCATGCAAGAAGTTGTAGCAGAAGAGCTCATGGGTCGTAAATGGAGGTATCATAAGGTTGAACGATGCTGGCTGACGCGAGATGAGGCGTACCCTGGTCCAGTAGATGTTGACCGAGGAGTGAGCGAGCGCGGTGTCTACCTTCTATGGGATCCTGCGACCTGGAAGAAAGTTAGAGTACGTTGTAGACCTGACATTCTTTTGGGACTTGTGAGCTAACAGTTTACTAGCGTGAGTTTATCCTTCGGTACGAGGATCTAGACAACCGAATGGATCCTAATCGAAGTCTTACGCGTGTTGGATTTCCGCATCATGGTTCATGAATGTCTGGAGTAAGCATGATTGGGGTAGGGTCAACAACGGCGTTAGGTTCACTGCCAGTTTCCTTACGGTTATTCAGGTGTTACCCGTGCTGCTGAGTGACAAGGCGTTTCTCATCTTAACTTAGGTGGTAAATGGGAAAGTAGGATATCTATTTCAGATCAAATCAAATGATTTCAAATGATCTTGTAAACTTCTCTGAAATATCATTGGGATGAGAAGTGACACAAGTTTTTCATCCAAGTCTTATGTTCTCCCTCCAGTGTAGACAGGCCATATTCGAGTCATTGTACTTTCATGAAAGCCTAGAGTAGTCCATGAGCATTCTCGAACACTCATTGCTCGACTGGGAGTATTCATAAGCCTCAGAATCTCAGCATTTGGTATAAATTGTCTGAGGAGCCCTTCTATACTTGGAAATATCAGGTATTCTGAATGCTTTCGATGGCGCCTTTCATTATAAGCATCCAGGTAGCCAGTGAGAATCAACAGTGGGATATATTGCCTGAGCATAGTTGGCTAGAAGAATTAAGATAAACATGAAGAATACCTCGGAGGGTGGCGGGTCAGGATGAATAGGCCTCGTCAAGATACTTCCATCTAATATTGAAAAATTGTATGTAAGGTGCGATGCGGCCATGGATTGCTTTTTTAAGCACATTCCATGCCGTATCTAGAACTATATAAATACTTAGCGTTGGGAGTCTGGGAAGAGAGAAAAACGGGTTGATATTAGCCAAAACTAATTTCTTTATGTGATGCACAAGAAAATAAAAATCAGAATAATTATAAGCATGAAGTTATATACGCTCTTGAAATTAGTAAAGACAGTTTCGCAGTATTTCTGGATGCTATTTTCATAATTATCGCCTGCAAGTGGCTTTTGATGTCAAGCCACAGCGTGTGACACGTGATACCCCTCCCTGATTATGTTATCTCAACGGCGCTATACCCGAAGAAGCAAACCATAAACACATGATTCTGCCGCCAAAACATCGCCCGCAAAACAATCCGCACAACTGCTCATCTCCCCTCTCATGAATCGGATTCTCTAGTTTACGGGCCTGGTCTGCTGTCGGAGCCATGAGGATCATTGAAATTATTATCGACGTAAGGCTTTCTCTATCATACGTCCTGAAGTCGGGAAATTGTCAGGTGCTAATCGGCATTCAACAGGGTTTCAAATCGTACGCCGTGCGTACGGTTATCTCAGGATGGTATGCGCTGCGATTCCCTCACTCCCTTCCATTTTCGAAACTACTCCATTCTCGTTGGATAGCCCCTCTGATCATGCTTTCTCTAGGGATGAGTCCTTTAACTCGATCACTGGCCTTAACGGCAGTGGTAAATCAAACATCCTCGACGCTATTTGTTTCGTCCTCGGAATTACGAACATGAGTACCGTTCGCGCTCAGAATCTGCAAGATCTTATTTACAAACGAGGACAGGCTGGTGTGACCAAAGCCAGCGTGACCATCGTTTTCGATAATCGTGATACTTCGAAGTCTCCAATCGGTTTCGAAGAGTATGCGACCATCTCCGTGACCCGACAGATCGTCCTTGGCGGCACAAGCAAATACTTAATCAACGGCCATCGTGCGCAACAACAGACCGTGCAAAATTTGTTCCAGAGTGTACAGCTAAACATCAACAACCCTAACTTTTTGATTATGCAAGGTCGAATCACGAAAGTTCTGAACATGAAGGCAGTTGAGATCCTGTCGATGATTGAGGAAGCGGCCGGCACAAGGATGTTTGAGGACAGGAGAGAAAAGGCCGTAAAGACTATGAGCAAGAAAGAGCTTAAGCTGCGTGAAATTGAGGGTCTGCTAAAGGAAGAAATTGAACCTAAGCTGGAGAAGCTGAGGGCAGAGAAGCGTGCTTTCCTTGATTTCCAGCAGACCCAGAATGACCTGGAGCGGCTCACCCGTCTCGTCGTGGCCCACGACTATCTCAGAAGCGGGGAACGGCTCCGCGCTTCCGGCGAAGAATGTGAGAAGAAGAGACGCAAGGTGCAAGCGTTTGAAGATAATGCAGCTAAATTAAAGAGCGAAATATCTCACATGGAGGAGGATGTGAAACGGGTCAAAGCAGCTCGGGATAAGGAGCTGCGAAAAGGGGGAAAATTCCAGGCCCTCGAGGATGAAGTCAAATCCCACTCTCATGAGCTTGTCCGATTAACGACAGTTTTCGACCTCAAGAACGCCAGTATCGCTGAGGAGAAGGAAAAGCGCAAAGAATTCCAGAAGAATGTAAGCGATCTTGAAAAGGTGCTTAAAGAAAAGAAGAAGATCTACGACAACTTGCAAGCACAGTACGACGCTGAAAAAGCGGAGCTCGACGCCCAGACAGCAGAAGTCGACCAAAAGGAAGAATTGCTTCAGACTTTGCAAACCGGTGTTGCATCCAAGGAAGGACAGGAGAGCGGATATCAAGCTCAACTACAAGATGCCCGAAATCGGGCAAGCACTGCGGCCACTGAACAAGAGCAAGCGAAACTCAAGATTACGCACTTGGAGAAGAGGATCAAGGAAGAGGAGCCAAGAGCTAAGAAGGCAAAAGAACAGAACTCTGGTCTGTTAAAGGATCTCGAAGGCCTAAAATCACAGGCCACAAAGCTTGAATCTGAGCTTGCGAGGCTGGGCTTCGAGCCTGGGCGCGAGGAACAGTTACACAAAGAGCAAAGCCAGCTACAAAGAGATATACGTGAGCTGCGACAGAGAGCCGATGGACTCCAGAGGAAGGTGGCAAACATTGACTTTAACTATGCCGATCCATACCCAAATTTCGATCGATCTAAAGTTAAGGGGTTGGTGGCCCAGTTGTTTGTACTGGACAAGGACAAGGTTCAGGCTGCCACAGCACTCGAAATATGCGCCGGTGGACGCTTATATAATGTCGTTGTCGACACAGCTGAAACTGGTACACAGTTGCTTCAGAACGGAAAGCTACGAAAGCGGGTGACCATCATTCCTTTGAATAAGATTTCATCCTTTAGAGCATCCGCAGAGAAGATCGGAGCTGCTCAGCATATCGCCCCGGGAAAGGTAGACCTGGCCCTGTCGCTCATAGGATACGATGAGGAAGTCACTGCAGCGATGAATTACGTTTTCGGGAATACCCTGATTTGCAATGATGCAGATACAGCAAAGCGGGTGACCTTTGATCCCTCTGTGCGGATTAAGAGCGTGACCTTCGATGGCGACGTTTACGACCCATCCGGTACCTTGTCCGGTGGCAGTGCACCTAACTCCAACGGCATGCTGGTGACTCTTCAAAAATTTAACGAGATCACAAGAGAGATCAAGACTAAGGAACGAGTCCTCGCTAGCCTGGAAGAAACAATGAAAAAGGAGAAGAAGAAACTCGATGCTGTTCGCGCAATAAAACAAGAGCTGGATCTGAAGAACCACGAGATTCATCTTACAGAGGAACAGATTAGTGGCAACTCATCTTCATCGGTATGTAAACTCTACGTATCTTATTCCTCGTGAAAGTAGGCCATGATGCTAACTTATCTAGATTATTCATGCTGTTGAGGAAATGAAAGCGAATATTGAACAGCTGAAGAAAGATATAGCTGATGCAAAAATACGCCAGAGTGAAGCATCTAAGGATATCAAACGAATTGAGAAAGATATGAGTGAATTCAACAATAACAAGGACAGCAAACTTGCAGAACTACAGGCATCTCTAGACGCACTTAAAAAGAGTCTAACCAAGAATTCCAACTCAGTCAAGACCGCACAGAAAGAGCTTCAAGCATCAAGACTAGAATCTGAGCAAGTCGGGAGCGACTTATCTGCCGCAGAAGAGCAATTCGCCGAATCTGAAAATACGCTCAAGGCCCAGAAGGAAGAGATCCAGTCACTGAAGAGAGAACAGGCTCGAATCAAGGTATAGCTTTCAAGAAAGTTAACTCAATAATTGAAAAAAAGGTATGCTAATGCCATGCTGCAGGATGCTCATGATATAGCCCAGGCACATCTGGAAGACGAGAGGGCAAAACTGACTGGGTTCGACGATGAGCTCCGGGATCTTGAACGAACCATGCAATCCAAGAACTCCCAAATCACCGAAGAAGGTCTGGAAATGCAAAAGCTAGGTCACCAGCTGGAGAAGCTACAGAAAGAGCAGCATGCCGCGGCACAGGCAGTGGCTCACCTAGAAGAAGAGCATGAGTGGATAGAGGACGAGAAAGACAACTTTGGACGTCCTAATACAGCTTATGACTTCAAGAACCAAAATATTGCAGAATGCAAGGCGACGCTGCGCAATGTTACAGAGCGCTTCCAAGGAATGAAGAAGAAGATTAACCCAAAGGTCATGAATATGATTGACAGTGTGGAGAAGAAGGAAGCTGCCCTGAAGAACATGATGCGTACTGTCACCAGGGACAAGACCAAGATTGAGGAGACTATTCTCAATCTGAATGAATACAAAAAAGAGGCTCTTCACAAAACATGGACCAAGGTCAACGGCGATTTCGGTCAGATCTTCGCTGAGCTCCTGCCGGGTAGCTTTGCCAAATTGGATCCTCCAGAGGGCAAAGATATCACTGATGGCCTGGAGGTGAAGGTATCTCTGGGTAAGGTTTGGAAACAGAGCTTGACGGAACTCAGCGGTGGCCAACGGTGAGTTTATTAAAATTAATTAACCTTATTCCTTCTAATAGTTCCCTTTTTTACTTCAAAGATTCTAGGCTGACAAGGGTGAAATAGGTCTCTCATTGCATTGTCCCTGATCATGGCTCTCCTCCAATTCAAGCCTGCACCGATGTACATTCTCGACGAAGTCGATGCAGCTCTGGATCTGTCTCATACACAGAACATCGGCCGACTAATCAAGACTCGCTTCAAGGGTTCTCAGTTCATTGTCGTGTCCTTGAAAGACGGCATGTTCCAGAACGCCAACCGGATCTTCCGGACAAGATTCAGCGAGGGCACGAGTGTTGTACAGGCCCTGACTCCGGCTGATATGAAATAAACGCCAGGAAATTGCTTTTAATTCTTCAGCTGTTGATATTTGTTCCGGGTTTTCTGCTTTGTCTGGACACATGGTGGCACAGGCATTCTTACTGCTGCGGCGACGGGGTCATGATGGAATCGGGATGCTGGATGATGGTGTTTCTGGGTAGTTTCGTATATGGATAATCTGGATGATTCTTGTTCTCTTTTTCTGGTATTATTATAATGATCTATGACATATTCTTCTATGGAATGCCATTTCTGTGCCCCGTAAACCGAGTGAAGACGTGAGGTTGAGATAACCTTCCATCATAACATTAATCCACTCCGCCCGTCAGTCCACCTGCAAGCGTCGGCTTTCGGCCAGAGTCCATCAGCTTCTGAATAAATCCAGCATTCTCTCACGTTTGCCGCTTCTTTCCCACTCTCTCCCTCTTCGTCTTATCCCAACCAACTTTTTTACTATAGTATTTCCTCATATCTCGTCTCTGTATCTTCTCCTCCTGCGAGTTGCTGTGCCCTCCCCACCCACCACGTTCATCGCCACCGCCCGCTGGATAGTCTCATGCGACAGCGGGAGACCTTCTTGGCTCAAGCCCATCGCCGCATCATCGTCGATCCAACCAACAGCCCCTCAAGGCAATCGCGATAAATAATTATTCTTTACCGATTGGAGTACTCATATATATCCTAAAGAAATTCTGATTGTTTTTCTTTCTCCGATATATTTCCGGATCATCGCGATCATCCTAAGAGACCGACCTACTACGCACTCTCTGACTGCCGACCGACGCAATGCCCGACGACGAACCGTCCCTCAATATCCCCTCGCTGCTCACCCTCGCCGTCGTCTCCTTCTTCGTCATCCGATGGTTCTTCAAACGTGACGGCGATAGTGGCGCATCCGGCTCCCGCGGCCGTGCTCGAGGCAATGTCGTCGATCCCGCCCAGGTAGAACAAATATCCCAGATGTTCCCACAGTTAAGCACACGCGACATCATGTGGGATCTACAGCGTAACGGGGGCAACGTTGCGGCGACCACAGAGAGGATCCTGACGGGTCGCGGATTGGATGCAGTATGTGTTTCTCTTTTGGTTGATCTGTCCTGGTTGCCTGTTCCACGCCATCTTCATTGCCTTCCCTCACGATGATACTAAAACAATCCGTCTATAGCCTCCTCCCTCTTTCCAGCCTCTGATCGCTATCCCCCCTACCGGTGTCCCAGCTCAGCCTGCACCTTCGCCCAAGGCTGACGGCCAGGACCTGATCTCGCGCTATAATCTTCGTGGGAGAATTACTCAGGATGGTGGCGAAGACATTCCCTCTAATCCCGATACTCGTACTGCATCAAGTGGCTGGTCGCAGAACAAAGAAGAGCGTCAACGTTTACTCCAGAAGCGGAGAGATGATATGATTCTTGCAGCGCGGAAGAAGATGATGCAGAAGGATCATGAGAGAACTCAATAACACTCTCGTCCGCGGGCGCCCCCTACCCTGTCGGCTGAGTGGTGTTATTTCAATAGTAATAAATCCGAAGAAGAGAGATATAGCAAACGGCTCCCTTTTCTTGATTTCCGTGTGTGCTCCCCTCATTTTTGTGGAATCATTTGATCTCTCCCCTCCCCCCCCCCTTTGGCTCTCATTACATTGAAGAACTCGTACTGTTTGCCAGATCAGTAAATTTCTACGCAGACGTGTGCTATTCCACTTACAGGGCGTCTATTGCTTCCTTCGATTTACTAGGTATCTCTACTTTCCTCATTCTTACTCCCCACCCCTCCCGCCCACCACTTTCTTTGGACTCCGCAACAAAGCGTCGCATGTTTATGGTGTTAGGATGAATCAGATTACCTGCATTTACAATAAGGGAAGATAGGGTATATATACATATGAATTCGTTGGACAGGCAAATATGCACCGCATCATCTTATGGTTTCCCTCCGTAACTCCAGCACTTTAAAAACAATAGCCAAAACAAAGTCGTCTCAAAACTCCATATCATCGTCATCGTCTTGTGTGGCGTCATATCCGCCATTGGCCATTTCCTCTGCCATTTGTTCCCGACGTGCCTGCTCCTTCGACGCACCAATCCGTCTTGTCAAACGACGCATTAGCAATGGCTCGTATTTGGATACGCTAGGTATTAGGGTAGGCCTACCTGAGCCCATCAACCACTCCGGAAATAAACCCCCTCCCTTCGCCTACTTCCATTGCCCCAACCCCAGTTAGGGCTACACCTCCACCTGCTATCGACGCCGCATCTAGCACATCCACGCCAGAGCGGATCTTCGCTGTGCGCACCTCGCGCAACTCCTTTAGAAGCCTTCGGGTCTGGTCTGGATCCACCAGATCATCGCTGGCTGCATCGAGGAGCATGGTACCTACCTCGAGCCAATGGAATGGTAGGGTTGGCACCTCGCCATATGGAGCATGGTCCAGCGCAACATTCTGCGGTAAGAACGGCGGTGTAGGGTAGTATCGCTGGCCATCGGGAGTATACCGCGGCCGGGCGACGGGTCTTTGTCCGCGATCCTGGATACTCGGTTGTCCGGGTAGTGGTGGAGGAGGAGAGAAGGCATTCTGGTAATCGTGATGCTGTGTTTCGATCTCAAGGATGAGGATCAGAGAGTCTGGGTGGAGCCATGCGGGAGGGAGGATGTTTGCGCGGCGCTGCCGTTTGAGAAGAAGAGCGAGCCAGAGAGGGAGAGAAGCTCGACGGGGGGGGATAAGTGGTTCGACAGGGCCCTGACAAGAGGAGGTGTCCCTGTTAGTTATCCGTATGTGGAGCGGAGATGATGTAGGGTGTTTTGAGCTGAGTAGCACAGATTCATGCGCCCGCTAAAGAAAACGTCCCCGGGTAACGTTCGATGAGAATTGAATAAACTCACCCCTAATAGCTCGAGGCTCTCTAATCGCTGACGAGGCACGATTGAGACCATCTCCATCTCAGCTAGGAAGGAGATCTCCGGGGGCGTAATGCCCCGCTGGAGGGGGAAGGCCATCGACCAGTCACGGCGAGCAGCTGAAGACCTGAATCGAGAATAAGGGCGAAATTAAGAGCCGATGGAGTCTCCTAGGTCCATTAGAAGTAACACGTCGCCCTTTTCTCTCTGTGTGGACTGATTGGCGCGCTGCAAGGAGAAAAAAGTTGGTGTCTTGAAGATGTTCTTGACGATGTCGTTGTGGTTTGTTCTGTTTGCAGCTGTATTTCCTCTTTTGTCGTCTGAGTCCATCTCCATCTTCAACTTCTTTCTCTCATCTATTCTTTCATGATCCCTCGATCTATGGTCAATTGACGACACCATGAATGCTCAACCCAAGTCGGGTCTGGCTTTGGCTGCCCGTTATGCTGTGCCATTTGGGCTGTTGTTGATTCCCTTGTGGATGACCCAGGTCAACCGTGTCGTCCCCGAGCCGTATCTGGATGAGGCTTTCCATATTCCCCAGGCCCAGGCATACTGGGCCCATAAATGGACTCACTGGGACCCAAAGATAACGACTCCTCCCGGTCTATATCTCTGTTCCTACGTTCTTTGCACCGCCGTTTTGCTCCTGCGAGGTTCTCCCACGGAGCTGGACCCCCCGGCCCTCCGCGCAACTAATGCCGCCGCTACAGCTGTCTTCCTCCCATTAAGACTGCAAACTGCACTTGATACCATTCGGAAGCAGCGGAATAGCCGCCCGTCTGGAGCTTGGTTAAGCCACACGGTGTTGAACATTTGTCTTTTCCCGCCATTGTTCTTCTTCTCGGGCTTGTATTACACCGATGTTCTTGCGCTACTGGTTGTTGTGGAAGCCTACAACTGGGACCTGAAGCGCACATCGCGACTGAGCTCATCACCTTTCGAGACTACTGTGTTTGTCTTGCTGGGGCTGGTGGCGCTAACCTTCAGACAAACGAATATATTTTGGGTATCGGTCTTCTTTGGTGGATTGCAAGTGGTCCGGAAAGCCCGGAGCATTACAAAGACATGTGAGTCGTCGAGGGTGGCTGATATTGTGCGGGCCGGCTTGAAGAATGAGCTGTATGATCCTATAGTACTGGATGCTTCACTTGCCGGTGAGTAGCCCTCTCCATTAGACAACGATATTGGCTGATGAGAAATTTAGACTACTTCAAGACTGGCGTTTCCCTGGCCTTTGTTGTATTGAACAATCTTAAATCTATTATCATCTCACTGACTCCCTACGTACTCATTCTGGCCGCTTTCGGGGGGTTTGTCTTGTGGAACAATGGTGTTGTCTTGGGTAAGTCTACATAATATTTTATCCTCGGTCGACGGCTAATTACTATTATACAGGACACAAGGAATTCCACACTGCCGGACTTCATTTGGCCCAGATGCTCTATATATGGCCGTACTTCCTGTTCTTCTCCTGGCCTCTCCTTCTAGCCCCGATCGCCAATGCCTTGCTTCCGAAATCTATGCTACCCAAATTCCTCGACCAAGGCTTTTCCGCCACTAGAAGAGGGCTCCCGAAGTTTCTGACGGCTCTGGCCGTGCTTCCGATGATGTTGGCAGTGGTGCATTTCAATACTATCGTCCATCCCTTTACCCTGGCTGATAATCGGCATTACGTATTTTACGTCTTTCGTATTCTCCTTCGTTCTCATCCGTACACAAGATATGTTGCCACCGTTGTCTACTTTCTTGCTGGATGGATGGTTATCTCCGCGCTTGGGTTTTCCCCCCTTACACCTTCGTCTCGCATAGCTTCCGTCGTCAGGGCCAAACCACAGTCTGCTCCATCCGAATTACAGAAGCCATCTCAAAAGAGACAGCAGAAGGTGGACCGCAAGCAGAAATCATCGAAGAACGCCGCCGCCACGGCACCGGCACCAGCTCCAGCTCCGATATCTCCAGAGGTTCTAGCCGACCTCCAGGAGCATATCAAGCGACGCCAACGCCATCAGGACGAATCATCCCGGGTGAGCTTTGCCCTTGTATGGCTTGTGGCGACGGCTCTGTCCCTCATTACTGCGCCTTTGGTTGAACCACGATATCTCATTATTCCTTGGGTGATGTGGAGGCTGCATTTACCGCCGTCGCCAACGCCGGTGATTTACCGCAAAGTGCGCGACCACGATGAAAAGTCAGATCTCGAGGCGAGAATTGCGATCAACTTCCCCTTGTTCGTGGAAACGGCATGGTTTTTGGCCATCAATGCGGTAACTTGCGGCCTTTTCCTCTATGGAGGATTCGAGTGGCCTCAAGAACCGGGCAAGGTTCAGCGATTCCTGTGGTGATTGAGATGTATAAGAACTGTATAAGTATTGGGTGATCCCGTGGGGTTCCGTGTATCATAGAATATTAAAAATTAGACTTGTATATTAAGTTCTGTCGTGAGGGTTATCTTCGTTCGTTCTGTACATTTAATAATAATACTTTCTCCGCGAGAGCTTCTCCGCTCTCCGGCCCAGTTTCCCTCCTTCCGCCGGTCTATCGTATTCTGCATTCTTCAACAATCCAAAATGGATGACCAGGCTGGGCGTCCTGCAAAACGTACCAAAGTCTCATCTAGTAAAGAAGCAGATTTATTAAGAGATGATCCTACTACAGGTTTAGCATCTCTCCATCGACCCGTAACCCCTCCAACGCTTGGTCTACGCCAAAGCGTCATCGTTCCCCCGCATGCGCGTTCACACCAGGGAGAGAAAAGAGAACCAGCCTCAAGACGCCCCAAGATCATCCCGTCACCTGTTCAGCTCACACGTATTCGAGATTTCCCAGAATCATCTGATAATAATGTCGATACTGTGCAATTGACAGACCTGCTGGGGGACCCAATGATCCGCGAATGCTGGCAGTTTAACTATCTCTTCGACGTGGATTTTCTTATGAAACAGTTCGATGAAGATGTCCGAAGTCTAGTGAACGTTAAGGTTGTGCATGGATCCTGGAAAAGGGATTCGGAAAATCGGATTCGAATCGATGTGCGTTCTGTTCTGTATCCAAGAGCTAAGCAGGTCCTCTTCCTTGGTCGTATCAAGCCATATCAATACGCGAGTCGGAAGTGAAGCCACGGGCCAGCCTCTAATTTCCTCTGTCATATAGGAAGCCTGTTCGCGATATCCGAACGTCGAGGCTATCGTAGCCTATATGCCAGAGCCCTTCGGCACGCATCACTCTAAAATGATGATTCTACTACGCCACGACGATCTTGCGCAGTATGGTGGCCAAATCCATCTTGCATGAATAAGTGGTTTGAGCTTTGGACTGACGCTTTGTTCGAGATAGGGTCATCATTCATACTGCCAACATGATATCCGGCGACTGGGCCAATATGTGTCAAGCAGTCTGGCGGTCTCCCCTCCTCCCTCTTAGAACAGATAGTCGTGAGGAGAGCGCATCGACTGTCTGGGGCACTGGAGGGAGATTTAAGCGCGATCTGCTTGCATATCTGGCGGAGTACGGTGCGCGAAAGACTGGCACCTTGGTCGAGCAGCTCTCTCGATATGATTTTGGCGCTGTTCGCGCTGCTTTAATCGCAAGCGTACCTTCCCAACAGAAGATACACCAAGTGAGCTCCCTGGACGCAGAGGAAAAGCCTATCTGGGGATGGTCAGCTCTAAGAGAGGTCCTTCGACATGTCCCTTCAGGTGGGAGAAGTGGTAGAGATGTTGGTATCAATGTGACGCCGCACATAGTCACCCAGGTCTGTATATACCTAGCTGAAACCTGGCTACAAGACATGCTCGGGAGATATGTGGTACTAATTCTAGAATAAAAATGCAGATGTCTTCCATTGCATCTCTTGGACAGACAGATAAGTGGTTGAAAGAGGTCTTCTTTGACGCTCTCGCTCCGCAATTGTCGGTTACGTCTACGACAACGCCCATAAAGCATCCAGCCTCACCTCGATACTCAATTATTTTCCCGACAGCCGAGGAGATCCGACGCTCGCTCAATGGATATGCATCTGGCGGGTCAATTCACATGAAGCTGCAAAGTGCATCGCAGCAAAAGCAACTTCAGTACCTGCGTCCGTATCTCCGACACTGGGCAGGGGACGTTGCTGAGCATCGCATAAACCCCGACATAAGAAATGCAGGTCGTCGTCGTGCAGCCCCACATGTAAAAACATATATACGCTTCACAGATGCACAGAGAATGGACACAATCGATTGGGCAATGATCACATCGGCTAACCTCTCAACGCAAGCATGGGGGGCTGCCGCCAACGGGAACGGAGAAGTGCGCATCTGTAGCTGGGAGATTGGTGTGATGGTGTGGCCAGAGCTATTCACCAACCAGACGGAGAATTCTGCGGTGGCTATGGTACCATGTTTCAAGCAGGACCGGCCGGATTCCTCGCAGGAAAGCCTCGAAGAAAAGGCCGAAGACCCAGCAGTTCTAGTTGGGTTTCGTATGCCATACGATCTTCCCTTGACGTCGTACGGTCCAAATGATACGCCCTGGTGTGCAACAATCCCTCATTCAGAGCCCGACTGGCTGGGACGGACTTGGGAAGCTTAATCCCTGCCCGGACATTCCTATACGTGTCTCCTCCTCCTACCCGCATGACACTGCAAACGTCCTCATTCATAAGCTTCATTTCCAGACTACCCTATTCGTATAAGATATTCCATATCACATGAGATTACCACCTTTATCTTGTATCCAAAAGCCCTCCGCCCAACAAATAGGGTTCTACCCTTTCCAGTTCCCCAGTTTACTGGGTACCAATCGACTTGATCAGATCGTTAACCTGCTTGATATATAGCGCCTGGGCCTTCTGCTCGCTGATGTGGCTGATCTCCTTCCACGCATTGTACTTGTATTTGCTCTTTTATTCCCGTCAGTCCTTGATACTTTACATCGTATCTCGAATATCGAGTAAAGGCCTTGGAGGGTTTGGAGGATTGGGGGAGTTGGGAGGGCTGGGGTACGAATGATTAAATAGAACGTACCTCAATCTGATAGAACGAAGGCTGAGCAGGCGTCTCATTCCTGGCGCGCTTGAAATAAGCATACAACTAAATCCAGCAAAAACAACACCATATTAGCAAGCCAATTCCAAAGTACCCAAAAAAGCCCCACAATAACATCTCACGGGTACCTTTCCCCAAGTGAGACACATAGAACGAAAGAAAGAAAGAAAGAATGAAAGGAAGAAAGAAAAATACCTTCAACTTATCCTCATTTCCGGGCTCATTATTCAACATCTTAACCAGCTCAGTAGCATACTGGAATCCCGCCTTCAAAGCAGCAACCTGCTCTGCAGCCTCAACGGAGACGGTATCATCACCAGCGAGAACAGCCTCGATGGCAACCTTCAGAGCGTCGACGTTGATACCAGCGGCGGCCTTTTGAACGGTGGGGGTGAACTGTGCTCCGGACTGGGAGGCTTCAAGGGCGGTGATGAATTCAGGGACGGACATTTTGATTTTGGTTGAGTTTTATGTCAAGGTAATTTGGAAAAGGAGAAAAAAAGTGAAAAAAGGTTGGGTGTGATAAAGGTGGAGGAGGGGAAAGGAGGAAGAAGTACCTAAGTAAGTTGCTTTTGTTTCTTTGTGGTGGTGGTGAGGTAGAAGTGGGGTGAGTGGTTTTTGGCGGGGTTGGTAGAGAGCTACTGTTATTTGTTGGGGATGGGGGGAAGAACGTGCTTGGTTGAGGAAGCTTTTGTTTACACCTTACCTAGATAGTATAACTATATGACCTAAAGTCTACAAGGAACATTTTAAAGGGGACTTGCATGAGCTAGGGAATATATATCAATTCATCTGTTAGTGGGAAAGAAGATATATGGACAATTAGGTAGTTTTAAAAGTGTTCACTGTATAAAGGAGCTGTGATGCAACTCTCCGCTGACGCCGTCTATGCAAGAAATCCCAAACCAAAAAAATCTTCAGATTATATCAAAAAATGGATATAAGAACAAGATGAAGGGGAGAAGAAGAAAGAGAAAAGATCTACCAATCTACAGCCCAGCCGTTCTTGTTTAGGAAATCTTCACATGCCGCCTTGAGCGCGTAGTTTGAGCGGAGATCATTGACTGTCATGGGCGTGCGGGTGATCGGGTCGACGCCAGCTTGCTCAACGTACTTGACAATACCTATGCGGTCGAAGCTAGTGCCTGACGGAGTAATGACCGGATCATGCATGATTTCAAATGTGATCCCGTCGACGAGATAATCGGGTACGATCTATTCCGCCCAGCATACGTCAGCGTCCAGTCAATCAGTCTCCTTGCAACTTGCCAGCATCCCAGAAACACATAGTCAGAAGAGACTTACCCGCTCCTGAATCTCCCCCTGGGACGCAATGCGGAATGCTTCCCGCAAGTTTTGCATGTTCTTCTCCGCATCTTCATGGAGAGCCGCCTGATCCTCTGCGAATCCGGTCTGCCCGATCGCTCCGCGGTCCAACTGACCCTGTAGCTCGGCTAGGCTGCGTCGAAGATCCGTCTCAATCAGCTGCTCCATTGTCCCCAGAGTTTGGTTCATCTCGCGCAGTCGCGCAGTTTCCTTGGCAGCCCAGATCTGCTGTTTCGCTCGCAGAACAGCCTTGGATAAATTCTCCGTTTGCACGCTCTTCGCTGGCAGACTGGCCCGGTACGCATCGACGGCAACCTCATACGCCTCCTGCGGTCGTTGGAGGCCCAGCAGCGCCTGGGCAAGATAATACCGGCTCTTGAGGCTATTCGGGGATTTAAGTCCGTATAGGTCGATAGCTGCGCGTGCGTCCTGCTCTACACCCGCCCATTTCTCCAGTCTAATCCGTGTGAGGGCGCGATTTGTGAAGAAGGTTGGCTCGCGCGGGTTTTTTAGGATCCTAGGTTCATCACAACCCGTCCATATAATTAGCGATCAGTTCGAACCCTTTGCTGGTTCCACTGTTTCTGGGGTTTTTGATAAGGGTTTATCAACCAAGTTGTCAGGATCCTGGGACTCACGCTTGAGAATACAAGTCCTCTGCGCCATTGTAATCGCCTTCTTTGAAGAGCTGGTTGCCCTTCTCCTTTAGTTCGAATGACATCGCACACGGAGACAAGGACAGCGCCCGCTATGGGGATAAGAAAATAAGAAGTGGATGTGTACTTCTTCGGGGAGATTTTTTGGTTATTTATCAGCAAAGACTAACTCAAGACTCTCAGACCAACTGGTGGGGCGCACTCAAATATCGATCCACAGCAAGGTGCGTAGCCAGCACAAGTTTCTGGGATGAATATGGATTATAAATGGGAAGAAAGAGGAGTCTTAAGTCGCTGAACGAAGAAATAACCCCAATTTCATGTCAGACAGCTGGGCAAGGCTGAACCAACGATTCTTTCATATGGGTTAGGGTGAGAGTACGTTTGCTTTGAAGAGCGGGGGGGGCGTTTGTCCCTTCTAGCTGAGGCCGTGCAAGTCAGACAAGGCTGAATAACAGCACAGGATGCAATCTTCCAGCCGGTCTTAGGCAATTGAGATGGAGGAGGCTGATAGTAGTATTTCTGCTATCCATCTTGCTGAAAAGATCCATTCCTTTGGGGAACGTTTAATGAATGGGGACAGATGGATGTTTGGAGATCGAAGCTGATCGATCCCCGCAGAATCCAGATGA
The DNA here is from genome assembly GCA_027569145.1 of Aspergillus funiculosus. Taxonomy (NCBI): domain Eukaryota; kingdom Fungi; phylum Ascomycota; class Eurotiomycetes; order Eurotiales; family Aspergillaceae; genus Aspergillus; species Aspergillus funiculosus. The sequence goes on from JAPDEN010000010.1 coordinate 159,891, forward strand.
CTCAGCGGGCACTAGGTTCGAGCATAACTGGTCAACTCACTGCATAAAAATTGTAAAGGGGAGAAAGTATACAAAAGTCTAGAAAAGGAATTGGAGTAGTAAGATGAAATAGTCCATTTTATTCTATCTCTATCCTGTAATAGGAGTAGTTGAGGGAATGAAGAACAATCCTTTGGCCCGCCAAAATTTATCCCAACTATCCCGTGGTATCGTTGACTCGTTTTATTGTGGTAATAGTGTTGTGTTGTAAGAAGAAAACGTCGAAATTTCGCTTCGCTCAGAAAAACACAAAAAGACAAAAACGGCGCGAGTTGAGTTCCATCCAGCTTTGTTCCCCCACGGCCAGACAAGAGGTTCTCGATCGGTCTGTTTTCCGTCATGAGAGTAAACAACTTTTACTCCTGCCGGCAAACAGTCGGTCTCGGTCCGAAGAATAATAAAGAATTGGGGATTGCTTGGGTGGGGCCCACTAGACTCTTAAGTCTTTAGACTCTGAGAGAGTCTTTGTCCGCCATCAATACCGAAGTTCTGTCCAACTCTTGACCTTTACTGAGATCCGGCAAACTGGGCCTCGTAGTCACTGATGGCCTGGACCTTGGCGGCAGAGGCACTGGTGGTGTCGAAGCGGTAACCCACCCACTCGTTGGCGAGGCGCTTTGCAAGTTCGATACCGATGACACGCTGGCCAAAGCAGAGGACCTGGGCGTCGTTGCTCAGGATAGAACGCTCAACGGAGAAGGAGTCGTGAGCAGTAACAGCACGGATGCCAGGGACCTTGTTGGCAGAGATGGCGACACCAAGGCCAGTGCCGCAGATGAAAAGACCACGGTCAGCCTTGCCATCCTTGATGAGCTTGGCTCCTTCGACAGCCGGGTGAGGGTAGGCAGTCTTGTCGGAGGTAGAGTTGACACCAACATCAAGGATCTCGCCAACGTTGGGGTTCTTCTCGAGGGCGGTCTTGAGAGCTTCCTTGTAGGGCTGGCCAGCCTCGTCACAGGCGAAGACAATGCGGAGCTTCTGATCGGCAGACATTGTGAAGGTGATAGGGTGAAAGAGTTATTGAAGCTTGGATAGATGTGTAGATATTATGGGTCTTGAGTACAAAGTGGATGATGATGGAAAAAGGGAGTAAAGAAATTGGGAAGAGGGGGGGGAAGAGGAGGAATGGATTTGACAACCCTTTTATATTTCAAATCTGTCTTCCATCCACCGAGTCAAACCCCTCATTTATCCCTCCGTTTTCAATAATCGCATTATTAGCACACTTCCCCAGGCGTGCCTCTTTGGACCCAAGGTTCGACATCTGGGGAGTTTCGAAAAAATGACCTCACTGCCACTCCCAGCGCTAGGATTTGACTCGTCAGTCGTTACTGGTCTCTCCCTGGTTGCAAGACATTCACGAATTCCCCACCACCGTATCTTCAGCCATTGCAAGTTTGCAACTAATGTATAGACTATGGAGGACAAGAAATAATTATTACTGTGGTTGATAGATTCTAAGGTCTCCACGGTGGCGTCATAGCAAGAGGGATACTGGACAAGGACAAGGAAGGCTACTGGGTCCGGCTTGCAGCAGAATAACAGTTAATAGTCAATAATAATACATAATAATGCAGCGGGAGACAGCCACCAAAAGTATGTGTTGACTGTGTTCTTAATTCCTACTCCTCTTTTGACTTTTGCATGCCACCGAGGTGCTCTCCAGATACTAGTAAGACGGCCGGGAAGACAGATTCGGCCTTCCGCTGTGGCAGCCATTCCGCTGACTACCTTGTACTAAGAGTAGTAATGTAGTTGAGGAGTCATTTACTTCAAATTTCTATTAATATTGTTAGTATTTTTCCACTTTCCTAACCCAAGTGACATCGGAGCATTTAGGAGACGGGGGTTTCTCCCAAGACTCGCCAAACCAATTTCAGGATCTTCCAAGTTGTCACTCATTACTTGGTATAGAGTATTAGAGTACCTGCTAGTACAAGTAATTTGAACATTAATGGCCCCACCCCCGTTCCCTCTTCGACCCCTGCAAATGTGGAGCTTGTTTTTACATTTCAACCCAAACACTAACTACTAGATCTAGGATATCTGCTCCTAATGACGTATATGCTGCTGGTACTTAGTATCTCCTCTATGAAATTGGAATGCCTAGAGTACTCGCATGTGGCAGCTGGATGTCCGAGACACACTCTGGATTAGGGGAGTAATAAGAATCAGTCTCATACTCTAGTAACCATCTCATCTCGCTTAGTTCAGATCCAACAATCACTAGTCATGTAATTTCCATTCCCTTTGGCTTTCCAGAATACGACCTGCAACAAAGAAATACTCAAGAATAGCTTTTTAAGGTACGAGTATTACGTGTAGAGACAAGGTATGGTACTACCTACACTGTACTCACAAAGTAGTATACGAAACTGCCAAGAATAGCCGCAGTTGCCAAAAATGGCCATGAAGGTGGTGCCCCACTCTACCCATCCACCGGCAATTCCACAACGCTCATTGGTGGCTCGCATCAACTCCATGGCCGGAAACGGCTGTTCCGTAATTTACCTAGTACCCCGTGACTGCTTGACCTCGGAAAAGGTACGAGACTCGGTAATTTTGCCTTGTCTACAGATTCCAATGCTCAAAATACACTACGGAGCATCTCCGTATAGTAGTAATTGTTATTCCCAGGACTCGGGATTCCCAAGTATGGAGTAGTCTGTAGCCAACCTCACAATTGCACCTGATTATCAGCAGCCACAAAAAGAAGAAGAAAGGAACAAACAAACCCCCCCACCGACCAACTGGCAGACCCCAAAGCTGGAGGTCTCATGACTTCCACGTGAGGCTTCTTCTGGCAGCTTATATATGCCAGTATCTATCCATCGCTCTTCCAGAGACGCTCTGGAGAAAAGAATTCCCAAACTGCAAGCTGCTCTCTTCATACCCCCTCCTTCCCCTCCTCGCTGTGGATCAGCCAGTACTCCTTCATCTCCAGGTTGTCATCGACATAACGGAGCACTCCTGACCGATAAATTGGCCTCATTGGATGCGCGGGTGCATTCGCGTAGGACGATCTCTCTCTGAGCCTTCTTTTGCTGGGTAAGTCCACCAACCTGTGTGTCTCCATACTACTAGGGGCCCGGGGTATCCTATCCCAAAGTCGGGGTCCTTAGGCTCCAATGAAATCATCTGCGAGGGACGACGGGATGGACCATTGCTAGGCATCAAGTAATTGGCCGGATCCTGCTATACTGATTGGCAGAACCCCCGTCGTTCCATCCATCGTGATTATCCCGCTTCCTTCTTGTTTTCGTGCTTTCGTCACTGCTTCATTTCCCCCAGAAGTACTTGTTGGTTCAGTTCCGAGCACAGTGTTGTTGTTGACCACAAGAGTAGGAGTAGTATGCGTAGTCGACATACCGACGCACCACGCCCGCCCCAGATTGAACATTTAGCATTAATTCAGAGTACCTGAAGATTGTATCTGTTCACCAACAATACCCCACAACAATGGCTACAACTACGAAGCAGGCCTATCCGGTCCTGCCCAACAAATTACTCCTTATCTCCTTGAAGATGTACTTCACACCCTCTCGAACGCTCGACTACTGTCGTGCTCTGCTCGATCCTAAAAACGACATAGTTCGGCCGGAAAATCGATCTAAACTCCTTCTAGCCTTGATTCCCGATTTCCTCACAATCTACCCTTGCGCAGAAATAATCAAACAATTCGAGTCTACCCTGCCAGCAGATGCATCCTCGTCCCTCCCGTCCCCGTTCCTCCTTGGCGCACAGGACTGCTTCTGGGAGCCTCTAGGGGCCTATACAGGCGAAGTGTCCCCGCTAGCTCTTCGCTCTATGGGTGTCTCCATTGTAGAGTTGGGCCATGCGGAACGCCGTGCCATCTTCGGGGAAACAGATGAGACTGCTGCGCGCAAGGCCGCTGCAACCTGTGCCCAAGGCATGGTGCCTCTGGTGTGCATTGGGGAAGTCAGTGCTCCCGGTGCGGTGGCATCAGAGGCTATCGGATTGGCCGTGAGTGAGTGCGAAGTCCAGATGCGAGCTGTGTTAGATGCCATTCCAACCGATGCGCCTGTGATCTTTGCCTATGAACCGGTTTGGGCGATTGGGAAACCAGCCCCTGCAGGTGTGGACCACATCTCTGCCGTGGTAGATGGCCTCCGCACAGTGATTGGGAAACGGGATGGAGACGTCCGTATCCTATACGGTGGAAGTGCTGGGCCTGGCTTGTGGGGGCCTGGGGGCCTGGGGAAAGCCGTCGACGGCATGTTCCTAGGCAGATTTGCACATGAGATCGAGGGAGTGCGCAAAGTGGTCCGAGAAGTCGAAGAGACCCTCGCTTGAATTAAAACAAACATCAGATCAACATACGCATTTAATAATTACGAGCTGTTCGTCATGGACGGTGATGTTTATAGATGGTTGGGTTTGGCGACATACTACCAAAAAATATCGCATCAGTCTTATCTAGACCTTCATAATGGGATGGGGTTCACTATTATTCCTTCTGTTTCTTTCGTCCGATCCCCTCCGTTGCTTGCTAGTGCGGATGGAACTTCGCATCCTGAAACGCACGATGACCTCATCGAGCCCCTCATCGGTGACAACTTGAATTCCGGACTCCTGTTTCTGCCGAATTCCATTCGTGATACGACTCTCTACGCATGTGATTGAAGTTCTTATGAACATGCATATCAATATTCAGGATAAAAGAAAGGCTATATACGTGGGTGGCTGCTTATTTTCAACGCCACTAGATCTGACATTCTACACACGGCCCCAAAGCCACCCAGCCACAAAGCACCAAATCATACGCTAATTGTTTTGCTGGGGTACAGCTAATCTACTGCGGCAGCTGGTACACCGTTGCGGCGGCCGACGAGACGTGCGCGAAGACCTGCACATCGACCAGTATCACAAGCGACCTTTTCCGCGAGGTCAACCCCAGTCTGGCTGGGCCGGTCTGGAGTTGGGAAGACCTTGAGGCAGAGGCTAGTAGGTAGAATAAATTTGTATAGCAGTTAATTGGGGTTTGTTATTCGCAAATTGTCGAGTCAAAGAGCGACTCTCTTGTTTCATATGCTGAAACGCACTTCATCCCTTTAATTTTGCTGTCCAGCAATCTCTCTCTCTCTCTCAGACCGCATCTCTCTCGGTTCATCTTCTTCGCCATCATCAGACCCACGCTCGTTCATTAAAAATTCCCCTTATAGAGCGCATCAGAATATCATGTATAGCAATCCTGATATTATTAAAGTACTAGAATGATCTCCGAACTTCGAACCTCCACATGTTCTGTGTCCTTCGCTTACATGCTGTCAAGAAATGTGTTGTTTCGTTCACTCTATACTGCCCGGCCAATATGCCTCTAATTTCACTACTGGCCATAATTAGTACAGCATTCTCAATACACACAAGAGCGGGTTATTTCCTAATCTTGCCTCATAACATTGTGCTTCTTTCTTTTCTTCCTTCTTTTCCCACTTCTACCCTCCCCCCTATTACTTTCGAGTGGCTTGTGCTGGCTTCTGCCCTATGACAAGATGGAAATATGAATAAAGCCGCAGATCCTTTTGCTGTAGTTCCTCCTGCACCCGACTAATCAGGGCATCAGTTTCTTCCTTTGACCAGCCCAATGTCTTGGTGAATAGACGTAGCGTGTACCCCTCCAGCGCGCACTGCATCTGGAACATATAGAAACTCCCAATTCTTTTCAGATTTGAGTTGTCACTCCACTTGCCAAAGGGAACCTAGTAGCAGGTGCTTAAAAAGTCAGCTGCTCAGGCTACAATACACATACAGATTGTCTTTGAACCTTTGTCCCATTTCAGGCTCATTTACCTTGAATATCTGTTCATCGACTTGCACAAAGCCAGCTGAGTGCATCATCTCCTTCTGCTCCGCTGCCACGTTGACTCGCTTGCCAAACTTGGCTGCTGCCTCGTGCATCAGCGCCTCCCATTCCCTCAGTGCCACCAGCCGGGTTTCGTCCTGTGCGTTGTCGGTAAAGAAGCGCAAGTCGTTCTCCCACACTTCCAACCACGCGCCGGGGAGCAGATGCCGGAACGCATTAGCGTAGAACCTGTCATAGTCGGCAATCACCCCGCCTAGCGACTGCGCATGGATCAAATGAAACGCCTGTTTTGCAGTAAACGGCCAATCGCCCTCGAGCTCGTGGTGTTCGAAATACCGGAGATCTGGAGACATATAGGTCGGGTCCATACCCGTCAAGCGCGGGGCAGGATGATACCGGTCCAGCGCCATGATCGTCCAGGAGCCGCTGCGGGTAGCGAACTCGAGAAACTTGTGGTTTTTCTGGACCGGATCTATGGGGGCAATAAAGGTTCTGCCGTCTAGAAGATGATGCCAGATGGTGTTGATCATCGCGTGTGCTGTGGTGGCCTTTTGGTCGTCTGGAAAGGGAAATTCGGCCTTGAAGCCATAGTAGCGGCGTCCATTTTCATATAAATGGTTATTGCGTGCAGTCAGCCAGTTTGGTTCCATCTTTCTTTCTTTCTGTTATCTATCATTTCCTTTTTCTTTTTCCGTGAGTGGAGATGGGGTTCAGGAGGAAGCAAAGGCAGATAGCTAGAAATTAGTATATAGGGTTAAAGAATATTTTTTTATATTTATTTGAAGTTTTATATTATTAAAATTCTTATTAAGTATTAATAATTTCTATAATAATTTAAAAAGTATACTTTAAAATAAATGTAGCACGCACCTGGGCTCGAAGGCTCGTATGAACAATGATATTGATGATGAGGCTCCCTAAGCTAGAAGCTAGAACTAGAACTATCTCATCCCGTGGGTCACCTGACCTAATCATGTGATGGATCGAGGATTGAAGGCCAATCTGAAGATCCGTGTCAGAACGCATGCGACAGTAAATAAAATATTATTTTTTATTGTTCTATTTTTTCAAGGTAAAAGCTAATATTATAAAATAAATTAACTTAAATGAAGATTTTAAAATTATAATATATTGCAATTCAGCGCGCAAATAAATGTGTGATATAATCACATGCCTGCACTTTGCTAACATTATGTCACGAGAGTTACAACTGCATCCCCGGCATGCGAATTCTTGTGTTGTGCGACCTGCAGTGCAAACACAGCAAACACCGCTGACTAAGCTCGCTCGCTAAACCACCACCAAGATGCAGCATTGACTGAGGCCAGGGGCAAGCGGTATTTTCGCTATTGATCTATATCACCGGGCCATGCTCTCGAATATTCACATCAACTGGGTGGGAGGAGGGGGGGCGGGACCGAAGAGACCGACGATGACAACACATCGGCGCAAAGATACAGGTGACAAAACAACCAGAGCCATTCTGCGATGTCGGGGTCGGTGCAACGTAACCTCAGATGCCTCCGACGAGAGGGGCACGCCGCGTTAAGGATACGCTGGCACTTTGTAGAATGTGGACGTGGATGCGGAGGCCGGTAAGTTCAGGAACGAGCCAGGCGCACAGGCAGAGGGCAGAGGGAGACCGAGATAGCTTTGTAGCATGGTGCATAGTCACTTCCCTGGGGAAGGAGTGGGAGTATCCACCGGAATTCACATGACGCCGCTGCGGGCTGGATCATCCCAGTGGTTCTGCCCCTGTGCGATTGCCATTCAGTGGGAGGAGCGAGAACTAGCTAGGCATCAGATCAAGCGGCATCTCCTGTGAAATGAGAGGGGCAGTGCGTCGGGCTGAAAGCCAAGGCGCAGTGGTCGGTTTGGGGGGTGGGGAAAGAGGGAAAGAAAGGAGCGGTAATGAGTGCAAGATAGAGGACTTGAAGGGAGGAGAAGAAGGAGAAGAGTGGCCGAAAGGGCGAGGTCGGGTCTTTTATCTCAAGGCTATGGAGGAAGAGGTTACATGATAGACCGGGAACAGCAAAACTAACCGGATGTAGTAAATCACAGGTCCCAATATTACAATCATAATGGTAGGCTTCATCTTTGCGCGTCTCTCCATCTTCACTACTTCTGCGTCTGCAATCTTTCATCCCGCAGTTCCTGTTTGACTCGGGTGACAGTGCCAACACCGCCAAAGACAATGCCTGTATACATCATAGCAACAGAAGCTCCAGCGTCTAGGACAGCCTGTGCTTGCTTACCATTGGTGATTCCCCCAGAAGCAAAGATAACCTTGCGCGGGGGTGCACTGGTGGTTTGCGTCGCAGATGATTCCTCGGCGGTTCCGGATTGTGCCGATGCCGCCGTTGACTCGTCCAACATCGCGCGATACCGAGCGACAAGAGCCACAGTACTATCGAAGAGCTGCGGGCCAGAATACCCACCGGTTTCTTTCAACAAAGCCTGCTCTTTATCTGGGAGAGTGTAGCCCTTGGGTAGGGGATCGGGGCGACGGTTCGTCGTGTTTCCGACAATCACTCCGTCGACGCCAGAGTTCTGCACAGCATCACAGATGCCGGAGATCTGCTCATCCGAGTTCTCGTCTGGGCTGACCTTGACCATGACAAATGGCTTGGCTTTGCGGTCGACGCTCTTTGCGGCTTCAACCACCGCTTTAAGGATGGCCGTGAGAGGAGCGGACGCCTGGAGGTCGCGTAGACCAGGGGTGTTAGGGCTGGAGACATTCACAACAAGGATGTCGGCGTATTTGGCCAGACGGTCTACGCAGTACACATAATCCCGCTTGATAGCTTCGATGTCGCCGTCGGGGGTGACCTTGTTCTTGGCCACTTGGACAGCCAGAAGCTTCCCTGGCTGAAGACTTCCCGGAGGCACACCGGCTTCACCATCCAGAACACGCTGTTCGGCTAGTTCATGTAGACCGAATCCGTTTTTGTAGGCGTAATCCCGGACCCTCTGCTCCAGGACAGCGGCCATATGATCGGCGCCCTTGGAATTGAGCCCGTACCTATTGATCATGGCTTTTTGGGACACAAGTCGAAACACGCGAGGGCGCGGGTTTCCCTCCTGCGGCAGCGGCGTAGTACCTCCCACCTCGACGATAGCAGGCCCAATCGCAAAGAGCGGATCCGGGATCTCAGCATTCTTGTCAAGACCACCGGAGACTGCAAGCGGGTTGGAAAGCGTATATCCAAATACCTAGTAGATCCAATACTTCCTCAGTATACCATGATCACCAAAAAAAAAACATACTCAGAAAGCTCTGGGGGGTGGAGCCTGTCTCTTCTCCCTCCAATTTCCCAAACAACATACCTCAGTCTCAAGTGCACCATCCCCATCCAGATTCCCACGTTCCCGCGGATGCAGTCCATACTTATATAGAATCTTCAACGAGTCCACCCCAATATGATGCGCATCCTCAGCATCAGGGTACAACAGCCTAATCAACGGCACAACCCCGTACCGATGCACACTCGCCCTCGTATCCGTGCCATACACATACCCAGCGAGAAGCGTCAAGGCCAACGACGTACCCAGCACCGTCCTCCGGAGCCCACGCCCAGCCTTCTTGGGCGCCTCCTTCACCGTGTCTGCTGCTTCTGTCGTCGCATCAGAGGCGTACCGTACGCTCACCCTTCCGTTCTGCGGTGCTCGGCATAGAAGAGTTGGGCGCTGCGAGCAGCGAATGGAGAGGGGGAAACGGGGGACACCCGCGATTCTTCGGAGGGATGTTGGGGACATTGGCGGGTTAGGGATATGGTATGGTATGTCTCTCTTTTTTCTGGTTTGTTCTGGTTTGATTTGGGTATATATGGAAAACGTCTGCGCCTCCGGTTTATGCCTTGATCTATATACGAAGAAATGGAAAATTCAAGGTGAGGTATTAGTGATTGTTCTTGAAGCTCAATGGATTTCAAAAAGAGTCAAGTTGAAGGTTCTTAAAGAGTAAACCCTGAGCAGCATAGAAGGAGGGGGAAAGAATAAAGAGAAGAAACTTACCATGAAAATATCCTCGGTCAATTAACTGACCAGTGAGTCAGCTCAGCAAGGGAGGGGTTCAATTCAATGCCCTCGCTTAATAAAAGACAGAAAAATCACCGGGAAAACAAACAAGAAGTCCAATCTTCGAAATAGACCATACGACATTCCTTTTGTCTCCTGATGAGATGTCAACGGATGCCGAGGGCGGGCGGGGAGAGCGGGCAGAATTTCTACGCTGTACTTTGTGTTATTCTGCGGTCTATGTTTAGGGGAGTATAAAAACTCTGGCATCGTATTAGCAACTCTTAGTAGATATGCATATTGATAGGCTCCACCGGTATCAGCTAGAACTGAGTACAGGCAAAAGAACAATGGTAGAAAAGAAAGAGCTGAACCTCGCTAAACTCCAATCCCATTTATGCCACTCAACGCCTGTAGTTTGATGCCGGGATACCAATGGCAAGCCAAGGCCAAAAGCGAAATAAAAGCCATCTGTGACCAAAGCGCATCCATTAATTTACTAGAATACATTGGAGGACAGCAGTGAAAGGTGAATTAGCCCCGCCCAAAAAAACAAAAAGTGTTTTCAGTCGTAATGACGTTCAGAGGGTGTGAAGACGTATGTAGGTAGAACACAGAGAAAGATATATGAGGTGCTGTGTGATGAGGGTATTCTTCAGGGGTTGGGATCGTCAAATATCGAGAACAGAGAGCAGATACCGGGTGGGAGGGAAGAGCTATTGGGTAGAACCAAGCTATTCATCGCTCATCCTGTCTGCGTCATCATCGTCATCGTCGTCGTCTGCCTTGTCTTGGGAGTCTGCACTAATCTCGCGATCTCTGGATGGACCCTCGTCACGCGCTGCGCTTTCAGGAGACTGTGGCTCTTCAGCGGGTTCCTCAGGTGGGGGAGGCATGTTCTTCGCGAATTTCGGGTCGATAGCAGCCCTGTGAAGTGCCCGTTTGTAAACTTCCGCCTCATCTGGATCGCGAACCGTGACCTGGATCTGGTCGACCTGATCTTCCTTCGACTGAGGCCGAGTCGGTGCCAGACCTGCCTGCGCAATAGTGCGTGACCGCTCAGGCTTCAGACGTGTCTTTCCGAGAATAGGATAGTAGTAGGCCGCCTTTTGCTTCGAGGGAGGAGCGCCACCATCTCTCCCTTCTGAAGGGTCAAACAGGGTTAATGCAATGTCCTTCTGTTTCTGGTCGTTCCCAAGGGTTTGAGCGCTAGTAGCAAATGTACGTGACCGGTCATAACGGTGGAACTTGGTTTTATCGGCACCTTCATGAGTATAGAGATCTTCATCGTCGCGATCAGGGTTGGACAACCGTAGGCTTGACAGGACGTTTCTGGCCGACTCCTTCTTTTCGGGTAGGAACAAGTCGTAATCCCAAGGTATAGGGCCAGGATCTGGGTACAGGCTGGGGTTGGATTTATGCAACGCAACCTTTGTGGCGTGTTCCTGGCATATGCGCTCCTCTGGCGCTGACGGAAGTAGAATTGCGGCATCCATACGCTCGTCTCTCTTCGTTGTCGCGCCCTGGACAGGGGCTTTGTCAAATTTGAACTGCACATATCCTCCAGGGTCCGGGAATCCTTGGAGATCAGGAAGAAGTGGGTAGTAGCCAACGGGCTTCAATTTAGGGTTATCAGGATGAACTGGGTTGGCCCACGCATCCACCTCAAGTTTTGTAGGAGCATGGCCTTTCATCTGACTAGATGTATCCTCCCCAATATGTTTGCTACTAGGGTATGCGATATCAAAACCTTTCAAGAGATACTTCTTGATATAAGTGGGGTCATCCTGAGATTTAATTTTGTCGAGAGGACGCGGTTTCGTACGGATAGGCGTGACTCGCGGGCCATCAGGCGCACGTACACCAGCAGAAATATATTGTGTCCGGCGAAGAAAACTGACATTGGTGTTCTTTGGAGCTGGGTTTTTCAATTGGTCGAGTGTCATAAGAAGAGGGAGATCGGCTGGGTCAATTGGGTCTGGGTTCTCCGATGCCATGATAGCTAGATACGTAACCGCATTAGAATTTCCTTCCAGAAAACATCACCCAGAGCAAGCCACATACCACTCTCATCACCCAGATGGAGACCTGGTATACCGACCAGATCAATCGGCATACCACCTTCCGCATCCACGTCAATGTTGAGCTCCTCCCGTCGCGCCAAGTTAGACGCAAATCCAGGAGTGAGAAAGCGCTCTAATCCCTCATGAGGAATGTCGAGAAACTTCGGGGGCATATCAGGAGGAGGCAGGTCATTCCGATAGCGCAAAGACGCTATGTATTCTTGGTGAAACCCCCCGGAGGAGCTGCTATCCTTTGATTTAGACATAATGGCGCCCGTATTTTCGAGATAGCCTTCTGATTCAGGAGTTATATCAGATAAAGGTGGACTGTACACTATCCACCCAGAATAATACCAGTCAGTATGTCAGGATTGTTGACACTCGAGCTGTCTGAAGGAGAGTGCTTACCCTGAGAAGGAAGAGTAATTGGAGGGATTTCAAAAGCCGGTATGAGAGACCCGGCCGAGTCCCTGGAGTTGGAATCGACCGGCGCAAGTCCTAAAATACAGGAATAGATGAGTGACTTTACATAATGTGATTGAACAAAGCGCGCAAACTTACTTGGGGCGTGAGGAGACATTCTGCACTGTTTGACCGCCTGGTGTTTACAGTTAGTGTGGCAGGTGATCAGAGGACGGAGGAATGTTTTCCCGCCAGCTTTTATCTTAGGGAGTGATTATCTAATCAGGGTCTATAATTCACTAACTTAGTTTGTTAGGTTCACAACACCAAAAGTTTTATTGAGAGAGCAAAATACACTATCATATCAGGGAATTATTGTCTCAAGAACAAGTTAAAATTGCAATAAAATTAAAATCCCATTAAAGCTACATAGCATCATAATAAAGGTACCCTTTGAGAGCTAAGAAACCATCATACTCAGAACAATGGACCCCAACGTTATAGAACATCAGGGAGGAAAGAACAGCGAAATCAGTAGGCCCACATGCACTTGTATGCCATCAGTCGATGTCCCAAGCGATCGTATTCCAGTTGGCTGATCCAGCTATCATTTGTTGACTTGAGCTTCCCGAATACACTCGCGCCTTTCCACACGACGACCTGAGGGTCAAGATCTCTTGGAGGCGTGCCAATCATGATCTCTTTGGCGAAACCGGGCCGTAGAAGTTGAAGTCGCTCCTCCAGGAACAAGTGGAACCCATTTACCAGACTTCCGCCACCGACAACCATGATGCCACCGAGGAAATCACGCATTTTGCGTTCGTCAGAACGAGCTGCATGAGCAATTGCAGTGAGAATTGCGTCGTCAAGTGGAAATGACGGAAGAATATCATCACGCTCCTCAACAGAAGGTGCACGATTCTGAGACGCGCTGTGGCCTTGTCCACCAACGCCTGGAGTACCCGTGCCCCCTGCCTGTGGGGTTCCCACAGCCTCTGGTGCGGGAGAGCCTGCAACAGAAGACCGTGGGGTGGCATCGAGCTCTTGCACACGGCTAAGAGCGTTGACTTGCTGTGAGCGGCTGGGGGTGGCTTGAATGTCAAGCTGATTTTGCGGTGATTCTCCATTAATTTGACCGTTGGTAGATGGGGGGGCAAGTATAGTCAGAATCTCCGACTGGGCTGCAGAGGTCGGGTCATTCGGTTGGCCGTCATAGATGTCAACAGAGCGAGAAATCAGCTGCCGCCGTCCCTTGAGCTTCTTTGAGTTATCAAATATTGACGGTTGGAAAAAGCCCATGGGAGCTAGGTGCACTTCATCATATGCCTTGAATGTGTACTTGCGAGTGTCTTGACCAGCAACCCGGAGGTGAAAGTCAAAGACCTGAACTGAAACGCTTGCTTCGTTCATGGTGCAGACGTTTTTCTTCAGCTCCTCGGCCAATAGGAAATCATACCTGCGCCATAGGTTGATCTCCGCATAGGGAAAATGATCGTAAAGCATCATCTTGACGAACAGCTCAGTCACATCTGCTCCACCGTACTTAAGGTTCACACGGGAATTCTCTATGCACATTCCTTCTTCCACACAACATATGGATGTCTTTTGGGCACCAATATCGACCACACATGCCGAGGTAAAGCCTGCACCAAAGGTGGCCGCTAGACTCTCTTGGATAAAACAAACACGAGCAAAGGAGAACTCTCTCATCAGCGTTTCGAGAATCTGGGTGACATATGATTTCTCGTAGAGATCCGGGATAACAAAGACGCAGGAATATTGAGGCCAATCCTTCTTACTTGTAAGGCCGAGTTGAGTCTTGATCGCATCCTCCAAAATAAGAGAGAAGTCCAAGAACACAAGTCTCTTGCTGTCATAATCACGCTCATTGCACCATCCATACCTCATGGGCCAGTAGAGCTTGTAACGTGGCTTTGAATCATCTGGTATTCTTAAGGCTGCCTGCCCCACGATATATTCAGGGGCTGGATCTGGGATGTCAGTCCATTCAATTCGCATCGGATCGTTGTGCTCTGAAATGGTCTCCGGCACGGTTCGTCTGTTGTAGTTGATGACCATTTCCTTTGAGTTTGGTAGAGTTCGGCGTTTGTTCTGTCGCATGTGTGTTTTGAGTTCGGCCATCATAGTTGTATACTGGGAGGAGAACTGTAGCAGAGTTAGGCATTTTGCTGAGGGGTTCGGATTCAGCAGAGGTGAGACCATAACGGCGATGCATACCTCAGGACCAAACATCTTTTCTGGCTCCATGTCAGAACCATCATCCAGTTTCAATCTCTTTGGACATGGCTCTTCTTGATCATCAGATTCGCTCGTTTTTGACTTGCGCGCAATGACCATTGGAACAGTTTTTGGCAGCGCATCACTAGCAAGGCCAATTCTCAAGTTCTGGCTGCCAACATGAATAACAACGACTTTCGAGCCTAGCGCCTCCGTGGGGCTTTCCTCAGCATCTTCCATGTTGGTGTCACCATCGGCCTCAGTTTCCGCTTCAGGAATTCCTAGATCGTTTGCCTTTGCCATGGCAAGAGCGCGATCACGGTCTTTGGCAGTTTTGGCCATTAGGTTTCGAGCCTCCTCGTTCTGCAGTCTGAATGCTAGGTACTGATCATCGCGCTTAAGGTAGTCACTGGAGTTGGGGCGAGTATCGTTAGCAAGAGAGTTCGCCGTAGTAATGCGATTCGAGATGGAAGTTGAAGTACTGACGTGTAGTAGTTTTTCTGGTTAATTGCAGGGATTTGAGGCCAGCTCGAGAGTTCCATGTTATTATCTGTTCTTTCGAGACCTAGGCGACAGTCACTACTAGGGCACGAAACGCGACCACATGAGCAAAATAAATAGAGGGATATGTACCCTCATCCCGAAGGAGAGCCTTCCCGGACTTCTTGCCCACCATTGTGTGCTGCCTGCGGCTTGGATAGGAGGGCTAATCGTCGTTCGTATCGCAGGCGGAGAGCTTAATCCAGGTCGAAGCCTGGGAAGAGAGAGATGGGAGATCGCAAGGGGATTTCTTAGCCAGTCTCAGGGGGGAATTGAAATCCAGGTTTAAGTCAAAGGTAGGGGGAGAAGGAAAGGTCAACGTTGGCGAAGCTTTCGAGCTTATGGAGGGTGCGAATGGATGAGAAGGAGGAGAAGTGTTCTTGCAGACAAACTCCGGCTCTGCTCCATACTCTCCGGGCACTAATGTGTTGAAAGGCAAATTACTGTATGAGGTTTAGCGTGCTTTTGTATAGTGACATTTACTCAGAGCTCATTTGCGGACAGTGTAGTTTGTGTATAGATGTTGATAATGAGAGTGAATTATAATGTACAGAAATGACTTTACAGGATACAAATACTAATCAGTTATGCTTCCATTATGCCCGAAATTAAAGTAAGGTGGCAGGTGTACAGAATAGATTGTGGTGGAGTATAAATGGCCTTACAGTGTCTATCCCGATCCATCCTACTCGCTATATGCCAGGTACTAGGAGATAGTAGATATTCCTCAAGGCTTAATAAAAAATCATACTTGCATAGTACTACTGGGTACTAGAATAGCTACAAATAATAAGTTTTTAACAGAAGTATTCTGTATTCTATCTCTCTCGTAGTCTACCTGGTAATAAAAGAGTGGCCACAGCACATTCGCCCGCCATTTAGTCAGCGTCCGGCTTGAACTTTGGGTCTTGATTCTTACTGGCGTTCTGGAAGGTCTTGGGGTTTTTGGCTGCGCTTCCAAGCTGGATTTCAAGCTTCCTCCACCAACACAAAGAATCACTCTCCTTTTCGAAAGAACAGCCTACTACGCGTATCCTCCGTCCCCCCAACTTCCTCTTTCAATATCTGTTGTGCCACTTCGTCCGCCTGACAGCAAAGCTCTCCACGACTTTATATCCTCCAGGGCCTTCCCGCTAAGCAGCATCGCCGTTTCCATCGCCGCCAAACAGACCTAGCCATGGGAGGCTCACTGTCGCGACTATGGTCCCTCCTGTGGGCGAAGAAGGAAATCCGAATCCTCATTCTCGGACTTGTGCGTCAAATATTCTTCCCTGGATGTCCTGGAAACCCGGCTCATATAGACTTGTATAGGACAATGCTGGCAAGACCACTCTCCTCTACAGACTAAAGGTATGTTTCATGGCTTTCAGTCGAGAATTTTCGGTTATTCTAGTGTCATTTATAATAATAATTCATTATTTCCATAGATCGGCGAAGTCGTAACCACAATACCCACCATCGGCTTTAACGTGGAATCGGTGACATACCGGAATCTAAACTTCAATGTCTGGGTATGTGCTAGCTGCGGTTGCGCAGCCTTACCGACGTTGTCCGGGTATGAATTGCCGCTAATTTTCATTTTTTTTCTCAGGATCTCGGAGGGCAGACTTCTATTCGACCATACTGGCGGTGTTACTATGCCAACACTGCCGCCGTCATATTCGTAATCGACTCTACAGACGTCGAGCGACTTGGAACAGCTGCCGACGAACTTGCCGCCATGCTCAATGAAGAGGAACTTCGCGAAGCGGCCCTGCTGGTGTTTGCAAACAAACAAGACCAGCCTGGTGCAAAAGGGGCCGGAGAGATATCAGAGGCATTGAAGCTTGGTGAACTACGAGATAGAAACTGGAGCATTGTCGCCTGTTCTGCCATTGATGGCAAGGGCCTCAACGAGGGTATGGACTGGTTGGTGGTATGTCATATCCAAATCCCGGCTTCCATTTCCAACTTGCTAACCTCAACACGCAGCAAACTCTTCAATCAGAAAACGCATGAGCGCTGGCGTCATTTGTGTCGTGCTATAGAGTTATTGTAATATTCCCCTTCCTCGCCTCTTGGAGAAGGAGTTCATGTCGTTTATACAGTATACCTTTTTTGACCTGGAAGTTTTTTTTCTTTTTTCTTTTTTGAAGACGCAGCATAATATCCTAATTGATTGGAAGATTGAATGGTTTGGCTTTGCTTGCACTTGACATGATATTGAAGACGTGGTTTGAGACGGTTCAGGGAAGCCCCTTGAGACAGCATGCATTAAATGTGGTGTTCCAGCGAAGTGATTGATATGAATAAAGGACAGCTATATCATAACAGACCTTGGTCATAAACTGACATTACTCTTCCAGCCTTCTCGTGAAAAAAATGGACGATAATAAATGTGCCATCCGTCCTGTAACTCGGGCTTTCGTTGCTATTCTTGAAGCAAGTCTACTTCGAATTCCAAGCTCGTATGAATCTCAATTCCCTAGGCCTTCCCATACTGGGTGATGAGCCTCTTGACCTCATTTTTATCATCGCCGTTATCCATCATTCACCAGTCTACCTAGGCCTAGCGTCCCGAAGTTCGCTCCCATTTATTGATTTGCAGGTATAAAACTTTTGAGTTTGCCCTGCTGTCTCTCTGTTTCTTCCTCTCTCCGTGTTCCAGTCGTCTCTAGCTTCATGGACCGTTAGATCATCGTGCCCCTGCCGTAGTTTCTTTACTTTAAGATCCAATCTTTACGCCTCGAGCCTTCCCCTGATACATTCATTGTTTATTTAAAGTATTCTTCAGTTTCCAAATCACTACAAACGGAACGTATAGCTGTGCTGCTCATTCCTTTGTCCATCTCTCTTTATAGGATCCTGCGGGGTCTCAGTTTCCCGTCTTTCTCTGTGTATAGCACTATTTTGGGTCTGTTGGGTTGTCTGCGTGGTTGGCATTGTTGTTGTTGTTACAGAGGCCTCTCCATATTGGGTGTTGGGCCATGGATAGCACCAGCATTTGCTTTTCTATTTATTTTTTTGCGGACTTCTGCTAATATCGATAGTTTGAAACCATCATGCCTCTTCCTTCGCGAAGCTCGATTGCGCAGTGCTCGCGGCGCCAACAGGAACATGCGGTGGCTTCAGTGGCAATTGCTGTTGTTGTACCATTACCACTTCCATCAGCCCTGAACACAGTGCTAGATTTCGGCTTGCTCAGTTAGCAGGGACAACTATCAATAGCCCAGTTGATTATACACAGTTAATCCTCGACTTGCTCACGCCAAATCTTGATATCATTGACCACTTCTATCGAAACCTCATGGTTACTAACATGACCATTCAAGCAGCTTATCTTGAATCTTATTTCCTACCATGTCATCTACCGATCGAGACCTCCTATGCACCTCCAACTATGTGCTCCCCGCTCCCAACCGAAGATATCACAATTGAGACTACATACCTCTTGTCTCCTGAAATGCGGCATCTCCTGCTGAAGGGATCGCACACAGGAGTCAGTGCATCTTACGCTACCTTGTGTCGCTATTGCTAGGAGACGGTGCGGGTATCAGACACTGGTCAAGTATTTAGTCAGGTAACAAGTCAGGGCATCGACCAAGCAAGCATTCTGGGAAGCATTCCACTGCGCTCGACAAGACCTCGCACTACCAACTTGCAGGCATCTGGGGAGTGCATCCCCTAGTAACCTCATTGGAAATACCCAACTGCAGGGAATAATGCTATGTTTCCCTTTTTGGTCTGAGGACTTCCGGCTTCAATGACACCGCTCTGATCCAGAGACTCAGCTATATTTGTAGCAAACGTGATGGCATTGGGAATTCTCGAGCACCATAATTGCATTACAATTGGTTCAGGAGGGGAGACAGGCCTGTTAAACCGGAAGACGCGTTGGGAATCTATAAGTATGTGCAACCAGCAT
The DNA here is from genome assembly GCA_027569145.1 of Aspergillus funiculosus. Lineage (NCBI taxonomy): Eukaryota > Fungi > Ascomycota > Eurotiomycetes > Eurotiales > Aspergillaceae > Aspergillus > Aspergillus funiculosus. Next base: position 178,918 of record JAPDEN010000010.1, read on the forward strand.
TGTTCCCAGTATTAGAGGCAGCCGGCCCGCTTATAATTATAAAGTCATCGTTATCACCCATGAACTGGGAGGCGCGACACTGATGAATGGCACTGACTTAATACAGGAATGGGAAGATGGTAGGAGAGTTATGGTACTGCAGCTGATGCATTTATGGAACAACCCCTCCGGGGAGAAGACCTCGCTCATGCAAGACATTCTCTGAGAATTTAATGTATACCTCCACCACCAGAGAAAACTAGCCGCTGCTCTAATTCTGGCTGGCTCTGATCCATGTACTATGGAATTGGCGCCTCCAAAAAAGAAGGGGTTTAGGTACCACCTCTGCCCTTCCTCTAGCTGGATTGTTTGTTCTCGAGGGAGATGATCTGCGAGAAGGGGGATTTTTCCCCATGAGCGAAAGGGCAGGTAATTAAATAATCAATTGAATTAGCATATAGCAGCATGTACAAGATTGAGAAAGATCAGAGTGCAATAATCTAAAAAAGAAAGGGATTTAGCAGACGCTTATCATGATGCTATCAGCATATCAGTGACGACCCCAATATAGATACGGGCTCTATCTCTCCAACTAGGCGTATCTCGAGCGCCGGATCTTGGTTATCAAAGGACTTTATATATCCCCGCTTCTGCCATCAGAGGTACTACCCATAGTTGATATTATTCTTATTAGGAGGTACCTGGTAGGTACTTATTTACCGTCGCCTCCCCGCACCATCCTCTACACACCTACCCCGCATCCCCCAATCACAACACATCCAACGTACAAAGAAAAAGACAATCCATTAGCTACTCAATATGGTTGCAGCCATCCGCAAGACTCAAGTCGCAGCCGTCCTCCCCTCGTCAGGAGCAACTCTCGACGCCCGACTCGAGATTCGACATGACCGGCCCATCCCCGTCCCCGCAGAGGGCGAAGTCCTCGTCAAACTAGAGTTCTCGGGTGTATGCCATTCAGATGTACACAGTGTCCGTGGAGAGACACCGATGTTGACCGATGTGGCTGGGCATGAGGGCGTGGGGAGGGTAGTTCAAGGTTGGGGTGCTCTATACTTACTACCTGGTAGACCCTGTTTCTAACTTGGCCTGTCAGTGGGGAGCGGAGTAGATGAGGCAGTCTGGATGGGGAAGAGGGTTGGGATTAGGTTCGTCTATACCAGTATACCAGTATACCGCTGCACTGGTCCTTCTGTCTCTTCTATTTTTTTTTTTTTTAGTTTAGAATGATGGAGTAACATTTAGGTTCTTTGGGTAGGTGGCTCTATAGCTCGTGTCTACAGTGTGAGATTTGCGAGAGGAATCATACAGCTTGTCCTTACCAGAAGAATGCGGGGGCGGTATGTAACCTTTCCTTTCTTTAGCTTCGTCTATTGCATGCTACCTAGTAAGTGTAAGGAGAGCTAAATCTTGGTTGCAGAATGTCCCGGGCACGTTCCAGCGTGGGTATCCTGGTTCTTCTCTAAGAGCCCATATCTATCTCGGTATCTAACTGATCGACTAACAACATTGAGCGCAGAATACCTCGTCAGCCCTGCGGCGCATGTCACGACGATCCCAGAAGAGTTGGCGCCAGATGCAGCTGCGCCGCTCCTATGCGGTATGTCTACATCTTTTTTTTTTGTTTGGGGGGGGAGGAAGAAAGACCAGCCAACTGTCACTAATACAGTCCACCAGCCGGAATCGCCATGTACTCGTCAATCATTAAAACCAAAACCCGTCCTGGGGATTGGATCGTCCTCCCAGGAGCCGGGGGTGGCCTAGGACACATGTATGTACACAGATAGTGCAATCATCGCCTCTCCTGCAAACAAACACTAATACTCTCCTCTCCTTCCTAGGGGCGTCCAAATCGCAGTAAAACGGGGATTAAAGGTTATCGCCATTGACAGGTACATAGCTACTATATCACCCTTCCTTCTCCTTTCTCCTCCTCTACCTAAAGAGAGAAAAGTTTGGACTAACATCCCCCGTCTCATCTAGCGGCGAAAAGAAAAAGCAACTCTGTCTAAAGCTCGGAGCCGCAAGCTTCCTCGACTACAAAGTCGACGATGTCGAGCAAGAGGTCAAGACTCTCACATCCGGATTGGGTGCTCACGCCGTCATCTGCACCGCTAACAGCGAGGCTGCATACGCACAGAGTATGCGGTTGCTCCGCAGCCTAGGGGTCCTGGTCTGCGTTGGGATCCCGAATATCCCGTTTAAGCTTCCGGTTACTCCGTTTGATATGATAGTCAAAGGTTTTTTCAGCCCTCCTCTTCCTTCTTTTTTTTCTCCATTATATAATGACAAGCTGGATATTCAATCGGCTATGTAATCTCCAGCAAAACTAACAATGGAGTCGGAGTAGGTCTGACGATCGTCGGGAATTCTGCGGGTACAGCACAGGAAATGGCCGAGTTGATAGAGATGGCTGTGGCTGGTGATGTAAAGGCACATATTGAGTGCTTTGACTTTGACCAGATTGATGATGTGATTCGGCGGCTTGGGAATTCGGAGATTGATGGGCGGGCGGTTATGCGTATCCCAGAGTGAGGTTGGAAATATATCCTAGAATCTATGGATTATCTTGGAAATGTAGAAAGGGTTGTCTGTATGTTTGAGTATTCAGTTATTTATTATATTATATATCTAGAAGGTGAAACACTACTTGAATTGATGAAAAAATAAATAGAAAACACAGATCCATAACCCTTGCGCCTATTACATGCTATCATAATGATCTAGCCTAATCTAGCTGTCACTTTTCATGGAACTGGGTGAGGGGTATCACTGGGGAGAGAGAGAAGAAAGGTTAGTATCCAGGTATCAGAAGTAGAAGGTAAGCACTCACAGCCAATATTCTTATTATCCCAATCAAAAACACTATAAAATCGCTTCAGAAATGATGCTCCAAGAATCGACCAGTCTTCTTCTGTGTCGTCGATCGCAAGTAAACACCTAATGCCATCGCCGTGAAAGTCTGACTCGTAGGTATACTCGTAGGCTGTGATGGTGAAATTATGGCCTCCTAGGTCTATTGTGATATCAGGCAGGCTGTCCCGTCGATCGCAGTCTACAGCGCTAAAAGTGTAGCCCAAATAGTCGATGGGGTTCAGGGCGCGGAAGAATGGCACGACGGCTCGACGTGGGAGCGTGATGAACGGGTTCCCGGCATCGATGACAGCACTGTGTTTGGTGAGGGTAGTGCTTCTATTGGCCGTGTATACAGCGCGGAGCTCAACCTGCCATGGCGTGGCCATGCCATGAATGGTGGTCTCCGTTAAGGGGATACGCGCCAGTCGACGTCCGAGACGCTTGTGGTCATTGGTTCGGCCAAAGGTGAGTTCCCCCAGTTCCCCTATTTCGGGATGCGGCGGTTTGAGAGAGAAGCAGTTTACGTCGAGGACGCCCTGGTTGATCATCGATGAAAACGGGGTGGTAAGTCCGGCTTGAGTGGTCTTGCCAATAGGCGACAAACTGAGAAAGGCGTCGAAATCGTGGTCGTCCCAATGAACGCTAGCCTCGACCGGCTGCATGGTCTCCACGAAAGCTTGGTTCGTAACCGTGATGCCGGCTATTGTGAACGTATCGGAGAATATGCTGCCTGTGGCGCTTGTGGAGTCATATTCGAGGACGACATTTGTGGTTGTATTTGATGCAGTGGAGGACTGGTTTGAATGGTATCTTTGATAGTTCGCGCAAAATTCGGTTTTACAGGAACCAGAGGGGACAAAGAGGTCTGCGGGGGAGTGTTGGATGCGGCCTCGGAAGGACTGCGGCGGCGTTCCAAGAGCGAACTCGGTGACAAAGTAGAGGTTATTTACATTCTGCGGAGAGAAGTTAGCAAATAAAAATAAAAAAGAGAGGCTCTTGACGCTTGACTCTTGACAGGACGGTTGCGACATACCTGGATTGGCGCGGCTTCTTGGGGACGGTGACTGGTGCTCTGGAAGCCCCCGAGATCACGGAAACTGGGTCTGAAATCAAGGAGAGACAAACGGATGCCGAGGACGAGGGCGAAGACTAGAAAGCATGACAAGAACGCGATCCACTGGATACTGGACCCCATGATGTAGGCATTCTCAGGTATGTGTGAGACTGAGAATGTCAATGAATGAAACCCAGGCAGAAGACAGGAACATGAGGGAAAATGAGGCTGAGTCTTGGGGGTCAGGGCGCTTGATACGCGGTGGTTATTGGTGGTGGTGGACTAGTCTTATTTTTAGCCTGAACCCTGGATCAACGTAGACATACCTGTAAATAGATATTTAAGTGCTTTATTTTATTCCAAGCTGGATAGTTGATGCGCTGGAAACATGTATCGTCGGTTGGTTGTCTTTTGTATTGCGTGGGTTTGAGTAAGGGATACAAATAGGTCCAGGGTACCTTAGGGAAGCCCCAGAAATATATATTGAGTTTTCGGGTAACCTGTACATACCTGGGGGCAGTACGTATAGATAGAGGTCAAGAGAAATATTCCCGAGTCACTTGTAGATTTCTACATCATGATATATATGATATATACCGACTCGGGAGAAGGATAAATTCACATAGTCACACACCCCAATGCCTGATAATAAAGCCAAAGATAAAGGTATGACAGCGTGCAAAGTAAACCTGAGCTGCTTGGCATTGGACTCTATTTCAGCCATTTATTAGAAACTTCACGGATGGAATTTTGGATCATCTAAGAAATAATAATACATGCGTAAGACATGTCGCCCCCTTTTGGGACGAGCACTCAACAAGAGTCACTGATAAGATTCACACCACTGTGGACAGTGTCTAGTAGACTCGAGCCTATACCAGCACTTAGATACCGTAGGTATCCCCTAGGTATCATAGTGGTGGTAGTAGTATAGTAGTAGTAGTAGGAGGAGGAGGATCATCTGGAACGGGACCTGCAATCGCTGACCGTTCGGAACCCCGAAGCCAAAGTGTGCCAGAAACTCGGGCGCTGATTGGCCGATCCGCATATACGACGGATGCGCCTTCCCCCAAACCGCCTCCTGCCTGTTTCTGCTGCTTCTTTAGTTCTCCTCGAGGGATTTCCTCACATGCGGCCACGCTGCTCTCCTACTTGCCAGCTGCTTCCCACGCTGCACTTTAGAGGCTGTCGAAAGTATACTCCTAGGGAACCAGGTAAGTATAGGTAGCTACCTACCTAGGTAGGTAGGTAACTGCCACAGCGTCTACGTGAGTTCACGATACCACTAATCTGGAACCTTCCTTAGCCAGCCAGGTAGCAGACAGAGGCAGACGCTCCAGAAATGGCTCTACTAGCCTTCTTTCATCCCCAGGTGCTGTATGGGGCCAATTGAAAGGAAGCCGAAGTTAGGATCGCCCTTCATTTTACCCGCTATGTATCTATGGACGCGGTTCCATTCCCAGTCTGTGTCTCTCTAACGTGCCCGGCCCATGTGTGTCCCTGATAGGACATGGGCTTCCTTTTGCCTTCAATCACCATGTTTAGAGCCGACGTTCGATGATAGAGGGGTTGTGGTGGAGCTTGAGAAGCATACGCTCAATTTCCCTCTCCTAGAGGGGCAACGAAGATTCATTCAAGAACCCACTCCTCCTCCCTCCTCTCGACTGATTCCTCCAGCTGGGAGTGTTTAACCACTTCTATCCTTTGGCTGTGTCCTGTCTCCCTGCAATATGAGCTCCCTCACCAGTGGCCCTGGTTTTCTCCAGACCGGAATGGACCGTCTTTACGTGTCCATTGTGGGCACCGCATTCTTTGTTTGCGCGCTCGTGGCAATTGTCCTTTTTATAGCATTGCGCAAGCAGAACAAAATAGACCTCGACAAAGGAATCTTCACTTATATGAAGTTTATTTATGCAAGCTTTCTGAAACCCCATGACAAGGGTGGACTGGGTCAACAAGATGCATTGGAGAGCTTCTACAGGACTCAAGTATGAGCTTGCCATTCCGCTCGCTGTCTTCCGCCCAGTGGCCCCCGTTGACAATTAAAACAGGCTAGTGTATATGATGCCACACGAAAGCGCCTTCTCCGCGGCCGCGAGGATATGCTGGGCCTCGTTGCCGCTCAGCTAAAGTATAAGGTTGATAGCCGCCAGATTCGCTCAGGAAAGGCCGTCTGGATTGATGTAAGACTCTCATGCGCTTTAATTCGAAATGACACTAACATTTAATGGTTTAGATTGGCGGTGGAACTGGGTAAGCAACTGGTTCGCCGTGACAATCCAATATATGACTCTAACACAATGCTAGGTACAACATCGAAGCCATGGCCGAGTTTCTACCTGTCAACGAGTTTTTCTCGCACGTATACCTTGTCGATCTCTCTCCATCTCTTTGTGAAGTTGCCCGCCAGCGCTTTGAGCGATTGGGATGGAAGAATGTTAGTGTGGTCTGCCAGGATGCACGGTCTTTTCGCCTGCCACAGGACGACAATGTCGGCCCCGAGAAGGAGCCATCGACCCTAACTACTGGGGCTGATGTGGTAACAATGAGCTACAGCTTGTCCATGATTCCAGGTATGCAGTCATTGGCTTCGTGTCTTGTGAACCCATTACTCACCTCTCACAGATTATTATAGCGTGGTAGACTCATTGGGCCGGTTACTGAATTCGTCTGGGCTTCTCGGAGTTTGTGATTTCTATGGTACTTTCCAAAAGACAGCTCTGACAGATAAGAAGCATGCTAATTCATCGAAAAGTCCAAAGCATAGTCGATGTCTCTGCGCGCAATTATATTGGCGGAGCCTTTAACCGGCATGTTAACTGGCTGGGGCGCGCATTTTGGCGAGCCTGGTTTGATGCAGACCGTGTGAACCTTGATGCCGCTCGTCGGGACTACTTGGAGTACCGCTTTGGGACTGTTATCTCCGCAAGTGAGCGCAACTATCTTCTCGGTGGTATTCCTTATTACATCTTTGTTGGATGCCAGAAGGACATTTCTCCCAACCAGGCCACCATTGAAAAATTGGATGCATCCTTCACAGAATCACCATACCTTTCCCCAGCAAACCATCGCAAGGAGATGAGCAAGGCTGTTGTGAAAAGCACACAAGAGATCCGATCCAAGGCATACGAGTCTGCTGTTATTAATCTGAGTGCGGATCTTCCACTTCCTTCGTCGTTCTACCAAAACCACCACCATCGAATCTTCTACGATGATCTTCTCCCAAAACACACCCAGTTCCAAAACGAGTATATCTATGCGTTTAACTGGGAAGACCCTCGGGTTGATCATAGGCTGCTGAATATCAAACGTGATGATGTTATCCTCGCTATCACAAGCGCTGGTGATAATATCCTGGACTACCTGCAGAAAAGCCCACGTCGTGTTCATGCCGTTGACTTGAATCCTAACCAGAATCATCTCCTTGAGCTTAAAGTCGCCAGTTTCATCGCTCTGGGTCATCGCGATGTCTGGAAGATTTTTGGTGAAGGAAAGAATGGCGATTTCCGCAAACTCCTCATATCTCGCCTCAGCCCGCATCTGTCAAGCCAGGCTTTCCAGTACTGGCTCGAGCATTCTGATATATTTACGTCCTCTTATGGTAGAGGACTTTATGAAACGGGAGGTTCGCGTCATGCGATCAAAATGGTCCGCTATCTCTTTAAGGTGTTCGGTTTGGAAGGACAAGTGAAGAAGCTCTGTGAAGCTCAAACTCTTGCTGAACAACGCCAGATCTGGCCAAAGATCCGGTCCGTTCTGATGAGCAAACCTCTCCACTGGGCTGTGGTTGGAACCGAGTGGTTCGCCTGGAAAGCTGCTGGAGTTCCTCGCAATCAGCGAAACATGATCATTGATGACTTTTTCAAGAGAAATGGATTGACTAAGGAGATGAAGCAATCGAAAGATAGTAGTGGACGGTCGATTTGGGAGTATGTGGTGGACACATTGGACCCCGTGGTTCAGGATACTATGATCAGCAATGACAACTATTTCTATTACCTCTGTTTACAGGGCAGATTCTCAAGAAGGTGAGATCTTTTTATCGACTTGATTCCTTTCAAAAACATGGCTGACCAGACCGTTAAGATGCCATCCTACCTACCTTTCCCCACAAGCACATGTGAAACTGTCCTCTCCTGGTGCTTTCGATGGCCTCCGAATTCATACAGATGAAATTAACGAGGTTATTGGGCGCATCACACCCCGGAGCCTCACGATAGCAGTTGTAAGTACCAACCGGCTCAAGGATTCCTTTTCCAGGAGATTATACTAATTGCTTAGATTATGGACTCTATGGACTGGTTCGACCCCGAAGGCACAGAAGCCGCTGCTCAAGCACGGAAATTCAACCATGCCTTGAAGATAGACGGACGAATTCTCCTGCGCTCTGCTAGCATCGAGCCATGGTACATTCGCAATTTCGAAGAGAACGGGTTCACAGCTCGACGAGTCGGGGCCCGATTCCCAGGAAGCTGCATTGATCGGTATGTAAAGAAATTCTCTCTTTGAAAAAAATATAGCACGATCAATACTAACTGGGCTGGAATAGCGTGAACATGTATGCTTCGACCTGGATATGCACAAAATCACGAGAACTTGAGCGCCCAGCACAAGATAAGAGGTCTAATAGTGTAGAACACCTTGAGATCTAAGCAACACAAAACCCTCATTCCCCTTTACGTGACCCTTTGCAGTTGAATAGCAAAATTCTGAATCTCATTTTATTATACCTTTTTTTTTACCTTCTTTTTTTTTTTTGCTTTTCTGCAAATGTCGTTTCTTGTATATACTATATACTTCACCTTTGCATGGCCTGGTGGATACGTCGAAGCGGATACCTGATGATTACCTTGACATTTTGACACAAGTTTGTAAATAGACTGGGTGTATACCTGAAAAGTCCAGATATATGGCCTCTGCAATTAGAAGAAAAAAAGAGACGCAACTCATAATTTCAACGTTTCTATTTGACCCTACCAGAAACATGCACATAAAAAAAACGTACACTTCTCTAATAGCACATCAAGTACATTCGAATCGGCATTAAGAACTGATGAGAACATATAGAAGCCACAACGACCCTCTGTACAGTGGAACATAATCAAACGAAAGAGAAAAGAGAATTAGTTCATGAAGCCAATATCACACGAACGGTCATCATCAAAGGGTAGGAGAAGAATGAGAAGAAAAGAAAAGACAATAAGAAGGAAAAAAAGGGTATGGATTATAAAGCTATATCCTTAACTTTTCTCCATTCCTCACTGACCCTTGTCGACGCGAATCGACCCCAGAAATCGAACCTGCTCGCAAAGGAAGATAGTTTGGGTACGGGGGCAGAGGGAGGCGGCGAGTGAAGCGAAACGCCCAGAGTATCCATAAGGATGCATAAACCGTTATCATCAGATAAAGGGGGAGAAGACGGGAAGGAAGGGGGAGGGGAAGTCGGAAGCGGGGAAAGTTTGTAGTCGTTCATATCTATGAGCGGCCGTATCTGGTCTTTCCGAAGGAGAAAGGGACGTAGCGGTACTTGATCATGTGCTGGATCTGTCGTCGCACTGTATGAATTGAAAAAGATTATCATGTTAGAGAACTTTTTTTTTTTTTCTTTCTTCTCTTTCGTGTTGCAGGTTGAAAATGCGCGTAGCGCAGCTGTAGAAACAGGAAAGAAGCTGGGACTTCTGCGCGGGGGAGGGGAGGGGAAAGGAACGTACTCGTGAGGACAAACAAGATAATCCAGTACATCACCAGTACAGGCCAGAAGACTGGGATGTCGAAGAACGAGAACCAGGAGCACACGAAGCCGATGGCGATAGCGCGGGTGGCAGAGTGCCAGAACTTGAACTCGGGGAGACGGCGAATGAAGGGTCGGAACTCCTCATCCTGCTTTGTGGGCAGGCTGGGAGCGGCATCGCCGTCCTCGAGGCCCTCGTCCTGGGTGAGGGAGGGGTCGAACTTGGGCTGCAGGAAGAGGAGGAAGAGGTTGAGGAGGTAGATGCCGAGCGTGTATGCAACTGTAATAGATGGATCGGGTTAGTTCTCTCTCTCTCTCTCTCTCTCTCTCTGTTCTCTGAGTGTATATTTCAAAGTTGTAACATACCAATGTACCAGCCCTGAGCGAGGACAATTCTCAGGAAGAAGATGAGGAGGAGCACGACGGTGCCGGCCCAGCGATAGGCTGTGAATGGTGTGCAAGCATCGAGATAGGTTTGGTATTGCTGAAAGGAAGTGTCAGTATAATAATTTTACAGCCAACAGCCCGTTACCGCTCTTCTTATGAAGAAAATCAGCCGGGAAAAGAAGCAATCAAACTCACTCTCGCAAGCTTCGAGGTCTGCGCTGAGACAGCCATGAACGGCGTCTGCTCGGGCTCAGGGACATCCATTGCGAAAATCGGTAGTCAACGGGTGCAAAACAAACAGATAGCTGGATTCGAAGAAGGAGGAAGACGGACAAGAAAAGGAAATCAAATCCAGGGAAAAAGAAGACAAGGAAGAAAATAAGAAGCGCACTCTCAGCGCCGATTGACCAACATCCAAGACAGTTGTCGTGCTCTGAATTGCAGCCGGATGAGCAAAAGTTGTCCACTTTTGGCTGAAGGCGAGGGTGTTCGGAGTCGCAGGCGCCGCGCTAAGCCTGTTTCGGCCAGCCCCAGCCACATCCCGTGCCGTGACGCCTCCTGGACTGCCTCAGGCTGCCAGAACCACGGGACTAGGCCGCTTCCGTGCCATTTGCTGACATCAGCAAGAGCGACGCTGGCGGTTCGCTATCACGTGAAAGACTGCCTCGGGCCAGCACTCGGTTCGCATCGGCAAAGCGGGGGGAGCTTACCTGCTGGTTAGTAGTAGGTTTGTTGTATACTTCCTCCTCCTCCGGCCCATCTCCTGGAGGGACTCACAATTCTACAAAGTATTACCTCTATAACTACTCCCTAATATCTAAAAATGTTCGCCCGCCAGTGCCCCCGCTTCATCACCTCCCGTTCCGCCACCGTCTTCGCCCGCGTCCGTCTGTACTCCTCCGCGACCGGGAGCTATGAGCACATCCTGACCTCAACCCCGAAGCCAGGAGTAGGCCTGAGTAATTCACCACATACATGAACACCTACCTATACAAGACAATCCAATTAACCGACCTAGTTACCCTCAACCGCCCGAAGGCACTCAACGCCCTCTCCAGCCCACTATTTAAAGAACTCAACGATGCACTCTCCAAGTACGACGAAAACAAGGACATCGGGGCCATCATAATCACAGGAAGCGAAAAGGCATTCGCTGGTACGTCCCCCTGGCCCCCCCAACAAAACACAACCCTCTATACTCCAATCGAACCTAGCAATGTAGCTAATCGATAATTTACCGGATCGGTTGATCTGGTGGGTGAAAAAACACAATAGCCGGCGCAGACATCAAAGAAATGGCTTCCCTATCATTCTCCTCCGCATACACCTCCAACTTCATCGCCCCTTGGTCTCACCTCGCCACCAGCATCCGCAAACCCGTCATCGCCGCTGTCTCGGGCTACGCCCTCGGCGGCGGCTGCGAACTCGCCCTCATGTGCGACATCATCTACTGCACCGCAAGCGCGACCTTCGGACAGCCCGAGATCAAGCTAGGTGTGATCCCCGGTGCGGGCGGGTCGCAGCGCCTCACACGAGCCGTGGGCAAGAGTAAAGCCATGGAGTTGATTTTGACGGGGAAGAACTTTAGCGGGAGGGAAGCTGGGGAGTGGGGGGTTGCGGCGAAGGTGGTTGAGGGCGGCAAGGAGGAGGTTTTGGCTGAGGCGGTGCAGACGGCTGAGACGATTGCGGCGTATAGTCGGGTTGCTGTTTTGGCGGCGAAGGAGGTTGTGGGTAAGAGTCAGGAGGTGGGGGTTAGGGAGGGGGTAGAGTATGAGAGGAGGCTGTTCCATGGGTTGTTTGGGAGTAAGGATCAGAAGATTGGTAAGTTTTGCTTTTTGGTTTGATATATCAGTGTGTGCTGACAGTGTATTACCTAGGGATGACTGCGTTTGCGGAGAAGAAGAAGCCGGAGTGGTCGAATGAATAGGCCCTCTCTCTCTATATGTATAATTGAAACTAAGCTACAAAGTAAAGGACAGATAAATCAATGGTAAAGATTAGTTAAATTCATATTTCATCTGTTTTGGTCTCAAAAATAGGCTAATAATTCCAACGGCATCATTAAGGATTCATTGCCTCATGCTTCATGGTCGTATTATATATGTATATATATGTGTGTGTGTGTCTATGTATGACGGTATGCATAAATGTATGTACATCAGTTGTATATATTAGTTTCAGTAAGAAGATGTAACCACCAGCGCAAATGCAAGAGTTTCAAAAGAATTTATCTCTCCTGCTTCTCCAACTGAGATATATCAGCGGCTGCTGTTGTTGTTGTTGTTGTTGTTGCTGCTGCTGCTGCTGCTGCGCCCAGTCGCTCGCTCTGATAATTCTCAACCACGTGGTCCTCAACAGTCTCATCGAACACGTTGACCTCCGTACTGGCAAACTTGCGAGCACTGACACCCCGCTCGAAGAGGACGTCCAGCTCGGCAAAGGTGCGGTCCTTAGGCTCGGGAACCCGGAAATAGGTATAAATAATACACAAGAAGCAGATTCCACCCCAGAAAAACCCGGCATAGTTACCCCAGTCCCAGGCGCCCGGGTTGAGCATGTAAGGCGTCAAGACACCGCAGATGATGGCGACGATGTTGTAAAGGTTGCGGCCTAGGACGACGGTCTTTATTTGCAGGCGGCGCGTGGATAGCTCTGCCACGAGTGAGTAGGCTACGGTTCCGACGGATAGCTGGTAGAAAAGAGCCCAGACGATCATAATTGAGCCTGTAGCGAGGGATGACTGCGTCCGATGGGACTCTGGAACGAGACCGAGGAAACCCATGACGAGCAGCATGACGCAAAGGCCGCAGAGACCGTAGAGATAGAGTGTCCGACGGCCGATTCCCCACGACATGAGGAACCATGCTCCGAAGACGCCGACCATGTTGATGCCATACTGTCCCATCGCGAAGGAATAAGCTGTAGAGGCGTCCAGTCCAGCCTGTTGCAGGTAGTAGGTGGAGTAGTTTGAGAACGAGTTTCCGCTAAGGTTCTGGATTGCCCAGACCATGCAGACGATCTCCGTGCGGCGCAGATCAGTGCCCCTAAAGCAGTCCAGATAGCTAGCCCCCTTTGTGATCTTCTTCTCGAGCGCGGTGGTGTGGACCATCATGGCGATCGTCTCGTCTGCATCGAACTCTGTGTTTCTATTTGAGCTGGTTAATCTTAACAATGACTTTTTGGCCTCTTGCGTCTTGCCTTTCCTAACAAGCCACCAAGGCGACTCTGGCGCTAGGAAGATTCCAATGGAAAGAGGCAGAGGCCACATCCACTGGAGGCCGTAAGGAATGCGATAAGCCCATTCGTCGTCACGATTGATCATAGCCCGAATAACCCCGACTCCGATCAGTTGTCCCAAACCCCAACAGAAATTGACATACGTGGTGAGATATCCGCGCAGCGCAACCGGGCAAACTTCCGAGGCGTAAGTGATCGTAAGAGTCTGAAATACACCCCACGGAATACCGGCGAGGATTTCGGCAGCGAGAAGTGCTTGGACATTGGGTGCCGTGAAGAAGATAGCAGTCCACGCAGTGATCAAAACCAGACATGCCATAACCGTATACCGATATCCGAATCGTTCAGAAGCCCAACCATTGATGAAGAGACCAATAATTTCACCGACACACGCGCCATTGCTCAGTCCGGATTGCCACTATTTAGAAAATTCCTCGTTAACAATCTGCATTCGCTCAAACAGTGACAGATTACAGACACAGGAGATGGGGGAGGGACAAAAGGGAAAGAAAGGGTATATATATAATTACCCGAGCAGGAACCTGATAGGTTCCATCTGACGACAGCTCGCCATATTTACGATTGAATTGATCGAAAGCGTAGAAATTGGTGACCAGACTGATATCGTAACCTTCCATGACAATGCAAGTGGAAATAATGATACTCCACGCAACGGCTTTAGGGTAGAGTTTGACCCCCTGCAACAAGGTCATGCTGTGTTCCTTTTCAGTAGCAGATTTCGCATTCTCTATGACCTTAGCCATGCCCGCCGTCGAGCCTTGACGATCGTTGTCGTCGGCGGGGGTAATGACCTCCTCTGGCTTACTGAAGTGTTCCATGGTGAGAGAGGTCTTGGGGAGGTTGGGTAATGTCAGTGACTGCGACCAAGGACCAGGAACACAGTGCCAGATGACACACGACACGACAACAGACCGTGGGGAAGAATAAGAAGAAGATGGCTGGATTGGCGTGTCGTGTCGCTGGCGGTGGTTCAGGGACGCTAGAAATTTATAACCGCGGCGGGCCGTCGCAAAGGGGAAAAAGACTGAGTCCCCACTTTGTCCCCCCCCGCCGCTCACTCGGATTTTCTCGCAGCGAACTCAGCATTTAGGAGTCAGCAATAATAATCAGCATCCAGGACAGAAGCCCTGGAGGCACGCGACGCTAGAACAAAGAAAGTCAAAAGCGCACCATGACACACATCTCGGGCTGGGGTTTGTGGGGAACGGAGCCTCGAGGGGGATCATTTTGGTGGTGCAGCCAAGCCGTTAGTGGGTTAGATTGTGAGATACACGAGGATGTACCGTTTATGCGAGAGGAGAGGCTAAAAAGAAGCCAATTTTGCTTTAGCTCGAGAATATGGATAATCTGAAATGGAGAGGTCTCGGGTCTCCGATGGAATAATCTCTGAGATGCGACCGATCGTGATGTTGCGATGCCAGATTGGGAGCATCGCGAATGGCTTCGTCTCCTACCGTTTCGGGCAATGTCCGATGACGCCTTTCTTCTTCAGTAGAGGGTGAGTGAGTGGTCCTTCAGAGTTACACACCATTCGCAGAGATACTCGAGAACATGAGACGAGATAATTAGGCTGAGAGCCGAGTCCTCTTTGAGTACGGTCGACTACTCCTCGTCCGTGTGTCGGTCGCATCTTTTGCGAGAAAGAGGAAATAACAGGTAGAAAATGATGCTTTTCCCCCTCTGGAATGCCATTTAACCCTGATGGAACCAATAAAACTAATTCCAATCCTCATAGAATTAGTTATCTGTTCTGTGATAACTAAGAGTTGAGCCGGCAAGTTCCTCACGGGCAGCTCCGGCTCCCGCAGACGCCTGGGCGGTTTTCGATCTGAAAAGTACTGCGCAACTGGACTAACGAGAACGTTAATAATGGATTATTGGATTACTATCCTCAGTCCCAGAAATGAAGCGGATCGGGGAACGTCATCATCGACCTTTTGTAGCCTCGCGATTCGCCGGAGCGCCAAACTGATAGATGCAGGAGTTACGTTAGTATACAGAAAAAGGCTCCAGTCTGGATAGTTCCATTTACCAAGCTGGAATTCCTTGGATCCTGATTCTGTCTTTAAATACCTGGTCCTTTTTCCATTTCTTACCCTGGAGTGCTTACTCCCATTATCATCTCGCACCATGGCTAAAGACGACGAGCCGAGTAAGTCCAATTCCTCCTCTCTTTCTGACGGACAAAAAGAACTTACAATGTACTAAGAAACCTACCGCTACAATGAGACTCCAGTCTTCACTACCTCCAATGGCTGTCCAGTTAGTATTCAACTGCCCCTACAGATGAAGTACACGCATCCTGACAATTATACCCAAGGTCATGGACCCCCAAGCCTCACAGCGGGTTGGCTCCAACGGACCTCTTCTCCTCCAAGATTTCCATCTGATCGACCTCCTCGCCCACTTTGACAGAGAACGAATTCCTGAACGAGTGGTGCACGCCAAGGGTGCTGGCGCCTTTGGTGAGTTCGAGGTCACCGACGACATCAGTGACATCACCGTCATCGATATGCTCAAGGGCGTTGGCAAGAAAACCAAGATGTTCACCCGCTTTTCCACCGTTGGAGGCGAGAAGGGCTCTGCTGATAGTGCTCGCGACCCGCGCGGTTTCGCCTGCAAGTTCTATACTGATGAGGGTAACTGGGACTGGGTCTTCAACAACACACCTGTTTTCTTCCTGCGCGATCCCGCCAAGTTTCCCATCTTCATCCACACCCAGAAGCGCAACCCTCAGACCAACCTCAAGGATGCCACTATGTTCTGGGACTACCTTTCCACCCACCAGGAGGCCATCCACCAGATCATGCACCTCTTCAGCGACCGCGGTACGCCTTTCTCCTACCGCCATATGAACGGCTACTCCGGCCACACCTACAAGTGGATCAAGCCCGATGGCACCTTCAACTACGTCCAGCTGCACCTCAAAACCGACCAGGGCAGCAAGTCCCTCACCAACGCCGAGGCCACCCGTCTCCAATCCGAGAATCCAGACTGGCACACCCAGGACCTCTTCAACGCCATCGAGCGCGGCGAACACCCCTCATGGACCTGCTACGTCCAAGTCCTCAGCCCCGATCAAGCCGAGAAATTTCGCTGGAACATCTTCGACCTGACCAAAGTCTGGCCCCAGGGCGACGTACCCCTCCGCCGCTTCGGCCGCTTCACTCTCAACAAGAACCCCCAGAACTACTTCGCAGAGGTCGAGCAAGCCGCCTTCTCCCCCTCCCACATGGTCCCAGGGGTCGAGCCCTCCGCAGACCCAGTCCTCCAATCCCGCCTCTTCTCCTACCCCGACACCCACCGCCACCGTCTCGGCAGCAACTACGAACAAATCCCCGTAAACTGCCCCCTGCGCGCCTTCAGCCCCTGGCACCGCGACGGCTACATGAACGTCTCGGGCAACTACGGCGCAAACCCAAATTACCCCTCCACCTTCCGCCCCCTGCAATACAGCACCGTCAAACCCAGCCAGGAACACGAGAAATGGGCCGGCGCCGTCGTCACCGAGCAGCTCCCCGTTACAGATGAGGACTACATCCAGGCTAACGGTCTCTGGCAGGTCCTGGGCCGCCAACCGGGTCAGCAGGAGAACTTTGTCGGGAATGTTGCGGGACATCTATGTGGTGCGCATCCGAAAGTCCGACAGGCGACGTATGGTATGTTCCGACGCGTAAACCTGGATTTGGGCGCGCGTATTGAAAGGGCCACCGAGGCGAATGTTGCAGATGATTCTCGAGCTCGTTTGTAGAATTATAAAGGAGGAGAATGGGAATGAGAATGAGCTTAAGTATAAGTTTGTGCTTTTTGAGATGTAGAAGTCTTCCTTTTTTTTTTTTACTATTTTATTTACTTGCTGTGTCTTGGCTTGAATGAAAGAGTGGCTATATAAAATTGTTAATGTTCAATGATGCCTTTTTTCTTTTTGGTGGGTTCTCATACTTTATGCTTTGGTAGATCTGATTATTGTATTTTATGGAATCTACACTGCCTCTCAGGATGTCTTATAGAGTGACAGTACTCAAACTGTAGTACACAAACAATTATGGTATAGACTTGTTGATCTCCACTCTATTCAGGTGAAGTGTAATGCTATTGTATACTTTGTATACGGGTGTCAGATGATGCGCATCTGCTATCTAAACTGCCCTAGAATACCTGGCTGTCTAGGGCACGCATTGTAATGATATCAATGAATTCCGAAATAAATTTGTCCAACAATGCAACCTTTCACAGAACTCCAAAAAACAAACTCCCCAGATATTATAATAAAAAACGAGATATGCAAAAAGCATGAGACGAATAAAAAATAGGCGCGCGCTGGGATAACAATCGACAGTTCGTATGGTCGTGATACGGGTTGGATTAAACCATTCAGGTACCAGTTGATGCCTGCATGTGTTGCAACCTTAGAAAGGCGGGAGTGGCGCCGGGGTGATGACATGACTGTTTGCGGTGGTCGGAGTGTCGTCAATGTCCTCGCAACCCCAGAAGAACCCCGGAGTCTCGCATGCTGATGTGGTTTCCGGTGCGGATGTTGGGGTGGCAGTTGGGGTCGTGGGGTCCCGACATCCGAACCATCCAGGATCCTTGCAAGTCGATGTTGAGGTAGTGGGCTCTCCGGTAGTTGTGGTGACAGTTGGTGTCGCTGTCTCCTTGCTAGTCGTCGGGTCCTTACAGCCAAACCAGCCAGGTGTTTTGCACGTTGACGTTGTTGTAGTTGTCGTTGTCATCGTTATCGTGGTAGTGCTGTCAGTAGTCGTGGTCTCATCGAGACAGCCCCACCATCCAGGAGTTTTGCAAGTTGTTGTTCTAGTCGATGTAAATGTGCTGGTAGAGGACGGAGCGGTGGTTGTGGTGGTGATTTCAGAGCCATTGCTCCGGAAGAACTTCCACAACTCGCAGTCATAGCATTCCTCTTCAGGCGCACAAGAGGGGACGTTGTCGTATACCTCAAGGACATCGCTAATCACTGCCTTGATGCGATGCGTACTGAGGGACACACGCCAGCCCTTGTCCCCAACTGTATCGTAAGTGCACATGTGACCCGTGTGGCACGCGGACTCCATCGCATAACCCCCCCAGGTACAAACAGAGCTAACGCCATTACATGTTCCCATGTACACTGGATCCGCAGTATGTCCAAAATGATATGCCCCGGTGTATCTTCGTGTCTGTGGAAGTCTTGGGTCGTTTCCTGGAGGGCTTGGGAGGCCCAATCGGGAAGCGGGAAGAGCTTCAGGAACGGCTTCGAAAGTAACAACAGGTAGTCCAAAGGTTAATCCAAGTAGACTAGCCATGGCGCCGCCCAAGGAATGGCCCGTCAGCCAAAAATTTGCAGTAGGGTACAGCTCTGTAATGTTGGAGTACAAATCAAGTGCGGCACGATAATATCGATTCTCATCATTCATGGCCTCCACAATGCAAGTCAGGTTGGCATTAAACGCAGATGTTTGGCAATCACAGACTTGTCGCCACAGGTATGAGCCTCCCTGTCCACAGCAACAACCGAAAAAGAGATTGTCGTTGACTTTATCATTTGTAGTTGTTCCTGCCCCGTCAAAGAGAGCAGGTGACGTTCCCTTAAGTGATATGACGACAGTCTCATTCTTCTTATCGGCATATATGTGCCCTCGGAGTCCATCATTCTGCCATCCGAAGCTTGAAGAATAGTTGAACGATCCATTTATGTCCTCCCAATCTTCCGTTCCTGGTTCCTCTATGTAGTCGTTTGCTGTCATCTTTGCAAATGTCATGACACTACCTTTATCCGTAACATTTGGGCCTGAAAGGGTGTCCATGACCCACGCGGATGACGATAGAGTAACTGCTGATCCCGTGTGTCTTGCGGCGGCTAGATGTCCCTCTATCACCGAAAGGCGCCGGTCTGCGAGTCGATGAATGGTAAGTGGTTCCGAAGAAGCGATAAGAGGTGACTCGAGAGAGACAGGCTCAGTATCTTCAACCCCATCTTCTGTAACGGCCCGAAGACGAGTCTGTGGTTTGATGTCAAGTCTTCTATGAAGTTGCGGATACTCGTACGCCCCTCGCTGAACAATGTGGCGAAGGGTCTAGACTTCGTATTAGTGGGGCTACATGAGATATCAGAAAAGAATGGAGACCATACAAATTCGTGTGTTCCGGACGGAGAAGGAGATCCTGACAAAGGGATCTGTGGAGGAAGAAAGGGCAATGATGGCTCTTGGGATCCGGAGTATACAGGTTGATAAGCGGAGACAGCATTTGAGAGTACAGCGGCAGACATGAATAGGCCGGAGAAACCCATGTCCCACAAAGACCGCTTCCTAGTGCGTCGCTGAGGTTTATCCATCGCGAGATATCGTAAATGGGCGATGACGGTAAGATGATTTAAAGGCGCAGATGGCCGATGCAGCAGGAGGCTGACTACTGAGGCACTTATCGGTGACGCATTGCGGAGAAAGATACGGTCACGTGCGGAACAACGCGTGACGAGCGGCCGAAGGCATCATCGTTTCGTCTTTCTTGCTTGGAAATCGCAAGTCTCACAAGTCTCACAAGGGCCGGAGCTGGGAGACTGGCATCTCATCATGCTCATGCGTTGCATCGGATGAATAATCACCATTGATACCTCCTATACCTCTGGTCAACCCTTGTTCTGTGCTCCCTGAAGCTCTAGGATTTACCCTCCGACCGCCAGCCTAGCTCCCCGGTATCGATCCGTGGGACAACTAGCTGGAATCCTGTCCCTGAACACCCGGTGCGATAGCACTCCGTTAGAGAGCTACTCAGTATAATTCTCCCCAGTCGAACACAATGTCCTCCGATACTTCCGATAATGGCTTCTCGAAGCCTCGTCTCCATACAACCCGCTCGTTCCCTAGAATGGATGGCTCAAGCACCAGCCCTTTCGTTCGCTCAAGGGCGAAAACAGTTCAGTCTGTCGCAATCCCAGAGTCAGTAGACCCGGACGCGCTTCCGTTAACCTTATCGACAAACGAACATGATCAAGACAGTGGCCCGGACTTGTTTGAGAAATCAGGTGTTTTGGATGGAGGCCTGGGCGATGATGGGCCGCAAGGTGAAGAGGGATCAGTTCTCTCACGAAACACACAGGATCAATCGGAAGAACTGCCCATTGAGCTGATTAGCCTCACGGACCGGTAAGATTGTTCCTCACTCTCTTGTCCATGTCAGCTGCTAAGAACTTTACTTAGGTTTGTCAACTCCTTAACCGCTAAAGTACACTCGTCCCCACCTTCAATAGAAAAGATATCGTCGCTTTTTCAAGAATTTTATTCTCGAGCGGAATCTCACATAGCTACACATATATCTGCACTTGCCTCTCGTATAAACCGTGATCCTCCGCCACATCCTACTGGAAAAGCAAAATCAAGCAGTAAAGCCACAGAAAACATTACTTCTAGCCGTCAAATGTTGACTGCGTCCGAGGTTACCGAAAAACGAATAGCTCGGAAGCTTCTTGCGTCAAAACGTGTTGATCTGGAAGAAGCTGTAGAACGGAGGGCTTGCGAAAGTATCTATGACAAAATCTGGAGACATAAGAGCACCTTGGATGAGGTCAGAGATGAGAAGTTGCGCTCAAAAACAGCGGCACTGCTTTTAGTTGGCATCAACCTCAAAGACCTCGGAGTCGATATTGACATCACTGCAATCAATGAGGAAAGGCAGAGAGAAGCTGATGAATGCTTCTCCGTTGCCCGTGATCATCTCGCGAAAATGAACGAGGTAAAATACCCATTAGGGAAGCTTCGGCATCTTGCTGCTGCGCATAAGGCAATAGTTGATGCGTTAACCAAATTATTACCGTCTTCTTCATCTGCTGATGAGATTTTGCCGGCTTTGATTTACACACTCATCACCTGCCCACCTGAAGGTATCCATGTCATTAGCAATCTGTTTTTCATACAGCGATTCAGATCATCTAATAAAATCGACGGTGAAACTGCATATTGCTTGACGAATCTTGAGGCGGCTATTAGCTTTTTGGAGAATGTGGATCTCTCCGAACTCCGCGCTGATGAGGTGCCTGAGGGCCAGGCCAAAACAGCCAGTGATGATAATACGCAGCCCACTGAAAAGCCTGGGGCTCTTCAACCTGTGTCGGAGGCACCGGTATCGTCTGTTTCACGAGTTACCGCATCTGCCGAGCCTTTGAAGTCAACCGCAAAGGAGGCATCGAGCACACTACCAAGGCCCCAAGAATCCCCCCAGACTCAACAAGGACGCCTGAATAACCTCTTCCAGCCCCCTTCGAAGGTTCTAGGAGCTGCTAACGATGCTGTCCGCAATACTGCTGATCAGGGACTGAAAAACATCAGCGCAACTCTGGACAGCAGCTTCAATTTCCTTTTTGGTCGTCTCAAGGAGTTACAATCCAGCCAACCACCCGGAGCAGATGGAACCGGTCCGGTGTTACCGAAAACACTGGCCGAGGCAAGGCGCCTGGTTACCGCTCCAGTCTCCACAGACAATGCTCAATTACAACAAGATGATGCCGTCAGCAAGGATCCATTAAATACAGACCGGCCTCGGCTGAGGCGCATCAGCTCCAAAGCGGAAGATACATTCCTTGGACTAGTTAGCGGACAACGAACTCCGCGTGACCGAAGTGCAGATAGCGTTCGAACACAGGGCAGCTCTAGGATATCGATTGCTGCTTCGAGCCTGTCGAAGGATGAACCCCAAGGGTCCACTTCAAGCTCAGCATCACTAGTCCCAACACCTCTAGAGTCAATGAGGAACTTTGGGAATACCCTCAATCCGCTTAATCATATTCCAGGTATGATTAGAAACTTTGGTCGTGCCACTCCTGAAACTCCCAGCGTATTACCGTCTCCCTCCCTTGATAGGCTCAAGACCTCGTCTTCCTCGCGGGAAGCCAAGGTCGACAAGATCGACCCTCCGATTCCGCGTTTCCTGCAGATGCAAAATGCAAACGAGCTCACAATTGGGGATGTAAGCACCTTGCTTGAAGATTATAAGCGTATTTCTACGGCGCTTCTAAGGCAAGGCTCTACTTTCAAATAGCTTTCCTCTTCCGTGCCACTTTTTGGGCTGCTAGACGCATAACCCTCGCGTGTTTCCCTTTTTTTCTCTTTATAATACTTTCTGTCGGCATCTGGTTGTCTTTCTCAGGTTGCAACATCTCCTATGATTTTAAACACCTGGGCCACTGCTGGTTCTCAGTGGCTGGGCTGCATTTCTTGCATTTCTAGCATTGTCAAGATATGAATAGTTGGTTGCATTAGATGGAGTTAATCGATATGGGGCATAACAATCATTCTTCAACTTCGGTGGGGTATAGAGATGCTCTTGACTAGTAATTTCAGGGGGTTAATGAAAAACATATGGTCATAAACTGCACAATCTCCAGCACTTCAGAACACAGACAGAGTGGTCATTTCGCATAGCTTTGAAAGATGCGACCCGGAAATTGGGGGGAGGTAAATGGGGTAGATAGAAGTAATATGTAACCGCACGAAGCAATTATAATGGAATTAGAAAAAAAGAAACCAGATTGTAGGGTACCAAGGAGTTTCTTCCTTAAGGTGTACGCCCACGCAGAACTTCAGCACCGCCTGTTCTCATCTCCTCGAGCTTAGAAGACAATTCAGAAGACTGCTCCTCAACTAAATCGTGCCTTCTCTTGATTTCCGCTTCGAAAATGGCCGCTGTTTTCCGTCGGGCGTGGCGCAGGTCCTTCATTTTCGATAGCATCTTGCTGAACTGGTCAATTAGCAAGTCGCCATGGTCTTCCCATTCGTCGATCGAGAGCGTCGCGAAATAGTCACGGCGTTGTTCCTCGGAGAGCCTCAGGAGGAATGAGATCTTGTCCTCGCCTTTGCCTTTCTCTGGGGTGGACTGTGTCTCTGTGGCTGATTTCGAGGCGATGGGGGTGGGAACTTGGTCGAATGGCTCTGCTTGAAGTTCAGCAAAGGACTTTTTGTATAGAATCTCCGGGGGGTAATCTGTTTCGAGATGTCGTTTCTTAGGTCGTGTCGAGTCAGGCGCGATTCGTCTGACAGAAGCGCGTCTTGAGAAAGGGTCGTTGACTGGGTCGTCATCTAGATTATCGAGATTGGTGATGTCAAAGGCAGTCAATGGCTGGAAACTAGCTGAGCGGTCATGGTCGCCAGCGAAAAACCCCTGGCCGTCGTCTAGATCCGCGAGGTCGTCGCTAGCTCTATCGTCCTCCTTGCCAAGTTGAGATCGAGTACCAGAACTACGTCTCGTAGGAGTTAAGTCCAGTTGGTCAAGGAGAGACGGCTTAGGAGGGCTGAACCTGGTCCTAGGTGTTGTGGTCATGCTACGGGTCAGGGTAACTTTCCGGGTGCTGGTAGGTAGCGCTGGCTTCGAGGTAGTGGAAGCGACTGGGATGAAGGAAGGGCCCTTTGACGGCTCTTCATGCGAAGTGTTGTCGTCATGTTTCTGATATGACCTTCGACTTGCGCTCCAGAAAGTTTGGAGGCGTCTGCTCAGTGGCTCTTCTGCCTCCCGGTAACGTGGTACAAACCGCTGGTCGTCGGTATCGTTTGATTGTTCATCATCGCCCGCTGTCGAAGTAAGCTGGCTGGCATTGTCGATATCATCCAAGTCAAAGCCAGCCGACCTCATAGCTCGGTCGCCCAGTCCTTCGTACCATTTTGAGTCGTGGGTGCGGCGCACCTGGCGGAACTGGCGTTGCGGTGACGGCAAGGGCTGCTGCGGTTGCTCAATATCTCGATGCTGGGCGCTTATGGCAGGAGACAATCGGTACTGGATCTCATCGACGCCAATCACACTTGTTCCGGCGACAGTAGAGTCATCAATACCCTCGACGTCAGTGTCGAACACATCTCTGTGGACAGCCTGTTCGACTGGGCCATTTGGCGGCTCCTGGAATGGTGAGCTGTATCGACCCACAGGTACTTGTCTGTTGGGTGCAATAGGCACGGGTGCGACCAGGGCGGTCGTGGGGACTTCAACCCTGGCTTGTTCAGCTAGAGCTTGTCTTGACTGGGTCGGTGCTTCAGCCGTGTGAGGTTGATGCTGGCGAGTTTCTTTGGAATGGACATAGTCCCCAACGCCCATTTTTAATTGAGTTTTACCCAGATGTGCGAATGAAAGAGGGGAGGAATATGGTCAGCAAAATGCAGTTTCAGGTCATAGATGAAGGAATAATTATCCTATACGGTAGAACAGTGTAGGATTCAATTGATTCCCTGTGGATGAGTTTAGGAGTTAGGAAGATCTTTCTCTTCCTAATGGAACTTGAAGTTGTTCAAACTTCCTGGCAAGACACGCGTTGTGATCCTCAGGCACGGAGCTTACCTCATGCTCCAAAACTCCAGCTGTTCAACTACAGAATATATAAAGGAATACTGCTCTGTAATAGGAACCCTCTCCTAAATAAGGTATGAACATTCTGATATGCCTGGAAAATGGAGTTAATCCTTTTTTCAGGGTAGGAAATATTTATTAAATATACAGGTGGCGGAGGAAATATTCTACAGAACATTAAATATGGTTCGTATCCCCCCAGATTTAGTATGAGTTCAGCGATTCAATGGAAATGGCGTCGTCAATATGCAAATCTTCCATTCTAGAAGTTACTCCCTGCTGTCGTTGACGGGCCTTTTCCATGAATTCTCTTGACTTCTCTACCTCGGTTTGCCGTTTCTCCATTGCCAGTCTTCGCTCCCGTCTCTCGAAAACAGAATCAGGTACTTCTTTTGCAGCCATAAACACGTCATTATTGTCATCGTAATTGTCGTCTTCATAATCGTCATGTTGCCCTGTTCTGTCTCCAGGTAGACTGGATATAAAAAGATCGGCAATCCACAGCGATATCATGCCCCGGAGCTCCAGCAATTCTGGACTATCCGAATAAGGAGGGGATGCAATCATCTCATCCATTCTGGCTGCAATCTTCTGGGCTTGCTCCAGTTCCTTGGACCTGACACCAGCCATGAGGACTTGGTGTCTCTGCCGTAAGTCACTGCCGTCGACCTCAGACCCAGCGTCTTCGTCCTCCCAGGCTTCTCCTCCAAATGAATCCTCATACCGATCCTCAAGTGTCGCGCGTGCAGCCACGCTCTCTTCTTGGGTGACATATATCCAGAGCCCAAACATAGCTGGGTAAAAATGCAATGCGTTTGTCACATGGGGGACTGTTTTCTGGTAAGGGTACTGAATGATAAGCATTTCGTAGTACTCCCTGGCGTCTTCAAACCCCTTTCTGGTGAAATAAAGCTTGGGAAATTTCCCGGTCTTATGGGGCAAATCACCGTCTCTACCGGCCTCAGGCATACTGTCGGACTTCTGGCGGTCCTTTCGAAGCAAAATTTCTGCCCCGATGCCCCATCGATCTTCAGTGCGCACATCGATTGCATGGCCACCGAACTGTTCGCGAATAATCAGGCCCCATGCTCTCCCTGCACGTATATAGTCCCCATCAAGTAGACATCGGTGCATCACAGCTGTGAGAACTGCAAGGTGACGAAATCGGAGGTTCCCCTGATACGCCACAGACTGAGGGGCGTATATTGGAGGCGACAGAGATGACAGCTGCTGCAGAATTAGACCGCGTGTTTTCGTCTGACGGGGGATTTCCTCGGCTGCGCCATGCGGAAAATTCCCTCCTGGTAATTCTTGGTCAAAAGAAAGACCAGCAGTACGATATTGGTGGGCAACCTCTGACGACAAAGGGAGTGATGGTGCAATAGGCGCTATCTCTGATGCAGCATCAGTTGTCTCACCGTCAAGACCGTCAGTCTGGTTATCTTCCTCTCCAGTATCATACTGCTTCTTGCGTTTCCTTGACTCGTACTTGGTCACACGAAGACTAGGATTTTGTTGCCAAAGAGGAAGTGGCAAGGAAAAGGCCGATGCAGAGGGAATGAGTGCCATGAATGATTTAGCTGTCAAAAGCAAATCGCATAGCCTATCCCGCAGGAGGTCTGGATTAGTTCCCCCGGGGAAGCGCTATCAAAATCTCCGCATCTGGCCGAGACCTTCAGGTGCAGTCTCGCGAATGAACCTCAGCTGCTTCGAAGGCTGACTTAATTCCTTTCTTCTTTGGTCCACCTGGGCTTGCTACTGCAATGTGAAAGGCTGGCTCTCTGCTCAGCGAGGATAAAGAAGATGAAATAAGCCAAGATATAAAGGACTTGGGTTTCTGCTAGACAACAATCTATATAACAAAAGAAGGAGAGTCTAGAAAAAAAAAGAACTTGATTCCATGCACTGTAAATGCTCGCAGGCACCAAGGCATCAACCAGGCTCCAGTGACGAATCAGGTGACAGCAACGACGGGACGCCGTGGCACCGATTACTAATACAATACGGAGGACGGTTTGAAACTAAACCCAATCGGGCCATCCGAAACCGCCACAGACTCCGCCATCTTTCATCCTCTCCTCTGCCTCTGGTGGATTGCGAGTCCTCAGCTATTTATATTCCTCTAGAATGCTGTGGGAAACTGTTGACCGGCGAGTCAGAGAAACCCGAAAGCTTCATTCCAGTTCTTACTAACCTAGTGCGAGGAAAGTTGCGGTAACTACTAAACTTGTACTCCGTACCACTCGTCAGCAACCGACCGACCCAAACGCGGAGCGTTATCGCTCACCTACTGCCATCACCCATCAGCATCAGCTCATCATCTGCCATCAACGCACACTTCATTGCTGCCCTTTCCACCTCCTTCACATCCGTCGAGTTCATCCTCCTATCCTCTTATCGATCCTCTCGTTGCGTTCTCCTTGGTATTCCCTCATAAACACCCTCGTTTCGAGACCCTGTCGTCGTGGGGTTGGCCATCCGTCTATTCTCTGTACGGAGGTTGCTCATTGCCAGTTGGTTCCTGCCGTTCGCCGTCCTCCAGTACGGTAGCACACACTTAACTAACTGTCGAATCCGGAAATTACTTCACTTATCCACACCCTCCGAGATCGTGGGATCATTCCTTCACACATCACCTGCAGCTGCTGCAGCCT
Source organism: Aspergillus funiculosus (assembly GCA_027569145.1). Lineage (NCBI taxonomy): Eukaryota > Fungi > Ascomycota > Eurotiomycetes > Eurotiales > Aspergillaceae > Aspergillus > Aspergillus funiculosus. The sequence goes on from JAPDEN010000010.1 coordinate 206,177, forward strand.
TCGATCCAAGAGAGTCGACGTGAGCAGACATCCGCAGGGCTGCGGCCTCGCGCCCTACTATTTAGGCCACACCACACACACCACTCGCACACGCACGCTCATCTACAGAAAATAATATCTTTCTGTACAAGATTTGTGATTGGGCATTACTTTTGTATGTTGTCTTGCTGAAGCTGTCCAATGGTAAGTACTTCTTGGTGTGTTTCTGTTTCAGAGCTTGCATCACCTCTTTGAGGGTATTCGTCTGGCGGTGTTGTCGAGGGTGCAGCCCCCAGCGCTTGCTTCTTCGGCCACTGAGCAGCTGCACCTCCTTTCCCTTCACCGTCTCCGAGTGTTTTCATTTCTTCTTCTTCTTCTTCCTTTGTGACTCGGTCGCAGTTTAGTTCTTACTAATGCTCTTCGTTTTGTTAGTCATCTCCTTGTCGATGGCAATAGGTGGTTTCTAAGCTCCCATCGCCACACCTGTACCTTTCGTTTCTTTTACTATGGGACAGTCCTCCTCTACGCAAAGAGAACAACGCCAGCACACCCCTTCAGAAATCCTCGCATCTCTTCAAGCAAGTCGCAACCGCAGTAGGGATGAAGACATGAATAACGGGCAAAGCACGGAGCAGACCGGGGATTTCGGAGTCCAGGAGGGACCTGAGATACATAATAATGAGGGTCAGATGCTCCCTTCCGGCGCAACGATCCCTTCCATGGACCCTTGGCAACAGACTACCTCTCCCTCCGGTGATATGTCAGGAAATTTGAGACAGATGGCGCAAATCCAGGAAGAGGGCGGATCCCAATACGAACCTAGCCAGCGGGAATATCGATCTGCGATTCTTGCCCGGATGGTTGCGAGAAGACAGTCTACTATGTCGAGGTTGGGATCCAGGATTCTCCCCAACTCGGTTATCCGTGGGCTTCTTAGCAGTGAAGAAGAGACACCCGCCGAAGGTCACGCTCATCGACATGGAATCGTGTCGAGGTCCATTCCAAGATCAGAAATAGCCCATAGTAGCAGTCGATTCAGCCCCTTCACCTCGCTAAGCTCGAGAGGAGTTTCGAGAAGACGTTCGATTCGAGGACCTTATTTCATTCCACGCAGTGATCCGTCGCATATTTCCGACCCCAGCCATTCAAGCGCCTCTCTCGATCCATCCGCAGAAAGCTCCTCAGAATCTACAAGAGCGTCGTGGCGACGAAGCGCTCGGTTGCATCGCGTTCGGCACTCAATATCAAGCCCGATTTCCCAGATGTTTGGCCAACCATCCGCCGATATGTCTTCTGATCATGTCACCGGAGACGCCCACCATCCGACCCTAGGCAGCACAATTCCTGGATCTGATCCCCTGGGCCTTATCCCTCACCCGGGCCCCATGGATACAAGAATGGATTTTGATTCACCACATGAGCTTGATTCCGTGGAGCCTGCAATAGGAAATCCACGCCCCACATCCCCCATGTTCGGACAGTCTACACAAGGCCCATCTAGCGCACGACACCTCCCGAGTTTGATGCGAGCACGGCCGTCCAGAGTATTGCGACGAGAAGAACAGACACCCTTATCGCGTGTGCTTCAACTAGCCGCTGCTGCCATTGCTGCCCAACTTTCCGGTACAACTGGTCCCGTCTTGCCCAATATTCAGGCTCTAGGCAATGATGGGTTGGAAGGTTCACTCGAAAGTTTTATACAGAGCTTGCAGCATGCCACATCTGGACAGACAACTCCTAGTGATGCATCTAGTAGTACAGGAGAGGATGGGTCTCGAACACCGGTAAACTTTTTGCGAGTTTTTCGATTCGCTAATGCGGACAACGCCCGACCAACTGGCCCGTCAAATCGTTCAACCACAGGCACCGACAACTCTGGAAACCATGGAGATGGCATGGACATTGATAACCATGCAGAGGGACCCGAGGGCCGCACCGTTACTCTTGTAGTTGTTGGAGTTAGGTCTGTCCCATCTGGAAGCGGACCGAGTAGTGACCACCAGCCAACTGCAGGCCCTGGGCTTGATGCTTTACTTCGCCTTCCGTTCTTGTCACCAGGAAATTTCTCCCGCAATCAAGACAGCGGCCCAAGCTTTCCTCCACGCGTTGGAGGTCGGCCAGGATTTGCGTCGAATCGTCCTCCCGCCAGCAATACCAGCGCACCGACTACCAATGATGATGCAGCATCACATCAAAGACTGTCCAGTCCATCCCGGAGATTTTCAGACGCTGGTAGTCGCGGCCCACCGTCATCGCTTCCTTCAGTCATTTCGGAAAGCCCTCCAGGGCCCCATCCACCTCCATCGACGCCAGCGGAACCGGGGTTCTCTGCGGTGTCATCGGGTGCTTCGACGCCAAGCCGAAGATTGTCCGCTGCGTCAGTGATGTCCCCTAATATTTTGCCACAACTTGATGAGCACCGTTCTATGCAACCTATGGTAGAGCCAGAGGACCCAATCCCGCCTCACACATCGCGCCAGCGTCGCCGAAGCGACTCCGAGTTTGCACGCCATCGCGAGCTCGGTTCTGGTGCAGTTCGGCGTAATGGTGTTGTAGAACCAGACAATCCGACCCCACCGGCCGGTAGAAGCTGGCTGATCTATGTGGTCGGAACTAATCTTTCAGAGAATCATCCTGCTTTTGCTACACCTAGTCTATTCACTGATGTGAGTGTTGAATGCATATACAACTACGACTTAAACTAGATTTTTTTTTTTGCTAACATTTGTGGTCAGAACCCAACTTATGAAGATATGATCTTGCTCTCGTCCCTTCTCGGCCCGGCAAAGCCACCTGTAGCTTCGCAGGAAGAGCTCAGTACTGCAGGCGGATTGTTTCGGCTCGTGGAATACGGCGGTTCTCTAGTTGCGGAGGAAGTGGATGGTGCTGGCACCATACAGATCCCCGACAGGGAGCGTTGTTTGATTTGTCTCAGTGACTATGAGGCTGCAGAGGAGCTGCGTCAGCTAGCCAAGTGCAAGCATCTCTATCACCGGGATTGTATCGACCAGGTATGCTCCGCTTTGTTTTACACACATTCCATTTGGTATCAGAGCTAACATTTGTTTTAGTGGTTGACAACGGGTCGCAATTCTTGCCCTCTCTGTCGCGGTCAGGGTGTAGCCGAAAAGCCCAACGCTGAACCTTCGTCAGATCCACAGAGCACAGCAGCTGCTTGATGCTCTGATCTCCTTTACGGCCGTTGCTTTCTGATACGCAGAGTTGAGTTTCTTTCTTTTTCTTTTTCGAAATTCATTTGAAGCAAAGTTTAGCATGGAGCGTCAAGCCTTAAATAAGTCTTTCTTCCCTTTTAGTTCATATTTTCTCTGCTTATGGATATCCATTTCTGTATCGCTTTTTGTGACGTGGTTCCTTTACTCTGGTTACGGCCATTTGGTCCGGGGATGTTGGTGAGACATGATCCGCAGGTAGAATGGTCTTCGGACAGTCTCATACCTTGCTGAAGTCTTGAGATGTCGCTGGGTCTGGCATATGAATATTGGAGATGACATGTGTGATGTATCTTTGGACATTAGGGTTTTAGGGGAACTGTATCATTTTCAGTTTAATACGTTCAATAGAGGTTATCAAACCGTTTCATGTCTCTCAAATGTCAATAGCAGTAGTAGAAGTACCTACTAAGAATACGTGCCTTGTTGCCCCGCATTCTCCGCCCACGAGTTGCTGACTCAGCCGAGGATGCCCCGCCTCAAGATTCATCCTGAACAAACTCCTTCATCGAGAAAAGCTAGGAATACAGGCTACAACCCACCACTCGCCTCTCCATTGACGGCTCCAATCGACTCATTGTCTAAGCAGGTACATTCCTATATCATCAAATTGGAGACTAACTAACTAACCACCAAGATCCAAGAGTACCTAACCAACTAAACCAACGGGGAAAAAAAAATTCAAAAAAATCCCACCACTTCCAACCAACCAACAAAAACAACAAAAAAGAAGAAAAGAAAAGAAAAATGTCCCCAATCCGCCTCACAGTCCTCATCTCAGGCTCAGGAACAAACCTCCAAGCCGTAATCGACAAAGCCCAAGCACAAGACCTCAACGTCCAAATCATCCGCGTCATCTCCAACCGCAAAGACGCCTTCGGTCTCGAGCGCGCCCACCGCGCAAACATCCCAACACACTACCACAACCTCGTGAAATACAAGAAACAGCATCCCGCGACACCCGAGGGCGTGCAGCGCGCAAGGGAGGAATACGATGCTGAACTGGCGCGGCTTGTGTTAGACGATAAGCCGGATTTGGTTGCTTGTTTGGGGTTTATGCATGTTCTTTCGCCGAGGTTTTTGGGGCCGTTGGAGGGGGAGAAGGTGAGGATTGTGAATTTGCATCCGGCATTGCCGGGGGAGTTCAATGGGGCGGTATGTTTTTTCTTTCTTTCTTTCTTTCTTATCTTTTTTCTCCCTTTCTTTTGTTTGGTTTCTGTGGGACGGGAGCTAATTGGGTTTTGGTAGAATGCGATTGAGCGTGCGCACCAGGCGTGGCTGGACAGGAAGATCGAGAAGACTGGGGTGATGATTCATAATGTGATTTCGGAGGTGGATATGGGGAAGCCGGTGCTTGTTCGGGAGATTTTCTTTGCCAAGGGGGTTGATGAGGATCTGCATGTTTTTGAGCAAAAGGTCCATGAGATTGAGTGGGGGGTTGTGATTGAGGGGATTCGGCTTGTTATTGAAGAGATTCGGGGGAGTCGGGATTCTTAGATGGCGATGCGTGTGCTGTGGTTATGATTTATGATTTTGTCGGGTCTCCTTTTACTATTTATTCTTGCTTGGAAAAAGAGCTATTAAAGGAGGGGTGGAAAAGCATCATGATGACTGATACCATTTTGTATAATAGGCAGTTGATATGTTATAGAGTACTATCCCTGGCTGCAATGGGTTGTGTTGTCCACTCCATAGTTGCTGTACGGAGAATCCCATATAATAGAACTATAACCGTATAGAAGCCAGAGCAACGATACTGGTATCGTTGTACTTGCGGGACAGAAATAAAGTATAACAACTTGAGCGACTGTGTGTTCTTTGTACCAGGGAAGGGGAGACATCTCCCATATCATTGATACTACAGAGTAGCGTAGTTGTATGTACGGAGGTAGTTCTCTCCATGGACATCTTCAGTTTCAGAATCCCGCCATCCCACAGCAAAATGCAAGTCAATACGCTAATAATACACCAATTTGGAACAACTTTCCCACTCGAGTCAGTGGCTTCACTAGTACAGTAGTATACTAGTTAGTAGTTGCCACGAGCCCAACAAGGCCAAATTCTCTTGTCGATCAGGAACATCTGTAAAACAGGCAGTGCCGAGATCCGGTGTTGAACTTGTTACACTGCAAGACACAGTCACCCAAAGGACCTGAAGTTGACTCACCGACAGATATTCAAAGGAATAATAATTCTGAAGTCTAGAGCCTAGACTAATACTAACACTAGTAGTAGGTAGTAACGTGTTCTTATTGTCTGGCTTAGATCTCCGATTGGAGGAGCTACCCCAACACCATCTTAATTGTGAGTGTCTAAGGATACGCTAGGATGCTTGAAGACATCATCTGCAAGATTGATAGTAATAATCCAGATTCCAGCGCCAGAGAAAGTCTTCTTCTGGCGGTCCAATTATTTCGCAGCTCCACAGCTGGATTTGATTACGATATCCTTATCCTACAGTACAATAAATCTTACCAAGGTAGTAGTAGTAGTAGTCCTATTGCACAGCAGTAGAAGTTGTATGAATTTCATGAATCGCTGTCTGGCCGAATCTCCGAATCTCCGAGGACTCTGACTCCGTACATCACGTATAGGAGTACCTATTCCGGACTGGACCAGGACTCCATAGCAGTTGCTGGGTAAACTGTGATTTGGCGCCGGCTGGAAAGAAGAAAGGAAAACACCCCCAGAATGGCCTTTTATTGCTCAAAGGAGGCATGTCTGTTCCCACCATCGCGCCTCCGTCCTAACCGGACTGGCCTTAGCTGCCCCTCTTTTACTGCACATTATTCATGTCCCGACAGCATTACATGATCCTAATTATACTATATTGCGTAGAGTCGTAGACTACAGTAGCGCAGCCCCGGACTCGGTGGGCGATGCTCTTGGATTTCCGAGTTCCCAGTTCTCGGTTCCCATTTCTGATGTTCTTATTTTCTTCTTTTGACTCCTCGACTGCTGTTTCCAGCAAGACCGAGTCCATATACTACTATTAGAGTAGAGCTGACCTGACTTCAAGTGAGACTCGAACCCCAGTAATTTACGAGCGACTGTATTTCCAAAAGATCGAGATAGGGTTGATCGGAAAATCCCCTAACAACTAAGAAACTAAGAGTCAAGCGTTGGAATAATAATAAGGAATATTAAGGATATCACCACCACTACTCTACTCCTCTCCTCCTCTACTCCTCTACTCAATAATAATAATAAGTAATAGTAATAATAGTATAATAGCAATAGTAATGGCGATAGGAATGCCTGGGAATCAGCCCGCGATTAAAAGCTTCCTCGGCCCCTGGACTTCTCACCGCGACCAAGTGATCCGCCTCTGGTGATGTCGACAACTCGTCCTCAATCCATAAGACTTTCTCTCCTCTCTCTCTCTCTCTCTCTCTCTCTTTCTTCCTCTTCTGTTTCTTCTTTCATTGCCTCATTAATCTTACCAACTTCGGCCTCTCCTCTCCTGTCGCCGGTCCAACGTCTCTCTCCCTCTTCCCCTCTTTTGCTTTATTCTTCAATCCTCTTACTATCCCACTTTACTCTTAGTTCCTTATAACTAAACTGGCCACCACTCCCTTCCCCCCAGCATAGGAGGATGCTCACCCATCTCCATTATCTCCTTCGCACCTCGAACTAATCCACGCCGCTTCTCCCGCCTCTCCTACCTAGCCTATGACGGCCTTCGACTTTCAAACTCTCTTTGTTTTTTGGCTGCAATTCAGCTCACCTCTCCCACCATGGCACATTCTTTCCCCCCATCCCAAACCCCCATGACGGGCTCTTTTCCAGCCTCCTTAAACCTCCAGGAGCCTTCCCCGCTCTCCGCATGCTCAATATTGGGGCCATCCCAATATCCAGAAAGTGTTGCGCTTTGGTACAATCCCCCTCTCCAACAGCAACAGCAACAGCAACAGCAACCACAACCACAACAGCCACCGCCGCCGCCGTCACAGATCTCGACGGTTCCACATACAACAGTGCCTCCCAAAACCCCCTCACTCCTTCAGCCACTGCCAGATCAGAAAAAGCACAAACGGACTCGAAGTGGCTGTTTCACTTGTCGATCTCGTCGCATCAAGTGCGACGAAACCCATCCAATTTGCGACCGATGTCGCAAAGGTAATCGGGATTGTGTGTATCCAAACACCTCTGGAACGGGCCACTCTTTAAAGGCTGGATCTCGTTCTGTGACAAAAGCCAAACCTCCTCGACCGCAGTCCTGTGGGAGTGATTCTTCGGGCCATGTTGAACTGGATGGAGTTCATTCCCTAGAGCCGATCCCGGATGAGGAGGAGGAGGAAGAAGAGGGAGAGGAGCACAGCTCGGGATTAACTACTCATCAATCGCCCCCCGTGGGGTCCGTCCTTCCCGGTAGATCTAAGCCAGAACTTGATAAAAAACAAAGTACCCAGTCTCTACGCCGGCGCAAAGCGAAGCAGCATAGTGGTGCAACCACCACCACCACCACCACCACCACCACCACGGATTTTGCGGTGTCTCGCAAAGAGAATAGTAGCTCACCTTCCACTGAGAGTTCGTCGAGATTTGAGTCATCAAGTGCACGATCGGGCAGCGTTGGATTTCCTTCCTCCGAGGACTCTCGGCCTCCCAATATAGCGCACCTACCAGATGATATCCGATTTTATCTCTCCTATCACCGGGACTTCATCAATTATCGGCACTACTTCATGGGATCTTCTAGTAGTAAATTTGTCCAACAGACAATAATCGAATTCGCTTTACAATACGAGCCTCTGCTCTACGCCGTCGTTGGGTTCAGCGCCTACCATCATACCGTCCAAACTGGCAACGAGAAGCTCTACTCTTTTCTGAAATATTACAACAAGGCGTTAAAGTTGTTGCGAAAGTCCCTGAGCTCGGGAGATCCCTATGCTGTGCCCACCTTGGTGACAGTGCTTGTGCTTGCTAATTTTGAGGTATGCCTGTTCATCTGTCCCGGAGTTTCTCTTTTACTTATATCTTTATTCGTTCTGTATTGTTTCCCTGGTTGCTAATGGGCTGTCTGCCGACATGTAGGAATTCATAGGCGACTGGGTCAATCTGATCGATCATCATCAAGCCGCCCATGTACTGATACGTGAACTTCTATCGCCCAAATCTGCAAGTTCCGACGAAACTCACAGACATATTTTCGTGTGGTATGCAAGATTTGACGTTGTAGCTGGAATCCTTGCGGGAAATGAGATGGTCTTGGGACGAGAATGGTACATTGCAAGAGAGGAATACGACGCTCAACAGGCAGCCAGTTACCCCGACGATGCGGGAAAACAGCTGGCTTTAGCATCGTCAATCAATCGTCGGTTTGGCCTTGAAATGGCATCATTATACGCCAAACTGTCTCGTGGCATGATCGGCTTTGATGATTTCATCGCCCAAAACGACCAGCTTGCTCTGTCTCTGGAACGCATAAAGTGTATCTTGGACAAGTTTGCTGACGCTGAATACACAGTTAGAAGCTATCCTCATCGGAAACCTCTAATAGAAGATGACATTGTGGATCCATATGTTCCTGGAGGATTACACTGCGGCCCACTTTGGGACGTCAATTTTGCTTGGATCGACTACTACTCCACGAAAGCCATGTTCAAATACCAGTCCCTCTTGTCCCTCAAAAAACCATCGATATTGGTAGAATTAGAAAATCTCTCCTTCGAGCAGTGCCGATTGATGGAGTCGGTCGATCGTTGGCCAGACACAGAACATGGCTACATGTTTGGGTTCAAAAACAGTATTGGAATGGCAGCAATGTTTCTTCCAAAAGATAATAAACATCTCATGTGGAGCAGGAGGAAGTTTGCTCTAATGGAGCGGAATGGGTGAGTCTCAAAAGGAACCGATCTGATAGAGAAAGCAAAAAATTTTTTTATTCGAGTCGTCCGATGCTAATGGATAAATTTTGGGTTTAAAGGTACGTCGTTGCGCCGAAATTTCGATCCTCACTTGCTGCTCTCTGGCAGCTGCCTGAAATCAATCACTGGTGGCTTCCCCACGATGAAGGGTATCCCCCCATTATCCGCGAAGTTCGTGCAATGACAGAAGAGCGTACGAACAACCCCCGAGACGGCTTCCGAGAAAGCGTGCGTGATATGAGGGCTCTATTCTGGAATATTAGCCTTGACGACACCGAGAGCGAGAACAGTCCATCCTCTGTTGGAACCGATGTAGCTCGTTCTACAAGCACGCAATAGGCTTATCCCTCATCGACCACTCATTTTTTTCACCGTCCGACAAGACCAGCATCGCATCGAGCTTTGATCCGTCCCTACACAACATTCTCTACGCTCCCTCCAACCCCAGAAGAGCTCGCCTCTCTATACTAAACACACGCGTCGCCAATATAATAACTAATCACCACGTCTCTACCCTCACTATTTTTTCATTTTATGATCGCGTAAGATACCTTTACTTGCAATAAGAGCAGGAACATACCACCATCCATCTTCATATTGGGGTTTTCCCTATACCCAGGGAAGGCGTGACAATCTCATGGCCTCTACATATACTATACCGTAGTTTTTGGAAGTTTCTGGTTCATTGCCCCCGTTGTTTGCCTTTCTCGGTCGCTTACTGCCTTCTCTCTGTATTCTTCTCCTGATGACCAACGCAATATACCCGCTCCATGTTTATCTATCTATACTATATACAATTCTTTTTGGGAATGATATCGATGACCCACTTGTTGGTATTCGAATTTTGAGACATGATACATTAACAGTAGTATTTACTATACCTCCGAACCTCATCCAGTTGGGTAAAAGATACTTGTATTCGCAGCTGTTCCAAATAACGGCTCAATGATTCCTCCAGGGAACCTCTTTGGCCAGGACGACCGTCTCTAACCCACCCGTTAATTCCCCAAGTTCATCTGCACCGTCCTCGTCCACCTCTCCCCATGGCAGAGAGTCTATGTCCACCTCCCACCCCAACAAACATCGTAACACCACTGCTGCCCCCGCCTTGCTCATCACAGAGTTCATTTCCTTGCATCGCTCGTCGCACACGCACTCCAGACAACCCTTGGGCGTGATACAGGCACAAGCCTCGATACGCGACACGGCCCGCCGAAGAAGCACATCAACAAATTCAAAGGCCTTCCGCGCAATCCCAGAGCCACAGGGACCGCCCTTGGCATCGTAAAAGGTCAGTCTTGCCGGTCGTTGACGAGCCGGTGGGCGAAGACGGGCAAGTATGTCCGCATGCACCTCCTCCTCCTCCTCCTCCTCCTCCTCCTGGTCCCCATTACGCCGTCCCTGGGGATTGCGTTCGACGACGGCGCGTCGCAGATTCTTCCCTAGCTCCTTTTTCGCAACCTTGCATTCCGTGCGGACGTCGCCGGGAGAGGATATCACGAAGCTAGGCAGGAGAGATAGGACGGCATGTTCGGCTGCGTGGATGGCGGCGGCGATGTTGAGGCGTCTGGATTTGAGGATGTCGAGGGCTCGCTTGGGTACGTCGAGCCACATACCCTTGGTGAGGATCTCGATGGGGGGGTTGTCCACGGAGACGGCATCGAGAATGCGGCCTCGTTTGTCGACTTTGAAAAAGCCGTAGACGACAGCGTGGATGCGCACGGAACCGAAAAAGGCGTTCGTCGCTGTGATATCTGCATTCCTCCCGGTGTTATTATCCTGGAATTGGGCGATCAGGCGCATATTCTCGATTTCAATGGGGTCGATGTCGGTGAAATCGCGTTGCATGGTGTTCCAGTCGACGTAGACACGGACAACTCGGGCAAAGAAGCGGTCCGGGTTCAGTTCCTTTACGAGGTATGTCTGGCCCTGGTGGAGGAATATGCCGCCCTCGTAGAGGGTGAAGAACGCGCGTGAGGCCTCGACCTCCTCTAGGACAAGATTGCGCGAATTAGTGGTGTCGATGACGGCGAAATGCTGGTCCTCTGTGTCGCGGATCGCGACGCATCGCGACGGGTTTGGGCGGAACCGCTCGTGGCAATGATAGAAGCCCATGGCGTCACGGACAAGTCGGGTCGCTGCGAACTCAGCCAGCTGGGGTCCGAAATAGATGTGGTCTTGGTCAGGTTGGATAGGCATCTCGAACGCGGCGCATTGAACATGTCCCTCTAGGACCAGTTCGTTAGTCAAATCAACCTGCAGCTCGCAGTTGGGTTTGGTGAAGAGCTCCTCGGGGTTTTTCATGTAGAATTGATCTGTCGGATACCTGTCGCCAACAAGGACGGAGAGAGAGTCCTTATTCCTCCGTCCGGCACGGCCGCTCTGTTGTCGGAGATTGGAGATCGAATAAGGAAATCCAAGCGTGATGACTGCGTCGAGAGACCCGATATCAACACCGAGCTCCAGCGCGTTAGTAGCCACGATACCTAGCAATTGGCCTTGGAACATCTCTGCTTCAATTTTTCTTCGGTCCTGTGGGCTGTACCCTCCCCTATATCCCATGATGAGCTTCCCAACCTCAGGCCGTTCGAGGCGCTGGCACTCATTCCGTACTGCCTGTAACAAGACCTCGCACAGCTTACGAATTCGGCAAAAGGCGATCACGCGGGCGCCTCGAAGGATCAATTGGCAGAAAAGCCGTGCCGTTTCCGCGATACTATCACCACGACCAGAAGTCGGGTCCCCTGGATCTTTGTACGGGGTGTTCCAGCAAAGGAATTCCTTGCGGCCACATGGGGAGCCATCAAAGTCGATCAGCTGGACATCCTCGACGCCAAAGATAGCCTTCATATGTTGTTCTGGGTTAGCCACAGTCGCAGAACAGGATATGAACTGGACGTGGCGGTTTCCAACTGCTGCACAGATACGGCGCAAACGACGCATGATGAATGCCACGTGTGATCCAAAAAGCCCGTTGTAGACATGCAGCTCGTCGACGACGACAAATTTCAGATTTTTGAGAAATGTTCGCCAGGAATCCTCCTGTGGTAAGATTGTAATGTGCAGCATATCGGGGTTTGTGAAGATTATTCGGGCCTCCTCGCGGATGAGATTGCGATTCGCCATGGGGGTGTCGCCGTCAAAGGTCTCAACCATCGTTCCCTGTAATCCATCCACGTACTGCAAGAGCTCTTGCATGCTGCGTCTCTGGTCTTGTGCAAGGGCCTTGGTTGGAAATATGTACATTCCTCTGCTATTGGGGTCCTTTTCTAGTTCATGTAGCATGGGGACCTGGTAGATTAACGACTTGCCGGAACTGGTGGAGGTCGACACGATGACATGTTCCCCGTCGTGTAAATGATTGATTGCCTCTGCCTGATGCGAATAGAACCGCGTTATGCTCTTTGTGTTGTATAAGGCATTCACTAGGTCCTGCGAAAGGGTAAATTTCAAATCCCCGTAGATTGCTGGTTGCGCATCAAAGGCCCTATGACCGTCAGGGACAATCTGGCCCGTATACCAATCCATTGCTCTGATCTCCTCGATAATCTGAGCCATTGTCTTACGCTCTTTAGGGATTGGTCCCGTTGGCTTCAGCAGCAGAGCCGCAACATCATCACCACCCAAAGGTACCGGTATCCAGGCATCCTTCTCTCTCTCCAACCGCTCCACCGCATCAACGCCCTCATCCTCACACCGAACCAAAAACGCATCCACCGCATCCGAAAACTTCCGGTTCCGCTTCTCAATCAGAGCAAGCATCTGCTTCTGACTATAAACCGGCATCTTCAAATCCTCATCCCTCAGCCTGCGCACAGGATTCGTCGACTCCCCAGTCCGCGGATGCTTCACCTCCCTCTTTAAATCCCCATCCACAAACTCAAACAGTAGCGCCTGCGTCATCTCCTCCCGCGCCTCACCACCTCCGTCCCGACCATATCCACTCAGCTCCTCCCTCTCCCCAGCAGTCATAACCTCCAACCTCGCCTCATCCACATACTCGAACCGCACAGCCCGCGGCACAAGAGCCCTCACCCGCGCAATATCTTCAACGGAAAGCTCCTCCCCTTCCTCCTCCTTTCCCTCCTTATCCTCTCTTCCCCTACCCCCAATCTGCGACTGTACTGCTTTCTTAATATTATCAAAGGTCGTCACAAAGTGCTTACGCGTGCAGCAGAAGGTATAAACGATATTCAGTGCCCTATGCGTCCGCGCAAGTTTGCTGAAGACTTCCGGCCACGGCGCAGACGGGGTACGTTTCTTCGCAGACGTAGATACACCCGTAGACTTTTTGCTTTTCTTTCGCGTTGTTGGGGAGGGCGTATTCTCTTCTGCGGCTCCGGTGGCATTTACCTCGGGAGGAGCGGTTGCTGTGCGGGTTTTGCCTCTCCTGCGTTTCTTCTGCGTCGGTTGTTCGGCGCATTGTTCGCTGGTGCATGGGTTGATATGTGTGGGTGCGTTTGTATATGTTGGCGCGTGTGGGTTTGATATAGGAGGGTGGTTTTCCTCGAGTTCATCGTGGGGTTGGGTTCCATTGTCTGTGTGGCCCGTAGGAGCAGTTCTCTGGTCCTTTGAGCTGGCCATTTGGATGGCCCATTGTGGATGTCCTGGCCGGGGAGGTTGATGAATATCTGGATGAGAGAAGGTGACAAGGAGAATCAGACGCGAGGTCACGTGAGGGATGGAGGAAGCTATATTACCAACTGTGGAATAGCGCCAACACTATCCTGACATCAGAGCTACGTTTATACGGATACATTCAAGAAAAAGAAGGAAATATATTCAGGCTAAATTCAAGTAAACAGTATTCAAGGAACATATGGAAGCTGTATAAATAGAATCGAAAAAAGAACAAGGGGAATTATGAAAAGGGGAAAAAAAGAAGAACTTATAGGCCCCCAGCCTGTGCCCTCCCATCAAGCATACTCCTCGGTCCCAATGCAAAGAAGCCAGCCAACCTCCATTTCCAGGTTTCACCCCAAAAGAAATATGAAATTTTCAAACAATTTTCGGGTATTTCGGTTTATATTGTCAGCTTATAGCTCCTGTAGCAGGTCCTGAAGTACGCGGTAAAGCTCCTTGGCATGGTCCTCGCTTCCCGTCTATTGGATGAAGTTAGTGACTGCTTTTTGCTCAGTGCATAGATAATTTCGAGGAAAGAGGGGGAAACATACCCGAAGAAGAACGGGAACTGTGCGGTTGTTCTCTAAGCATGCCAGGTGAATCTGCTTAGATTTCGGTTCATTGCCCGAGGGATCCCCAACCTTCATACCCTTGAAGAGGGGAGTATTCAGCATAACTCGAAGCACTCCATCAGCCCGCATAATCATACGGGCCATTTTTTTGTCTTCTACTCCATCCGTAACCTTAATATTGACTTTGAATGTGCCAACACCACGCTCCTTCCACTCCTTGTCGGAGAATTGGAACATTTTGGCTTTGCAGCTAAAGTATGTCTTCTCCTCCTCTTCGCCTGTCTCAACTGTTGGGGAGAAGATCCGGATTAGCGCTGATTCTTAATACTTGAAATGGAAAGAAATAGGAGAAAGCTTACGTGGCCGTTCAAAGAATCTCTCATCAGTCTTGTCCTCTGCAAACTCCGCAGGGCCAGCTTCCTCGACATCCTCTTTATTGTCCTCGCCATCTGAATCGTCCTCGGCAGCTCCGAATGCTTTCGAGCTAGAGCTTCCCAAGAGGCTGGCTCCACTTGGTGAAGCAAAGCTTGTCAAACCACCGCCCGAGCTACCTGCCCCAAAGCCACCACTGAACCCTGAAAATCCGGAACCTAGAGCCGCGAATCCAGATGGTTTGGACGCGCCTGCAAACCCAGTAGATGCAGGTTTTTCTGTCTCTGTAGAAGTCGAGGTCGCCGACGATTTGAATACGGAAGCAGTGGAGCCGCCCAGAGAACCAAACGGGGATTGTTCTGAGCCGGAGAAGGCGGCTAGGCTTGACGCGGCAAAAGCAGAAGAGGATGTCGTCGGCTTTGCGTCTGACTGCGATTCTGTGGTTGTAGCGGTGCCTAGTGATCCAAAAGGAGACACAGAAGAAGTATTTGCGAATGCACTCGGAACGGGAGCCTATAAAGCTTGTCAGATAAAACCCCCCAAATGTATCCTTAAATTCGATATGCGTACTGCGTCACGTTCCTGGGAGTCATCCCGGTGTCGCTTCTTTTCAGGTTGCCCTTCCGCAGCGGACTTCTCATCCAATGCGCCACTCTCCGAAACAGCTTTAGATCCCGACTTCGTCGCCACATCTTCGGCTTTCGCGTTGTCCTTGTCGAGCTGGTCTCTGCTTCTCTTCTTCTTCAAACCCAAGACATTTCCTAATTGAGCATCGTCAGTTTTCATCGGGGTGTCCTCGGTACTCGAATCGCGAGATCGCTTCCGTCTATGGCCAAGCTCGTCTTCGTTCTTCCCCGGCTGCTCTTCGTCGAATGATCGTTTTCTGCCTCGACTACTCTCCCTGCTAGATTCACCATCCTGCACTTCATCCACAGATTTCGTGTCCGTGGAACCAGCAGGGGCCGAAGTAATAGATGTTTCCTTTAATTTGTTTCGAACAGGACGCTCGCCTCCATCGTTATCGGACAGCTGAGAATCATCGGCCGCAGTTTCTGTTACTTGACCGCAGATATTAGTGATGGGCTATTCGTTTGCTACAGACACCCACAGCCTATAAGGCTTTCTAATCGCTTGACTGTAGGGGGGCAAGAAAGACCAAGAGAGGGCACATACCTTGAGAATCCAATGCCCCATTCCGCACTTCTTCTGTAGTCACGATAAGCCCACGTCAGTACACTCCGATTCAAGAAACCTCGTAGTCACACCAACAAAAAGAGTAGGCGAGGAAACAACATACTCTCCAGTTCACCATCCTGCCGAGAGTGCGATGCCATGGCGAATACTCAAATTATTTCCTCAGTCGACTCTGAACAACAGCAAAAAGTAGGTGGCGAGAAAATGCTGTCGCAGATAGTTTATCCTATGCACAGATAGTAGCTGGGCTTTTCAAGCGTCGGCACCCAGTGTCGGCAATGTAACAAGGCAAAACCTGTCCGTGTTAGGGGCATTGAATCGTTAGCTCATTGAACTTAAACCAGACTATTCCCTTCGAAGTACGGAGGGAAAACAGCTCCGATCAAATAATAATATAGCCATAAAGGGATGAACCCCCGTGAAGAAAGTGAAGAAAGCGTCGCAAAGCTTCCACTCAGAGGCTTAATATGAAGCTTCCGTTTGCACATGGGAAGAACACAAACAATGCTCTTACCTATGCAGTGGTCTCGGGTATAAAAAAAAGATAGTCTTATTCGCGGGTCAAGCGAAGCGATAAAATATTAGGAGCGCTAATTATCCAGTCTCCGACAGATAAAATATGAGGTTGACAATGGTGGTGGGATGAGAAACGCAGAGCTCAGCGGCAAACAAAACAGCAGGTTCCGTACGACCCAGAGGTAGGGAGGGTTCTGGGGATCACCGAAGAAGAGATGGGATCACTCTCGAGGGATGGAAGTTAGTGTCTAAACTGACGAAACGTTAGGGTAAGAAAGACAGCAGACGAGGTCGGATGGGAGAGGAGGCCCGCGAGAGTGAAGATACCTGACCAGCAAACGACTGCTGTGTTGTCGCTGGTCGGAACTGGCTGTCACCCGGTCACCGCTCACTCCGCCCCGCGCAGAGAATAATAAAACGGTCTTTGTTACGCTGCTCCCAACTAATTATCAAAGGGGAAGGCATTTGTGCCATTGGATATCTTGGTACACCCAGAATTCTAATACATAAAGAATGCAGTAAAAGAAAAAAGAAGAAGGAGGAGGAAAAAAAGAAAAGAAAAAAGATGCTGCAATTGCATTGACATGATATGACACTCTCCACTCACTCGTCCTCTCAAGCTTTTCCAGTCACCCACTCACCACCACTACACGGTATGTGCCATTAGCTAATGAAGCAAAGGCATCCGATAGCAATATAGAAAACAAACAGCGG
Source organism: Aspergillus funiculosus (assembly GCA_027569145.1). Classification (NCBI taxonomy): domain Eukaryota; kingdom Fungi; phylum Ascomycota; class Eurotiomycetes; order Eurotiales; family Aspergillaceae; genus Aspergillus; species Aspergillus funiculosus. The sequence continues at coordinate 223,247 of JAPDEN010000010.1, forward strand.
GTAGACCGCAATGCCCACCCGGTTTCGCAAGACCCCCGAGCCACCGAGGATGCTCACTCCTGCCGCCAAAGACCATGCGATCAAGACCAAATAGACTGGTATCCGCGCAATTGTTGGAAGGCCAACTGCACTAAGCAGGGCAGCGATAACGAGAGGGAAGAGCGTGTATCCGATAATACAGACCGACTGGAAGAACGAGCTAGTTTCAACAATGTCAGTTTAGGAGCACATACCTCTCAACGGCATGAAGGATGAAGAGAGAGAGAGAGAGAACAAACGTACATATTTCCGCCTAGTAGTTTGATTTGCAACGTGACCACAGCTTCTCCAATCCACACGAGGGAGAAAACACCCGAGAAAACCAAATCAGCCTGGTCGCCCTTGGCCATAGACAGGAACATGCTCAATAGCAAGCAGAAGATAAGCGGACCCCTAAGCGCAAACACCCATCGCAGTCAGTAAGAACGTCCTCATGATTATCCTACCACTTGTGTTTCGCAATGTAAAGAGTTTGCTTGGAACGTCTTTCGTTTTTGGATCAGACTCACCAAAGATCCCAATCGCGCAGACCCTCGCTCATGCCACCTTGCAGGACCACATCAGCATCCGGCCAGCGGCCCAGGATATCCCTAACACCACCCCCAAACCCAGTGGCCTCTCCCCGTTCCGCAGCGCCGATACCTCCGCCACCGCGTTGCAACATACCACCGATCAAGTACTTAGGCCACAACACCTGGCGCATCTTCTCCCAGACAGCCAAAAGGTCCCTGGAGAGTGTCTGCCAAACACTCTCATCGATGGTGTTTTGTGCGGCGTGCCGGTCCTCGCCGGGAATTCTGGATGCCAAATAGTTGCCGGATAGGTTATCACCACGGGAGCTCGAAGATTCCGGCTGGATGTTACCCCTTAGGGGTGTCGTATCTGTATCATGTAGCGGGTCATCGGCTTCGATAGCTATATAAAAAGGGAGGAGACAAAAAGTCAGCAATGCTTAAAGGCGACGAGCAATAAACAACCAAATAAACCAAACAGACTGGGTTGCAATCGCGGTCGGGAGGAATTGTCGGAGTACATATATATGTATATATATGTGTGTATTAGGAGCAGACAAACTCACCATCATCAGCTTCAATTACCCCGTCATCCAATATAGACTCATCATCGCGTAAATCGTCGTGTGTGTAGTATGGCGTTGAGCTGGCCATGGCTGCCTTGTATGGAACGTGCTCAGCTTTCGGCTCCGTTGGGGAGTAGGCAGGATTTCGCAGGGTACTTGTTGACGACCACCAAGGCGCATAACCCGTCCGGCGTTGGGCTCTCGCAATATCCAGTAGCTACTGTAGTACACAGAATGGGAGAGAACAGAATAATAACAAGACGCTTGAGCTTCTCCCTCGTGCTGTTCGTGTTGGTTCTGCCTGTCTTCCAGAGAGGCTAGAGTGGCATTCCACCCCCATTATTACGTACGCGGCATCTGCGGGCCGAAAGGGGCAGGCGGAACGTGCCTCAGGCAGATCATCATTATCATCATCATAATACTTTAGTTAAGAAGTGCCATCAAAATAAGAAGACCATGGGAACGCAGATGAAGAGTGAATGCCTATGTATTTTTGGGGTGAAATTTCTGATATATATACAGCGGATAGCCAAACCCTCCTTGACCCAATTGCGCCACAGTACGACTATTATACATGGAAATAAAAGGAGCTGTGATCTATACCAACGCCACAATATGCATGCAAGAGATAGCGATAATGCAAATCCAGAGTAGATATAGAGTTAGATATATGCGATAACGTTGTTTTGTACAAGTGCTTCAGTTCTCGCTGTCTTCAACTTCAACCCTAGAGCCCCTCCGTTGTCTGAATTGGAGAATCTGGTCGGGAGTCGGAGAAACCAAGGAGGTCTTGTACTTCTCAATAACTTCCGGTTTCGAATATTTTCGCAAGTCCTTGGACTCTTCTTCAAACTGCTGGCGGGCCTTTTTGGAGAGCTGGTTATTGTCTGCTTTGCAGATTGAGTCGATCAGCATTCTCATTCGTGTCAGCGCCTTCAACGCAACGGCACCGGGAACTTTGTCCCGGTCGCTTCTCTTCTTCAGGGGACCCTTAGGTAGAGCTCGGGAGACATGGCCATGCTCCATGGCTTCATTGAGCTTGGAGACGAGAGGTCGTAGGTTCTCCACCGCCGCCGTCAGCAAGCCCAGTTGCAACTCCCGACCCAGGGCTCCAAGATTGTTGGGTGAGCGTTTCCGGTCAACCTCCAGGCCATTGAGCGACATAAGGTGCTGAGGGTTATCTTCAAGTAGCTGAATGAGATCGAAATAGCCCTCTAGTGCACGAGGATCGGGGATCACAAGAGCCGAATCCATAGTCTTCAGGAGTTCGTTGGCGTTCTTTAGGACATTTATGTTCTTGCGGTCACGACGACAGCAGCTCAACGCGATATGGAACGTTCTCCCGTCTGCTTTACCAACCGGTAGCATCTGGTCGCGTACGACTTCAACTGTAGCACGGCTAGACCTACCGCGACGGAGAAGACGTAGATACTGGTGGAAGGATCCCGCGTCTGGTGTGATCCGATATCCGTGATCTTCTTGTGTAAGATGCCGCCAGTAAGCCCCTCCGACGGAGAATGCCTGGTTCATTACAAGACATGTCTCCAGGATCATCGACAACTCCCTATTCCCAAGGGCAATATATGATGGAGCTGGGGCCTGATCACTCAATACCTCCAACTTTGTGGTTGGGGGGGTGTCGGCTGGAACAACTGGGTTGAAAAGCTTCTCAAAGTTTTCGACTTCTCCTTCCTCATCCTCCTCCTCTTTTTCAATCGTCTCGGACTCACCCTCCGATGGCTGATATAATCTTCCTCCCTCATCCACAAAGGGGACATCCTCAATTCCCTCTCTTTCATGCAGAGAGTTCCTCCTGGAGGTCGGCCTCACTGAACGCCGCGAAACATCTGGTGAGGGTTCTCTCATGAGAATAGGAATGCCAGTTGTTTGACGATATAGTGCGAACACTTCGTAAAAATGGCGATCGCCGGTTCCCTCCAAGAGAACTCCCGCCATTGCACTCACAAGGGTGTTGTCCAGAGAAAGCTGTCCCCTTTTCCACCTATACACGATATCAGACCATATTCTCTTTCCCTCTGTGACACAAAGGGCTTTCCTAGAGAAACTCTTTTCAGCCTCATGTGGCTCCAAGGCAGCTAGATCACGCTGAGTCGACTCCCTAATGGCCTTCAGGATTGTAGTATATGTGACCGAATCTGGCGATTCCGGTCCATCCTCGGGCAACTCTCCAGCAATCTCCCACAACGTGTCCATGTCACCATGATGCGCACAAACATTCAGCATTGCATTACTGTGGATAATCTGAGGTTTGACGGGCGAATTAGCCGCAAAGAGAGATCTGTATATCGATCGTGCCGTGTTCACAGGGTTAAGTCCCGAGAATTTCCCGGCTTTAGTCAGTCCATTCAACATGATAGTGTACGTCCTCGAATTGGGTTTTCGGCCTCGTTTTTTCATCTGTTTAAAAAAAAAGAGGAATCAGCAAAACCAAAAGTCAAGAAGAAGAAGAAGAAGAAGAAGAAGAAGAAGAAGAAGAAGAAGAAGAAATCAGAGAAAACTCACATCATTATAGAATTTAAAAGCCGCTCGCGGATTTCTCCTATTCATGCAATACTCCAAAAGATGATTCCAAGCCACCGAGCACTCCATCTGCTCCTTCTGCGCAGTGCGAACAATCTCCGCTGCAAGAGCCACATCCCCAGCACCCAACAACCTCCCAACACGATCCGCCAGCGCACGGGGATCCTTCAGCCACTTCAATTCCAACTCAACTACCTTATGCGAGACTCTACTGCCCTCTCCATCACCCCGCGGCGTTCCGCCGATAGCAGCACGTAGGATAGGGTCCTCATTTTCTCTCTTGTACTTGGATTGTCGCGGCGTAGCAGGGGCCAGCACAGGCTCCGTGTGCACCGGAACAGTGGTGGACAGTTCTTCGCCTTCAGAGCCAATTTCCTGGTCACCAGGGTTATTTGAGTATGCCCTTGCGCCAGCGGGTATCTTCCGCGTGAGGAATGATTCTAGGACTTGTAGACGCGGTGCGACAGAGAGCCTCTGTGGAGCCCTGGCCCACGAGGAGCTCAGAGGGACCCTCAATGCCATGCTTCTCTCAAACTTCGTTCGAAGAGCGGTGGCATAGCTGCGGCGGAGCATCTACTCTCACGGGGAATTGATTTCTTCCGGGATTATAACCTAGGTAGATCCCCCCGTATGATATTTTCCCTGGCGATGCTCCGTCCGTCTTGGTGTTGGATGCTTCGGTTTGGGGTAGTCGGGTTTGGGTGCGCACTGACTCGAGAAAAGTAATTCGGGGGAGACAATGGTAGGATAGAAACCTCTAGTCAATGCAAAGGTCTGATATGGGTTTTGAGGGGCCTATTTGGGAGATATTCAGCCCAAATTCGATGTCCTGGAGAAAGAGAAAAATGTCTGATCGCGACGACGCTCAAAATGGCCGCTAGCGCAGGACAGTGTCATGTCCGCTGCTTTGGCACTGGCACGTGACTTCGCCATATTACAGCAGATCATGAGAGAGCAGCGAGGGTTCGTATATTTATTCGCAGGAGAAGAGCGGTATATACCTAGGAATCTCATAAGCACTGGGCACTAATAGTTGGCACCTAATTGCTCCACTAGTGAGCATCCCCCAGAGTCTACCATTGCATGATACCATCCCCGTAGTCCGCAAATGACCACATCAATATCAGCGGATCCCAAAATACCAATATGAGTCCATTCCGGTATACATCTGAGGTTCCTCTCCAGAGTCCAAAGCTATACACTCATCAATAATTTAAGCCTACGAAAGAACACTCGACATACTACCCCATACAACGAGTAGACCTCTAGGAGTGCGTATCCATTTAGGATAGTAACTCCGCTCCGCTCTCTGGCTCGGGCACGTGATGACCTCCCAAACGACTTTATTCCAGCACAGCAGGCAAAATAGTCAAATCCACCAGAAGTGAAGGACAAGCTCTGAACTACCACAGTCTACCATGGCCGTCCTACTAGCATGCGGTCCAAGTATAAATGTTCTGTTGACTGCAAGCCTCTTCAATACAACTAGTAACAAACCTGACCTAGTAGTAGTACAGGGACCATGGACAAACTAGACGCACTGGCTACTACTAGTACTAGTCCATCCGCTAGTCAACCAGAACCATTTGAATCTTATTCGAGATCGGATCTCATTCCAGGACAGGATAACTATTTAGTTAGTTACTGACTAAATAACTAACTAGTAACTAATACCTAGGTACCTGGTACTATTTATTTTTGGGGTTTGCGGGCCCTAAAAAACCACCACCGGAAACTATAGATAACTTTAAAAAGACACAACACTAGAAGTTTGTTTCCCTGGGGAAAATACAGCTTGAGAAGGCGTCTTTGTATATACATCTAAATATGCATGAGCAGTTCACTCTGCAAATCCCTGCATATATTAGTCTGGTTACTGGTACTAGTACTACTGCTACTCGTAGCCGTGCCTACATACAACATAATGTATGTATGTATGTATGTATGTATGTATGTATGTATGTATGTATGTTCAGACCTTGTGCTACATCATAGTACTTACTACTAGTACTATAGACTAGTGACTGCATACCCAAGTCGTGCCGCTAATGCTGATAATGCATTATTTAGAGTTCTCGAAATTTTCCTAGTCGCTGGACAAAAGACAGGACGAGACTAGAGCTAAGCTGCTGTCAAAAACACGCCTGCAGTAATGCTAATGCAGGAACTTCCATGCTTTAGCGACACCACCCCAGAATCAGATAAATGTAATACTAGTTATTAGTGAATAATCATAGAAAGCATGGGAACCTAAGAGATTACCGCTCATTTAACATATTACCCTAAAACTAGCTTTCGCAGATCCTTGTGATTTCTACCACTATGCAACAGAAGGTAATCCAAGAAAAATATGGACAGGGAGATGGGTCTGGATACGAACAAGGAGATCTGAGGACAGGAAACTCTGGCCACCAGAAAACGTGTTCAGAACATGTGCACAAAAGAAAAAAAAAAAAAAGAGGAAAGGGGAATAAGCATATTGCACACTTTCGGGGACCAACCCCTAGGGTAACGTAAATTTAGTCGAGTCATGGATAGAGTAAAGGGATTTGAGAAACACGCACATAAACAACAAGGCAGGGAAGTAATCCACATACAGTAAAAGAGAACTCGATAGAATCAGAATCGCATAATTCACAGTGTGAAAAGAGAAAAGCATAGCGAATGCAGATTGCCCCGCCAGACATCCCAAATCAATCCCATAGCCAAACATGCGCAGAGGGAACAGAAAACAGTGCCAAGTCCCCTTGAGTAGAGGCATTTGTTCCCTTTTTTTCTCATGCGACGATCTAGTTCAACAAAAAGGAAAAGAAAAAAAAGAAACAAAAAAGAAGGGGGAAACATCACTAGGAAAGGAGCATGAGTCGCAAGGCCACTCTTTTGACTGGAGCAATCAAGGCCAATAATGGTATCATGTGCGCAAGACTTTAAGAAATTAGACTCGAAGATGGCGGTATGGGATTAGGAGAAGTGGTTATTAGAACATGCAACCTAAACAAACGGAAGAGGGACATCTATTGCGGGTAGCTGGTCGATTGGGTTTCTGCGAAGCCATCATCGATCAGCTACGAACCGTATAGCAATAGACCCAAGGATCATCTTTGTGACTGTGCATTTTCCTTTTTTTCTGAGCATTTTTTTTCAATGGTTGTCTTTTTCTCTTTCACAGACACATAGAAATTTCGAGATCCTTCATGGCCCGGCCCTGACCAACAATGGAAACATAACAAAGGGCTGGCTACTTACGTTGCTGATACACTTGACCGCTCTGCCCGTAGGGGGAGTGAGGGTAGTTCGGGGGATATGCCATTTGTCCGTTTCCCTGGTAAACCATGCCACCAGCACCAGCGCCGTACTGACCAGGAACTTGGCCATCGGCTGGTTGGTAGCCAATTGGAGGCAACTGGGGGCGGACACCACCAGGATAGGCAGGAGGTTGACCAGCTTGTCCAGGATCCGCAGGATTGGGTGCATCAACCTGGTTAGCTTGGGCGGCCTGCGCAGCTGCAGCACGTTCGCGCTCTTCAGCAGCCTTGCGCTGGGCCTCTTCCTCCTTCTTCCGGGCCTTCCATTCTTTGCGAATTTCCTTAAATTCTATCATATACCAGTTAGCATAAGTGTGCAGTCACAAAACCGTGGTAGAACTGGCGTAGGATGGATATATCCACAACAAGCTCTCGCGCTACTGCGATCCGCCACGCTAAAGCTGTGTAACTCGACTAGCGTGCGCGGGTGCCGCACTAGCCACCCGAAGACAGCTGCAACAAGGCAGGAAAGAAGAGAAATCTCAAGGACATGAAGGTGAGGGAAGAGGGCGAGTAAGAACGGTAATAATATTCAATTTCCACTCACCTTCGGGGGTCCGCTTAGCTCCATGAGACTGCATTGTAACATGGGCATTCAGGTGGTTGAGAGTTCCGTATGCCTTCTCACAGCCATTCCATCCACACTTGTACATACGTTCGATTTCCTCATACCGGCGACGGGGTCGCTTGTGCTGTTGGGCACCGGGAATTGGAACAAACGAATAAACCTAAGAAATCAAAAAATGAGCTTCTGAATAATTGAACACAAAACACAGATGAAATAGCGCGCCCGCTTCCCCTTTGCGCCCCTATGCGGGAACCCCCCCTCGACAGGCTAAGCCTGGCCTGGGGGTGTTCTTTTTAGGGAGAAAGAGAGAAGGGGCGTCCCAAGACAACAATAATCGCAATCGCGCAGCCTTTGGAAACAAACGCCAAAATCATCAAAGACATACCTGGCCAGGGCGCGGCCCTGCGGTCGCAGCAGGGGAGGCGGGACCAACCGTTGTGGCAGGAGTGGCGTATGGCCCAGGTAGACCGTGTTGATGCTGTCCATACCCATGTGACCATTCTGGACGCGCATACATTTGTGGGGGCGGCGGAGGAGGATGGCCTTGATACTGAGCCATATCATGGCTCTGAGGCTGATAAGGCGAGTACGGAGGAGGGTAGGTGGGGCTAGAGGCTGCGATTGAGGGATCTATAGGAACGTCCGCGTCAGACTTCACGATCGAGTGATTGCGATGGCCATTGTGTTGCCCATCATTGAGGGTGTTCATGGACGGACTTGTTGCTTGAGCCATACCTGCCGCACCACCGGCTTGGGTGTTCGGCGCGTGATGGTACTGAGGTGGGCGGGCCAGGTACTCGGGGTAAGCAGGTGAGCGCGCGGCAGCGGGAGGTTGATTCAGACCGTAGTCTGACTGTGGCGTGTTGGAGGACGAAATGTTGGCGGCGGGGCGGACTTCAGACTGGGGCGTGTACTGAGGATTGGAACGAACCTCGGGTTGAGGGGTGTATTGAGCAGTGGCAGCAGCAGAGGCTTGGTCTGCAGCTGGGAGTTCAGAATGTGTGGTGGCAGACGGTGGATATGGAAAGTGCGAACCTGACTGCGCGTACTCGGAAGCAGGTCTGTTGTCCATATAATACACAAGTCGCCGCTACTGGAAGAATATCCCTGGCGATCCTCCAAGCTAATGTTTCGCGTGCCTGTTTAATACACACGCGTCGGGAGGACACAATGAGCTTTGTGGACGTAACAAAAAAAAAAAGAGCAAGGTATGCCGAAGCGATAAGTATAGAAATGGGGGGAGAGGATTGGTTTTGGGGGGGGGGAAAGAGATCCTAGTGTGATCCGTGGCGAAATCTCTTGGAGATCCCCTCTTCGTAGGAACGTACTTAGTATTTAGTGGAAATTGGACAGTAGGAGGAAGATGAGAGAAGCCAGGACCAAAAACAACCACAGGACTCGACCAGGTCGCTGCACGTTCACAATCAGGGTTGGTTGATGGAGAGGAAGAGGAGGTGAAGAGGAAAAAATAAAGAAAGGATCGACGCGTAATTATGTCGCGAAGCAAAGAGTGTCATCCACTCTCCAACACACACGCGCACACACACACCAAGAGAGAGAGACAGAGAGAGAGTAATTAAAAATTACCAACGTCGGGGACGGAGGGTAACAATAATACTCTGTAGAAAATGGAAAATGAAGGTTATGTAGTTTTGGAGTCAGGTGCAGCGTTGGATCGCGATGCTTAATCGCTTAGTCGCCTCTTAGGGTGACGGAGAATGGCCTTGCAGGTGGCGGTAGGCACGACAGCACGAGGGGATCCAGCGGGAGGAAGGGCAAAAAAAAATAAAAGGGACGGACGATGCTCTGAGCTCGGGCAGGCCTGGGACACCTGAGGGTTTAGAAAACAGCCAGACAGAACCACGAAAGCGTTAAAAAAATAAAATAGTAGAATAATATCAACAAAAAGATTATACGAAGGACAAACTAAAGCAAAATAAAAATCCACCAGCGCGAAATAGTGATAGCGTAGGAGACGATGCCTCGAGCCAAGTGGCGACACAGTAGCACAAATCACCCTACTAAACGAGACGGAGGGAAATAGTTTTGACTCGACCCGGAAAAACCAGACCAGGGCAGAGGCGGGTCTAAAAAGGCTTCAGGAAACGAGCAGGAAACAGAGGAGAGGCTTCTCGGGAGAAGAGAAAACACAGCTTGGAGCACCTCGTGGGATCCGAGGATGTGGTGGAGCGCGCGTGGGGCCTGTAATTTTCGTTCTATGGAAAAAGGGAGATGGAGGCAAAGAATCATGAAATAATAATAAAAATGTTTTCTTTTTTCAAGAAAAAAGAAAGGGAAGAAAGGGAAAAAGGAACTGGAACTTGAAGAGGAAGCAGATGATGGAAAGGTAAGACAGCGTAATAGTAATACCAGACAACTTGGATAATGGTGAAGGGGGGGCGATTTCGGTAAGGCCACGGTAACTTATGAGTGTACTCTGTAGGTACTGGAGGGGCTGCCCGGAGGATTACTTTCTATTTGCTCGTTTTGCTGGGTCGCTGGCTCGCTGGAGCGGAGAGATGTCGCTTTGTGGTGACGGGCTCCGTTCAATGTCAGTATCATGGCCCACTTTTCCTTGATGAAAGTGGTGCTACCTTACTAGTATCAGGACCCAAGTTGGAAGAGCTGTAATAATACAGAATATTAAATACCAGTTACTCTGTAATACAAGAGTCCCTCTTAATCAATCTCTCTTGAGGATATTTCCCTCCTTTCCCCCCTCCCCTTCCCCTCACTCTGTTCAGTGATTTTTGTCCCGGCTAAGCTTTCCTTGTCTGGGTTGTCCTCCTACTCTACTCCGGAGTACTCTTGTATCTTTTTTTTAATACTTATTATTTTCTTTGGTTATTATTGATTTTTTATTATTTTTACTTTGATTTCTTTCCCAATAATCCCCCTCCTTCAAGTGCGGCACACTCCTCCGCGGAAAGTGGCGACATCAGCAAATTATTATTGTTCTCCAACACCCCTTTTCCCTGGGAGAGGAGGAAAATCCCTCGTTTTCTCCCTCTCTCTTTTTTCCGCCCGGTGTGGTGGTTGTGGTGGTTCCGAACGGAGATTTCAAGTCAGAAGTATGAAGTTGAAAATAGCTTGATGATAGCACAAAATAGTGGTAGGGATTTAGAGCTTGGATGGTCTACCCGCGATTTGGGCCGGACGGTGCGCTTGTCAACTCTTCGAAGCTGGCCACTGCGAGACTTGTTGTGAACCTAGCGTCTACTACCACTACTACAACTACCTTAGTATACCCGTGGACACTATCCAAGATCGTTGGCCAACGTTCTGACGTCGTACGTAGGTAATCGGGGCCTAGCGGGCACATGAAGATAGGCTAGGTTGTAGCAGTAGTACCATGTATGGCGTGCCCGAGAAACGGCTTGAACGACTAAGAGTACAGTAGGGGGAACGCTAGATAGCGGCGAGGCTAGTGGGAAAGAGGGTGTAGTGCAAGTCGGGGGTAAGTGACGAGCGCGTGCAGGGCCCGTATTAGTGGTGGTGGAGGCTGACAGAGCAAAGTTCAAGAAATGGTTACTCGCAACTGGCGTGTCCTCTGTAAGACGGATTATGCAAGAATCCTAATTAATCAGTATACTAATATACCATATATTTAGGTGCCTTGGAAAAAGCGGTAAATAATATTAATAATGATCATGAAGGGATACCGGAGGAAGAGGAGGAGCAAATCATTCGGGGGGGAACTCGCATAAAAAATTGATAATAATAACAACAATAATAATAATAATAATGATTATCATTATCATTATTAGGTATTATTACAAAAATGATAGAAAGAGAATGGCCGTTGGGTGATGTCGGTGATAAATGGGTTGAGTGTGGATCTGGAGACGGCATCTACTGGTTCGGTCCTCCTGCCTACGACCGGTGGAAACTGGAAAAGGAGAGAGAACCAGGAGGAGAGATGAGGTGCTGGAACATGCGTTGTCGGCCATCCGCTGCTCAAGGATGGTTTCAGGAGCTTCCCTAACTTCATCTCCAAGCGAGCATCCAGGATTACTATACGATTGCCAATGAGGGTGGTTTTGACGGTGGAGATAGATTCAAAAGGCACTTTGTACCTACACTGGAATTACTACTGCCTAGTTAAATAATGCCATAATACTTCATGTTGCTGTCAAGGATACAACAAGGATCTCTAAGTTCCAACCTTTCCTCTGTAAAAACTCGGTAAACGCAATACATGGGGCTAGTGCCCTTTTGCTCAAGTCAGGAACGCGTTGGTGGGGAACACGAGGATTTCAAACCAATAAATATCCTGGAAGAATGGGCCCTTCGGGCAAATTAAGTTTCTTGCTACCGGTACCTCGAAGAAGAAGTAACTTGAAGTACTGACCATGTACTAGTATTTTACCAGCTTAACTATAAACATGCGCAAAATCAGGGAACCTAACATATTACCCATAACTTCAAAATCATATACTAAAAAAAGATCCTAAAAATAATGAGAACTACAAAGCATTACTTGAAGAACGAACAGGTTGATCCAAAGTCTACAGGCCACTCTACTAGTATAGTAGTACTTACATTCTGGTTAAAACTTCCCGTAGGAGTCATTACTGCGGATTACAGAGTATATACCGGTTATACTGGTAATAATGGGGTTAGAGGAAGGTGAAATGCAAGTCGGGGTTCTCGGCCATGATAAGAACATTTGGAGGAAGAGAATAAAGGGGAAACCAGAGAAAAGAAAAGCAATACTGAGTGGAATTGGAAAAGCAGGCGCTGGCTGAAACCCCCCAATTGGCCATCAGATAATCATAGAGGAGACGGGAGAGAGAGGTCGGGGGAATTGAGTACTGTCAAGCACTGAGTGGACGGTATTCAGGAATAAAGTACTACCCCACTGTAAAGAGTAGGTACGTATCTTGGTGATCCATAAAAATGCTCCTAGATGAGGAAGCGAGATGTTAGAATAATAATGATACCTAGGTATTAGAATAGTAGTAATAACAACAGAATGAATGATACTAGTAATTATCTGAAGAGCGGAGTTTCAGTACTCCGGCAAAAGCGAAAAAAAGCCCCAAAAATTACTTGATAATTATATCATTCTCGAGTGTTATAGCTATGGACAGGAGTCAGCTTGTTTCCAGATGAATAATAATAATAATAATACTCAGTTCCACCGCTGCTACCAGCTGAGCGAAAAGGGGGGGAGGGTGGGTTTTGTTCTGATAGGAAAACAGTGCGGATACGTGGGAAATAATAATGCAAGGCTCCAATCTCGGAAAGTCCCTTCAAGGCAGTACTCCGTATCTCAGCTGAGTGGTTCGGTGGGCGGCTGGCGATTGGTGTCCGGTTGGGCCATACCCCGCGCAGGCGGAACCAAATAAAAAGAACACTACCTATTCTACTGGTGAAGATGGCAACGAAGAGATGCAGGAGAATGTTGGCATTAAATCATAGTACAGAGTACATCTTACGATTCAACTCTAGTCTGAGTATACTGCTTAGAAGAGTGTATAGAACTAATAATTTTTTTTTATAATTTTTCTTCAAAAACATGTCCTCCGGAGAACTGAGTAGTACTTCATAGGTATGTGATGACTCTGCCTTATCTTACAGTGTACCTAAGTAGTACTGCCTGGGTGTCTCCAAGAAATGCATCCATGTTACTTCAACAGATAGATACAGACCATATCGTAAACCTTCAAAATGCTGGGAATTGTTAAAATGGAAAGGTTACCTTGGTCATTCACTTATAAAAGACAACAGGCTATTTAAAAGTAGTCCAGATCTACAAGAGCTGGAAAAGCGGCTCTAACAGATAAAGCTAGATATATAAACACCAATCCTTTTGAGCTCTCTATGACACGGAAAAGAGTACATGCCCTGCACTATATTAAGAGGTTCCTAAATAGCCTGCTAACCACCCCAGCGTACTTATGAGTCTACATTTCCTTTACTCTTTAGATCTACGTAGTTAGAAAACTGACTCAGACTGATTCACGCTTTCCCCATTCATTGTCAGGATCTCGAGTAAAGAGATAATGATGACTTGATTCAACTAAGTTGACCGTTTCTAGGAGCAGCGACACACCCAAGTTGATTACTTATGTTCTTACTTCTATTTTAAATACTATATAGTAAAGCAGGCTCTGTACTACTAGTAATTCTCGAAGGTCTCTTTCTTACAATTATTGACCCCATATTTCAAAGATCATTACTGTGTGTTGTGTAAATATCGCCCATTACTCCGGAGTACATTCTAAGTTGCTTAGAGGGTACTAAGCTCTTTGCTAGGCTCGATGGTCCAGATCTGTCAGACTCGAAAGGTGAGACGCGTGCGTATTTGTTGCTCTGGCACCAGTGCTGATCCTTTTCGTCTTAGTATTGCCTCTACAAGCCTTTTTCAACTACGAACCGATATGTTCAAGCACATCTAGGTCACGGGATTGTAAATGAGGCTGCATACCTGTAGCCTTCATTCATACAGAGAAAAGGACGCAGCTTATGATAGAAATGATATCTAAAAGGAATAGACCAGGCAAACTTGGAAGGAAGAAACAGTCACATATGAAGTTATCTCAATTACCCCGAAACTCTCCAAGTGGCTAGATATTGGAGCTTTAGGAGGTACCACTGTAATATGCTTGTTCTATCAACTCCTGATTGGTTGAAGCTCTCCGGGGGCAGTACTAAGGTATGATGGATGCGATAGTTGTTTTGATCAAGAAGAAAATCCCGTGTATAGAATTATGATATGAAGGTGTCGCCCTTGGTAGATATTTTGCATTCGATATAATCCTACTAAGAAACATATTTCGTAGGATAACTTTATTCAAAGCATAATATGGGATCAACCACAAGTACGGGATGTAAATGAGATGAGTAAAGCAATATATTCTATGGTGTATTTCCCCCAAGTGCCACCCCCAAAAACCCAATATTTGACTTTGGTGCACCCCGTCCCAATCAGGATGCATGTTCTGATCCCTGCTTATTTCGTGTGGTAATCTGAACAACCAATCAAGCAGTGCATATGATACTTAATTATGACTGTGATGTGATACTCACATGCAGAATACTACTACTCTCTAGTCTCTACTCAGGTAGGCACCTGAACCCTGCTTAGATATTATTCGATATATTTATCAGCATAACATTATAACACTGAGCTCTAGAGTTACTTTGTTTTTAGGGTATCCGAAGATCGGGAGCTCGGATATACTCCCTTAGTACTCCCGGGTCCGTAGGTTGTTGTTGTGGAAGGAAAAGCGGCCTCGGTGATATGTCTCCAAACTCAAAATCGGAGAAGAGACCGGTCTAAGGGTGGAGACTAATGGGGAAGCTGCCATTCGCAACGTCTTAAGCTTGCGAGAACTTACAAAGACCTCCTTGATGGAGCGGATATTGCTCAAGAGTTGGGTCCTTTCTATGAGCCCAGCCCCACAATTCCTCCCTTCCTGGCCTGGAGGTATACTCTGCAGAAAGGCGCGAGTACGGCGGCCACCAAAGAAAAAATGAAATTTTGTAAATTTTGTTTTCATCGGGGAGAAGAACAATAATAACTATATCGATGGGATAAAGCCGAATCCCAAAGTAACCCACCGAAGTTGTGCAATCTTCAATGTAGCCTGGAGGTAATTGGCATCTCAAGGAGTACTGCCACTATCTCCGAGTGCGGGTATTTGTCATAAATTGGATCATCGTAGCAAAAGGTAGTGGTACTAGTGATAGTGCCCGAATTTGACCAATTCCTTGGGCTTTGGTTGGTTTGTATATTTCCGGCTTTACGACCTGCCAAGAACTCATGATTCAACCCGAACTTCGCTGTTATTTTCGCGGTCCCTCCAGCTTTCATCAATGGCGCACCCAATCAGGCAGGTCATATTATTGCGTGCCCAGTGCCAGGTGACCTACCTAGTCATGGAGCCTTTCTGGACGTCCTGGCAAGGCGCGATACGGACGGGGTTCTTGTATAAATGAAGAAAATGCCATGTACTTCATAGAAACGTCCAGTAATGTTCCATGTTCCATGCATGTTCTACGGTTGCTCTAAAAGTAAAAAAGGAGGACATAGTCATACCCGTTGCTGCGCGCCGGTTCATGTCATGATTGTCTTACCAACTACTAGTACTAGCAGTAGTAGACTGTAGCAGGTACCTCAATCATTACTCTAAGTTCCTATCCAATCTCATTCCCTCGTGATTTTATCAGCGGGATTTTCCAACTTCCGCGCATTGGACTATGAAAGTCTATCCTACATATCAGTCTAGCACGAATTTATCCTAGCAGCCCCCTCCCACGTACTCTGTTCCCCATTATCATTAGCGCCGTCCAAGGTCCAAGGTTCCTTACCTGAGCCATGCTCCATCCATTTATAGAATAGTTGGTATTTGCTCTTACCAGAGCCCGTTCCTTGTCATACGCGGTATTTACAGTGAGTTCCCACTGGCCAACAACGAATTCCTATCAACCAACAACTCACTCTGAAGTACCGTTGCAGCAAAGCTGGTAGAGACATACATAAGCCCGGTCTTGAAAATCTTATAGTCCTCCGTAGCAATGAAAAAGAGATCATACGTCTTGCGCCTGCCTCATGGAGAGGGGCTAACTACAGAGCATACTCCTTGGTAGTACTTTCCCCCTTTAACCGGTCTCGCACTACTAGTAGTTACCCGACCTACTACGTATCTGCACCCAACCTTAAACTTTATAGGCAAATCAAAACGAGACGGGAGTCAGATGCAAAGTGCCTACTACTTGGGTTCGGAAGAAAGGATTATAGTTTTCTTCGACTCCTATTTCCATGCAATCAATTATGTTATGGCCAAAATATTCCGTTGATAATTCTTCCCCTCTTCAAGTTCACCTTCGGTTATCAATACTACTCAGAGTAGGAGACAAAAGACCCACAGGGCCAAGTCACGAGTTTTCTCTGGATTTATTAATACTGGTATTATTATTTAAATATACAGGCATAACATGGATATATTACACAAAGATACACTTTTTTGCTGGACGGTCCACCGTCCATGGATGGTCAGATCAGGCTTCAGCTCGACCCAGACTAACCTCTTGTACTGCTTACGGAGTAGTGCCGAAGCGGTTGAATTTAATTGTTCAATTTAATCTTCCAAGGGCAAGGCCTATCACGAATAGGCTTTCTCCACAAAAACGGGTCTCTCTAGCATTTGAATACTGTAGTCACGGCTCACTAATCTGTAGCACTAGCACATGATCTCGGCTTTGGACACGTTGACCCTACTCTGTACTTAGTTTACTCCGCAGTTGAGCCTCGCTGAGGTCAACTTGCCCGTTTGTCGTGATAATCGGCGATTCTTGTTTCATGCAGAGTAAGCTTCTGATATCCGGATATCTCATGCCCCTGATATGTCGCCCGAGGGGCAGATCCTCAGCTAACCGAGCTGGGCTGTGATTACGGTGCGATGCCTCTGTTACTGCCTGAGGTGTCTACCGGCATCATTCTCCGATACTATACAACTTAGTAGTACTAGTAGTTAGCTTTGTTTATCCACGCCAACAATGGTCCTATACTATCTCTCCCTATGCTTGACTTGAGAAAGCCACTATTGTTACTGACAGGATACAGTAATAATGAAGAATAGTTATTTTAAAATAATCACAACAACATAATAATGCCTAGGTAGGATTTATTCATATGGATAATCACTATCTAGCAAAGAACATATTTTGTTAAATCTATGGAACTTCCCTTGTACACCATCATACTAAGGTATGGAGATTTCCTGTCCCAAAACTCCATTTGCACGGATGCGGAGTAATCCAAATATCAACATGTATATATGTGAAGCGGTCAACACATGACAATAATCACCAAGCAATCCATCTCTATCCACCTTGTCTTCTATAGCTTCATCAGATCAACGACATCAGCAACAGCGCCAACTATGATGTTGCCTTTCCAATCTTCTGCAACACCCTCATCGATACCAGGTAGCCTAGCCACCTAACCAGCGGCACGCATACAAAGTCATCAAGAAGACGATCCTAAGAAGGACATACGGTGACAAATTAAGCTGGTAGATGCATACTTAATACTTGTGCAAGATAATCTGCAACATGATAGTGGAAGAGAGGCCTCCCGAGTTGCTAGTGTTGACAAAGGAGGATCATACGCTCTTTTTTTTTTTAAAAAAAAAAGGCAGGACAAGGAAACTATTAGGGGTGTAACTGGATCAGAGAGTTGCAAGCACTGGATATTTCAAACTGGCAGATCAAAAATCAACACATTCAAGATCTATACATCTACTTCCATACTTAACTTCACTATTTTAGAGTGAAAAGAGAACATGGGAGCTTAGTGTACCTTTCCTATAGATACATTTCTACCCCGTCTCTTTACGAAGATAGCTATACAAGATTACCTTGACCAGATCATACTCTATACCCTAACTATCATTATAGAATAAGCGCATCGGCTGGAACAATGTTGATAAAATACAAAAACTAGTGTACATTAATCTCGGTCGTCACAAAGATACCCTTCCTCCCATTACTATTCCTATCCCCACTATTGACCACATGTGGTGACGACGGCTGACTCCCCAAAATCATCTCCTCGCTACTAGACTGGTATAGCGCCGTTGCAGTTGCACTATGGGCGACCGTCTGATCCTTCAACGACTGCGCGTCCACACCTGAATCTGATATCTTCCTATCCTCGTCGCTGTGCAGCTCCTCGAGCGCGTACTGGTCCCGCTGGCTAACGTACCGGCTGCCGTACCGACTACCGTACTGATTGCTGCTGTAGTAGTTGCCATGCATTCGCGAGTTTGAGTTTGTGTAGTCGGAGAGTTTCAGCGCCTTGCTGACGAGAGGTTTAAGGGACGGTACACACGCTGCGATCATGCCTGTGTTGACTTGGAGACTGTTCATTGGTGAAAAAAAAAAAGTGTTAATTATCGGTGCGGTGGCTCAGGTCAGGGGAGTAGAGGGAAGGAAACACGTACACTGCAAAGAATAGGATGGAATCATTGCTTAAAACGGGGGGTTGTTAGCATATATCATGTATAGCATCTGTAAATGAGGACCTCTATAGTCTTCTCTTCATTTACTTACAAGTATTGGTCCACATCACTAGAGTATGA
The DNA here is from genome assembly GCA_027569145.1 of Aspergillus funiculosus. Taxonomy (NCBI): domain Eukaryota; kingdom Fungi; phylum Ascomycota; class Eurotiomycetes; order Eurotiales; family Aspergillaceae; genus Aspergillus; species Aspergillus funiculosus. The sequence goes on from JAPDEN010000010.1 coordinate 241,871, forward strand.
GATTTGGTAAACGCCGTTGGTGACGCCAAAAGCCACGGCTCTATTGTTCAAGGGAGGTGTTAGCTGTATATCCTGTGCTCTAAATGAGATAGATAAACTTACACATAGCCCAGGCTTAGAACTCCAATCAGATATAGCCGTATTTTGCGCTTCATCTGAAGCTTCCAAATAATTGGGATTGGTATTGTGGCAAAGAGGACATCAGTGAAAATGTTGAAGGCTTTAGGGGGTTCGTCAGTCAGTTATAGTATTTCTATTCCTCTGTTTCAAAAGAAGACATACCAGTGTTGATAAGGGCAAATGTAATAAAGAGATGCACCGAGTAGCATTTGGCATTCGTGATGGTTTGGTCCCAGAATGCTTCCATGGGCTTGCAAAAGCAGAAGAAAGTCATTGCTCCCATGAAGCTGTAGGCCGCAACAAACGCTTCCATAGACCACCGAGTGTCAGATAGTTTTCCCTCTCAACAACCACCACAGCACCACAACCTGACTTACCAATGCTAACCCACAAACACCAGGTATACCAGCGGCTTGGGCTCAGACGAAGCAGATTCAAAGCAATGGATATCTTGAGCAGAGCAATTCCAAGACAGGAGGAGATGATAACCTGCCAGAACGAAGCTTCCCTCAGTTTTGCTTGATCCTCCGCCGAGATGAATCCAATATGTCGACCCAGCCCGTGAAAACTTTGATAGACGAAGAGGATCCATGTACCGATTGAACACAACTGAGCCACGAGGGTAAATGAGTAAGTGATTGCGCTCCAAATTCATTTCTTCAATATACATATACATATATATATATATATATATAATGACTAACTAGAGGTGAGGAAATGGGGGGGAACCTTACTGCAGAGCCTGCCATGACCCAGTCGTCTCGCCCGATGCTTTTGATCATCTTGATCCGCACGTACATGCGTAGGGCAACACATACCACGGCGAGGACAAGCACGATGGTCTGGACGGCCAGAATCTGGGGCAGATGGCTATTATCATGATGATTGTCGTGATCTGCGTTGGCCATAGCTGTTGCGTGTGGATCAGATCTTCCCTTTATCCCCGCTGTTCTGCGGAAGGGGAGCGGGAGATGTAGCGCCGCTTGTTGCTTGGAATTGAAGATACAACTTGAGACTGGTGATAGGTATTTCTTGAGATATGACTCTTCTCTTTCTGTGCGATGGAAGCGAAAGCGAAGAGAGTTTCTACAGGGGGTCTAGGTAGGGGGTGAGTATCAACTATATTATCGAAATGCTCCAATTTGCCCAACTCAACCAACACAGCAGGGATTCCCCATTCAGAGATTATTCTCCTCTCACTACCCAGTAATATTATCTGCATGGGATAATCGAGTTAAAAAAGCCTTCATAACGTCTATGGCACCACCTAGGTCCTGCTATTGGGGGAGGACTGTTTCAAGGTTTCCAACCCATGTCCATGGAAGAAAATTTGCACGTTGCAGCCATGTTCTGCAAAGTCTATCCTGCTAGCGACTCCTCCGGAATTGCAGGGGACGGTATGATTCTAAGACATTCTAACCTAAAACTAGTAATTGATCGATGATCCTTTCTACGCAGAGGATAGGGTACTTCGAAGACAATGGGACGCCAACCGATTGTGGACAGACAAAATAATGGTCCGGTTTACCCGGATAGCTTCAACAAAAGCTAAGCTGGAAATACGGGAAGTGGACAGGAAACTGTTGCAATGAATGGACGATATTAGGTTGGCCTACTGCTTAGGAGAAGTTAGTAGCAGTTAGCCGCATTTGGTTACCAGTCCCTTTTGGGGGCCAACCAACCATGAGGCTTCGACTTCAATATCCGCAGTATACAGGGGTGTGCTGTTTGGAGTCCCGACACACGTTCTAGGCGCATATCAGAGTCCCTGACTCAAGGGGATGCGATGATGCGCTATTTTGCAATATACATTAGTCTTGAACTTACTCGAATGAGGAGGAAGACCGCGTGGCATGCTGCATTAGTGCAAATTAGAACTAACTATAGCAGTTACTCTTCGATCTCCAAACTGGCTGGGACAATATTCCGCGTGGGTTTTGATTTAGGCCGACCTGTTGTCGAGATTTAGGGGATATGCCAAATGCCTGTACTTATACGTCCATGGATGTCTTTCTTCTCCCTCTTCCTCTTCTTCTTCATCCTCATCCTCATCCTCATCCTCAGTTTCGATCTCCCCCTCTCCCCCTCTCCCCGATTCTCTAGCAACAACTATAAAGAATGCCATCCCTCACAAAGCCGATTCTGTGCCTGGCATCGGTCACTGCGGCCACCGCACTTCAGCTGCCGAAAATCCTCTTCAAGGATGTTGCCATCATTGGAGGAGGTGCTTCTGGTGCCTACGCTGCAGTCCGTCTTCGAGATGACTATAACAAGAGCATCGCACTTGTGGAGATGCGCGGCAGCCTTGTAAGCAAAAGACCTTGATGATATCTACAAAATAAAAACTTGTAACTATAGACTGACTGTCAACCTTTCTTTTTTTTTTTCGGTTTTGTCTGTAGGGTGGTATGGTCAATACATATATCGACCCCAAGACAGGTGCGCCGTATGACTATGGCGTCGAGTCTTTCCTCGACCTTGGCAACGCAACGAACTTCTTCGATCGCTTTGGTATCGAAAGGGCTGCTGTGCCCCAAGCAAATGTCACGACTGAGTACATAGACTTCGAGACCGGTGCGGTCGTCAATTACACAGTGCCCTCATTCGACGCCCAGGTAGCCGCTATAGCGAAATTCCTCGAAATCGTGGAACCCTGGACAGATTACTTGCAACCGGGCTACTGGAATTTCCCCGAGCCTGCCGACATCCCTGCGGATCTCCTCATCCCTTATGGTGACTTCATAACCAAGTACGGCCTCGAGGATGCCATCCCCCTCATATACGAGACCACAGGACTGGGCCTCGGCAACATGACCCAAGCCACGACCATGTTCGAGCTGCAGGCCTTCGGAACCTACATGGCACAGGCTCTCCTCGGCCAGCTGGGCTCCTATCATCCCGCCACGGGAGGTAACCAGGCCCTCTACAACGCAATCGAGGAAGACCTGGGCGACGATGTCCTGTACAACAGCACCGTCACATACAGCCTGCGCACCGACTGGGGAGTCTTCCTCACAGTCAAGAACTACGTCACGGGCCAGATCACCCTCCTCACAGCGCGACAGCTCCTCATCGCCATCGAGCCCACAGCCAACAACACCGCCCCTCTGAACCTCGACACCAACGAGCAAACCGTCCTCTCCAAGTTCATCTACACGCGGGAATACTCCGGCATCGTCAACAACACAGCCTTCGCCGCCCCAATCTCCTACTCCAACATGGCCGCCGGCGCCGCCCCAGACAACTACCTCGTCCTCCCCGACGCCTCCTTCGTCAACACAATCAGCTATATGGGCGCCGACAATCTCTTCCACGTCATCATCGTCGGCGACGAGTCCCTCGACGAGACAGGCGCCAGGGACCTCATGCAGGAGAACTTCGAGACCCTCCTCAAAGCCGGCAGACTCGCCGAGCCCTACAACGGCCAGGAAATCAACTGGGTTGCCTTCTCCGTGCATGGGCCCATGCACGCCCGTGTGACGCCCGAAGACGTCCAGGCCGGGTTCATCCAGGACCTGTACGCCCTGCAGGGCCAGCGGTCGACTTGGTGGACCGGTGGTGCCTTTGCATGCAACTTCCAGACTACGCTTTGGCAGTTTGATGAGACTCTTATCCCCAAGATTCTGGCTAATCTGTCGTAATTAAGTCCCTCTTGTTCTTTTTTTTTTTTTCTTCTTTGGTTGGATTAAGGATAATAGACCACATGGAAATGGGTGTGTTCCTACGATATATATATATATATATATATATATGTGGGTGAGGTAATTATGGTGTACATACACAAGGTCCTGTATTTCAGTGTACATAAATAATCCATTCGCTTAATTCGATCTATCAAGATATATGCACTGCATAACAATAATAACATATGAGCTACTCGAATTCTAGAAAATAATGCATATGATTAATTTACAACAGATCCATACCCTTCTATCCTACCCTCAGTTATAACAATCCAAAGCTCGGCTCACGAACCTCGAGAATAAAGCTCGGATATATCTCTCATATCTAGGCAGTGTAACGACAAGTCTCAAACTCAAGGCAGAGTTCACGGAGGGTGTTTCTGTCAGTGTTAATATTTTATGGCTTCGTCCCAAGGCTTTCTTTTTATCTTTTGTCACTAAACCTAGCTCTCAGGCATTATGCATTGACCTTGCTGTCTTGTTGACCTTTATGTGTTGATATAGAACTAGCAAACCCATGTATGTCCGTTAATTCGGAAACCTTTGATTCCGGGGTATATGAGTAGATTACTGGCGCTACGTAGAAGGAGAATACCCGTAATCGAATAAGTACATTGCTTCGAATGTCCATGTCAGACTGAAGTTATACACTATCTAAAGCCCATCCTACTTGGAGAAGCCAAGAACGATTCACAACTTTTGAAAGAAAGAAAAAACAGAGGAAATAGAGAGAATTAACATGTATCCGTGTAGTGTGCATAAGAAATGACCGTGGGTTATTGCCCCAATCCGGAAAACCCTGTAACTTCGAGTAAACCACATAAAACAGTCTATCATGATGTTGACGAACGCCGCCCATACTAGGTTACGAATGGAAATATCTGGAAACAACGTGAAGGTGCAAAAGGGATAAAAAAGGAAACGTCTACCGGGAATGATAGCGGAATACAAGCAAGCTCGTGATTGCTAGGGGCATCATAATCAATTTACCAGCGACGGTTGCCGCCGAGAGGTGCCGCATTGGAAGCAGTGGAGTTATTACCACGACCGCGGCCGCCACCGCGACCACCCCAACGACCATAGCCGCCATGGCCATGGCCGCCGCCGCCACTGTAGCGGACCATCTCTGAGAGACGGGGGTCAATCTGCTGCTTGGCCTCCGAGAGAATAGTGACCAAGTCACGAGCCTGTTTAGCATCTGTAGATGACATGTCAGTAAATTTAGATGGCAGCGGGCGGCTAATGCCGCAAGTTTGGAATTAGAGAGGACTCACTGTCAGTGGTAAAAAAGGTGATAGCCGTTCCCTTAGCACCAGCACGACCAGTTCGACCAATACGGTGAACGTAGTCTTCAGAGTTGTTGGGATAGTCATAGTTCAGCACATGGGTAATGTCGCGAACATCTTCAGACAAACTTATGTTAGCAAACAGAGCATTAGTGAAAATAACAGCGTGGCTTAAAAGCCCTTTCTCAGTCGTGAGAGACTAGATGCATCACTCTCTTCCTCGGAATTTCATTACAAGTTCCGTTGCGGGTGAGTCCATGGGGCTAGCAGAAGTCGCGGTCTTCAGAGCAACCTTGGAATGCAGCTTCAACAGGTCAGAAGAGAAGACCAGTCCCCTCTTTACCAACCAGGTCCAGATATAGAGGAGTATCAGAACAGAAGAATAAGAGAATCCTACGTCTGTTAAACTGCACTGTGAGTCCAAGGTTCTCCTGGCTTCCAGAACCATTTCAAAAGACCCGACGAAGCCTGGACGAGTCATGTATGCCAACATGGCTATTCTTAGAGAGTCAAGCACCGTGCCATTATCACACAACCCCAATACGAGTGAGGTGTTTCAAAAAAGAAGACTGAAAAGGGGAGTGGGGAGGGGTAGGGAGGGAAAGGAAGGGAAATAGTAGTTTAATCATACCAATACCACGGGAAGCCACGTCAGTAGCCACCATGATTGGGCTCTTGCCCGTCTTGAACTCGTTCAAGACCCAATCTCTTTCTTGCTGTTGCTTGTCGCCGTGAATAGCTGGTAGCATGTTAGCTAGGGTTTTCTTTCGACAAGCGGAGGAAATAATCACTCCAAACAATAGGATGTACTTACAAAGCGCTGGCCAGCCGTCCTGACGGAGGAAGCGGGTAATCTCATCAGCAATACGCTTGGTGCCGGTGAAAATAAGGCACTTGTTGCCACGGTTCTCCATGATCTTCTCAAGGTGCTTGATCATGCGATCACGCTTCTCGAAATCCGAAACAACCTCAACGATTTGAGTGATGCGGTGGTTAGCAGACAGGTCCATGGAACCAATGTTGACCTGAATATAGTCATTGAGGAAGTCGCTAGCAAGCTGACGGACTTCCTTGGGCCAAGTAGCAGACCACATGCAGGTCTGACGGTCGGGGCGAATTTGAGAAATGATCTTGCGAATTTGAGGTTCAAATCCCATGTCCAACATGCGATCAGCCTCGTCGAGGACGAGATAGGTGACTCGACGAAGGTTAGTCCGGCCAGCTTCCAGCATATCGATCAGTCGACCGGGGGTAGCAATGCAGACTTCGACACCACGGGACAGGTCACGGATCTGGGGGCCCTTGGGAACACCACCGTAAACACAGGTGTTCCTGATGCGAGAAGACTTGCCGAACTTGGTGATTTCAGCCTGGATCTGCACAGCCAATTCACGAGTGGGGGCGAGAACAAGGACAATAGGGCCATCTCCAGGAGCAAGGAGAGGCTGGGCGTTGATGTGAACGATGGCAGGGAGACAGTATGTCAGGGTCTTTCCGGAACCGGTTTCAGCAATACCGACGACGTCGCGACCAGAGAGAGCCATGGGCCAACCCTGGGACTGGATAGCAGTGGGCTTGTCAAAGCCCTGAGCCTTGACTTCGCTCAGAACGTATTGAGGGAAGCCGGCCTCGTCGAAGGTCTCAACAGGACGAGGGACGTTCTTTCCCTGAACGGTCATCTGAAACTTTTTGCGGAATTCGTCAATTTCACGATCAGAACGATTGGCGACATCGGGGTGTTCCTTGTAAAAGGATTTTTCGAATTTGGGCAATGAATCTAGATCTGGATAGAAGGTTAGTATTGAAGCTAAGCTATATTATCGTAGGAAGAACTTACCCCATTCCTGCTTCTTCAGGCCGGCTCCGAGATTGGACATGCGGTCACCACCAGCAGCTCCACCGCCCCTTCCATAACCACCACCGCCGTAGCCACCACCGTAGCCGCCTCCATAGCCACCTCCCTGGCCGTTGGAGTAGCCGTTAGAAGAGCCGCCGCCACCTTGTCGGGAGCTAAAGAGAGAAAAAAAATTATCAGTAACAAATATTGAAGTAAAAGGGATATCGATGAACTCTTAGGCGGGAGAATGGTTGTAGAATTGGGGCGGTTGTGGAACATTGCCTGGCTGTTGACAGACTGCAAGACGCTAAGGAGAGGCGCGAACAAAGGAGCGCCCAAAAGTACCGTCGCGGGCCAGACAGCATCACAACAAGCAACAATCCCTGAATCTCATTCCCTTCACCTTGAAAGTAGTTCTTGAATGCAAAAAATGACCGACTTACCGATAGGATTCGCGCTGGTAGCCACCGCCGCCGCCGTTGTAAGACATGGTGAGGTCTAGAAAAGATGTGTTGTTCGTTGAAAAAAAGAGACGGATTCTCTCAAACTGCGAAAACAGAGAACACGGGAGTGCAGAGAGAGGACCTGCGAAGGGAGTGAAACAGACAATGACAGGAGGAGACCAAATAATCTCCGATGAATGAGAGATGGGGGAAGGAAGATATCGCGGGGGATATCGAGAGAAGAGAGAGGCGAGGATGGGTGACGAGGGAAAGAAGAGATTTGGACGGGAAGGAAAAAAAAAAAAAAGAGAGAGAACGAAGGCGCTGAGGCAACTTTTTTTCCTTTTGGGTTTAGCGCAGGGGGTAAAATATCATGATTAGGTAAGCTGACTCTGCGGTGGCGGTTTTGAACGAGGACAAGAGATTCAAGCAACCAGCCTCACAGCTCACAGGGAAAGAGAGGCTTAGGCTATGGAAATAGTGTTTCGTGGCTTTTGTATCGCTTTCTTTCTTTCTTTTCGAAGAGAGCAGATGGCAGCGTTGCGCGTCTTTTGATTCAATTCCATACCAGTCGCCACCTGTCACCTGACTTGCCGCCTGGCTGTTTCAACCGGCAGTATTATTACTGTTATTACAGCACTGCCATTACGGTTATTATGATTAGTACGAGTTCGACGCTCAGTCTTTGGTTCTGAAGGCGATTTCCCTCTTCGCCTTGCATCATAAGAGCAACAATGATAATAATGAGTTGAATGCTATATGAATCAAGTATCTACAATGAAATCTTATTGCGGCGCTTGTCGTCTCTTTATTCTCTAGTGTCCGTTGCCCAGCCCCATGTCCCAGAAACTGATCTCCAGCTCGGTTGCTCTGATGAAGATCTTGATGAGCTCCTCCAAACGAGCCGGCGAAACTTGTCGCATATGGGTTTCTAGTAATTCTGTACAAGTTGTTAGGAGCATTCTGGCCAGCTTCGACGTAGACTCTCTTACCGGATCCCAAACGGACAGCCTCAGTGTAGTCCTCTGCAACATAATTCTCAATCCACTTCCAGTATCGGTTGCCCTCTCGAAGGGTCGCTTCGTCCTTGTATAATCTCTGGGCAATTGCCCCGTATCCAATTAAACACGGCGCTAGGGCTACCTGTAATGCAAGCCAGTCGTCCGACTGGCCTACGTCAAGAATGTATCTGCTATACGCAGCACATGCTGATGATCACCTAGTTAGTATCTCTAATATGAACGTGGGACTAGGGAAGGCACCTACCAATGGTTTCTGGAGTTTTTTCCATCTCTTCTTTGGATAGTCCAAAAGATGCGCAATAATCTACGTGTAACGCAGTCTCTCGCTGGATGTGCAGGACAATCTTGGCTGACTGTAGTGGCTATGGTTAGGGAAGCTTCGTGATAGAGGTATGGCCGTATGGTCGGTAGATAACTTACCGCAGCGATAGTTTCCATGTCCTTCCCCTTGTAAGAGGCAAGGGCGTTACTTCGAGCGAAATGAATCTGTACCGAATCGAGTCGGTTAGAGTGATATTTGGACGACAAGTGTGGAAAAGTGACACTTACAAGGTACAAATAATCTTGCACCAGGTAGTCTTTAAATCGCTCCACGGGAAGAGTACCGTTGCCCATACCCAAAACAAAATCATGCTCTGTAAATCTTTGCCAAATTGGTTGGACCTCGGGACGATCCAAAACATACTCGACGAAGCCTCCACTGATATATTCATCAGTGATTTAGGCTCATGTTGGTTAGATGTGGAAACGTACGGTGCAAAAGGCAGACAGAACATGGAGTGGAAGTGGTTAATCGGGCCACTTCCTTTACCAATGCTAAAGCTGGTTTTTATCCCAGCCTCAACAAACCGGACAGCACTGCGGACAGCTCTTTTCAAATCCTTCCCAGATGCTAGGTTGGCGGCAATGGCAGAGGCAAGGGAACAACCCGTGCCATGCGTGTTGTTGGAGATAATAAAGTCATTTTCAAATAGAGTGACTTCCTTGCCGTCGTACAGAACATCGACGACCCTTGAGGCCTCGTCAGGGTTGTGCGCAGTGTTGTAGTCTTTCGTGAGAGGTAAATGGCCACCTTTTAGCAGGACTGCTTTTGGGCCTAGGTCACGAATCTGCTTTGCGATATGGATGAGCCCTTGTAAATCTGCGGGATCTGCAACATCTATTCCGGCATCCTTCAGGAGAAGTTTTGCCTCCGGGATGTTCGGTGTGAGAATTGTTGTCAGGGGCAATAGTTTCGTGCGCATGCCCTGAACAGCCGCTTCAGGCAATAACTGGGATCCGCTTGTGGACACCATCACCTAATTCATATATACCGAGTCAGATACTGGGAGCCAGATATCTAAGAAATGGAAATAGTGTAAGTACCGGATCCAACACCACAGTTGGAATGTGATAAGATACAAGTGCATCCGCGATGATGTCAATTGTCTCTACGCACGAGAGCATCCCTGCAGAGACGAACTAAGCAAGTAATCGAAAAGATGTTTCAGACCGACTTTGAGTAAAGTGAGGAATAAAAGCAATAGAGGGACTGTAAATGGCATACCCAGCTTAACAACATCAGCGCCGACATCTTCGAGACTGGCGTTGATTTGCTTCTTCACAAACTCGGCCGGGACAACAAAAATATCCTGTACACCCAGAGTGTTCTGGGCGGTTAGCCCCGTGGTAGCCGTAAGAGCATAGCAGCCATGTGCAGCCAGGACCCTCTGATCAGCTTCTAGACCACTGAACCCGAAGGAAGGGTGCATTAGCCTGGACCGACAAGCTCATCTGGAGGGATGGGGGGGTAAATGAGGGGTGAGTGACATACGCGCCGCCAGAGCTGTCGGACCCTGCAATGACAAGAACTCGCTTGACTGACATGGTGATAAATCCTGGCTGGTTTGGAAATAAGACCAGCTAAGGATGAAGATGTCGTCGAAGAAAATGAACTTGCAAATACAAGGAAATAATAATGTCCGCCCGTCTAGGTCCAACTGGAACTTGGAAGTCTTCCAGAACATCAAACATCAAATTTAGTTCATATCGATTTACATAATAATTCTTGGTCCACCACCAAAAGGGCTTAGCTTCGTTTGTTATTCGTGGATGCCTGCTTTCGGCTTAGTTGCCTGATACACTGTACTGTCCTTTCTCTGTATATAAGAACCAGCCTTGACCTTCTCTCCTCCCAATTTCCTCTTTTTCCTTAATGCCTGCCCCTTTGCGCGCCTTTTCTCATTAGAAAGTGTGGCTGCGCTGTTTATTTGTCCCCTCTACTTCCAGATTCCCTACCCTGTCAGGTTGGACCGCCTCTTGTTAAAATCCATGCTGCTCCTCAGGTAGAGAACGCGACACGACTCAAATTGCGGAGGTCGTGACTCGTGCAACCCCAAGGATAGTTGTCATCCGTAAAAGTACGAATTTTGGAGACAAAGTCTTGATACCAAGGACCGTCCCGATACATGCAAATCATCCTGGTCTGCCATCAGTAAGCCTGGAAAGCATGTGAAGAACAGAGATACTCACAACTTGCCGTCAACACGACGGATACGGTACAGCTCGTGGGGGAAGTCTTGACCGAGTATTACAGAAAAGGAATCTTTCTCAAGATCTATAACGATGTGGATTATATATACACTCCGAAGCGCCCACCTTGGCTGGACAGAAATGAGTTTCTTTGATGTGATAATGAAGAGTCGGGATTTACTCCCTGTCCATCAAAGATCCCAGCAAAAGGAGCTGCACAAGCTGCCAATAAGAGTTGCTAATCTCTTAATAGGAGATAACGAGCACAGACATCCTACTGAGGTAAAAAATTCCAGTTCCAGATTCTTAGCACTGAACAATTCATGTCTGTAATGGCTCTGTCTAGGTGCTGGCTCAAGTCGTACAATCCGACAGTCTTCGCGCCAACTTTTCCAACAAGTCAGATACCAAATCAGTAGCAGATCTTTCCTATGCCCATCTATCGAAGCGTCAGGTGAATTTGTATACGGAACAGAGAACCATCAATCCAATCCACAAATAGTCTATTAGAGCTTTGAATTATTTCTGAATGAATGAATGCTATGCCTAACAAATAAGAGCTGAGTGAGCTTGAGAACCAACCGAAGGCAGTATTAGTATATCTGTGGAAATATGGAAGGAGGCTGGGTAAAGCTCATTAAATCATATTCCCATGAAGAGGTTCATCTAGAGACTGCCCTAGTCGTGTCTGGAGTAGTAGCACATCTTGAATTATCATGCATTTAATAAACTAATGCCTCGTTACATCATCCAGGGTCGAACAATCTTGCGCTAAACCAATAAGCATACCTGTAATGAAAAGAATTAGAGCCCGATCCGTCCAAATAAAGTCACTATTCTATATACAGATGCAGAGACGTTACCCATCCAGTGGAAAGACAGTGAACAAAAATGGGAAGAAAAAGAAAAACTATGATGGTAACATGAAACGGAACAAACTATCCATCTCCACCCATTGATGTCCGCACTTCTTTAAATACGCATCGACTACGCCCTTGATAGTTCCGAATCGAGTTCGATTGAATTCAACCAGTGCAGCAACACTACCCTTCGTCTCGCCGTTGGCCTCTTTCTCGACACTTGCGCGGGCTTTGTTCACGTCCCAGAGACTAGCAAAGTAGAGCAGCTGATTGTACAACTGTCTTTCGGAATACTCATAGGACATCCTACCAAGGCAACCTTCGGCGTGGCCACGCGGTCCGAGACAACGATGTCCGTAAACGCTGATTTGACGAGTTCGATTGCCACAGGCAGAGTCGTCGCAGATGATCCAGCCCTCATAGTATTTGGACGTCTGGGCCCGAATGTGGGCCTCTAATTGTGCGATGATGGTTAGGACAGAGAACTGTTTCTGGCAAGCTGAGTTCGGGCAAACAATGCCGTGGGGAGTGCACATATGGATTGACGTGGCTAAGCCCTCGAAGACCGACTTTTCTTTGCAGAACCGGCAGGTCAGCGTCAGCCTAGCAGCGTTTTCGAACCGGATAGAGTCTGGGATTTGTGATTCCAGGGGGAATATTTCTGTATTCTGTTGGTTGTTTGAACTGGCTGTGTTGATCTGATACTTCCGAGCATCAAGACCCAAGCATTCAGCAAGTCGCACGGCATCGGTTCCAGGGATTGGAGCACAGAGACGTTCGATTGGAGGAAATATCTGTTTAAGGAGGTAGAATTCGATATCCGGTTTTAATCCGGAGTCCGCCTTGATCACATCTTGGAGCGTATATGACCGCTTGGCTGGAGGAAGAGAAGCTGTTTCCGAGTCCCCAGAAGTCACGACATATGATATCACATCATTTGGCCGTACTGTCTTTCCACGAGCAAGCTCACGCAGCGCTACTTGCACTGGGGGCATTGACTCCTTATTAGGATATTCTTCGGGCTTCTTGGAAAGTTTCTGTCTAGGGGTTAGCATGATATGTGAAAATCTCGGCACAAATTAGCTACACATACCGTGTAAATCACGTATTTCTGAACCGGAACTGCAAATTCCCGCATCTTGTCAGCTAGATCACGCAAGTAATCGTGGACCCGATTGAGGACTATCTCCTGATCTTCTCCCGAGAGAATTTCATTCAAAAGTTTCTGAGAAGCCTCCTTAGATAGCGCACAGTATTCACGTCTCTTCATATCCAAGCCCTTCACTTCGAGTTTGTCGACGTATTTACCGTCCACCTCGGTCAAATTTACAGCAGCGTACTTCTTTTTGGCGTGCAAAAGTAGGCGGCGGAAGATGTTATCGATATCAATCTCCAGGAGTCGATAGCGTTCATTTACTGATTGCTTGAATTCTTCTCCGACTTTCAGTGCATCGCTAATAGTGTCCATGTTCGTATTGATCATGACGGAGTCAGTATCACCATAGATAACTCTCAGCTGTTTGCTTTCTGCTAGCTCCTTAGTGCTCCGTAGAATCTCACGACCCTTGAATGTGGTGAGCATTGCCAAGGGGCGAGCATAAAAGCGACTCTGCGTGTATCCCAAACATCCATACATGGAGTTGGCAGTAAGTTTAAAGGCTAGCTGCTTTGTGTCCCATAGGGCCAGCTGTTCAGGTGTGGCACGTTTGTCCTTCATGAGCTTCTTCACTTCTCGTCGACGGCCCACAAGAGTTGCAATAAGCCGTGGCAAAATTCCCTGATCTGTATCAGGCGAAGGAACTTCGGGGACCTTCTCTTCATTCTCGTTCTCAGCCTGCAAGCCATGTTAGTTATTGCATGCTTGTATACCGCAGAGCTATCCAAGGTAACTTACCGACGCGGTACGGTCAACCGTCGTGAAACAGATGTTGTACTCTTGGATAATGCTTGGATACAAACTGTTGAAGTCCATGACGAGTACAAATTTGTCGTAAAGGCCCCTTTCAGGCTCGAAAACCAGACCACCTTTGTATTTGTCCTTCTTTTTCTTATCTACTGCATCATCGTCATCGGCCTCCTGAATCTTCTCTTCTGCCTTCAGAAGTTTAGAAGAGTATTTATCAGGGCAGATGTACTTATTTCGGTGGAATTCATGCAGTAAAATGTACTCGTTACGCTCTGCACGCGTGCCACTTAGCGTTCGTGCCCAGGAATTACCCGCAATATTTGTGAGCACCTTCGTCAAAGACAGCATTTGAAGGCGCAAGACCAGCGCAGCGATAAAGTAGGTATCCGTGTCGCAGTGGTTCACGAAATTCATGAGACCGTCTTTCGAGGTAGCCCAAGACTTGAGCGCTGCTTCGGTGTCCAAGTCTTGTCTAGTATTGTCGGGCCCAAGATAAAGGTCACACATTTCCGTTAGACTCCATGACTGGCATTTCATCATAAGGGACTATTGAATGCATCAATGAACTGTTCACATGTATAGAATCTAGATAGCTTACCTTGCCCATATCATTGGCAACATCGCATACCAATCTTCCTGCAATAAGGTGTCTCTCAGTGAAGAAGCCTCCTCCTCGGTTGAAGGTTTTTGGCCATTCTCCACGCTTCAATCGTCCGATACGATGCCACCCGGGGGTTTTCTTTTCTTTCAATCTGCTAAGGAGAACACTGAGGTCAACTTCCTGGAGCTGATGCCCCATTAAAACATCAGGGTCCATCTTCTCAAACAATGCTAGGAATTTACTGAGCAAAAACTGTTCACTCTTCTCCAGCATGTAGGTGCCTCGTTGTTTTCGAACTTCAGTTTCGAAATGCACCGGATACGAAGAACCTGCAGGTCGCATGACTGTGAAGGATTTGCAAGGAAGCTTTTCAGGTGGAGTAGTCTCTGTGAGAGAGACATTCTCATATACTCGAGCGCTGGCCACCAAGATTTCTTGTTTGTTTTCTTTTACATTAAGCTGCGTTCTGAAAGAAAGACTCATTAAGGTAAGAGGGGGTGCATCGAGGTTCTCAGAATCAGGAACTGGAGAGATAAGCGCTGGTTTCGACGTTTGACATTCAAATTTGCACCAAGAGGCGTTGTTGACAGCAGAGAAATCTGCTTCCTCAAACTTAAGCCAGCAAGGGCCCATGATGTTTTTCCACAGTACGAACTGCTCAAACAGTGAGGTGTTTGTGCCGAAAACATGCGAGAAAGTTTCTCCCCGGGCATCCATAGGCAAAGCAGGCTTGTCGTAAGGATAAAGAAGCTTGAGATAGTCCGCTTCCTTTGGAACACCAGGTAGCTCGAACGCATACTTGCGAGTGCATGGCTTGATCTTGTGCATACCAACTTTGAGCCTTGACATCATCTCATCGACCTCACGATAGACGTCTTCCATATCCACTTCTTCGTCCGTGTCTCGACCATGCTTTTGTCTGTAGTCTCGGGGGAGAAAGTAGAGCTTTCGGAGAATACTATCGACTTTGACGAAAGCGCTTGCATAAGAACCGTTCTGCTTATTCTTGACCTTTCCGAATAAGCAAAGGCTGCCGTTGACCTCGGTGTAGTCCAGCCAAAACATGCGAAGGCTACCATCTTCTTCAACAACGTCCTGCGGACGTAGCTTTCCGAAGCCTCGTGACTCTGAGGCTGGACTACTCAAGACATTCAGCTTATTGCGCACATCATTCCACGAAGCATTTACATCTGCGACTGATTTCACGGGTGAAGAGCCCGCGGGGGCGGGATAAAATTCCTTCTTCAGTTTCGGTGGGGGCCGACTTCCAGTCATATTCACGCTTGTTGCTTTGGCCTCGTGCTGGCCAGTGGCTTCTGTGATCTCCATCAAGTCATTTTCATCCTCTTCAGGCTCCTCAACTTTCACTGGGACTATGTTTCTCCTCTCCACAGCCTTACTAACAGGAGATGAAGGCATCGGATCGCTCATCGGAACATCGTCGTCGTCGTCCATGTGGAGCAGAGGTTCGTCGTCATTATCCAAATTAAGCACTGGTCCTTGGTCCGCCGGAGACGCAGGGTCGCTATTCTCGTCTGTTTTGATATGTTTCGGCGTGCGCGTTCTTTCCGATAGGGGTGGGGATAGGATACGGACTTTGCGGCGGGTTTCCGACTTCACCACATTATGCTTGGGGACATGGTTCGAGACTACGTTTGTGTCGACTTCTCCGAGGAGGTCTGCCATGAACGCTTCATCTTCTGCAGTAGCAACAGGCTGAATAAAGCCATTAGCCCACAAATCTTACAAAGGACAGAACTTCCCTCGTGTCCCTTTTCTCACTGAAGATACCGAACTCACCTTGGGCTTAGGAGCAGAGTTGGCGCCTCCACGGCTGAAATATTTGGAGATTCCATTGTTTATCTTCTCCTTCCTTTGCTTTTCCTCTTCCCGTTTCCGTTTGGCAGCCTTACCCCGTGCAGGCAACTCGTCATCCTCACTCTCGCTGTCGCCGTAGTTTCCGCCTCGTTCATTCCACACTTCGCGACCGTCGTCTGCGTACCCTTCACCATTGTCGTCGACAACAAAATCATCTTCGTCAAGCCGGTTGCGGATGATCTTTTTGTAACCTTCATCGTCGACTTCCTCGTAAATATCGCCTTGTTCCTCGACCTCGTACGTTGACAGACGCTTTTTTCCTGCGGCACGGAGAGCCTTGAGCTCCGCCAATTTAGCACGAGCGGCAGCCATTGTTGCTGTATTCTGGTTTAGCGTGATGGTATGGACATGACAATCATAAGATAGATTTAGAGGAGCATGGCCCGGAGGATTCACACACTGGGCTCTGGAGTAGTTGTGTCGCAGGAAGGGACTCGATTAGTTTTGGAGTCGCGCGGGAATGAATGAAGACGCGTTCCGGACGCGGTGTGGACGCGACCCCCGCTAATGTTAATTATTCGCCGTTAATTGGTTTTACAGCGGGCCAGGTATACAATTAATTAGTTATTACCTTTATTTACTAGTCTACTTGGGGGACTCCAGTGTTGTGATTGTCAATAAACTGCTTCTGGACAAATCACGCTTAATCCGATATTATCGATGCTCCCATTGTCCGGATATTGTCGTCCCTGCCTTAAACTCCTGGTCCTATCCCTCCCATCCTTGTTCCGAGCTAATCAGTGCGCCATACAGAACTTCATGTACAATTAATCATAGGCTTCATTTTCTGAATCGGTCTCGCTGTATTCCTCTGCAACAACTCGTCAGTGTTGTCTTCGATGGTAACTCAATTGAGCGTCAATGCCAAACAACTCACCTTGTGCGAGACCAAAGTCGAATGACCCGTCTAACTTGCTTGACAAAACTTCGCGGATGAGATTCTGTGCTTCTTCGGAGAAGTTGCTTTCTGAGGTCGCATTTAGGATGGACAAGTTCAGCCCCCTGTTGCCTTCGTCTAGTCGGGAGATGAAGTCGAGTACCCCTTCAGCTGTGAAGTTGCTAAAGGCATAAATAGCCAGGCTCTGGATTTTCGGCAAACAAAGAAACGCGCTCCAAACAGAATCATTAAAGGCTTCGCCGCTGATCCACAGTCTCTCTAGATGTGGGAGGAACGGCGTCAATGCCAATACATTATCCATCGTAAAAAAATCCGATACATCTTTGAGCTCAAGCTCACGCAGATCATGGAGTTCGCTGATTGTTTGCACAAGCTTTGCGTTATCCTCGAGGCTAAAGCTGCCTTCTCCCCGAAGATTAAGGACTTCCAAAGACTTGTGCAAGGACAACGCTTCGTAAAAAGAAGACAAGGTGTAGCCCAGTCTGTATCCCGCAAACGAGAGGGTAGAGAGGTGAAGATCATTACCCGCCAGAACTTGCGTCAGTAGTGTCATATCGTCAACGAAATTTCTCAGCTCAAGACGCCTGAGCTTCTTACAACTCCGCATCCATTCAGCAACCTTATGGACAATGCCATAAAATTCAATGCTCCATGATGTGGACATGGAGTCTGTCAATGTCAAAACTTCCAAGGCTGGTAGGCCCCCTAATGAGGGAAGCTCTTGGATTGCCCCTATCTCAAGGCTCGTTAACTTTAGTTCTGTTAAAGAGTTCTTCTGTGTCCCTAGAGCTTTGATGGAGCGCGGCCCTAGATGAGAGAAGCTGAGCACTTCAAAGTACTCCAAAGCATTAGGTTGGAGTTCATTAAACAGCTTCTCCGCATCCGTTTCTGCTTTGTTGGGTGCTTTATTTTGCCTAAAAACCAATGTAAATGATCAGGGTTAAACCCTCAAACACACGTCACTGTGCCGTACCAAATATAGATTCTGAGCTGCTTGAAATCAGGACAATTGTTCCGTATCTTCTCGCCGGCATGTTCTGAAAGAGCAGCCCCTGACCAAACGGTAAGGCTTTGCAATGAGGGCGATCCCTCTATCCATTCATTCAATGTTGTCGGTGCAACTGACAATAGTTAGTCGGTGTCCGACAGCCCATCTGGCTGGAATTCTGGACGTGGAACCTACCGTCGCAAGACATGCCTCTGATGGACGGATTTCTCTCAACGATAGCTTCAATGAATAAGCTCATTAGCCAAAATATGTCCTCAAAGCTATGGACAAGTTGAAAAGAAAAGCAAGTCACTAACCAGACCCTAATTTTATCTTGATCCACTCATTGTCAGGCAACGTCCTTGACGAACGACGACGTTTATTACCCTCTGAGACATAGTCTCGTGACACGAAGTCCACAAGCTCTGGAGTGAAAAGTTCGCTAATATTCTGTTAGGGAGGGTGCACGGAGACTTCATATACTGATATGAAATCGGGATATCTAATACATACTCCTTGATATTTTTACTGGAACTCAGAAGGTCCCCGAGATCGTCAAGATCCAAGTAACGAATGTAGCTGTAGTAAGGAAGATAGGTTCGATCAAGAGTGGAGAGTAAAATAGAACGCCACAAGGTAATCCATTTTTTGATCGTAGGATCCTGCTCGCCTCTGATAGAAGCCAAAGCCGCAGCCGGCCTTCGAGCCCTGAACTGCTCGTCCTCTGTTCCGCCACCCCTTAGCGGCGAGGTATCATACAATCTGGCAACGGGTGTAAGCGGATGGCAATGAGTGGCAATACGTGGAACACGGCCTCTAAGGACAAGTCAAACCCATACCTGTATAGTACAGACAGTGCGTGTTCAGCGAGGCCTTTTGATGAAAGCGCACATTGATATAGGCTGTTGTAGTCCTTGTCGTCCCCCAAGATATCTAAGATGATAAAGAGGACGTCGCTAGGTAACGCAACATTCATGGTCACGGTAAATGCTCAGCCGCTCTAGGAGCGAATACCAGCACATTCAAGGCGTCTCATCAACATATATCTCGATGGTTTGGACAGCTTCCAGTGCTGATGTAAAGCTCAAGTCGACTGATGCGCACGGAAGTAAGGCGCTGCTTATGTAAACACGCGTCCTGGTAAACCGTGACTTGTCGCATTACTTGCAAAGGAACGACATTCAAGAAGGGTTTACACGCATCAAAAATCAGAATTAATCGGTGACCTGTCTGCTTCTAGAGGGGCCCAGGTCTTGGTAGAATAGGTGTATCTGGAAATATCCCAGTTTCTTCGAGGAGTAGCCCTGGACCTTGCTACTAAACAGCCATGACGACATTGTTTTTTTCACTCCTCCCAGAGGCATTATTCAAGATGCACGATGCCCTCATATGCCTAGCAAAATTTAGCGACGTTATAGCTATTGAGGCTGAATATGATCTGGTAAGTGTTGCAAGCCCTAAAACCCCGACTGAAATGGGATGATGTGACTCTTCCTGACACTGGATGATGATAGCTTCGCCTGAGCACACTCAACTCAAGCAAGACGGCATATTCTGCCTTCGTTTTCGAAGCTGATAGCTTTTTTGAAAATTACTCTTTCGGCGTTGTTCAAAATGCCAGTGCATCTCGGTATCCACGGCCTAATAAATTTAGCTGTCAAGTATACCTGAAAGTGAGTATTTCCCTTGGCCAGGTTTCTCTCTTTTTCTTTCCCTTCCCTTCCACTAAAGTCTACCAGGCACTGCTTTCTGTATTCAAGGGAAGAACAAGTGGACGCGATAAAGATACAGCAGTTGAACGCTGCGAATTTGAGGTTCAGGAGGACCTAGATGAGAGCGAATGTCGGCTTGTCATCAAGATGATATGTGGACTTGGTCAGTTTGTGTTGGCCTTCTTCAGCTTCACAATTTGCTTACATGTTCCAGGAGTCATCAAATCCTACAAACTAACGTATGAATCTACGACAATCCAGCATGCTATCTTCGACAGGTCAAAGACAACTAATGAGTGGAGCATTGAGCCGAAGTTCTTGAAGGAGATAACGGATCATTTTAGTCCCTCTGCAGAACAGCTTGACATCTATGCAGAAAGCACAAAAGCTATCTTCACAAGCTTTACTACAAAGATTACAGATGGGAAAGGTTTGTTGCTTTGGCTAGACTTTAAATTCTGATTGTCCTCTGTGATATTAATCGTTGTACTCCAGAAATTCTCAGACAGCCTGTCCATACCTCTGTTGCAATTGACAAGAAGGATTTCGAGTACTTCTTAGCTGAGAATAGCCTTCATGTGGCCATCAGTCTCAAAGACTTCAAGGCAGTGATAGCTCATGCCGAAACGGTCAATTCAATGATCACTGCCCGATATACTCGCCCCTGTCGACCCTTACAACTTGCTTATGACTTCGAGGGGGCCAGAGCGGAGTTCACATTGATGACAACAGGAGAAGCAGGCCCGGACGACAGTTTCAGCTCCTCGAGACCTATTGCACAGTTATCGGCCAGGCAAACACCTGCACCCGTACAGAGAATCTCCGCAAATACAACTTCCAATGCAGGACCGATGGCCCCTCCCCGCACAAGGCCCATTCGCCCTCTCACGGGCGTATCATCGCGAAGCACGGAGCCAAGCACTCAGGCGACAACTCAGGCACCCCCGTCGACTAAGTTTGATAGCTTGTTCGTTCCGGCAGACGATGACAGACAGTGGGATGTAGCCAACGATGAAGAAGGAGAAGCTGAAGATATCTTGGGTTGGGACGCAACCGCTGATCCGGTATGACCACCAAAGGACCTATGCACCGGCGATTTAACACTAATGAGAGACAAAGGACAATTTCGAAGCTTCGGGCCCCCGTTTGCGTGATAATGAGCCCAGCTTTAGATACCAGGACGACCAGCCGGGCTTGACCCACGAAGAGGAGACGGGTATCCCTCCAACCCAACGCATGTCACAAGTAAGTCGCCTTCCGTTCGCTTCGTAAACTAGCCTAACAATCATAGCTTCACGGACTTGGTCTCTTTGACTGAGGGAGTAGTTTCTGCTCATGCATCGACTCAAGCCCCCCGAAGCGATTAGTAGGTCTAGAGGGTTGGTAGTCAGCAGCATTTTCGAGCTTGATGCGCCCAACAGAGCATCGCTATGAGCCAATGATCCAGCTAGTTGCACAGCCTGCACCAACACCGACGATGTCAAAGTCCTCGCCTTCGGGAAGGGTAATCCGGCTGCAGGTCCCTCTCACATTGCCCTGTGCGTCTGTCTCCGGCCCACAGTTGCCATGCTCGCCCCATCCAAAGGCAAGAACTGTTCGATCATCCACAAGAGCGAGTCCATGCTCACTCCCTATTGCCACCTCCTTCGCTTTTTGCAGGTCAGCAGGTGGCAGTTGACCACGATCATTCCGCCCCCAGGCAAGGAGGGACAAATCACTCTGATGTACATAGACACCATGCCAGCTAGCATCAATCTTTATATACCCGTTCACGGCCTCAGCTGAAGGGGTATCGGACAAAATCCTCCATTTATCGCCTGTTGCTCCCAAAACGGCGAATTCCCCAGCAGCCTTGTTGCCACTGATCGCAGTAAACTCACGGCCACAAGCAGCATCCGACACATAGAAAGGCAGCCCCTCGATCTTCGCCGGCGCCCAAACTATCTTCTGGCCCACAGGCGAATCCCCAAGCTGGCCCTTCCTGGCCGCCCCCCAACCATAAACCTCCCCATTCGACAACACCACAACCGTATGTCCCATCCCGCTAGCAATGGAAACGACACTCGTACCTCTAGGCGGAAAATCCGGAATCCTCATCGGCACCGTAGCCCTCTCACACCCCTGCCCAAGCCCCAACTCCCCCTTCCCTCCAGACCCAAAAACAAACACCTTCTCCCCACCATCACCATCGCCACCATCCGATCCCACCACCAAAAAGCTCCCTTCCCAAGTCGCCGATACCCCCTTAAACGTAGCATGGACTCGACCAGTCTCCAAATCCTCAACAACCACCCGCCCGAACCCCAAAAGCGAGCTCCCACTCTCAGGGCTCCGTCCACACCTCCCATCCACATTACAACCAGCCGCATAAACCGCCCCGTTCTGCAAAAGGACAAGGGTATGGTTCCCCCCAGCGACGATGCGGACAACTTCGCTATCCAGGGGGTAAGGGGTTTGCATTGACGATATATAACCCCCAACCGAGGAAGCATACATTCCCATTCCCTTTCTCATCCTGTCTTGCTCGAAAATGCATCTTGTTGGAATGGATACATCCTCTTCGTGCCCGATGCCTAGCTGGCCGGATCCATTGGACCCGAATGCGAAGAGAGCCATTGTCTGGCCAGCTGGGGTAGAGTTGTGTAGCGTGGACCCTCCCTCTTTCCTTTTATCAGATTGATTGCGATTTGGGATTGACTATTGACTCTCGAGGTTTTTTGGTTTATTTATAGAGTAGTCCAGACTCCAGGCAGGGTGTTCGAAGGATGCAGGTGGACTGCAGTAGTACGCTGTTGCACTACGGCAAGCCATTACCGCCACTCCGCAACAATCAAAATTAATGTCGCACGACCTGTGTGTACTAAGCTTCACCTGTCAATCTCTCACTACTTAGAACATTATATGTCTGTGGCACCTGGCAAATCAGTTATACATAGGGCATTAAGATAAGATGCTCTATCAATTATTAACCCATCTCCACATGGCTACTGTTCATGAAAAGGTGTACTGAAAGACCTATGAAATAAAAGAAAGCTGATGATTTGATTAAGTCAAGGAGAGGCCTTTCCTCAATAAACCTCTGAAGCACCTGTAGAGAAAGTGCTTTAATATCTGTCAAGAGGAGATGCACAAAACAGTTTGCAGCTACATGTAGCCAACAAGGCAAGGTGCATTGATTAGTTATAGAAGTCTATCTACTTCGTCTGCGACCTCCGTTTTAATTCAGGTAATGCCCATTTAACCATCCACTCTGACTGTAGGACCTCCTTGACTGCTGGCCGTTCTTCGGGCCGGAATGCCAACATTCGACGCATCAAATCAATAATGGCAGTTGCTTCCTCCCTGTCAAACTCACATTCACGTTCTCGTCGATACTTCTGTACACATTCCTCAAAAGCCAATTCAATTCCGGACCAGACATAGCGCCCCTCTTTTGGGTGCCCGTTATTGTCAAAAAACTGGCTTCGCTCCCGCCAGCGCATCCACCAACTTGATGGTAAGGGACCCAGCACATCAATTTGTTGTGATGTTAGTTCATCTGCAGAGGCAAATTCAGTACTGAAAATTGCCTGCATGCCAAGGATTTCCCAGATTCCTGTAGCCAAGCTCCAGATATCTGCTGAATATGAGGGAGGTGCCTCTGATTCAAATCGGGCTTCTGGAGGTCGCATTGCTAATGGTGTGTGGCAGTGTTTACCGCGGCGAATTTCCAGGTCTGGGGCAAATGCCTCGCCAAAGTCACTTAGAAGTACGTGCGTGTCAGACAGTAAGAAATCTTCGGCATCTTTCCCAAGATAAAGTGGTATTACTGCCTTTAATGGGACATTTGGTGGAAGCTGCTTCCCATCACGTTGTGTAATAGAGACTGTCTCGGGCTCACCATACTCTTCATATAGCTGCTCAACTGAAAGGTGATTAAAATCTGATGGTAGTTTGACTAGGATATTTCGGAGATGGATGTCTGATTAAAGAAATCATGAAGATTAGCCATCTAGCACGAACCAGGCCACTAATGAACCCATTCATCACCATCACTCACCTCCATGAACATAGCCCCGTGAATGAATGAATGTAAGCAATAGCCAGTGCGAGGTCACCTGATAGCGCCCGCGCAACTTCGAGAGGGAAAAGACGACTAAAAGACGCTTCTCGAAGATTGCCCCGCGCCGGTATCATGGTATAGCATAGATGTGTTCCACTGGGTCCATTGAGCTCAAACTCATCTAATGGGGTGGGGATAGAATCATGTCCTGGGTTCGCGAGAGCTCGAAGAATATTGGTTTCATGCAGAGATAAATCAGCTATACCAACTTTAACAGCAACATAGAGGTGCAGACAAGTATCCAGGGCTAGCCAAACAGTTGAATAACCTCCAAACCCCAGCTTGTCAACAATGCGGTATCGCCCATGAAGCACATCCCCTATCATAATAGGATGGTAACCCCCTGGACCATACTTTTCAAGTGACTCCGCGCCATCAATCCAGTTAGTTGTATTCAAAATGACATCCTCGCGCATGTTCTTCATCGTGAGACACTTTTGTTGAATAAAAGGCGGCTCTCGGCCGCGCGAGACAAGCCTCAGGCTTCCAAGAACGGAGAATTGGCAGTGGGCGTGACAATAGAGTGGAAAATTGGGAGGCACTTTACGATGGAAAATGAAGAATACTTCGAAGGACTGTCTTCGGGCAGCACATCATGATAGACAGAGGTGGTTGATGTCAAAGGGAAAGGTCATGCAAGTTCAAGCACAGTAGCACGTGCAGCTGGAGACAGGTATACATGCAGTTGGGATGTTCAATAAATGTTTACCTTGCTCGCCCGCAAGGATAATTTTCTATAATCATTTTCATATTTATTACCTCTTCAGCCCTGTCCATGCACTTTCCCTTATCCTTTTCTCTCAGGCCACGCACTGTTGTGCTCATCCCACGCTCCACGCCGCGCAGTGAGCAAAAGCGGCGCCAACTCGGCCCTAAAGCGGAAAGGGAAAGTGACTGTTCAGTTACTTATTAACTGCCTGTTACATGAGGAGCTTGCCGGTTATAATTTACCGTATGTTTATAGATCAGGCAGAAAACAATGGCTGTATATAGTGCCTTTGATTCCCTACATGAGAAGCGCTTGCAAGTGCTACTTGAGAACATTCTCATGATAATTGAAAAAGGATTATGGTGAAATAGGTACAATTCAACATTTACATACTCAAGAGATATATTGAGGGATTGAAGCCTTTCCATTCTAATATGTACGGGGGGTATTTATATGCATAGGGAGTGCTTCTAGCTTGCTTTCTAGCTCGCTCAATTAAAAAAATAAAAAGAAAAAGGGGAGAGAATTAAGCGGATAAACGTCTGCACTGCTTCACAATAGGCTGAAAACAAAAATCTCAAACAAGGGGAGTATCCTGGTATCCAAAGTTTGTCCTTCATTTTTCATCAAGAGAATCCTCTGTAGTGTTATCACCCTGAGCAGCCGGGGGGAGCGCAAAGTTGTCAGACTTAGTATTCTTCTCAGCGCCGCGGAACATGGGACTTGTTCGGTGGAAGTATGTGTGAACGTGGCCGGAGAGGAGAGTATCGTCGGTTTCGTCGTCCATGTGGTCCTTCTCAGCGATCTTAGAGCCCATGGCAGCCTCCCACTCGGCACGGTACTCCTCAACCTTCTGTTTATAGTCAAGCTCGGCATCATAGTACTTGGCCTTTCCACGGAAGCGCTCCCAAAGTGACAGGTGATTGGGGTGCACCGCTGGGCCATGATACTCTTCCTCCCGGCCCTCGCGGATATACATCCAGCGGCGTTCCTGCTCCTTCAGGTCAAGGCCAGTAGTGTCAGGGAGGAAGAGCAGTGTCAGGACTACGCCTCCAAGACCAAACCAGGGAACGACGTAGAACTTCTGTTGTGTAGTAATGTAGTTGTAAAGAACAGAGGCCAAGAGAGCTCCGAGTTTACCAGCAGCAGCGGAGAGACCGTGAGCAGTAGCACGGATGGGAGTAGGGAAGACCTCAGCAGCCACCAAGAAAGTGATCGCGTTGGGACCGAACTGGTTGAAGAAAGAGCTCAGGAAGTACATGGCCTGGAATTCCTTGATGTGTTCGGGCGAAGTGTAATACTTGAAGTGGAATGCGGGAACAACGAAGAGGATGAAGCACATGAGAAAGCCGACGATCTGCATCCATTTGCGGCCGTAGAGCTTGTTGTCAACAAGGAATGATGCACAGTAGTAGCCGCAGAGCGACACGCCGACGTTGACCAAGTTCCATAGCCAGTTAGGCATCAAGGAAGTAGTCTTGGGGCTAATGACGCTGATGAACTCAGATTGGAACAGCTTGTTACCATAGAAGAAGACGTCATTCGCGAACCAGGCACCGGCAGTAGCCAAAAGGCGGAAACCAAAATGACGGAAGGTCAATGTGAGAGAATGGACATCGTAACCGGTGACAGATGCCTTTTGCTTTGCCTTCTGCAGCTGCTTGCTGGCAGCCTTCATGTGGTAGGCACGGTAGTAAACCAGCCACAGGGTTCCAACGGCAGGAATGGCGAAAGACACGCGGTAAGTCCACTGAGCCGCAACCGTAGAGTAAGGGGGGTTACCGCTACCATGGTGGAATATAAGCATCAAGATGATGATCAGAACCTGGTTGAAGAATTGACCCCAGCCCTGCATCAAGAATGCACTGGTAACCTTGCGACCACGGTGAAGACGGTCCTCCTTGGTAGAAACTCTGCCAGATCCGACAGCATTCTCCATACCACTGGTGGCAGTCATGGGATATTCACCACCTATGTCGAGGGTCAGCAACCTAAAACGCGGAGTGAGAATTTCCTGCTGTGGCTTGGCACTTACCGACACCGATACCATAAAAGAACAGGGACCAAGCATAACAGATAACCCAGCCGTTCTGAGTGACACCCCAAGCAGCCGTGAGCATCAGCAGACCAGTGAACATGATGGCAGCATCCTGAATCAAACCCCATCGTCGACCAATCCTGCAAGAAAGTCCAAAATCAGAAATCCAATCCGTAAAGACAGGTATAGCTTCATCCTCCCGAGTGTGATGACGATTAAACATACCAGTCACCAATGAATCCAACCAAGATCTGACCGACAATGATACCGCAAATTTCGAGGTAGTCAATAGCGTTGATCCACTGAGCATCACATACTTGATGCTTCTTCCAACACGCGGGGAAGGTGGCCTGGAAAAGCGGTTTCAAGTTTCCAATCGAGAAGAGCACGTAACTAATAGTGGTAAAGGTTTGCGTTAGTACTTCCAAGCCAATGCATTTAGGGGAAAATGGGAGGGAGAAGGCACGAGCGCAGAACTTACCCTTCAAGACCCAGACCAGCACCAGGAAGGACCGAGTTCCGGAAATAATGCGAGACTGGCGACAGAGGGTCCTGCTTGATCATATCCCAGATCCCACTCAGCTCACGTTTAGCCTCACCAGCATCGTACGAGCTAACGAACTTGATCCTTTTGAGGATAGGCAAGTCTGCCCAGTAGACACCTTCGGGAGTATAGCTGTCGTCGGGGCGAATGAGGGCGTCGAAAGCCCCCTTCTCATGAATGTCCATGTCCTCCAAAGGCTCGTGGGTACCCGTCATATCGGGCCCGTGAGGCGCACGCGGACCAAAATCAGCCATATTAACTTGGGGGAGGAGTTCCCTAATCCCTAATCAACACTCGGCGATACCTGTGTACCTGATGGCTCGTTCTTGGCTCTGGAGACAAGAGTTTTAGCAGGCAATTGGGACGTTCTTGGACTGTCTTGGAGAGACGGATTCGCAAGTCGAGCGTGTCGAGGCGTCACAAAGTATGCAAGCCAAGTCGGACAAGGCCTGGTGTCGATTATATAGAGAAGAGAAATCTGAGGGAGAAAGCGGGAAGAGGGCAGCCAGACTGCTTCGGAGACCCAGGCACATGTACTAACGGTGGCGTATGATAAGTCGGTGGGAAATCTGGTTAAATCCAACGTAACAACCGGGTTCCACCGCAGTAGTAAGAAGGTCCAAACCTTCCCGAGGCGCTCTAACTGGCAGAAGGCGGGGGGGCGACTGTGCTGCCCAGAAGCTGGCAACGTGGAAGTGCCATTCGCCAAGAGAGCCTGAGCAGGTGTAAGTGGCTCCTCTCGGGCAAAATGGGTCACGCATGATTTCTCTCGTGGGTTCTTCTCATTTTTTGTGTTTTTGAGAGGGAATTGTCGGGGTTGGGACTGTGGGAGGGTCAGCTTTGGGAGGGGAAAATTGGAGATTTTTTTTTTTTTGACTTTTAACTTGGCGGCGGAACCCAGATTGACCATTGCGGAAAAGGTGCAGTGGAGGATCGCCCTGCATCTTCGACCAATCATTCACGCACGTGGTGGCAGAATCTGCACCGATCTGCCTGGACCGCCTTCCAGTACCAGTTCATACCCGGTTACCGTGCAGCCAATCAGCAACAGCCATTCTGCACGGGGTCGAAATCCTCCCCGCTACTGCATCGTCGGGAGCTTTTTTGGAAGGTGCCAGTTCACTGCAAGGCAGCCCCTCGCACCTGCTCCTCGCAGAATCCAAACCACCCGGACGATTCCAGGGAAAAAAGGGAAGGAGGTCGAGTGAGCCCTCGTGTCTGGTTTGCAGGTGACCAGTCCACGGTTCCAGAGACCTGCTCTTCATTGTTTACTCGCATGATGCCTCCAAGTGGATAGACAGTCTTCGTAATTGGTTACATATGATCCAACATGCTGACTCTTTTGTACCAGGGCCGTCAAACAATTCCTTGCATGTACTACTACTACTCTACCACCAAGACTTCCAAGCAGGGGTGCATGAGTTTCACGATGGGAGCTCGACCTCCATCTATCTGCCTTGAAACGATCGCTTTGAGTAACGGAATGGACGCTATTATTATTATTATTATCATCACTGCCACATACCTCATCTGCGGGCCGAAACTCGTGGATCTTAGAGCTCACCTGTCTCGAAAGTGGATAACTATCTAGTATCTACTCTCTAGGGTTGCGCGTGGCATGCTAGTGCGAGGCCTGAGATAGTACTCGGAGACTGAGTACATACCTTTGTCCATCGCTTAGATCCCATTACCGATTATCACTGCATCCTAACGCTACAGATTAGCCACTATTATTGTTTGATTACCATATTATTAACTATTATCTGCGGTATGTCAGCTGTTAAATCCGCTCCTATCGGGCGTGCCATACCTGGGAAAGCTGGGATATTGGAGTTTGCCCGGTCATGGATCGAGAAATGATATTGTCCCAAACGTGGACGGCACGTGGTTCCATCCCTTCCACTTCATAGGAGGGGCCAGTTCACAACCTCATCTAAAGGATACTTACACCTACCTATCACTCTCAACCAAAGACCATTTCATGTTGCAATTTATTTTGACAAAATCTGGATGGTATGTGGACATCTCTCGTTTACTTTTCTTTTTTTTGTCGTCATTAGGATAGCGGATTTCCGGCACGCCTTCCGTTCTAGAACCTTGTGTTAACCTCCGTGTCCGCCATCCAAAGCACAAAGAAAACTATCCTCTGTCATTAGTATATTGATCAGGCAATTTATCAGCGCCCAAGGAACTCATCCCCCCATGAAGTCCCACTCTACCGCATCACGAAGGTTTGAGTGGAGTCAACGTCCACACTCCAGGCTAGCTCGAACTTGATATTACATGTCCAGTCAATTTTAACGTCGCGCGAACGTGAGCAAAGGCGCCTTGGAACCGTCTGAACTTGGCTCTGGCAAGCATTGAGCCACTGCGGAAGGCTTCCCAAGCAAGTGCTTAGCTATGCTTAGCAGTACTTAGCAGTCCTTGGCCGAACTTGTCCACCAGGAGTTCTACCAACGCAGGGGTGTTGCTAGTCAGACAATAATGACTGGCACTAAACTAGAGCGTGCGTCCTTCTCGAAGGCTGACTTGCTTTAGCCGCCACCGAATCAGCTCCAACTTATGGAGACCTGGGTCGGTTCTCACCTTTGCCCTCCTTCGGCGATTCCGCATAGTGGCGCTAGCTGCATCAATTCTAGACTCACATCGTGCAGAGATGGACAGACTCCCATGTTACGTGATGGATTGGATGGTGTAATCATGTCGACCACCTGACATCTACTACATATCTAGGCATTCCATAGCATCTTAGGTAATGGTGTCCTTCGTACATCGTGTGGTATTGATTTGCTCTCGTTTCCGGAACATAAATATATAGTAGAAGTAGACCTGACTTACAATGAAAATTTATTTCCGATCGATCCTACTCCGCCACTGGTACTCGGCTCGGTACTATGGTTCTATAAATATAGACAACCCTTACTTGAGGCTACTCAAGTCATCGAGGTACATACACTCACTGAAGTTAGCTGCGAGACTCAGATTCCATCCTACCTTGACTCTCGGAATCCATTTGTCGGCCGGCTAGTTTCTCTTTTTTTCAGCGAGTATTGCCCTTGCATCTTGCATGACCACATGAGACAGCACCAGCTGTGTAGGTTGTCTAGAACAGTCCAGCCACGTCTATGTGCTATTTTCTGTATAGTTAGCAAAACCCGAGTATTATAAGCTCTTTGCCTCGTTCAAGGGTATTTTTTTTCACTTTTCAAGTTGTATGCAATAGCTCAAACACGGGAAAGATTTGCATCCTACTACTACTAGTAGTGCCTACTAGTTATACTACCTGAGAGTAGCTTGTGCTTCACCAAAGATAAGCAAGTCTGCATTTACCCCTTGATATTTGAGCTTTTGTCTTCTACTTTGAGTGCAATACTCGAACTGAATTTGCCTCATTACCCGAATGCCTCCAAGATAAACCCCAGGATTCTAATATCTAGCAGTAGGTACCTAGGTATCTTTTGCATCTCGGGGTACTAGGATGATTTAAACTGGCCCCTCGTATCTGAATAAGGTATTAGGTACACCCTGAAACGTCCGATATACTTATCTTGATGAAGTCAACATGCAAAATCCTCTCAGTAGCTGTGGCTCTGCTGAACAATGCGATAAACTCCATTAAGAAATCATAGCTTTAAATATGCCCTTGCTGATACGAAGCTGCAAGATCAAAGGACCCAATCCTTATCTGCAGCTGAAGGTGACCTGTGACCATGTACTCCCCAAGTATCCCGTTGTTGGATAAATTTCGATTCCTACCTGACTGCAGGTTGAGGTACGCACATAATTACCCCTAGCTTCTTCAACCCGCCATCAGGCCCTTCCAGGCCTAGACAAGGACAAACACTTGCTCTTTCTACTTTCTCAAAAAATCAACATGCTCTTCCTGAGGAACTCGTTCTGGGTGTTATCAAGTGTATGCTCCAACAACAACCCCGATAAGTGACCTTCATATTTTTCTGCAGTTCCAGAAAACTTGTTGCTCTGTCTAGAGACAACATATCTGTTTGCCACACAATTCGTCCCCCAGCCACGGATGATCAAGATATCCCTGTCCAGTTACAGTTCCTACCGGCCAAGGATGACCGCAGGGCCCAGACACCGCGAGATCGAACGGCAAACCAGACTGTCGTCCATATCCATCAAGTCGCTGCGGCGACTGCAGTCTTGACATGGATACCTGCTGCAATTTCCCGCGCAACTCCAACGATACGAACTCGATGCCTCCGCACGGAATCCCGCCTTGTCCTGACAACCTTGTCCTAGAAACAGTTATTGAATCGTAGGAGCTTAAGGGCTGATACTATCATCCTATCCCAGACTAAATCAGAAAAGCCTCCGCTTCGGTGTGTGAGCCTCATGAGACCTGCGTGTCACATCTCGCCCTAGACAACGAAGGGGCTCAGTACGAATCTAGTCGGCATATGTGAGCGTTCAATCTGTTATAATCCATGAAACGCCAGAGAAGAACATAGGCGAGATCGCCGGCCCAAATGCCGGCTAAGTTATATGGTAAAGGAGAAAGGGAGAGTTCTGGTTGCGTGAGCTTGTAAGTGACTATAATAGCGTTGTTGTTGAGGTTAGATAAATCGATATCGAGGAATAATTGTTTCATGAAGGTTTTAAGAATGCTCAGGTAGTAGGTAGTGTTAATACCCCTAGTGCCTAGTAGTATGTAGGAATAAATCATGAAATGTTAAATAGAAGCTCAGTACTCCTTGCAATTGGTCTTTTCCAATCCTCAACTCGCGGATCTAGATATTTATACACACGGAACAAAATTATACCTCATATATCCTAACTCACTGGACTTAATTTTGTGTCTTCTCTGATAGGAGGCTCTAGTGATAAGTATGGTGTTGCAAATGTTCTCTTTTTACCTGATATCGTGTATGATTTGATATTCTACTATGACATTCACATATATAAGTTAGCGTGCTCATAGCATTGTTAATATTGGTCCACCAGCAACTGGTACTCATCGAGAGGACTGTTCCGAGAAACCATGACCTGCTGCAAAAAGAAGAATGAAAAAAGTTTTCAATTTTCTGACGCATCCTCAAATACCGGTTCAATTACTTGTAGTACTCGTAGTACTCGTAGAAAGTTATTCCGTGTGCAGAAGGTTATGTTGTACTTTGCAGGAATGAATTTGTGCCTTGTATAAAAGGCAGCGCTGATCACCACCTACTTTCCCAAATAGGACTAGTGTATTCTAACAAGAGTGGCAACCCCGTGACCCCCGTCCTTCCTGATTAGGAATCTTCAGCACCGCAAGAACCACCGTCTCCTCTCAAAACAACACCCCCCTCAGCGCTTCCTCTCCTCATCCAAAACCAAAATGGGTGGCGATCTGAATCTGAAGAAGTACGTCTTTTCCCCAACCATACGATAAAAAAAAACCCAAAAAAAATAGCTAACAACACCTCCCGCATAGATCATGGCACCCGTCCCTCCTCCGCAACCAAGAACGCGTCTGGCAGGAGGAAAAACGGGCCCTAGAAGAGCGCAAACGCATCGACCAGCTGCGCCGCGAACGCGATGAAGAGCGCCAGATCCAAGAACTCCAGCGGCTGCAGGAGAGCTCTGGGGGGCCGCGCCAGCACCATCGCGTGGACTGGATGTATCAGGAGCCGTCGAGCGCAACGGGCCACTACTCCGAGGAAATGGAGGGGTATCTATTGGGGAAGCGGCGCATTGATGGGATCCTCTTGAAGAATGATGAGAGTAAGGATTTGCAGAAGGGTGCGGCTGTTGGGGTTGCCGGTGCCGGTGCGGCGCCCCTCCCGCCTGTTATTCATAATACGCGTGACACTATGGCGAAAGTCATGGCGGATCCGTTATTGGAAATCAGGAAGAGGGAGCAGGCGGCTTATGAGACTATGGTGAAGGAGTCGGTGAGGCGCACCCGCGATCATGACCGCGAGCAGCGCAAGGAACGTGGTCATGATCGAGACCGGGAGCGTGACCGCGGCTACAAACGCGGACGGTATAACGACGAGGATTCACAGCGACATAGTCGTCGACAAAGGTCGTCGCATCGGCATCGCTCGCGGTCTAGGTCGAGGTCTAGGTCTCCGGCGGTGCAGGGGCGTTCACACCGCAGTCGGAGAGATGATCGGGAGGATAGACACCACAGAGATTCTGATCGCAGAAGTCATCGAGACCGTGAAGGCGAAAGAGAGGGAAATGGCGAAAGAGTCCACCACTCAAGCAGGCACCGTGACCGCGATGATAGGTACGACCGGTCTACGCGCAGAGGATCCCGATCTACCTCCCCTCGATCTGATCGTCATTCTGTCGACCGCCGGAGGATGGATGATAGGCGAGGAGAATACCGGGGCGGCCAGGATCATCGGAGGGAAAGATATAATCGCAACAACGAAAGGAGGGATAACCGTGGCAGCGGTCCTAGAGATTCATTTGCTCGTGATCGAGCACCAAACAACTTGGGCTCTGATCAGAATGCGAAAGACCTGGAGGAAGAGCGCAAACGCAGACTAGCTGAGATGCAATCCAACGCAAGTGAGATGGAAGAGACTCGTCGACACCGTGTAGCCGAAGTCACTGCCTTGGAAGACAAACAGCTTGAAGATGATGAGAAACATCGTTCAGATCGTGGCCAGTTCATGTCTGGTCTTCATCGACAGCTCCAAGAGGACAGTCTGGATGAGCGTATTAGACGCAATCGCGGTGGGTTGTCGAAGATGGAGGATTGAGATGGCTGGCTCCATTACTTTTACTTGTTTCCCTCCTATACCATGCTTACGATTGATTGCAATCTGAATGGACATCGATGTGTTTCCCAAGAGCGCCGGGGCAAGGGGTATGTGGATAATTTTTGCTTGCAACAATGCTTAGCATACAAGTCTGACTGTCTAATGCCCAACTCTTTAACGATTGTTATACATAATAATATGCAAAAAATGACAACCCTGATGAAACAAATAAAAACAACGGCTACGAATGACAAAGGTATATCACGCTGTCTCCTGAGAAACCAGCAACGCTAGAGAGTAAAAGAAGTAGCAGGGGTAAAAAAAAAGTTTTACACATAAAACAGAAAGCATCACCGAATCCTCCCCTTCCCATTTAAAGGTTTACAGTAGTAAGAGCTCTCCCGTAGCCGCACCACCAGCAAATTGAGCCTGGTATACCTGCTGCTGATTCTGGTTGACCACATACTGCATCTGTGGCGCTCCTCCGCCTCCAGCACCGCCATCACCACGCCCACCTAGATCTAGGGCTGCCATCTGCTGAGTACCCACAGCTACGCTGTTGAAGTAGTTGTCGGCAGCATCCACAGCAGCATCCATGTTTGTTGGGGTAGTCACGGAGCCATTTGGTCCCGTAGGAGAGGTAACGGAAGCCAAATTAGGAGCCGGGGTGGGGAATTGCCATACGGTGTTACTGGCGTCTTCTTTAGACCTTTGAAGAGCGGGGCTATACTGGAGCCGTCGAGTGCGCGCGGAGCGGAAGACTTGCTGAACAGGTTTCAGGTACACCGTTGCTAGAGTGCCTACGTTCAGGCAGAGTTCCTCGAGCGTCCGCGAGTCTAGTTTCTCGCTCTCTGCGCTGATTGGGGGTTTGTCGCCCATGACTATTTGACGGGCTGCTGTTGGGTCTGTCGATAAGAGGCGCCAGTACATGTATCCTCTGTCTCGCAGGTCTGGGTCGTCTGTTTCCTCGGTGCACCATTTAAGAACCTGGGGTACCAGTTGTTGGCCCTTCGTGGGACGCTGGATGAAAAATTTCACAGTCGCTGTTAGCAGGGCAAGTTGTACCTCGATTGTCTCGTCGTGGAATGTGGCGAGGTAGTCTTGAAGAAGGCCGTCGGAATTCTCGATGCGGTCTGCATATTGTCCGATAATCCAGATGATGGCGGCTTTGGCTTCTGGTTCGTCTAATTCATCGATGTTTTGGATAACCTGCCCAATGATACTTTCATACTGATTGGGGTATTTGCGGAAAATATTGCGGATGACAACGGTTGCCTCCTGTACGATATATGGGATTTTGGCATTTACCAGATCCAAGAGGGTGTCGATACACTGTCGTGCCGCTGACTCGATCTTGATTGCCAGCTTACCGATGGCACGTACGGCCTTGCGCACAAAGTGAACATCGATCTCAGTAGCATACCTAAAAAGTGGATTTAGTTGAGGGATGGATAAGCCATTGGGGTGGTCAACCTACTCTCTCAGTTCTGCCAGGACAATGGAGATGTTTTCCTTTGTGGTCAACATGAAAATCAACTCGAGCTTTGTCACCTTGACATAGATCGGATCATTATACTTGCAGAAGAATACGCGGATGTCATTTCGCAGGACTTCAGGTCTCTTTTGCAATATGAGGATAGCATTACGGAGTGCCAGGTATTGCACTTCTGGCGGTTTAGATAGAAGAGTGACAAGCGGCGGGGACAGCTTCTTCGACAGCGATGTAATATGCCTTTCATCGGCAATGTAGTTCATGAAGTAAAGGATGACGCGGATGGAAGTGAGGACAACGGCCGAGTTGGAATGAGAAAGACGAGGAGCGATTCTTTCGGCTAAGAGCAGCGCCTCGGCCGAGTCTTGAGGGACATAGGACATTAAAGCCTCCAGAATATAAGTTTGACCCCATCTACTTGATATTAGCAACTCATTCAGCAGAGACCAGGCTCAGGATATCATACTCGGAACAGTCCGGCAAGATCGAAACTAATTTCGACGCACTCGAGTAGTCGATAGTCAGAGATATGGTTTCGCTCCGTCCCCAGATATCGACCAAGGACGCAAGAACACTGGACACAACTGTCGGGTTTTCGTCCTTCAACATCTGGTTCAGTCGATCGATCAGATCAGAGGCCTCGACCATTTTCTTGTCATGCTCGTACAGCTTGGCGACGCAAAATGCAGCGGTCTTGCGAACGTAAGGATCCATGTCTTCCATCAGACGCTTGAGTGGCTGAACGGTAGCTTCGACAAACTCGCGAACATGAACATAAGCGATCGTCCGAAGGGCGAGGGCTCGCACCAGGGGATTCGAAGCTTCCATGTCCTATTATACCAGTTAGATTATCTCTCCAATAAATAGAACGACCTGTAGCATACATCGACCAGAATAGGCAGCGCCTTCAACGCGATGTCGGGCTTTATCCTCGAATAATTAACGAGAAATAGAAAACACCTGTAACATCATCCAAAGCGACGTCAGCAACGCCTTACCATCCCACATATCAGAGGTTCACGCATCATCCTGAACATACATCTTCTTGATCTCCAAGCTTGGTAAATTCATACATCCGATGACGTCCGGGAACAAAGCAATCATGTCGTTATTGCTCATGGTCATGTTCGCAACGATCTTCTTAAGAGCGATCTTTTTGGCTGAATAGTTCTTGTCCTTCTTGCCACCGCTGTTGAGCTCCTGTCGCAGCTCGGCGACTTTGCCCTGTGGAGACCGAGCCCATGGTGAGTTATGATGCGCATAAGAGGCGATGAACATAGGGAAGAGTATAGTAATAGGTGTGTGTTGAAGGTTATTGGGGATGATTGGGATAGATGTAAGAGATAGAGCAGCAGAAAAGAGAACAAGGCGCAATAAAGCAAAGAGGGGTATCGGAAGATGATAGAGACATGGTTGGGGGGGTATAGAGGGACGGAGGGGAGATAAGAATGATCATCGATAGCTTATTTAGACACGGAAGGGTTGGTGCGACAAAGGAAGTGAATCAAGGCATCAGTTCACACGTACTCTAGCGAACAGTTTCGCATCTCCCCCGCTGGAACTCATAGTGGCTTTTTTGGCTTCACGGGCACGAACAGCGATAGGTCTCTTCGATCTCTGGGCGATGCAGAGCTTCGGAGTGCAGAATTAGGGGAGGGGGAGGTCCTTGGATACCGAAATCACACGGGATGTCGCTGGAGAGGAGTAGGAAGCTGCCAGTATTATATCCTAGGCAGTGTCGAGGGCGTTTCCTTCTTAGCTGGACAGCTGCTTCGAAGCTTCCATGCCTTTTTTTTTGATGGGGGGGGAAGAGAACGGATTAGGTCTATGAAGATGGGGATCACAGCAGAATTGTCAGCGTGGCACGGACAGGGTGCAGGTGTAAAATCACATCATACCTTGTCTAAATGGATAACAAAAAAGCGACAATATTCATCAATTACTTAGGAGGCGGGGGTTTTCAGATTTCTAATGCAGACGAGAAAGGAGTTCGCAGACCTGAGCTGGTGAGAACTAGGAGTGGATCAGGTGCCGCCGACTCCGCGCGGTTGTGGAGAATTGAAATGCCTGGATCTCGTCGTCCACGTTCCAGTAATCCCTCATCCCTCATTCCTAATTTTACATCGTCACCTCGACTGTCTCCAGTGGCTACCCTGGAGGTGTGTCCTCGTTTCCTTGCTTCATATCGACCTTTTGGTAGATTTTCTACTCGAAATGGCCAGCTCTCAACCTCTCCCTCCCCTTCCTCGTCCGAAATGGGCCGTGGAGCTGAACTCGCCATTGCCACGTCCCTCAGCTTCGACAGCCAGTATCCCCGATCCTCCTGGCTTTACTCGCAAGGCGAGTGGTAAGAACGTGTGTACTCACTTCTGTGGCCTTGATTCATATATATTTTTTATATATGTACCGGTACTTGAACCAAGTGGTCTAACTAACATTTACCCCCCAGCGCGCACAGCAATCGACAACCTCTACCCCGTCCAAACCCGTTGAAACCGATACTCTGAAGCTGAAAAAGGCCTGGGAGATCGCCATCGCCCCTTCGAAGCAAATCCCCATGAATGCGATCATGATGTACATGTCCGGAAACAGCCTGCAGATCTTCAGCATAATGATGGTCTTTATGCTTTTCAAGGGCCCGATCCAGGGTCTCATCAACACCAACACGGTCTTCGCCAAATTTGACACCGAGACGACGCGGAGTAAATTGCTCGGCGTGAAGGTTGTTTATGTCCTCGTGCAGTTTGCGCTGCTCGGTCTGGGCGTGTGGAAGGTGAATGCTATGGGACTTTTGCCGTACGTTTTCTTTGCCTTTCGTGATCATCATTATGCATTTGTCTTGCTTTGTTAACCTATGTTTCGGCGAATAGGACTACTAGGTCGGATTGGTTGGCGTGGGAATCGGAGAGACAGCCGTTGGAAACGGCCTACTTTGCATTTGGATGAGTTTTGATGCCAACGGTATGTAGAACCGGAGTAAGTATCTAAAAATTTAAATTGTACTCGAATGGAAAGATACGCTGGCTCTGTACAAAGGCAGTTTTATCTAATTTATCCACTACATATGCCTCAGCAATGCAGGAGTAAAATGTAGAATACATCACAAAAAACGGATGTCATCTCCAATTTCTATTTTTTCGACTGAACCGCCTTGCGACAGGCTTCGAAGAATATTTGGCAGAATTCCCATACGTCGACGTACGTATTGTACAGAGGTGCGGGTGCAATCCTAATGACGTCTGGCTTCCTCTCATCAACGATTACTGCATGCTCCTCGAGAGTCTCCAGGACACTGTCCAGAATGCCAGGTGTGAGAAGTAGACTCAGCTGTGCACCGCGCTGCGCCGGATTTGACGGAGTGATGATTGTAAAAGGCTTTTCAGACTCTGAGTCTAGTGGATACGCTAGAAGCAGATGCTCAAGGTAGCCTGTGATATTGAGTGATTTTTTACGGATCTCAGCCATAGATGCCCGGCTGAAGATTTCTAGGGAGGCAATAACGGCGTTCATGTCGAGAACAGAGGGGTTCGAGAGCTGGTATCCCGCTGCACCTGGTTGAGGAACGAAGTCTAAAAAAATATATTAGCGGGCCCTGTGTTGGTGTCTGTAGAATAGGAGAGACCTCATACGGTTGTCCATGTTGAATCGGGTAGTTTTGTCTCCTCCCCACCAGCCAGAAAGCCGGGGATGGAAAGACTCTTCCTCGCCATTCACCTTCTGCATGTCTACTCGCCCATGTTTCTCATGGACAAAGAGCCCTGCTATCCCACCTGGCCCACTGTTGAGATACTTGTAATTGCACCAGGCGGCGAAATCCACGTTCCAGTCGTGCAATCGCAGATCAACATTGCCTGCTGCGTGGGCACAATCCCAGCCAACGACGATACCCTTGGATTGGGCGTGGGCTGTAATTTTCTCAATGTCAAAGTATTGTCCAGTGTAGAATTGGATGGCAGACAGAAGAAGAAGAGCTGTATCGGAGGCATGTTCGTCAATCACTCGAAGTATTTGGTCAGTGTCCAGAATCCGGCGAAGGGTGTCTTGTGGCTCAATGAGAACCATGGCATCCTTTGGGTGAAGATTGTGGTGTCGAATCTGCGATTCAACAGCATACTAGATAGGTTATCAGTATATTGTATTCTTTTCCGGCTGATGTTTGATATTGGACAACATACGTGATCGCTCGGAAATGCTTTCCCTTCAATGATGATCTTGTATCGCTCGGTGGTTGGTCGATAGAAGCTGGCCATCAATAAATGCAAATTGGATGTCAGAGTTCCCATAACAGCCACTTCACTCTGGAGAGCTCCCACAATCGGAGCCATGAGCTTTGAGCCGGCTGAGTCGACGTCGACAAACGGGGGAAGCAATTCGTCCTCATGGGGAACGAAATGTCCTGTGACACCCTTAATAGCCCAGGTCCGGAGATAATAGTCAATGTACTTTCGAGTACTGCGAGGCTGAAGTCCTAAAGAATTTCCACAAAGGTAGATGCATCTGGGGTCAGATGCGTCTTCAACAACTGGAGGACGCCGCGTTAGCGGAGTGTATAGTTATATTGTGAAGTTTAGTCAAAGAATATAGTACTTACCTTGATCAGGTGTCAATGCTTTTCTTTTGAGGTCTTTCTTCGACGGTATGAGAAATTCCTCGCGAAAATGGTGCAACGGATCTCGCGCATCGAGAGACTCTGCATATTCTCTAGTAAACGCCCTAATATCGTCAGGGTACGGTAGCGGGGGGCCGTTTTTGATCTGCTGGACGTGTAGTCGAGAACCCATTCTGCAAGGCCTAATATTGGTAGGCACCACAGTGCTCTTTTGCTTGGTGGAAGACGGGGACCTCAGAAGGTATTCTCCTTCTATAAATAAAGGACGTCCTGAGAGAATTCAGGTTACTATCTTGTAGAAAATCCCCGCGATGGCCAGGATCGCCCCTCCATCCCCCGCCGACAAAATGATTTCTGCACCCAACGCTAAAATAGTGGCATGCATCCATGGTCAATGATCCACTGGGTCGGTTCGACTAACCTCTAAGTAACTATGCAATAATGTGCCGAGTTAGTAATATGACGTGAACCCTTTTTTCATGAACCACAGCAGCAAAAGTATACTTCTGACAGAAGTCTAAGAGAGTAAGAAGAAGTCATGGTCTCTATACTGCACCCAGTGATTCGCTTAGTCATCAACTCAGCGAGACGATTTATTCTGCCACCTCTTTCCGATGTCCAACCCGCCAATCACAACGCGCGGAACCCTCCCGACTTCCGACGCCGATTGTATCGATGCAGGTGATTATTAAAGCCTCCAAGATTGTTTGTCGGCGGCGATGCTCGCAGCTCAGGAACTCCTCTTGTTTCGCATTCTATATCCTTGATCGCAGACATGTCTCGTCCAATTTTATCTACAGCTGTACGCCGGGTATCCCGACCTCACCCATCCGTGACACAAGTTTCTGCCATCTCTACTTCCTTGTCGGCTGCGACCTTCTCCGCATCGTTTGGCCATTCTTCCCGTCAACCACAAGCATTTCTCTCTTGCACATCTAGGAAGAGTCCCCGGGTCCAGAACCGTGCCTCTAAACGTTTGCAACTCCATCCTACAACGACGCAACGATGTTCACCTTTCTCCTCCTCCGCCGTCAGACCCGCCTCCCAAGTGGTACAAAACCCGAGAGTCGACGATGAAGGGAATACTCTTATGATTAATATCTCCCAACGGGCAGCAAATGTACGTTCCATTTACTCCCCAGGGTTGCGCTTGCGTTATTTTTGTATTCAGTGGGATTTTTTTCGCTGGTTGGAGGGGAGTTGATATGTACAACAAGAAGTGGCTGTGGCAATGGTTCCGGGCTGTCCTGCCGGAAGGTTCATTTACGGCTTTTGAGTAAAGCAGGAAGACTGGATATCGTCTGCGCTATATAACCTCTATTTCAGAAGAAACAAGCACATACGACCACAGGGTGTGGAAAACAGGGCTTCCCGTCCGCTCAGCCGTACTTAAGCCACACGCCGGCCGGTTAGTAGTATGGTGGGTGACCACATGCGAATCCCGGCTGTTGTATGTTTCTTATATTTTTTTTTGTTTTTGTTTTTCTTTTTTTAATTTCTCGTGATTTTTTGCAGGTTCATCGCTAACAGCAGAAAACAGCGCCTTCGACAAATAACCGACCCCTCATCGTCACCATCCGCTACCAGGGAAGAAAATCCCTATCACCATCTCCGAATCACTGTGACCAGCGGCGGCTGCCACGGTTTCCAGTACCTCATGTCCCTCGAAGCCGCATCTAAGATTGACGCGGAAGAAGACACAGTATTTGAAGCAGATCAGTCGGCGGAAAGTACTTCTTCCACGTCCGGCAACGCAAAGGTTGTCATGGATGAACCTTCGCTCGAGCTCTTGTCCGGAAGCACAGTCGATTACACAACAGAGTTGATTGGCAGCCAATTCAAGATTGTCGATAACCCCCGGGCAACGAGTAGTTGTGGTTGTGGGACGAGTTTCGATGTCATTGATTAATCCTGTTCTTTCAATTTTTTTTTCTTCGTATGAAAAGATGCTTTTGCTATCCTGTCGAATTCTGAATGAGGAGATGGCTGGTGAGGTATTAATCTTCACTCTTGTATATCACGTTAAGTATAGTTAAGGATAGATAGAATAATACACACACACAAATATATATATATATATATCTACATTTATGGAGAGGTGTAAAGTAGGAATGTCGTCATCTAATTCATCACATGGATCGATCTCTACTACATCGCCGTCTTGCTAACTAGAACCCTTTTTATGTGCCGCACATATCAACCTACGAATGTGCACAGACCAAACATGTCGAACAACCAGTAGGGAGTAAGGAAGAAGAAAAAAACATAATAAAAAAAGACATAAACAAAGGACCAAACACAACGCACGATGAATACGCCTCGAACAATCCTCGGAATTCCTTTTGTCTCCACTTTCACCAGACCTAAAACCTGAAAACAAGCATTCAGGGCCGCAAACCCCTTGGGGAAAATAAACCATTTGACAATGAAATAAGGTATGGATGAGAACAAAAAAAAGAAGGAGAAGGGAGGGAAGAAGGGGAAGAAAGGATGGAAAGGAGAATATGATGACCATTCACAATCGCCTTATGGTCTCTTGTAG
Source organism: Aspergillus funiculosus (assembly GCA_027569145.1). Classification (NCBI taxonomy): domain Eukaryota; kingdom Fungi; phylum Ascomycota; class Eurotiomycetes; order Eurotiales; family Aspergillaceae; genus Aspergillus; species Aspergillus funiculosus. The sequence continues at coordinate 284,368 of JAPDEN010000010.1, forward strand.
TCTTTTCCCCCCTCGCTCCATGTTCATCCAAGTCCAGCGTCCTCTCTCTGTTGCTAAGCATTCGAAGTGGCTATCGGGGGTTTGTGGGGACAGGGTGTGTCTTGATGGACATATTTTTACAAGGTCATATGCCGAAAATGGCACACCCTATTCAAGACCCCCTGTACTGCGTTTGCTAGCGGAAAAAAATCGGTACAGTATTTAGTACACGCGGGCGAGGTTTCTCAGGTACCAGTCCACAAGGCGTCGTCCGGCCTTGGTCTCGCTAACGTGGATGAGGTCATTCTCCAGTGCATAGTCGAGGTCGTTAGCGTTGACGGGTTCGCCTTCCAACAGGCCACCCTCAACCCAGCGAACCTGTCGGCTGCGCTGCTTGTTAATCAGGAGCCAGGAACGGAGCTTCTCAGGCTCAACCTCGAGGAAGCCGGCAAGCTTCTTCAGGTCCATTGTTGTGTAGAGCTTCAGGTACGAGCGGATAGTAGGGTTGTACAGGGTGTTCTTGACCTCATCCATGAAGATAGCAGTGTGGTGGTCAACCGGGTCCACGTTGAGAGACGGGTTGTCGAAGTCGGGAGGAGTTGGGCTGATGAACTTGGGGCACGCGGAACGGAAGAGCTCCTCAAACAGGGGGAGGGCGTCGGGTCCGCCATGCTGAAGGCGGTTGAGCTGCTCGCCGTACTTCTCACGCAGCGCAGAGTGGATGGTGTCGTCGAGGCGGGTGGGGTGAAGAGCAACACAAATAGCAATGAGGGCATACATCTGATCGTTCTTCTTGGCAATGGCATCGTAGCTGTTGCCACCCTTCTGGAAGTTCTTGGTCCGGGAGACGTAGACCAGAATGTGACTGAACATACGGATAGCATCACCATACCGGCGCATCATCATGTAGGAGAAACCAACATAATAGTAGGTGGTGAAGTGAGCAGCCATGACACGAGCGAACATAGCCTTCTTGTTCATCTCAATGTCATCGAGCGTCTTGAGTGCAAGGCTGAAGTCACCAAGCAAGCAGTGGACACGGAGCAACCCGATGATGGAGAAATATCCCAGCATCTTGTAGAGAGGGCGGGAGCCATATTCTCCTGCAAACGCTAATGGATCCTCACCGCGCTTAATAGCAGCCAGTTGCTCGTTAATCTGCGACTTTTGGATGAGGGAGTAGAGCACATTAAGGACCGAGTAACAGCCCCAGGTATTCGGGTTCTCACGGAGAAGCTGGGCTTCCTCCTCGTTGGAGCCACTGCGGGCAACACGGTTACGGTAGCGGCAGAACGATTCAAACTGGTAGATAAACTCGTCGATTACATCCCATGCCCAGTAATACTGTTCAACATCCAAAAGGGTTAGCTCAATGTACCAAGCATTTAACTCCCCCGCACAGATGATAGGAAAAGTAGAAGGCTTTTGGAGCCTCCAGAAATTCACAAGCAACAAAACTCTATTAGACATTGAAGGGAAAACATACAGAAGGAACTTCCAACTCCACCGGTCCATCGGAGTTGAGGATATAATGGAAAAGACTGCAGTAGTTGTCATAGCTTGCAAATTTGGTCTCCAGGGTAGCCTGGTACTCCAGCGGGGTTGCAGCAGCAGCGAGCTGTGCTTGAAGATCCTGGGTCTGGGAAGCTGCTCCGAGGGAAGTAGTGCGATCCAGCTCGCTCATGCCATCATCGAAGTTGACCTGCTCGCGGTAGTCGTTGACCAGAGCTTCCTCCTCAACATCGGACTCGTCTCCCAAATTCGGGTGCGCGTTGGTGCGCTCGTCGTAGGACATGTTGGACTAGAAAATAGTATCTGTCGACGGAGTCTGGAGTTCTCTTGCACGTTGTCGGCAAGTGAGAAGGAGGAGGGTGGGCACGTCGTCTGGAGTGGTGACTTGGCGTTTCGGCGTGTGGGATTTCGATTGTTTCGGCGGCATCGAATTTTGAGGGTTTTCGCTTGGACGGTTTGTGCTTATCTTATCTGAGCACAAATGGACTGCTGAGTCAGCTATGCAACAATGCATTACGCCTGCCTTATTAGGCAGTTCGTATACTACTTGATTTGAACAAAAACAAACAACAACATCATCATCATCATCATCATCATCATCGGAATAGGTCAGAAACTACCTGGGTAGCATCGAACATAGCTGATCTGAGCGGGGAATTTGGATCTTTCCATACTCCGAAGCCTGTAAGGATGTCGTAGAATTTCTTGTATCGCCGTCTGGGGTCTATTTAACGCACAAAGATATGACTACACCTGAAAAGAAGTTTCCAGACACTGATATTCAAAGTTGGGCCAAAGAAGTCAAGCTTTAACTTTGGATTTCGGGACACTTTATTGAGTAAGACAATTAGAGACAAAGCATGCTTCTCGGAAGATTCCAGTCTAGAAGTCGAGGAATAATCTATTATAGGTATTTTTTAAGTAATCTTCTCCTGACTTAATGTGAGATTATATGTCTCATGCGTAGAACTCCTTGATCTAACTTGATGATAGCCAGAACTACCTCCTAGAAACCAATGGCTCTTACCAGTAGTCTGTAATTACCTTTAAGGCTGTGATCTTAGCGGATAGATAGACCTATCTTTCTGTGCATTTAGACAGTAACTACTACAGGTAGTGGAACAGTGTTTATATTATAGGAAGTAGATTGGCTGTCACCTTTCCCCCTAAATTCTACCAGCTTAACCCTTCTCTTTACCAGTAAACACCACCAAATAACCTTGTGCTTTAAACATATCAACATCTTCTGTACATACAAACATATACCAAGAAAGAACATGCCAGTCCTGGGTTAACCTGAGGCCTTGTTCCCGGCCCATAGGATACATAGCTAGGAGGAAAGAGCACAGCCAGCTTGTTAGTGAAAACTGCTTCCTATTAGACCGAGGCAGCCACAGATATAAAGAGGCAATACCTAACACCACCGTGTAAATAATGACTTTACTGCACCTAGCAGTTATATTTCATGCCATAATCCTTCGACCTAGATAGGTAGGAAGGAATTTTGTGGCTTTGCATGGCCTGGAAAAAATTCACCGCTAATCCAAACGGACTTGAACTCTATGAGAACCCAAAAAGGTACCAAGCATAACACTCAGTCCGCAGCCGTTGAGAGCCCACACACGCCCAAAGGGAGGTCTGGTAGTCACCCTTCTTCATCATCAGTCCATTCATTCTATTTTGCCTCTGCGTTGACCCGCCAGATACAGCAAAACGAAGCGGATTTTGAAGAGGGAAGAGCCTTCCTTGGAACATGGATTCCCACAGTTCCAGGGAAAATTGCCACAAACCGCAATGGTATTCAGAAATTTCGTTGATGTGACTGAATGTTCTTGGTGAGTACCCAGTCGTCTATTTCTGACTGTTTCTGATTGCAGGACTCTCATGCCTTAGTCTCTCTCCCCCATTCATCCTTCCTAGTCGTCACCAGTCGTCTCTTCCACCGACCACGATTTTCCACTCAAACAATATCTCATGAGACAAGAGCAAGCATCTTCCCGCGTCATCAATGGCTATTGTTGGCTGCATTTTGCACTCCTGTTATAGTAGCCACTACGAGCATTCCGATCCTCTGTGAACGAGAGTTGCGCCAGTTTCAAAGGGCAACGCGACCTTCAAGTCGCGAGCAATATAATCGATTCTATTCAGTGCCTCTTTGGCCGCCGGAAACCTCCCACTGAAGCAGATCATAGCCTGATACAGCTCAGTGAAAGCATCGATTGAGTCGTCATCCAAAGATGTTATCAGAGTGAGAGCACTGATACTAGCGGCGCCAAGCATGATGCCAGGGGCTTGATGCAGCCCATAATGTTCGCGATGGAGCCGGAAATAGCGAGCGATCTCTTTTGCGGAGGAAACTTGTTTTATTCTCGCCCGTTCGACCTGCGACAGATCCAGTTCACCGGAGCTCCTTTGTGCTAGAAAATATCCAAATAGTGATACGGATGATTGGTATGACCTGATACTGCAATAAGTGCTTAGCAACATTGGCAAAACATGGAGAGGAAAGGTGCTCTTTTTATCCTTACTACAGGAAGAGTATGTGTGGGACTGGTTCATCGTCAATAATTGCTGTATCAGGTAAGCCCTTGAGAAATATCTCGAGGCGTGTGTGCAACTGAACGGCTTCTTCCCACATCTCACTTATGGTGATATCGAAGGCCTTGTCGAACAATAAATCCTGGATACCCACGAGTATTTCTGTTAAGTCGGCCAGCTTAACTATCACATATTGAAGAAGCGCGGGTCTCTGGGCATATTCTATATAATTTGAACGGGGATACGGGGTCCAGAGAATGTATCTTCCAGAGTCATCCTCTATATTGAGTCTTGATCTGGGAAACGCAAGATCTGCTGTCTTGCGAGATTCCATCGACATATGTCTGTTGAGCTAGTTAGTCAGACTCTGTCGCGCGCAATATCATAAGCCATACGAATTCAGGATGAAGACAGCCCAAGCAGTTTTTGCGCTGGCGTGCTTCATATTTTCGGGCATTGCGTCCCATTGATCATGACCCGACTTTGGGACCTTAAACATGCCAAAATCCTGCCCAAGTTGTACGCTTTGTCTGAGAAGAAGCCAGCTGAAATTGTCCTTCCCCTGGAGTTTCGCACTAAAAAATGGTTAGCTGCGTGTTTAGGGTATGTAATCAACAAATGAAGCTCTGAAAGTCACCTACTAATGGCTCATCAGGATCAAAGCTTGAATGTTTGATAATGAAAGGCGGCCCTCTTCAGCCCTCCACAATCTCTCCGCCTCCCCAAAGAAATGTTGACCTCGGGAACCTAAATCTCCAGGGACCGTGAATACCTCCGGGAAATCCGAGTGTGTCTTGTCATAGTTAGGCCAGGTCATTGACCAAATCCAGAAGGTGGAAGCCTCATACACTCGCCACAGCTAGAATACTGTTTACAAGAACAGGGCTGCAGAACTCTGAGCTTGTGTTTATGGTGGTCATATTGCTAAGGAATTCCGTTTGATCTACCACTTGCAGTAGCGGATGTTCCCACGTGAAATATAATGATACCAGATGTGAGACCAGGTGATTGTCGTCCGTGACGGTGGTCCATGGCCTAGATGGCACTTGGAACAAGGGATTATCACAAAGCTTTTCCACTGTTATCCTAGAACTCCTGTCGACTCGGAACCACTCTTGAGGGGCGTTTTCATCTGCAATCGCCATGCTTACGGGGTATTCGGAGCTCGAATCGCTTGGGTCTACCGGTGGTGTCTCGATCGCAACAGAAATATCATATAGATCCCCACTCCCCCGTATGGCTTCCAAGATATGATGGAGCCCTTCTTCGTTGGAATTGCGAAGAGACTCTATGAGAGAATACAGGAGGCCTCGATAGTATTCCATTTCTCCAAAGGTGCGTTTGGCAGCAACCTTCCGCCTGAGGTCGAGTGTCTCATCGAAAATGCAGTCACTTTCCGCGTTCTTGCATGCCGTACAGGGCGCTGGACGCCCGCTGCACTGTTTCAGAGCAAAAGAAACAGTTAGTGAAAGGATTTAACTGCTAAGACAGAGGGACCAAATGATAAAAACATCTTGACAAGTGATTCTCTGCTGAGTCCTGGCCTTCAGTCCCAAAGCTGAGCAGACAGCGAAGGGGACGATGGCTGCTAACTCCCTACCTTTCTCTTCGCCTGTTTACATGGTAGACACGCGCTGGAACTCTTTTTATTCTTTCGCAATACGCGTGTTACTGGCGAAAAACCCGGGCCTGGGGCAATCGTCGGCAATTGTCTCTGCTGTTCACCAGATGCCATTTTTTCTTGCGTTGAACTTGGATGACGACGAAGGACGGTATGGGGAGGGAAGGAGGCGCTTGAGACGAATCTGACCCGTGAGTAAGTTAATGATGAGAGAGTGTCCATGACATTTTGAAGAATTATACCAGGAGTCATCTGCTGGGGGCTCGAGTTTTCGTTGGTTTTATCCTTCTGGCAAACTCAGTCCAGGTCGCGTGAGAAAAGCTTTCCCACGAGCCAAATGACTATTCTGCTGAGGTATACTCCACCATGACAGGTATCTTGCGCGTCATGGGAAACCAGAAAATCTATGATGAGGGAGCCTTTTCTTTGGAGGCGAGGTAAACATACGGAGAAGAGCTGAGAGACACCCAGATGGTAGAGGTGAACCCACCGTGTCACAACCCAAATGATAAGACCAGAACTCCCGCGTCTTTCTCACTCTGGCAGTTTAAGGGCCCAAACGAGAGGCAAAGAAAGACAGATCATCTATCAGGGAGCAAAAGAAAGAAGAAGAAGAAAAATATACACCAGGAAGTCTGAATGAAAAGGGCTTCCTTCTCCCTCCTGAATCACCAGGTAGAGACCATTAATCTCTGGCAACGACAACCCCGGGGGTCTTGAAAAAGGAATCCAAGAAAGCAAACAAACATTGCATCTAGTTAATATGAAGAGAAGCAGATGACATACCTTGACAAAGGTGCAACAAATGAAGAGTGCAGCTAACAGGTGGCTGGATGGGCAGACCAACGGGTCTTGAAGAGGGCGAGAGTCCCAAGATTAGGTACTAGTAAGGAGACCGATTGACACGATTATCACCGATGCATCATAGCAGTAAGACTGACATGCTTTGGTAAGGGAAGGAAAGATCCTTGTTTATTTGACCTTTTCTGATTGCCAGTAAACTATGGACTAGCAGCTCCCATGATTTAATCAACAGAAGATCTTCCTCGTCTTTGATAAGTGTGTTCCATTCCTGTGGCTTCCAAGCTGACATTGGCTGTCGAAACTACCTAACAGGCATACTTTATAACCTCAAGAGTTGCAGACTTCATTCTTATCCAGCCTGAGACCATCCTACATCATCAGCCAAATGTTAGAAAGGAGAATGCAATTTAAAGCAATAAGACTGTGCAAAAGAAATAACACATTTCCTAAGGCATGCGGCCCACAACAACCAGCAAGGGAATGGTTATAACTGACTCGTGCCAACATAACTGCAGTTATTCTGCAAGCACAGCCAAACTACGAGATCGACAAGAACTACAATAACTACCAGCACCACTAATAGAGGTAGTACGGACTAGGAACTACCATATAAATACCTGAAGCTTGAAGCTTTCTTGCACAGTTTGCGTTCCGAATTTTTGACGACTTAAAGGGGTTTAAACTCAACCTTACCCACGAACTGCTAGCAAATCGCGTCCTTCAAATTATCAGCTACTAAATCCTGAAGCGTTGCGCTCTATTACATCGTATACCCGTACGCGCGGGGATCCCTTCTTCCAGCGCTGTTGGGGGTACCTTAGTACCTACCTAAGTACTACTACCTAGGTACTTGTTACCTTATATTGACCGTAGATGACTACCTAGATATGTTTCGTGGGGATAAGTTGTGACTGTGGTTAGAGCCTCCATCTATATATATCCATTAGAGAATGGAATAACCTTGGCAATTGTGTGCATCTAAATTATCATTCCTAATAGAGTCTCTGATTTTCTTTTTTGTGCCATACGAGTCTGTATAGACTAATATGAAGGAGTAGAGAGCTGGTATCATCCTGACTTCACGTAACCACCACCTTAGTCCTACAGTACTGGTAGTAGTACGTAGTACTTGCTTTAATATCCAAATTAGAAAGGAATCAAACAACTTGGCTACTACCTATACTCAGGTTGGGGTGATTACATATCTAGATAGTACTATACTAACTATACTAACTACCTAGTACTTGCGTGCTTACTTTCTACTCGAGACGATAAAACTAGAATGAAACCTTGCTGGTCGCATCTAATCTTACCTACTAGCACTTTCTAAATTATCTGAATCCCTCCCATCTATATCAAGAGCACTTTCCAAGAAAGATGCACTCTCGGTTTGTCGTGAGAGTTCCGGTCGGTCGGTCTGTCGGTCGCAGGTCAGACAAGGTCTTGATTAAAGTGCTGACTGTTACAGCCGAGTATCCTTACTGTGTATAAGCTACGCCATACTTAACATCCAGCAAGTCTCCAAGGTTCGTTATTCAAGTTGTCTTGTTATCGATCTATTTATTATATGTAATTCGAGTCCCAGTAATGCCTGCGGTGCAGGCTCGGCTAGCACCGGCTAGACGAGGGGCAAAACACGCTTGTAGTGGAAATTTGGTCTAGAAAAGGGCGTGAACAAAAAAGCTCACTGAGACGGGCAACGGCAAGTCTATTATCAAATCCGAATCGTCGCTAGAATTTCAACGGGAGAGTCGAATGGATTTGTATGGCAGAAGGTTCCTGAGCCAGATATGCGTCTCGGATATCGATGGCGAAAACCAGAGGCAGAGAGAGGGAAATCTCGGGCCCCGAGAAAAATCTTTCATTCTTGTTGCCGCTCGACCACTGCTGGCACTGCCTATATATTAATCCCAGAGAGGCAAGATACAAATTGACGCTCGTTGCACGCCGATAAATTCAGTGGACAATTTTACCATCCGTAATAATCTCTCTCTTTTATACTTTCTGGTCTAATTCGGATCAATCATAGCGGATTCGTATCTTATCGTGACTCATCGGGTATCCGTACTGTGTAGTGGACATCTATCTACACACACCTCTCCAATTCAGTTGTCTGGACTTCCTTACCTATTATTCACTTGCGAGCTACAATTAGCAAGTCTGAGAGACTGAGGACCAATTTGTTGCACTCGGAATCTTGAAGGCTTTAAGAACCGTCTTAGAGACCCGACAGCAGATATTCCTCCACTGCCACCATGGGTTCCACTGCACCGACGTTGGCAGAGCTCGATGCCTCTGTCGTCAAGATCACTCGATCAACGAAACCCCGGGAGGTTCCCTTGCCAGGTTCTCCCGAAGAATTGAGCCACTCCTACTGCACTGACCACATGGTGACTGTTCGATGGACGGTCACCAATGGCTGGGAGACACCCGAGGTGAAGCCCTTCGAGAACCTCAGTATCCCGCCCACGGCGTCATGCTTGCATTACGCTACTGAATGCTTCGAGGGCATGAAGGTTTACCGCGGGTTTGACGGCAAATTGCGCCTGTTCCGACCGGATTGCAATGGCGAGCGTCTTGTGAACAGCGCCCTTCGGGCCTCCCTGCCTGGTTTCCGATTTGAGGAAATCAAGGGCCTCATTACAAAGTTGATGCAGGTTGATGGTCCACGTGTGTAGCCCCTTCTTTTGTTCTTCTAATTGACTTGAAAATATTTGAACGGTGCGAGACTGACGCTGCTACCTCAATCCAGGCTGGCTCCCCAAGGACCAACCCGGCCGATTCCTCTACCTCCGTCCGACACTGATTGGCAACGGGCCCCAGCTCGGAGTCCAAACACCTAAGGAGGCACTTCTCTTCATCATTGCTGTCCCATGGCCAGATCTTTCCAACGTCAAGAAGGACCAACAACCTGGCACAAAACAAGGTCTGAAGCTCCTCGCTTCAGAGCCGGACACTATCCGTGCTTGGCCTGGTGGATTTGGATACGCCAAACTTGGGGCCAACTATGGGCCCTCCCTCGCTACTCACGGTAAGGCGCAAGCTCTCGGGTTTGACCAGGTCCTCTGGCTCTTCGGGGATGACCGCCAGGTTACCGAAGCCGGAGCCAGTAACTTTTTCATTATCTGGGACAACCCACAAACCGGGAAGCGGGAGCTTGTCACCGCGCCCATCGAGAACCAACTTATCCTCCCCGGTGTTACTCGTCGGAGCGTTCTGGAGCTGGCTCGAACCCGCCTGTCCCAGCCCCTGGGAAATCTGGGTGCCCTGGAGGTTGTGGAAAGAACCTTCACCATTAATGATATCGAACAAGCCTGGAAGGAGGGTCGCATCGTCGAAGCCTTCGTCAGCGGTACTGCTGTACGTGCTAGTCTCTTTCGCTGAAGTTTGCGTTTGGTTGCTAACAGGAGTAGTACTTCATTACCCCTATCAAGCTTATCAGGGACGGCACCTTGGATATGAACATGCTCGAGGCCGGCGCCGACCGTGCAGGATACGCGGCGCAGATCAAGAGCTGGTTGGAGGCAATCATGTTCGGCAAGGATGGTGAGGAGAACCATGAATGGTCGTACCTCATCGAGAATGAGAGTAAAATATAGATACCCATATAAAACAAGGGTAAGATGACGAGATAAAAGAGGTTGATCCTCTTCTCTACGCCGGTACTATAGATGTTTGTGCACCATCATGACGATTGTTGAATTTTTATGTTCGAGCCATACCAAAAAAACGTTTGTGTTGGCTCAAGGAGTGACTATAATGTGTCCAATTAGTGAATAGACAAGATACATTTGGTATAAGTTTATGAATGATATGTTTGAAGAAAAAGTAGCATCCAAACCTTGGCAGGGAAAAACATGAACTTCATCAAGTGGAAGACGGATCATTGGAGTTGTCCCCCAGATCCACGACAACTGGAGCATATTCCCCTGTCTCATCGTCTTCATCGTCCTCCTTTATGTCCATTTCCACCTGCTCGCCATCCTCCAACTGAAGCATGCCTTTTCGTAGCACAGCTTCACGGTTAAGTTCCCAATCGTACTCACTTTTCACCCATGCCTCAAGCCGCTCGAATTCAATCCTCACCTCGGACTTTACATCACTTTCAAGGACCTCATACAAGGCCATTCTAAACCCCCTCAGCAACTTTCGCAGAAACTCGCCCCCCTCGTCCCCGTCAAGATCAAACAGCCCACCCTCGACATCATCGCACCGTTTCAACTGCAGCAACAACAATCGCAGTACATCTCGCATAAATACCTCCCTCTCCACGATCGCTCTTCGACAGGTCAGTATGAGGCCTAGGAGCCGCTTCCATTGCTGGAGACATGAGTAATTCATCAACGTCAACCCCATTAGAAACGTAAACTGCAGCTCCCCCAACACCTGTGCTTCTCCTTCTACTTCTCCGCCAGCACCTCCCATGGGAAATTCAGAGCCAGAGCCAGAACCAGCAAAATCCGACCCCCGACGGATGAGATCCCCCAGCGCCCATGACCTGTCCCGCGCCGCTTCAGTCCTCTCACGACCAATCGCACCCTCCCGCCAGGTCATCTTCAAATCCACAGGAAGAAAAGAGAATTCTCTCTCCTGGTCCTTGCCCATCTCCACCTCCTCTCCCCCAGGACTGGGACCGGGACCCGAGCTGGAAAGACCACCACCAGGACCTAGACCGGGTATATCATCGCTGTCGCACCGCGCAGTAGAAGCAGAGGTAACCGCCCACCGCAGCCGCCCATCAACATCCACCCCAGGCTCGCCCGTAACCCTAGTAAGCAGTCGCGGAGAAAACCTATCCGTTAAAAGAGCCCAGTCTTTTCTTCCCTCTTCCTCTTCCTCCTCCTCGTCTTCATCAACATTAAGTCCACCTGCTCTCTGCCGCGCACCCTCTTCTCCACCCCGAACAACCCTCACTCCCATCGCAGACCCGGGAACACGACTCCGATACCCGAATAACCCGCCCATTTGCCACACCCTCCCTAGATTCGCCTTATACCGCATCGCCGCCTGGGCATCTGTCTCACGCAGCGGCTCCAGCGTTTCCGTTTGCGCACTCCAGCGCCAGATAAGGATCTCTGGTGCGGACGTGGACGTGGATGCGGGTGTCGGTGTCGGGCCCCCCGAACCCGCGACGTAGAACCATCCGCCGCATCGGAGGGAGAGGAGTTCCGTCGTCCCTGTGTACAGGAAATGCCATCCGCGTGGGAGGTTGCGGATTCCGTAGAAGTTTGCAGTGGACGTAAACGTGATCAAGTCGATTCCGACGAGGGTCTTTGGGGGGAGGTCGGGGAGGAGAAGAGTTGGTGGTGGTGAGAGGGGGTGGTGCGGGGTTGGCATTTTGTGGATTTTTTTCCTCCCTTTCTCCCTTTCTTCTTTTGGGGGTTGCTCTTTTAGCGTTCCTTGTTTCTTTTCGGGTGAAGGGGTGGTGAGGCTATATTGGTGTCATTGGGATGGTGTTTGTAATAGGACCTGGATTCTTTGGTTGGGAAATGTAGAGGCGAGATTGTTGGGTGTAGTGGTGGAGTGGGAGAAGTTGAAATTGTGGTGTTGGGGTGTCTGACGTCAAGTTAGTGATATTTCTGCTTTTAGCTTACTGAACTAATGGAAACAATGAAGTTAATCATTGTACATATAAAAAGTTACACTGGCTGAAGATGTAAAAGGTCGAATGGGATGTACTGATCGAGCTTCTAGGCAGTTTTGATATAGCCTATCCTCGGCAAACAAGAAACTCTTCAAACAAAAGTGCCACCTAAGTTAACGCCATAACGTGCCTCAACATGCTTGCGATTGTCCCTTAAGAAAATAAGGAGTATTCTACACAACAGTGGGTCATCTACAATTGAAATAAAATGCATGTTCAGCCGAGTATATTGTCCAGTAGCTAATCCTACTCAACCCAAACTAACTTTTGTATTTTGGACATGAAAAAATTGAAGACCAGGCGATCAATGCCGTTCCTCGCGTTTATTCCATCCACATCAGCAGGTACGAGCCCTTGCCATGTTCATCCCCTTTCATCTCCCCACCCAGTCCGGAGGTGTAAAACCCCCGGCGCAAGCTGGGAAAAAACGAAAGAAAGAGACAACATACACAAATGCCGCATATACCTACAGACGACGACCACGGCGACCACCCTTGCGACGAGTAGAGTCGGAAGGAGTAGGGGTGACGTCCTCGATTCTGCCAATTCTCATGCCAGAACGGGCGAGGGCACGGAGAGCAGACTGGGCACCGGGACCGGGGGTCTTGGTGCCGTTACCTAAGGAGCGATATGTTAGCATATTACGAAGCTTTATTTTCCTTCTTTTTGCTATGATGGTGTATGGGACTTGAGACTCGGGTAGAATCAGTACGTACCACCAGTAGCACGGATCTTGATGTGCAGGGCGTTGATGCCGAGCTCCTTGCAGCGAGCGGCGACGTCCTGGGCAGCCAACATGGCGGCGTAGGGGGAGGACTCGTCACGGTCAGCCTTGACCTTCATACCACCGGTGACACGGCAGATGGTTTCGCGACCACTGGAGGGTATTCGTTAGTTTTTGGAGTCTTTCACGTTGCGATCGATCCTTTTCCTTCGAGCGCGATGTGATATGGATCAAGGAGCGAGTCGCGGGGGACAAGGAGGGATTCGACGAACCTCAGATCGGTGACGTGAACGAAGGTGTCGTTGAAAGAGGCGAAGATACGGGCAACGCCGAAAACGAGCTTGCCTGTGCAAGTATGGAATTAGCAAGTGACGTTATTTAGAATTTGCTTCAAAAGAACATTATGCATACCATCTCCGGCCAGAGGACCGAGAGAGACGTTCTCCTTGGCAGCAGTGGGGGTCTTCTTGGGAGGCATTGTGTTGACTTGCTGGTGGATGGATGGAATATAGAAAGGAAGGAAAGAGGAAAAAAAGAAGTCGAAGCGGGCACCTAAACTTGGAGATACAAGAAAAACTGCGGTGGAGTGCCTGGTGTGTGCCCTATCGGAGATTGGCGCCCTCCCATTGGCTGTCAAGCAGGTCAAGCGAGTGTGATTGAGGCCTGAGGCGCACAAGATGCCCACTTGGGAAGAGGCTCCGGAAGGAGAGTCGGGCCGGAGGGCGGTGAAAGAAACGGTTTTCTTCGAGTATTTAAATTTTCTGTGCGAGACTCAAACTCTGCGTCGTCTCACTTTTCGTGGTTACTTTCTTGGACAGCAAGGCTCACACTCGCAGACTCAGCATCACCTGGTGTGATGTTCAGATATTCGAGGAAAGCGCATCACAACATACCGTAATTATTGGTTTATATCTCTGTGCTTCGGCTCACATTTAGGATGGGGCTCACGAAGGAGACCGCCTCAATTGGCATCATTGGGATGGGAGATATGGGCAAGATGTATGCCCAACGACTGAGCAATGCAGGCTGGAGGTAATATTCAGAGTTCCCTGTTTCAATTCAGTCGTTGTCGACGGCGTCGACGGCCTTTGTCTCTAAAGGTGAGAACATACCTGTCCTTCCTCGCAGTCCTTGAATTTCTTTTCTTTGCATGATGACTTGAGTGCATTTGGCTCGAGCATGACTTGCTAGTCACCCATCGCCGCCTTTCTGGCATGATGGGGGCCTAGTTCGTCGTCAATGATGTAAAATCTCAGCTACCTTACTTTTCTTTGTCTGAATACTTTGCATTGCTATTATGCTATATGAATTCCCGCGCATCTCTGCTACGGTTGGGACCTTGTGCTAATTACTAGGTCAACAGGTTCCCTGCGCATTATCATTTTCTTATACTGGTGATACCTAAGTTAGTTACTAACCTTATGTGAAGGATTAATGCTTGTGACAAACCCGATAGCTATAATAAATTGAAGAATGAATTCGAGACTCAAGTACGTCTTCGGCTCACAGCTCATGCTGTCTGTCCCTAAACTCATTGTATATAGAAAGGTGTAACAATATACCCGAATGGACATCTTGTTTCAAGGATTAGCGATTACATCATTTACAGCGTAGAGGCCGGAGTTATCGACAAGGTAGTCGGCGAATACGGGCCATGTACGTGTTGCGGTTTGCTCTGATCAAGCCAGCAAATTGCCCCATGGTCCCATTTCTTGAACAGGATCTAATTCGTTTTAAAAACAAAAAAGCCACCAAGGTTGGTGCGATTGTCGGAGGCCAAACGTCCTGCAAGGCCCCAGAGCTTGCAGCTTTCGAAAAGCATCTGCCCCCAGATGTAGAGATTGTATCATGCCATTCACTTCACGGGCCCAATGTGAACCCTAAAGGTCAACCACTGGTATGACTTGGCTTCGTGTATTCGTTTCAGGAGGAAAAAGGATTAACCTGGTTCTTTCTAGGTCTTGATTCAACACCGTGCGAGCGACGAAAGCGTCAAGTTCGTCGAGGAAGTCCTATCATGTTTCAACTCCAAGTACGTCTACCTTAGCGGTAAAATGCATGACCGCATCACAGCAGACACACAGGCTGTGACACACGCTGCATTCCTAAGCATGGGAACGGCATGGCACGCGAACAAACAGTTCCCCTGGGAAATCTCCCGTTGGGTGGGAGGAATAGAGAACGTGAAGATCAACATCACCTTGCGCATCTACTCCAACAAGTGGCACGTCTATGCGGGCCTAGCCATCCTCAACCCAGCAGCAAAGGAGCAAATCCGGCAGTACGCGGAGTCTGTGACGGAGCTCTACAAACTCATGATTGAGGGACGACGCGATGAACTCAAGAGCCGGGTAAGGGCCGCCGGAGCTGCCGTCTTTAGGGAAGGCACGGAGAAGCAGGATCTCCTCCTCAGCGACGAGGTTCTCGACCGGTTTTCGTTATCAAAGGGCCCTCGTGAGGCTTCCCCGCCAAACAATCACCTTAGTCTGCTGGCGATTGTTGACTGTTGGTCGAAACTTGGCATCGTACCATACGACCATATGATCTGCTCGACTCCTGTGAGTTTTGACCTCCTTCCCCATTTTCCAGATGTAGTAAATACCCTTCCCTTTAGAGGGGGTTGCGGGTGTTGGTGTGGGTGTGGGCGGTGCCCCGTCATATACATCGCGGGAATGGGCTGACATGGGGGAAAATATCTTGATAGCTTTTCCGTCTGTGGCTAGGGGTAACCGAGTACCTCTTCCGTAACCCCGACCTCCTCGACGAAGCCTTAGACACGGCGATTGATGACAAAACATTTCGCTCTGATGATCTAGAATTTACTTTTGCTGCGAGGGTAAGTCTTCCCCATCCTCTCCCCTCCCCCTTCCCTCCTCTACATGCCTGGTCTTTTGCTGGTAAGCAAGGGGCGGCATAGATCTAAGACAAACGCTGGTGTTAGGCTTCATTCAAGGCTGACGTCATTCCCTCTTTCTTTGTTTTCTTCTTTTTGGATTTAGGCGTGGTCCGACTGTGTTTCTTTCGGAGATTTTCAATCGTACCGGGATCGGTTCGAAAGGATTCAACAGTATTTCGCTCCACGAATCTCCGATGCAGTTAATCTCGGAAATGAAATGATGAAGACGATCCTGGAGAAGACAAGTAATGAGAATCCGCCATGAGCGGGTTTAGCGAAGAAAAGCAAGGGTCAATGGGTTTTACGGATGGGAGGGGAAAACCCATGTACATACAATCTACTACAGTACTACTAGTCTACTCCTCTGTACAGAGCATCAAACATGAACGCCACCCGGGCTAGTTTTTGCGAGTAATGAACTCATGGACAGCCGATCAATATGCAAGAAACTGTTATTTCCAGGCATTGTCATTGGCTTGAAATATGGAATTCACTTGTCTCCAGGTGCATAAGCACAATTACAATAATAAGAAGAAGGAGAAGAAGAAGAAGAAGAAAACAATAGCAACTCATACTGTAGTACAGTTGTATTTCATATAATTATTAATCTTATCATCCAATTCTTAACTAGTTACAGTGTATAGTTAGTTAGCTAGTTTGTTATTGACGGAAGACTCAGCCCAGCACCAAGTCCTAAGTCCCTGGAAACAACAGCATAATGAGCACTGAGAACTTGGAAAAACTACTCCTACTCCATAAGTACTAAATTCATAACGGAGTTCTGGCTGGACCGAGCTTTATCCATTTATGGTAACTCGCAATGTTCCCAGTCTAGTTTGGCGCCGGGCAAGTAGTTATAGTACCAGTAGTAACTACTACTAGAGATACTACCCAGCGTTAGCTAGGGCTAGGCCAGGTAGCCGTTCCCCGTTCCTCAGATTTAAGATCGGGAGTCAACCCCGAGAAGTAGTAGTTTCTAACTTGCAAACTTCCAAGTTCTCAACACTTGAATTCTTAAATTGGATGGGAGTTAATTTATTATGCTTGACCTGCGCGGGTGGGGGCACTCGGCCTACTCCGTAGACGGTAGGGGAAGGGGCAAAAAGAAGAAGCCCTCAGCCGGCGACTTGTCAGTTCAATAATAATGCGAGGAAGTATTCCGTAGTGTGCTGTGTGGCTCCTTGAGCTGACATGGTGGGGGACGACGGGCAAGAGGAGAAGAAGACAAATGCCGTGTTTGGATGGGCACTGGGGGAGGGAAGAGGTCTTTATTGGTGACGGTGGTCACTACCTGGTATCTATGGTGCTGGTAATTTAATCTCCTCGAACTCGAAGAATCAGCATTATTATTAACTATTATCATTATTAATATAATTATTATTATTGTGGGAAAAGCGTGGCTATCGGGAATTAAGTCGAAAATGGGATGGCTGAAACCCCAAACTTCGGTAGGAAGAGCCGTTTGAGATGGAAAAAAGGGGTGCGCCTCGGGCGATAGGTCATTATCAGCATCAGAGCAGTGTTATTATTGGGTGTTTTAACGGAGTGCTCAAGGAGCCTGGAGTACTCTGTGGATTGCCACTGTTATTATTAATGTTATGCCTTGCATTCATTACGGCGTGGGCGTTGTCATCGTCAAGGTCGCAGCCCTGGAGCCTCGAAGATGAAGGGAGCAACAGGCATTTGACTCGAGAGGCAGTGGGGCGTCACATGGCGGGACTATTTGGCATGGCAAAAGTTTTCATTATTTTCATTTTATTTCTTGAATTCCTCTTCCTTGCTACAGCTGCTACTCTGTAAATAACTAATGACTATTACTCTGCATTGTAACTCCAAAGCGAAGACTAAAACCAAGGCTGTCAAGTCGCCTCCCACCAGAATGCCGTGGCTTGGTTAGATTCTGACTCGTCCACCCGTCAAGAAATTAGCATTATTATTAGCATCTTAGTACATCGATTAGGTACCTGTCGGAAGGAGTCCAGAATTCCGCGCTAGAGCCTAGAGGCCATTCTAGACTACTAACTTTCCAAGAAGGATGCTCCCTCCTACGTCCTGAAGTGCAATTCCGGGACTGTCGACATTGTTGTTTGGTTGAAGGGAGGAGGAGAGCCAGAGGTGCTACATCAAGGTGCGACATGATCCCATCTGCCATGATATGGGATCCATAATCCCGGCCCGGTCTGCTTACCCCATACATAACTCGATGTACTACAGAGTACATTGTAGTTAATGCTGGTACCGAATACTCCTCCGGTTGCATGTACGTGTATGTACCTGGTAAGATCACCGCTCTGCCAAGATTGTTGTCACGACAGAAATCCTAACTCTCAGCTCTGTAGTTTGTAGACCATTTATATACGGAGTATTTATCCATAGAACAAGCGACTCCTCTGTTTTTTCTTTTTGCGGTCTTTGGTCTGCATAGCGTACCTACTGTAGTTCAAAAAAAAAGTACGGGGAATCAAAGTATAGTCAGACTCCAGCGATCCAAGCCAAGCTCGGGACCAAGAAGAAGAAGACCTAAAATGGGGTAGGTATCTGTAGTTTGTCCTTGAGTCTACGACTCGTCGTCATTCAGTGGAAAACCAATACGGGATAAAAAAGCCACAGTTGCCGGGTGGAAGTCTTGATTGGCCTTGTGGCTTGGATACTCCACTGCTAAATAAAGGTTAGGTACTTAAGTGGTAGGACTAGTAGTAGGTAACCATGGAGAAGAACACCTCGGATCAGGTGAAAAATACAGGAACCTGATTGTTTCCGAGATCCGAAGGTTTCGAGGCGGTTCCAACTTCCACCGAACATAATGGCGAATTGATAGTCATTATTGTATTGTTTTTATTAACTATCATTATTGAATTTTATTGTCATGCAATGGCTGGATCAAAGCTCCTGCAGATGAGCTGCGGCGGAGTGCAGCTTGGAAGGGTCCATCAGATGGACTGTCTGGCGCCAGGAACATTAAGCGGAGATGTCCTCAAAGTTAGGCGATGGTAGTAGTGCCTACTTCCTACATACAATCCAACACAAAGAAAAGCTCGTCAGTCGTCAGTCGCCACCTGCAACCACTTATGTAAGTGGTAGCTAAATCATCCCTGACACATTTATTTTCGACTCGCCTCTAAAGCTAGGGGACAAATAACCCGGAGAAGACAACAATCTGATTACACATTAAAGACAGGGAAGAAAAATTGGCCACGGTCAGCATTATTCTCGGAGTCCGGAAATATCCCAAGACCTCTGATAGTAATGGGGAATCTTGATACTGAGTCTACGAGCAGCAACTGTAAGAGTCAGGTCCCGGAAGAATCGACAAAGATGGAAAAAGAAAAAGGAACACTGCAAAAAAGCGCAGGAAACGACCCACTTTAGGTTCCATATGATTGATCAATTCAATTGTGCTTTTTCCGCTCCAATTGGCAAACCCCAAACATCCTGACGGGTTGAACATCATCCACCATCCGTCTCTATCGCTAACTAACTATGGAGTACTGTACCAGCAGCACGAAGTTGATGTCGACTAAGTTAGCTCAATCCTTAGACCTCCTCCTAGCCTCTAGGCTCCTCCTCCTCCTCCTCTAAAGGATTGGTTACACAGACCCTCGGAAACAATCGATCCTCTGTAACAGAGGATGGATCCAGTCTCAAAAAAAAAAACCTAAACTAAACTAAACTAATACTACTACGTCCAAGGTACTTGATAATAACACCTAATAATGATGGTGCTGTAACTGTTGTTGCCCTTATCCTGGACATACTCTGGGCACTGGCCATGTAGTCAAAGTCCACCTGGGCACCCACTGTGGTGCCATGGCTGGCTGTCTCCTGGCGAGGGGGGAGAAATGAACCTTAAATTGTAAAAAGCCCGAGGATTTTCACCATGTCTGATCTTGGGACAATGGCAGCAGTGTCCCCGGTACTAATAAGTAACTTAGTTAAAGGTACCCGCTTGCCTTGTGGAGGAATATCTATCTGACAATCGCCCACCTCTGTCGACGATCTTCTCTTTTTTTGTTGGTTCTGAGCTTGCTTTCTCTTACTTTCATACCTTACTATCCCTCTGTCTCAATAATTATTAGTCCTGCTGTCTTTGATCTGCCTTTGACTCGATTCTTCAGCCTCCAGGCTCCCTCCTGTGAATTGGAACTGCGTGTGCGGAAAAAAAAGCCGCCCTTTTTGCGCAGACTGGTCTCCTGCCTCTTCCTCGTTGGATCTGCCATGCAGATCTGTCGCATGGCAATTGAAGGCAACATTATGGGCCTTCCTGTGAGAAGTTGAACTTCTTCTTCTTTCTTTTGGCTATCATTCTAATGAGTATGACTTACCCTCCTCTACCTTGTCATTTCTCTCCTTTCGTTCCTAAGCATCTGCCTGTATTTATCACCATCCGTCTCTTCAAAGAAGCCCAACCGTTTTCGTCGAGTAAAAGGGGCCCATTCTGGATACTGTGGGATATTCACCAGTTTATCATAGACTTTTGCAAGATAATACAGTCATTATGGCTAGATTTGATGTACTACGCCAATACATGGTTACTGACTGGAGAGATAGGAATGCCTTTTCATCTCTTTTCCAACATATGAATATCCACAGAGGCAGAGCTATTCCAACCTTTCCAGGACACATTCACCAGAACTAAAGAAATTTTCCCTACTTTTCAAGCACTCTCTTATTTACATCAAGACAGTCATTCACTTACACAATTTTTGTATTCACCATTCTTTTCACGCAGCTTTTTGCCCTTTCCTTTCCTTTCTTTCCTTTCCTCTCGCCAGGGCTTTTACCTTCTTTCAACTCTACTCCCTCCAGATTCCTTAATACCTTCTTGACAGGTATCCCATCTATCACGCCCTAATTCTCAGAAAACATCGATCTTTTCCACATAATCGCTCAATTACCACTTGAGAAATCCATTTTTCAAAACCGGTCATCAAGTCAAGGCTGGTGGTTACCAAGATGCGTCTTTTTTCGTTGGTGTTGAGTGTGCTGGGGATTGGTGAGTCGTCTATCGTCTCCCTCATGTCATTTAGAAATGCATACTAATCTGTCATTCAGTGATATGCACACTCGGCCAGATTATTAACTACTCTCCATCCCATGGAGGCGGAGTGTCTTACAGTGTGAACATCCCCGAGGATACTGCGCTCACTGGCTCTGGTTCGATCTATCTTCAGTTGAGCGGCCCCGCTGATATCAGATGGATGGCCTTGGGTACGGGAAGCAGGATGAAAGCTGGAAATCTGTTCATTGTCTATGCTGCACCTGACGGAAATGTGACCTTGTCTCCTCGAAGGGCCGTTGGTCCCATTGAGCCATTGTACGATGAAAGCATTCAGGCCTCGCTTCTAGACGGGTCAGGCATCCACAATGAAACCATAACAGCAAACATTCGTTGTGACAACTGCTTGACGCTGAGAAATGGAGATAGTATCACAGGATCGTCTAGTTCCTGGGTTTGGGCAATGACACATGAGCATCCGTCGCTCGGAGGACCGTTAGTTTCTACCAATGTCTCAGAGACGATCACCAAGCACGACTGGCATGGCATTTTCTCCTTGGACCTGACCATGGCTGTCGGCGGCGACTCTTCCAACCCATTTTCAAACTCGAACTACTCTGTTGTGGATTATTCATCAGAGTCCAAACAACAGCAGGTCTCTGATACGATTCTTCACAGAAAACGAATTGCTCACGGCGTTATGACTTCTGTTGCTTTTGTCCTTCTCTTCCCTGGTTTTGCCCTTATCTTATACATCTATCCGCGTCGCTATACAGTTGTGTGGATCCATGCCCCTCTGCAGGTTTTTGCTCTTATTCTCGCATTGGCAGGACTTGGAACAGGAATTTCCGTGTCGCAGGACCTTCGAGAGCTTTCAGGATACCACCCCATTATTGGATACTTCGCAATTGGTGGTGTAGTAATCATTCAACCAGTTCTGGGTATTATGCAACATCTTCATTTCCGCAAAACAAAAGAAAAATCTCTTTACGGCGTCTCACATCGTTGGCTTGGCCGCGTCCTTTCTTCCCTTGGTATTATCAACGGCGGAGTCGGGTTTTATTACGCATACGCCCAGAACCCAGATATCCCTCCAGCATCTCCAGTCTCGTATGCGGGTATTTGCGGTGGAGTTGGCTTGATATACGTCGGCGTCATTGCCTGGCGGAGATGGAGGAATAGAGTCGCAAGTAGGAAAGCCGCCGAAATCAAAGTGCTCAAAAACATGAACTCCTTTGAGAGTGAAACCCCCATCAATCAAGACCCTGAGCACCTGGATACTGTGGCAATTTCCCGGGAGAAAATGTGGTAACCATGAGGTTACACAGAATTTCATGATTTTTTATCGATGTTTTGCAGTAATTTAGGAGTGTAGCTGGGGGTCTCGCATACTCGGAGTTCTTCAGCAGGTAACTTTTGGATCCCTATCGTTGGTGTGTTTGTGATGCTTGTGGATCTCTAACTTTGTCTATGCCTCTCATTTCTCCTTACATATTTATGCCCTCTCTCTTGTATCTATCCACTTGAGTGACCACTGGACTGGACATGGTTAACTTCATTGTACATTATTTGAAGAACTGGTGGATTTGCTATAGAGGTGGTGGTCTAGATGAATATTCCCCCTACTGAATATCCAAATTGAGAATTTTCAATCCCATCTTACCTATAGTAATATGCAAAATCTTTCTGTTGACCTTGTAATCATTCCCTCTAGAGGCATCAGAGCTGGAGAGTGCACTTACTTTGCCTTGGAACCTCAGGCCACAGATGGTTAGTCAGCCAACAACAGCCAAGCCATGCAGTCCGCCTGAAACCAACGGCAGTGGGGATAACTGCAGCTTTCCTGGCTGATGAGAAGAATGGTTCGTTCAGTCTGGTTGCTTTGTAGGATTTGCTAGATCCTATCTGGTTTTATCTGCTGAGCGTGTTACCTATAACTTTGACTATCTTCTCTCTAAAACCTCGACGACCATCTCGTTTCACCTCAAACCACCACCCTGTACCCGCAACGTCCACCTATCTTCCCCTCCCTTCACGGAGCAAACGCAGCGACAAAACGACTACTTGAGAACCCTTGATCCGTGATCTGCGCAAGCATCCAGTCAGCCCCGATTACTCCCCCTGTACCCTCTATTTGCGAACTCAATGCGGCCCTTTATCTCTCGACTCATTCGCGACAGGTGATAGACACGCCTCGCTTGCGGCTAGATGGAGACCTATGGCGTCCGGATACAACTCGGGTTTCTCTGCGACGTCGATCCAGCACCGTGCTGCAGGTGATGGACAGTCAGTTTCTAGTCAGGATGACGGGTCTGCAGACGGCAGCTGGCCCGGCCCAGCTGTCCCAAGAACAGTGAGAAATGCACGTTCAGAGTCGGGGGGAAGTACGACCATTGGGTCGCGGGGGGGTTCTCTGGTTCCCTCCATGGGGGGTCCGGGGAGCTTCAGCGCGGAGCTTAAGAGCATGAAATCGTCCCGCAGTACGACTCCACGACCCGATGGGGCGTATGCAAGGCGGCCTAGCAGTACCTTCGATCACGATGATGTGCCAAGCACCGAGGAGCGCCAGGCCCTGATTCGGGATAAGATTGCAAAAGAGATGAAGATAAAAACGGGGACCGAGAACATGCTTGAAGCGTTACTGGCGAAGAACCCCAAACAAACAAAGGATCAAAGGTTGAGGGTAGAGTCGGAGCTGAGTGCCTCTAATCGCAAACTAGCCGAGTTGCATCATGAGCTCGAGGAGGAATTATTACGGGCGCAGGCGCCCGCTACTCCGCCCCGAAGCCGTCTGTCAAGCTTGTTTCAGGGGAGCTCTATGCGCTCACCCTCCCGTAACAATGTGTCTGATGTTGAGCAATTCGAGGATGGAGAAGCGGAGATGGAATCACCGACTTATGTGCTTGCAGAAACTCTTCAGGCTTTGGAAATTGAGGGGATGTCTCCGGACTACTATGTTGAGCGTGCAAATAGCCTAGTTGAACTTTTCAAACGACATCCAACTTTGAAGTATGACCTCGCATGGTCGGTTTTCGGCTTACGGGTTCAAGTCATGCTGTTGAGCGATAGCAAGGAGGTTGTGGCAGCTGGTTACCGGCTAACTCGTTATGCCATTGCGGACCGAAAGTCTCTACAGATTATTCGATCTCTTCACACAGACGAGCTTGTTATCCTGTCTTTGGCGAAAGAAAGCAAAGCAAGCATCGAGCGGGAGCAAGCATTGAAGTTCGTACGCGCTTTTCTGGACGTCAAGGACGGGGTAAAGGAGATATCTCGTTCCGTGGTACGGGCAATCGTCTCTGTTGCTGAGCACCATGAAGATCGGCTCCGAAATATTTCGCTTATGACGCTTGCAGAGATTTTGGTCAAAGACCCTCAATTAATAGCATATGCTGGTGGATTCTCCCCACTGCATGACGCTCTAGCGGAAGGGACATTTGGTGCATCAGAAAGTTTGATAGCAAGCTTTCTTCATGTTCTTGATACCCCACACAGCAGAACACACTTGCGGGGAGGATGCGAGCTTGAAGCTGTACTTGCACCATTTACCGACTCTTTGTCAGACACTGTTGGAAACGGGCGTTTAAAATCTTCAGCAAAGGCTGTCTCTGCCATGCTAAAGACATGGCCAGGCTTGGTTATTCTGGGAAGAAATAGGGCAAAGCCTCTACAATCTCTCTTGGCATCGCTGCATTACCCGGATCCCCAGGCAAGAGATCTCATCATGGAGCTTTTATTCGATGCTTTGAGGATAAAGCCCCCGTCATGGTCTTCATCTTTCCTCGCTGGACGAAGGCTCACAACATATGGGAGAGTCGCAAATCTCAGGACCGAGACAGAGACGAAACAAGTCCGGGCCTTTCACGACAATAATGAAAACAAATTTGACCTTACAGCACATTTCTCTACTCTTATCCTGGCAACTTTAATAGACGCAGGACTATCAAAGGTCTCTAATTATCCCCGGACTTCTTTTCATATAGTGTCTCAAGCGAATGGTGCTAACAACTCATAGGCCCTTTGTGATCTTATTGAAGAAGAGACAGACCCCGCTCTCAGACGAAAGGCGACTCTATTATTAACAGAAGTTTTGAAGCTCTCCCATCATTCCCTCCCTCAACATATTAGCGCGAAGCTTCAAGTTCTTCCACACTTGATATCACCCGCGATTAAGTTCGATGTTGAAAATCACGACGTGTCAACATCGACGATCTATCAAATAGAAAGCATCAACAGAACATTAGCCCGTTCTATCGGAGGCTTTCCCAACGGAACCGGGAGATATAGCGTGGACGTTGACATTTCTGCCTCTCTTTTGTCTGGCGACCAAAACAAAGACAAACTCAGCCCCGCTATGGATGAAACGCAATTCCGCAATGCGATTCTAGAGACACATGTCTTGAATACCGTCAATTACATCAAGTGGAAATGGGACCTAATTCATCGGATTGTTGAAGGCCCTCTCACGAACCCCAAAAGGCTGGACGAAGCAATCAAGGGCTCGAAATTCATGAAGCGTCTTATGGGTTTCTATCGTCCTTTCAAATATAGATTCTCAATGCTCCCAAACACGAAACCGAATCAGCGCTATGTCCGCACAGGCTGTGCGTTAATGCGCACCCTTGTACAGACCGCAGAAGGAACGAAATACCTAGCTGAAAACAAATTCCTCAGACAGGCTGCTGAATGCCTTGCCCAAGTGGACCGCATGAGTGGACTGACTTCATCATCCCCGTTGTTCTCGCGGGAGCAAATGTCTACTACTCTGAGTGGTGGCTATTTTGCAATGTTAGGAACACTAAGTGCTGATGCGAATGGGCTCGCCATGATGGAGAGATGGCACATGCTCAACATGTTCTATCATATCATTGAACTCCGTGATCGAGACGACTTGATTCAAACGCTCTTGGGGAATATGGACTATACACAGGGAAGCCATCTTCGGGTTATGTTATCCAAAGCTCTCACTACAGGCTCCAAAGACATTCGCATATTTGGGACAAGGCTTCTCCGCAAATACACCGTGGGAAACCTCCCCATCTCTTCTTATATGGCCATAGGAAATGCAGATTGGGTCATTAAGCTTTTAGTAACCCAATTGTATGACCCTGACGTTGCGGTTTGCCAGGTTGCTGTGAAAATCCTCGAGGAAGCCTGTAATCAGCGTGATTACCTTGAATTTGTGGTTAAATGCCGACCCTCTTTGGACCACCTTGGTGAAATCGGGGCTCCTTTACTCCTGCGATTCCTGTCGACCTCGGTTGGCTACCATTATCTTGATGGGCTCGACTACATCACACAGGAGATGGATGACTGGTTTCTGGGCCGGAATGATGCATATGTGGGCCTCGTCGAGGCGGCTTTATCCCGTGCCTATGTTGACCAACCACGGAGAAACAGCTTGGTTCCTGAGGATCTAGTAGACCTACAGGATATCGGACTGGTGCCTCCTCATTTCTATCGAGAACTGGCTCGAACTGCAGAGGGCTGCAAGCTTTTGGAACAGTCGGGCCATTTCAACGAATTCTCTGGGACAATCCACGAATTCAGACTGGAGGAGGAGGACCACGAAGCCCTTCTCAAAGTCAAGGGCTGTCTCTGGGCAGTGGGGAACGTTGGCTCGATGGAGCTTGGTGCGCCATTCCTAGGCTTGGATATCATCCAGAACATTGTGAAAATAGCGGAAAGCGCACAGGTTTTAACGATGAGGGGCACTGCTTTCTTTGTTCTAGGCTTGATCTCCCGCAGTCGACATGGCTTGCAAGTTTTAAGAGAAGCTGGATGGGACTCTGCTCTCGATCAGAAGGGGAACTCACTTGGGTTGTGTCTTCCCACAGATTTCAACAAACTCTTTTTGGTAAGTTGGCCATATACTATCTAAGTGAAATGTTATATGACTGATCATAATTTGCCCTCCCTAGGTCGACTTTCCCTCTTATTCTAGATCCCCAGAGGCGAAACGCACATCTCAAGAGAAATTCAAAGCAGTCTCTACTGATCCTGATCCAGCTAACCAAAAGATACTGAAGCTGATAGTCGATATGGGCAATACTGTTTTGTCGAAAAGAGCAGCGGCAGATCTTCACAGGTAAGCAGTGTATCACCATTCCCCCCTCCTCTATCTGTAGCAATGCAAGGCTGACAAGGCATTGGTATCCATAGCATTAAGTCCAAACAACCTGAGCGATTCCATCTGCCCCATCTTTTCCGCAAGACTCTTAGTATTCTTGAAAGCCACCATTTCCGACTCCCTGCTCGACGGTTTGCTCTCGATCTGTTTGACAAGAGTGTTATGCGGCGCATAGTGATAGGCGATGAATCTGACTCTGATTCCGAAGCGACTTCGTCACAAGGATCAGGCTAAAAAGGCAACGATTCTATCTCGTGCCCATCATTGCACTGGTTCACTCTATACTCTCTTCGGCTTCGTGCTTTGCTGGTTCCTGTCTCCGTCATCAAAAGGGTTTCCAACCTAGGTAGTTGGTGGGTGTTCGAATAGCCGCGATTATGAGTGATGAAAAATATGATAGCATAGCAGAAATGGTTTACTCTGGGTAACCGGTGTGAGTCTGTTTTTTTTCTCTCTCGCAAATTTGGGGGGGCTTATGTAGGGAGTTGTGCCTATTTGGATTTCTGATTATTTCCAAGAAGAATGCCCTGCTTTTGATAGCGGATATATTGTACATAAAATACGAAATGTTTTCACGAAGGTTTTGAACATGAGTACTCTACTCTAGTATTTCCTTGATTATGCTTCCTGCATAGACATAAGCAAGCCATTTTTGATGCAGTCTTACCACTAGTTAAGAAATATAAATTGTGCACTTGGGCTCCTTCAAGTTTCTTTTTCAAGAATAACTTGACTCAGTTGGGCTGCTCCTACTGGACTGGAATTCACAGGCAGTGGGATATTCCCATGCAGCCGATGCATTCATTTCATTTCCAACTGCAGAAGTGTAGCTTTGTGATTAAGTGAATTGCAGCATTATACTGGTAGTACTAGTATAGATAAAGATTTATGGTACTTTTGGCTCCTACTTGACTTGGAAAATGCACGAGCTTGGGTATAGCAGAGTGTGGAGTGTGGAGGATCAGATTGATGCTTTTTGCTACTGCTGTTATAGTATCACGTTAGGTGTCCTCGTTTCTTTTCCCGAGGAGATCCACCTGGAATGATTTCTTCTTTCTGAGAATATGTTGTCTCCTCCTTTGCTATTATCTCTCGGGGATGCTGTCCACCTCAAATATATAGACCTCTCCCCCCACCCTTCCTCAAGAATGTCTTAGTCCTGCAATCAATAAAATTACTTCAACTTTCTTTCCTCAACCACGAAGAATACCAATAATACTAAAGAGAAAAATGTCTCTCCCTGTCAAACCGGCATCTCCTGCGCCTTCAAACCCCTCGAGTCTCAACCAAGATGTCTCGAGAAATATACACGTCTCCAGCCAAACTCCCATATCTATAAATGTTTGCTGCTATCCCTGCTACGTCAAATCTTACAGCACTCAAGATATTGAGGCCCTCGAATATCCTCCCACCCCTCCACCGACACCAGAGGGGTCTCGAGCCCAGTCTTTTTGGGGCAGCGGACAATGTTGTGCGCGCAAACGACATGTCCTAAGCTTCACCTCAGGTTCAAGGTTTCTTTTTCTGGGACAGACAGGGCTTCGAGTAGGATATTAACTGGGCTTTGCGAAGTTCTTTTTCCCTTCTTTCTGTATGTTTTTGGCGTATGCTTTTCTCTGGACTTGGTCTGGGCGATTTGACGGGGCTAACATGCTTAGAATCTCGGTATTGAGCTGGAGTTATAAGAATAATAATTATATATAGAGGATATATATCATCTTCATACCTATCTATATATGATCTTCTGCTATGCTGCAGATGCGTTCTTGTGTTCTTGTGTCTAGTCAGAAAGGAGATTTGTCTACTCGGTAGATTTCCAGCTATCCTTTGTCTAATACTAGTAGGTAAGAGGTTGTGTACATCCTATATTCCGCATCAACACACACTCAATAAGACACACGAAAGATTAGTAGGGAAAAAAGAAAAAAAGGGAAGCAATAATAATTCCTCAATTATACCCACCAGCACATTCCCCAATGAATGCACACAGTTCGTCTTGTTGAGGAATAAACGAAACTAAACAGTGACGGGAGCCCCAACTCTAGCTCTACAGGGTCTAGTAAGAACCCCCCTTAAGAACAGTCCTCACCACCAGCTCATCCCATCCCATTTACCTCACTCATCTCGCCATACCCAACAAAAGGAGAAAAACAAAATCGCCAACTAAGAGGGGCCATAGGATATGTTCCTACCCTGAAATTAAAGGAAATAAAAAATACCTCCCTTCCTTTTCTTTTCTTTTCTTTTCTCTTACCTTTACTATCTTCCCTCCCTCCATGGACGAGGGGACGTCTTCTCCACATTCCCCTCCATACGGAGACGACGACAACGATAACGATAACGATGTTACTCCCCCCGCTTCCTCTACGAGATCACCATCCCCCGACGCAGCCGCAATCTTCATCCAGGCGCATGCCGTTGTCCGACTGATTCAGTGTTCGCGCTGTTCGCTTCCGCTGCGTTCGCCTTTGCGACTTCCGTGCGGAAATACCCTGTGTCGGGCATGTTTGCCGCCTATTCGCCCGCGGACGGGAGTGTCGTATCCCGGGGATGAGGAGCGGAGACAGGGGTTTACCTGCTACTGGGGTCGAGGGGAATGCGGTGCGGACCATTGCTTGGGCGATTGTGGAGCAGATGTCTTGTTGACCAGGCTGGTTGATGTCTTTGATGAGGTTCTGGCGAATCCGCGGCGCAGGTCGGATTCTGCTTCGCGCGGGGATACACAATACATAGTCCAGTGGAAAGCGCCTACAACGGGATCTGGCGAGATGTATGTGGAAAAAAGTGCCCATATTGGATCGAGTCTACTTGGTGGCATCTACGATTTGGTCAAGGAAGGCCAGCTTAATTACGGCGCATCGGAGGTCTACTATGAACCTTCCGCGTATGTCAAGTACGGAAGCGATAATGGGGCCTTTGAAAAGCTGAAAACGGCTGTGCGCAGTGAGCTTGATTGTCAAGTTTGCTATGCGCTCATCCTGGACCCATTGACGACCTGCTGTGGCCATACCTTCTGTCGTGGATGTGTGGCCATGGCTCTGCGCAATAGCGACCTTTGTCCCATCTGTCGGCGGAAGCTGAATATGTCCTCGGTTGTACGCTCAGAGCGAGTTAACAAGAGGGTTTTCGACATCGCTGAGCTCTTTTTCTCGGATGAGATTGCTTCGCGGCGAGCGGGCTTGACCCCAGATCTTGATGCCGATAGCACCGGAAAAATACCTTTATTTATAAATTCACTTGCGTTACCGACTATGCCAATATTCCTCCATGTATTCGAGCCTCGATACCGCCTCATGATGCAAAGGATCATGGAAAGTAGAAGCCGAAAATTCGGAATGGTCATGCATAACCGTAGAGGCCGGCCCCAGCGGGAGCTAGGAAGAAGGGCCCCCTTTTTGCAATACGGAACAACACTGGTTATCGATCGCTACGAGTTGCTACCTGATGGAAGAAGTTTAGTGATAGCCACGGCGATGTCTCGTTTCAAGGTGCTCAGTTGGGAGCTAGTGGATGGCTATCATGTAGGTAGAATCCAGCGCGTCGAAGATGTGTCTATCTCAGAAGAAGAGGCCCAAGAGTTTATGGAGACATCTGCAACTCTTGATTCGCAATCCTCATCTAGGAACGACCCTGCAGAAACCCCGTTAGAGTCTATGCCAACCCAGCAGCTGTTCCAGTTTGCCGTGGATTTTGTGCTCAAACAACGCAGACAAGGAGCATCGTGGCTGCATCCTCGTGTTCACTTGGCGTACGGAGCGTTGCCAACGGATCCAGCCGTGTTTCCTTGGTGGTTTGGGACTATCTTACCTATCTGGGATGAAGAAAAATATGCATTATTGTCCACAACAACGGTTAGGCAGAGGCTGAAGATTACCGCCCAGTGGATAAGGAGGCTGGAATCTCGTCAATGGTACGTAGGCCTCAACCCCTTCAAGAGCGTTCATTCTTCTATGATACTCACAGTCTTTCTCGCTTTTAAAGGTTCTCCCGTTCCCGTCCGTCGATATATGCTGTCTTATGACTAGCCGTCCCTCTCCTTCTCTTCTCTGTTATCCCTATATTGTTCGGGTCGGGAACATCAATATTGTCACGGTCTTCTGGTGTTGTCACGTCTTTTACACCGTTTGCCATGTCCATCTCAGTTTCTTTTGGACCCGGTTGGACAATTTCCCATTATGGTGACCACGAGCTGGTGTCAAGTCAAGACTCCGAATCATACATTTCCCAGACGCTGGTTCTGGGCCTCTTCCTAGCCATTTTTGCGATACAGATGGCTGCAAACATTGTCCAGGTGATGAGGTCCAGACGACAGACAAGAGTAGAAAGCACTCAATCCGTTCAAACAGGGCAAGAACAACCTAGGATACTGACAGAGCTACAAGATGAAGCTGAGGGGCAAAACCAAACCCCTGGGAGAGATCCCAATTTCGACAGAGACGCCGGGTAAAAGGCTAGTTCTTCCCGGATGTTAACTCAACATAATCGTAAACCTTGCATGGCAAATTACCCATCTGTGACTAGTTCAATAAGAACCATCTGCTCATCCCGAAAGCCGGCAAACTGAAGCCTTTCGCGCAGTTGTCGATGGTGTATTTCCATGCCTAGTTAATTTTCTTGTCGGGAGCAAACCCACTGCGGCTTATTGATGGCGGCCTTGGACTACGACATTAGACCGGGGTATGGCGTTTAGGCTTTCGGGGATGATTCGTCAGGCATTCTACACAGAGAGGTGAACATTGGCTTTTTTATCGTAGCAAATCCTCTCGCAGGCGAAGCAAAGGGGACTGTCGATGATCATGAGCATCATGGTCCGAAGGCTGGCGGCTCTTCCATAAATGGAAAACGGTCCATGACTTAGCTAGAGAGACTGATAGAGAGCTAGCTGAGAAGGTTGGATAGGTTCATGTATGGTGGACGTTAGTGGGAATAAGAATAATACGTTCGAACTGCTTACTGGGCGTTGCAGTGCGTCCATCCTCTCATAGGACAGATAAAACGACGATCCTAGAGGTCGATGCTCGTCACTCGACAGCTTCCTCCGTTGGTAGCTGGGTAGCTGCGCCTGGCGCCCGGCACGCTTTCAGTGAGCGAATTGCCAATGAAAGCAAAAGCTCTTGCTGGGGATGGACACAACCCAGAGCTCCCTATAGGCCGTGAGAGTCAGCCTTCTTCCATCCCTGTTTCACGGAGCCTGCGCTCTGACTTGTCAAACGCCACGAGGCTTTATTGCTGTTGGTCACATCGTTGCCCTGACTGTTGAGAGTCGAATTAGAGAAAGCGGAGCCCATGCATCATCTTTTTATCTGGTCACGATGGACACTAGGCGTCTATTTCTTGCCTGTTCATTGGGAGGGGGGAAGGATCGAGGGAGGAGGAGGAGGTTGAGCTCTTGATGTGCCAAATCTTCTATACACTCTTTGCCAGACAGTCCAGTATTCATTATCTGCATTCACCTGCAAACATCATCTGGTACTATGTTGCAGGGATCTATCATGTCTGGTGAGTGATTATGTGTGTGAGAGAGAGATTAACCAGTGAAGATGAGTCTGATTAAGTTAGATATCCAGGTAGAATAGAATAGAGAGATGGTCCAAAAGCAAGTGTGTGAAGGAGGCGAGAAGACAAAAGGCAAAAGGAAAAAGAAAAGAAAACAGAAAATAAGGAGCCAGTTGTCGATCGCAGTTGCAGCGCCAACGGTGGGAGGTCTTGGATATCCAGATCTTTATTTTCTCTTCTTCTGCTTCTACTTTCCTCTCCCCCTCCCTCCCCTCTAATCAGCTCTTTCTACAGCAGTTGATCTCTTGGGTCACTGAAAGTAGCCATATTTCAAGTCTACTTGTCTGGTTGGTTCCTCATCTCCTCATCTTCCCCTATCTCTCTCTCTTTCTCTCCTGCTTTTGGCTAGTTCTTTAATAGCGGTTGATTGTTGTGGGCTTCACTAAACAAGCTTCTACTCTGCAGTATCTAAATAAAATGTCTTCGTTCATCAGGCTCGACAACCAACCCATGGATCCCTCATTTCAGAGGTGAGATTTTTTCATAACCCTCTCGATGGTGGCGTTTCTATGTCTTTTTCCCCTGGCAGTATATCAACTATGTTGCACAAAGTTCTTGAATATATCTCCCCCCTCTCTTAGCTCTCTTTATGAGCCTGGATTTATCATGAATCTTGGTACAAAAGACCACAGTAACTCACAATTAATATATCATGATAGATCAAGCACAGTGAGTAGCTAGATCTATATGCTGTCATGTCTCCAGCATCTACTGATTCCTGACCCTCCCGCCTAATCAGAACCGCAAGCCTTTAACCTCAGACTTTGTCTCTATACCTAAGTCGGAATATGAGAGTCTTGTGAGTAGCTATATCCTCGCTGCAGCTATCCCACAAATTCATCTATATGCTTACTGTTGGCCATCGAACCCTAATAAAATAGCTTCAAATCTCTCATCACTTCAGTATGTCACCCTTCACCAGAAATGGCCGTTTTTCAATATTGTACTAGATTTAACTGTCAAAATACGCTAATTAATTGAACAGAGAAAGTGAAGGAATCTCTTCTAAATGGTGGTCTATCTCAGGAAACACTAGACGTGGGAATAAGCTTGTCCTGCGGATACCCTAACGCTCGCTAATGGCTGCAGATATTGATCTACGGTGTATCATCTTCTCGCCCCAACGTTCATCATGAGGGAAACGAAAACGAGAGATCGCATGGACATCGAACCTCATATAATGGAAAGTCAGAAAACTACCACAGACAGCCGCATAAGAATCCAGAGTTTGCAGATATTGATGATGACGATGGGGATGATGTCTTGACGGATTCGCATGGCGACGAGAAAGATGACTACGGCGAGTCTTCAGGAAGTAACGGGTCTTGTGCAGCTCAGGCCGATCAGCGTACTGTCATGATCCGTGGATTACCAGATCGTATCACCCATAAAGATATCGTCCAGGTCATGAAAGGTGGCGCCCTCCTGCACATATACCTTCGAGCTCGCGAACATACGGCAAGTGTGTCATTTGTTGACGAAGCGGCTGCTCAAGAATTTCTCCGCCACAGTAAGACCTGTGGCCTCTATATAGCAGGGAAGAAGGTAAGCGAATTCCTTGAGAGGTATCTATACCATGTTTTGACGATTCTCTCTTCATCACAGGTGGAAACTCTGTGGAATGACCGTCAATTTTATCTCCCTCCATTTGTTCGAGCCAAGATCAACAATGGAGCCTCCCGAAACTTACTTATCGAGAATATCAACCCAAGTATCACAGAGGGTTTGATTAGGAAAGACTTAGACCATATCCACAATCTGATTGTGATCTCAGTCAAGTTCAAGCATGGTAATGCCTACATATCGACGAATTCAGTGCACAATGCCCTATTTGCACGATCTTGCATGATGTCTCGTTTCACGTACAGGGGTATGAGAATATCATTCTATCCCGACGAATGTAGGGAACAATTGGCAAAAACTCCCACGACTTCGAAGAAGGACTTGTCAGCGCCTAGGACGAAGTCCATTGCGGCTCCGAACCGATTTCATCTTCTCTCACTTGATGGAACCGAGGATGAAGAGAGCGAAGACCACTACGATGGACTGAGCACTAGTACTCTTAATGAAAGTATCCACTGGGCAGACAACCGCGTGTCGGCTTGAACTGTCACTCACTAAGTACCCCAAGGCCCTAAAGTCTACACTTTATTCTCTTCAATATGTTATCCCTCTTCTTTGTCTGCTTTAATCATTCCATATTCTCCTCCATTCTGCACTCCAGTAATTATTGAAGGTGTGATATTGCTTTTCAATCTGTTCCTATTTCATTTAGCATGCAAACATGATCGTGGGTACTAGGGGAAATTGCTAAGCGGGGTTCGATCCAAAGGAATTGAAGGCTGGGACTTCGAAATCCGAAGAAACACAGCCACCTTGAACATGAAGACCCTGATTACTATTGTAACATGAACGTCGATTGGCGTTCTGTAGCGCATACAAGCGTAGAGGGGACAAGAAGGACGATTGTCAGCATTCGCAATTCTAAGCGGGTGGTAAAGAATTAGGGTTATATTTCCGGTTTCCGAACATCGAGATACCATGCCTTCACAGTGTCCAGTGGGCTTTTAGAGATATACATCGAGACACATGATCGAAGCCTCAAAAAGGCAGCTTGCAAGGATAGTTGAAGAGAAAAAAAGGAAAATTGGGTGATATTTCGTATTCCTGGCCTATACTAAATCCAGTCGAGACAGAGCCAGTATCGCACCATGATTCCCACGCCACTGCAACAACCTGAGATGTACATATTTCCTCGATTGCGCAGTGGTGACACCCTGCATAGAATTCCATGGTCCCAGTACACCTTGAAAACACACAGACACCATTTCCTTCCTTTTTTTTTCCCTCTCTTTTTTTCCGTATACCAGTTTCGTAAGGGTCTTTTTTTTTTGTTGGGAGCGAAAATAAGGTAAGAAGAAAGAGGAGGAAATCCGTTTAACGGTAAGATTTCTGGTACCTGGCACGGGCACCACGTCCACCGAACTTCTTGGGCTCCGCGCGACGGTTATCGGCAACGAGCAATGTGCGGTCGTACTGAACGAAAGCCTGCTTCAGCTGGTTCTTGGAGTGCTCATCGACGTACTTCTGGTAGTAAGCGACGAGGGACTTGGCGATGGCCTGGCGGATGGCGTAGATCTGGGAGACGTGACCACCACCGGTGACACGGACACGGATATCGACACCGGCGAATTTGTCGGCACCAACGATGAGGATGGGCTCGTAGACCTTTATTTCAATTTCTCAGTGTTAATTTCTTTTTTTTTTATCTTGTTTTGGGGACTGATTGTCCTGTCGTACCTTGAAGCGGAGGATATCGGGCTTAACCAGGTTGAGGGGCTGGCCGTTGACCTTGATGAGACCCTTGCCTTGCTGTTTATATTTGGTTGTCCATGGTCAGTCTGGATTTTTCCTTTTCTGCGGTTTCCGAGCAAAATGACGATTTGTGAAAAAGGGACGAAAAGGGAAAAGAAAAGATTCTTTTTTTGAGATTTCAGCGGTACGGTGTAGGATTCGTTTCTTCCAGTTTCTCTTCTTCTTCTTCTCCTTCTTTTGCCATTTCCATTCCAACTCTTATATCCATTCCAACCGAAGTAGCCGCAGAATCCCAAAAAAGAACCAGAAAATGACGAGGGCGATGCGATGGAACTCCTAGGGGAAATAGTAATCATTGTCATACCTTGCAGTGGGCGACAGCAGTGGCTAGAAGAATCCCAATGCGATCAGCAAAAACTCTCTCTATCAAGCCAAAAAAAAAGAACACCCCATATATCAACCTCCCAGAACAAATCAGATCAAACACTCACCCGTCTTCTTCTTGCCGAAGCATTGCACACTCGGGACGGAAGCCATGGTGAATAATGGCCCTTGTCGGTGTCGAAAGGGAGTGTGCTGGGGGGGGAAGGACGTGGGTGGGTGGGTGGATGAAGATGTCGTTGTCGTCGCGATTTCCTTTCTGTGCAGCTCCTCTCGAGATGGGGACACAATTAATCCGTGCGGGTGACTTCGCTTAGTCCAAAACGCTAGTCCTCTTTCGGTCGCAACGGATAGGGCTTGGGGGACGGTCACGTGGCATGCCAGTTTCGGCGCCGAAGCAGTCCGGGAACCTCGACCTTTGGCGTTCGACCTGTTTTTCTGGCGTTCTGGGAATAGCAAAGGGGACAGACAATTGAATTCAAGGAAAAAAAAAAAAGAATAATGTCTCAAACAGTCGGAAAGGTATGTTTGAATTGTTCTATACAAATCTCCCGATCCAATTCCTACTCAGCTTTGTTCAATGTTGGCCTACAAACGGAGGCAAGTTTTGCTAACGATGGTGAAGACCCGTCTTGCCTACTCGCGAACATGGCACTACGTTGACGTGGGCGCAGATCCACGGAGTCTCGGCCGTCTTGCCTCCTCCATCGCGCTCACCCTCATGGGCAAGAACAAACCTATCTATGACCCATCCACCGACTGCGGCGACTATGTTGTTGCCGTTGGATGCCACGACCTCCGCACGACGGGGAAGAAGCGCCTCCAGAAGAAATACTACACGCACACGACTCGCCCGGGTAGCCTGCGCACAATGACGATGGACAAGATGTTTGAGAAATGGGGTGGTGGGGAGGTGCTTCGTCGGGCAGTTCGGGGTATGTTGCCCAAGAACCGGTTGAGGGATAAGAGGCTGGCGCGGTTAAAGAGTGAGATATACACCCACTATGCTTTTTTTTTCCCTTCAATTGAGCTATGTGGTTTTGGTTGGGACTAACGGTGGTGTTCTTGGGTATTTAGCTTTCGAGGGTCTTGCGCATCCCTACAAGGAGAATATTGTTAAGATCGGGACCCAGTCGACTATTGGGAATCTACCGGAGGTTCAGCAGGCTTTCAAGGAGGCTAAGGCGGCGGAATAGATGGAATTGAGGACTGTTGACTGTTTTGTTTCGTTTTTCTTTTGCTCGACTAGATACCAGCGGCATCATATTGTATTTCTATGTGTATTATTTTTTTTTTACTATGACAACTTTTCTAGCGCATGGGTGGGAGTTTGTACATTGAAAAAAACAATATTCTTTGTCTTCTTAACAAACACCGGGTTTTGTCTATACTTTTCTTGACAAGAATTTTTACATTGTCTACAGGTGTATGGAAAGTGGTATAGATAAGGGGAAAAAAAAGTAAAAGCTATTCATTATCCCGCTATGTACAAATCGCTTGCCAACTCCGTGTTGTAAAATGGAAATAAATATCATGTCTATAGTTTAGCCTTGGACTTCCAGAGCCCAGAAGATCGACCGATGGTGCACTTGATCAGACCGTTGGGGTTGGTCTGGGGAACGAACACTTCAGCATCCTTGCCGGTGTTCTTCAGGCCCTTGTGCCAGCTAAGGTCTAAGAGAGAAAGGTCAGCCACTATACGGAAAAAGTTTAGAAAATCCGACTTACCAGTTTCAAAGTAATGCTTGTTGGGCAGGGAGTATTCCACGGTCTCGAGGAGAGGCTGATAGGCCAGGATCTGGTCGCCCATCTTGTACATGGTGTTCTGCACGCTGGCGCTGTTGTCTTCAGCAAAGGTCTTGAGAGTGACGTTTCGGGCAGTTTCCCAGGTGGCATCGAACTTGGGCACATTGCCGCGGACCTCGTCTAGATCGGCGAATCGCTTCCACTGCCAGGTTGCCTCGACGTCGGTGCTCAGGATACGGTCCCACACCTCGGGCAGGGTGGTGTATTCGTCGCGCACGAAGCCCCAGAACTGCGAGCCTGTGCTCTTGAGCACGGTGAGCTTGTTGATGGACGACTTGATGTCGACGCCCTGGCCCTCGGTGACGTCCACCTGCACGTTGCGGGTTTCCTCGCTGTCGCGGATGAACGAGTGTGGGTGCGGCTTGCCGTCGACATTGAGGCGAGTCCAGCGGTGGGTGATGATGTTGGTGTGGGCGACATGGATGTGCTTGTATTTGTTGATGAAGTGGGTGCCGAGAATAGTACCGAACAGCTCGGGAGGAGTGACAGGGTTCTGTTTGGCAAGGATAAAGATGGTGTTCTTGATAGAGTCGGTGGCGACAACGACGCTGTTATCAGCCTTAGTGTAGCTAGTTAGGAATGTGTTAGTTGCGAACATCCCGACGGAGAGAAAAGCAGCGAACAAAGGGGGAGGAAACCCTACGATGTCTCGATTTCACCCTCCAGAAGCACACAGACGGTCATTTCGACGACTGTCTGGACGCCTGTCTTTTCATCGCGGTGGACCTTGTAGACTCGGACATTGTCCTTGCCATAGCGGGCAGCTGCAACAGTCGACATCGTTGGTGGATGGGGATGAGGAATAGACGGAGTAGAGAGGTCACGCTGCGGAAGAAAGGAAATCGGGGATTTGTTGACTATCAGAACAACCAGATCTCAGCAAAAAAGCGCGAGTAACAGTCTTTAAAGATCCATGAGCAGGAAGACAGCGACGGAATGGTCTGATGAGATCTGTCGGCCACCTCCGAAGCCCGCAGCTCCTCGCCGGCCGCAGCCCTCCAGCTTTATCTTATCGCTCTCTTATACTGTACACTTCAGGCCAAATGAAGTATTGTGGGTCAACTACTAGTATTCTACGGGTTTGTAGTAGTAGCAGTAGTAGTAGTGGTAGCAGCAGGAGAGTATCGAAATAATTACAGCATGTGAAATCAACCAGACAAGTTCACCTCCATCATCCTCTTCTTCGGATTTTGCGGCCTCTGTTCCTGTCTCTGCCGTTCCTCATCACTAATATCGTCCAGATTGGTCTCAACCTGCGCCAACGCAGCCTTGATCTCCTCCTCACTATTCTCATGTCCCGCCGTAGCAACCGTCAGGATCTCCCTTTCCAATCCCCGCACCAGCTCCCACTCAATCCCAGCCTCCGTCAACATCTTACAGCCCTCCGACTGCCCGACAAACGTCCCAGGCTCTTTCACCCCAAAATACACTTTCTGGATGCCCCTGCGGTTCCCCTCCCTTGTCTGGATGATCCTCCGCACGCAAGGCAGATTTCCAGACAGTCGTTTGCCGCACGGCTCCATAGTCACGTAGAGAATGAGCTTGCGGCCCGCGACGTCGGGAAGGACCTCTGCGATGCGGTCATCGGGGACGGAGTGGACGGAGGCGAAGTTGGAAAGACAACATTGCTCGGCGTGAGTGTTCCCAGCCAGTTCCATTGTGTATCCTGTTGAGAGGAGCTCGTCGTCTTCTGTGGTGAGATCGCCGTCTTTGCGGGAGAGGAGGAGGGCGCCGATGCGGAAGTTGGTGGGACGTGGCGGGGATTGCTCCGCGAGAGAGAGGCATTTGCGCATGTACTGGAGGTGTGGTGAAGACATGATTGTTGGTCCTAGCTTGGATGGTAGTTATTGCCAATATAATCAATAGTGAAAAGAAGACTGCGTTGTCGATTGAAAGAATCAAAAGTCAGCTCGAGGTGGGGTCGGATGTGATGTCAATCCGGGCGATGACCGACGTCAACAGAGGGGAATGGATGGATGGAATGAAGGGACAACAATAATAATTCACGACTTTAGATCCTTTCAGCTGTTATCCTCTGTCCATTTGGCTTGTTCTCGCAGTCCAATTCCATCTGTATTTGCTTGGCGGGCCCCTCATCTTGTTAGTCTGGACTGGATTATGGGCCTCGACCAAAATCTATCCCAATAACCTCGAAATTTCTGAAGTCCTGACCTGGAGGGCTATTCCACCACAATCAGCTACGATGGGGTCTCTTGTAGACCAGGAACGCCCTCCATGGCTCCTGAAATTCCGCAGCTCGACGGCCTTTATCGTCGCGACTGTCTGGACGTCTTCTTTTACAGTATGTCTGCAGCTTAAAAGCATATACAAGACCATAGATATGGGCACTAACCTCCATTCCCCGACAGGACTACTTTCTATATGCGATGGCAAGTGACAGGACACTCACTCCTATATACAATTGCAAGCAAAAAGAAGGAAAAAAAAAAACTAACATAGCCCAGGTCGTACCCATCCTACCAACTGCGCTCGTCGAGCGTGCAAAAATCCCCTATGAAGACCGTACGTCTCCTCCGCCCAGCTGCAAGATGAGCTTCACCTAACGCACAACACCCCCCCCACCCCAGGAGAGTACTGGGCGAGTGTACTCCTCATGTGTGAAGCCGCAGTCGCATTCATCTGCTGCCCAATATTCGGCTATCTCGTTGACATTGCGCCAACCCGACGACTACCATACCTACTCGGGCTCATTCTCCTCGGCGCATCGATGGGCCTCCTCGCCGCAGCGCGAACAGTGAATATGTTTATCGTCGCACGTCTCCTCCAAGGCGGCGCAACAGCCATGGTCGCCGTCGCGGGTCTAGCCCTCCTCGCTGACTCTGTCCCCTTTGACAACCTAGGCCAGACAATCGGGTACCAGGGCTCTGCCGTTGCGATGGGGTTCTTCCTCGGCCCGCTGCTTGGTGGTCTAGTCTACGACACGGCAGGATACAATGCCGTGTTTGTGATGGCGTTCGCCCTCGTAGCTGTGGATCTGCTCATGCGGGTTGCGGTGATCGAGAAGCAGGTGGCCGGTAAGTGGATGCAAGAGTCTGTTTTGTCTACCACGTCTTCTACGACGACGACCACGACGACGCGTCCGAGCAGCGGGTATCAATCATTCACGAATACCCTCCGGTCAACGGATATGGAGACATGCGACGAACGCAGCCAGATGGCCCTTCTCGTGATCCTAAGACAGCGACGCGTGGTCATCTCCTCGTTCGGCCTCTTGGTCCAGGGACTGCTCTACTCTGCTTTTGACGCAGTACGTCCCCTCCTCCTTTTCTTCTTCATTCTTCATCGGTTACCCTCCAAAGAGAAAGAAATACGAAATAACCCATCTAAAAACCAAGACAGACAATCCCCGTCTTCGTCGAAACCTACTTCAACTGGACCCCCCTAGGCGCAGGACTCGTCTTCCTCCCATCTGCTCTAACAGCCATATTCGAACCTTACTTCGGTAGGCACCTCCCCTCCCCTCTCCTCTCCTATACCAACCCCCTATAACTACCAACCTAACTAAACCTCTTCTTCCCTCTTTTCTTTTAAATATAAAATAGGCCACATATGCGATACCCACGGCACCCGCCCAATAACATTCCTCTCCTTCCTCCTCCTAACAATCCCCCTCGTCTCCCTCCGCTTCATAACAACAAACTCCCCAACAAACATCCTCCTCCTCCTAACCCTCCTAACAACAACAGGCACCCTCCTAAACCTCGCCCTCCCAGCCCTCTACGTAGAAACCCAACAGGTCCTCGAGGATCTCGAGCGCCGAAACCCCGGTGTCTTTGGGGAGCGCGGTGCTGTGGCCCAGGCCTTTGGGTTGCAGACCATGGCGCAGTTCCTGGGCATGTTTCTGGGACCGCTTTGGGGTGGTGGGGCTGAGTATTGGTTTGGTTGGAGGGTTATGTCTTGTTCGTTGGGTATTTTGGCGGCGGCGACGGCGGTGCCGATGCTTTGGTTGGGGGGGAAGAGGGGGAGGTTTTGGGGGAAGGGATATGAAGATGGAGATGAAGATGGAGATGAAGATGGAGATGGAGGTCAAGAGGGGAGGACAGAAAGGGAAAGAGAGAGAGAGAGGCTTTTGGGGTAGTGTGGTGCTCTGGTTTTTAGGAATAGAAGTTATATTTTGCATCTAGACTTTTCAAGTTAGACAACTTGCTCAGCTCTGGCTGTGCTGCCGCTGGGCAAAGTCAAGAAAGAATTCTCTTCATATACATAGTGATAACCGAGTAAGACCTGGTAAACAAAACATATCAATCGTAAAAGGTAATAAGCAACATCATCCTGGAAAAAAGGAGGTTTGAGGGCCGGGGGGAGGGAGTATTTTATATTTCATCCAGAAAGGTCAATTGAAACGCCGCCAATGCCCGCAGCTAAACGCCATTCTTAACGGTAATTTTGAAATTGTAGTAATTGCATCGCTTGCAGAACCCAAGAACCCGAATTTAAGAAATAGTATAAAAAAATCGAGAAGAAAGTAAGAGGGAAAGGAAAAAGAAAATCACAGACTCAGCTGGTCAATACTTCCTACTCGGCCGCTTCCGCCTAATCGTCCACCTCCCGTGGTCACCATCCCAAGTCTGTAAAATCGCTCCTCTCCAGCAGCAGTGCGCCCGCCAATGTACCATTTTTCAGGCCCAAGGGCATCTCGAAATCCTCCCGACCCACTGGAGCTATCGCTCCCGCGTCGTTGGCGATCGCGGCTGTTGGTGATTGGGATTGGGGTTGAGGAAGTTGGAGGTGGGGCAGGAGAGGGCGCATGTAGTGGAGTTGAAGAGGAGGAGGATGAAGGAGCAGGAGACTCTGCAGTGGGCTGGTTCAACGGCGACCGCGGAAGAGAGTGTGGTCTGTGATGGTAGTGATGTGTCGTTGAGGACGCCTCCCCTGGTGACGAAGAGGATGAGGCGTTGGAACTAGAAGGGCCTGTGTTCCCCCCAGCTTTGGTTGCGATGGCTCGAGCACTCTGGGAGATCTGGGTAGGCGAGAGAGAAGACGAGGCGGCCGTTGCGGTTTGTGATCCCGCAGTCGACGCCTTGTAGGTCGACTGAGCGCGGAAGGCGGCCAGGAAATTCGCCAGGAATGGCCGGTTGGTCGACATGATGGTCGTTGGTAAGAGGGAAAGGAAGAATAGGATGAAGAAATGTGGATTTTGGGTTTTCGTTCAAGCAAAGCAAGGCAGCACACCCTCCTGAGATTTGAACCTGTCAACCTGAGGACTATGAGTGGCGTTCAGCGATGCAGAGGGTCCACTGGA
The DNA here is from genome assembly GCA_027569145.1 of Aspergillus funiculosus. Taxonomy (NCBI): domain Eukaryota; kingdom Fungi; phylum Ascomycota; class Eurotiomycetes; order Eurotiales; family Aspergillaceae; genus Aspergillus; species Aspergillus funiculosus. The sequence goes on from JAPDEN010000010.1 coordinate 327,533, forward strand.
TAGATAGACACTCGATTCGGTTGAAAAAGCGACCAGCGCACAAGTCGATAGAGGATGGAGAGAGTAGTTGCATAAGCCGAGACGCGGTCACAGAGATTGGATGTGAGTACTGGTTGATTATAATAGGAGCCTGTGATAGCGGGTGGTTACGGTGGTGAAGGAGGAGGTTAGGTAGTAGACTGGGGAAGCCGCCCGGAGACCTGTTTCATACGGAGAGGGAATAACAGTTGTAGTGGTAGTGGTAGTAAAGAGCGGGGATCGACGAGTACAGACGAGGGGATTGAAAATAAGCCAGACGAGAAGCGATGCTGGACTAGAGGCAAGTCGAAGTCGAGGCGAAGCAGATGGAGAGATGGAGAGATGGAGAAATGGAGAAAAAGCGAAAGTTGACGAGAAGGCCGAGAGTTGGCCTGAGGTTTCAGCTTATTCTCCGAGGCCACCCGGGGCGGGCAGCCAATCAGCAGGCGCAGATATCATGATTTTGGCGGTGGTGACGTCGTTTTCAGGCATCGTTTCTGATGCGCAAAATATCATTTTCCCTCGGTATTCTTATGCCAGGAGTCCTTTTTTTATATTATGTGATATTGTGCTATATTACACTGTATTCTTCTTATTCTCGTTATTCTTATTCTTGGTATTATTGTCCTCGTTATTATGTGGACTACAATTCTTGTCCTGACTCCGTGAAAAGCTAACGACTTGAAAAAACGTGGGGGTCGGCCTGAGTTGCCGCCCCCTCAGACTCAGTCACCAACAGGTCGGTCTGGAACTCTGAATGCGCCGCCTCGTAGGGATTTCTCGGGTCCTCCAGTCGAACCGCCTTTCTGCTCCAAGATGGTATACAGGATGTACAACAACATACTACCAGATGACAAGGTACTTCAAAAGTGGCACTATGTCTTTGAAGGTCATTTTTCCCTCTTTATTTCTCTTAGTCCAATCCTAAATACTGGCTGTCTATGTTCTAGCTTTTGGCCCCTTGGCTTTTTTTCCCGTACATGATCCTGGTCCTAGCCGGATGAACCGTGCAAACAGAAGGACCTATGTAATAAAAAAGAAAGAGAAAAGAAAACAATATGAATGCAATGACGCGCATACGCAGAACAGGCAGTGAGACTAGCAGATAATCAAACAGCGTATGGAACATCTTCGGGCTGACCAGGCCGTGTCTGCATCGCATCGTCAAGGCGAAGGCAAAAACAAGTGTATCCCCATGATCAGGAGATCTCACCATCGGCACTTCGCCATGATCCGCGCGTCGAGCCCAGTCGGGAGGCGTAAATCTGGTGCTGGAGAAATGCCTCGCCATCTCCTCATGATCGAGAAGACAGGTGGAGGGGAGACAAAGAATGAAACCATAATGATAAGCATACAGAAACACCAGACAAAGGCACACAAATCGCAGAATATGAGAAAAAAAAAATAGTAGAAATGTAAAGATGAAAAAAACATACAACACCTCTCCCCAAATTTCAAGCACCTATGTCCGAGCAGAACATATAGAAACTACTTACATAGATTTTGACTGGAAAATGACATGCGGATTGGAACGGCCGTGACGTTAATGCAAACAAACCCCGAACACACTCATTCGTCGCGCGCCTCGGGATTCGACTGTAAGTAATAGAGGAAAAGACAAGTGAATCGGAATCAAGAGGCGATGGAAGCCTTCCGCGAGATAATCCTCAAGGCCGCATTCGAAGAGAAAATGAAGTGAACAAGAACCGCAAACACAAGAACATGCCCAAGTCTATTTGTTGGACGCCGGATAAACCACACACCGTCCCATCAGCCCACTCATAATGGATGAGTGGGAATGTAAAAACAAGATCCAGGACCACCGCAATACTGCACTCGCCGATGGAAAATGCTGAAAAGATTTTTGACACATGGGATAAAAAAAAAAAAAATTGTCACCTTGAAACCAGTAAATTGTAAAACCCCCCTTTTTTTCATAACGTTGAATAATTTCGAATGTTGAGAACAAGCTGCATGCTGAGTCCGAGACCAAACCAGTTGGGCAATTCATTCCATTCTTTTCCAGTCCATTCAGAATTTGCAACAACCTCGTAAGAAAAAGCGAGGCAAAGCAAAACTGATATTTGTGAATTCCAATGCATTCAAACATGCTCAAAATCCATTTTCCACCGTGTAATTAGATCCGGTAGAGCCCTGGTACCTTGAGAGAATAAAGTGCTGTTTGTGTGCCGAGAACACCCCCAAAGTTATTGGAAGAGAATGGATGAGCTTGTTGTGTGCACTTTTCAAAAAAAAAAAATCAAACCCATACAACGTCAATGGGTTCTGAAATGCAGCTGGCTCTCAATCACAAAATTCTTCTTGCGATTATTGCCTAGCAGGCTGGACAGTACCTATATGCATAGATATAAGCATCAAGATTGCTCAAAAGATAGTTGGTGTACACAAGGGATCTAGTTCTTTTTTACTACATACCGTCGCCGCTCAATGTAGTTGAAGCCAAGTAGAGACCGTTCATTCCGCCTTCCTGGGCGCTAGCAGTGGTGGTGGGGTAAAACTTGCGTTCGTGGTCGACATGGGCGTGGATAGGCTCCTGGCCAGATGCCATGGTCTGGGGGAAGACAGGGTTGATATAACCGTCGGAGGCTCCGGGCTGAAACATGGTAGTCCAATCAAGCTCGCTAGGGTGGCCGGGAGCAGGCCCAGGCATAACAGGGCGCTTGGGGTCTTGAACAATCGGTTGTTTTACCTGCTCAAGGGAAGTACGGTCAACACTCAGCGGCTGGTTAGATGGGTCAGCGCCAGGCTGCACGAGATACGGATTCTGCTTAGGAGCTGCCTGCCAAGGACCTGCCTGATGTGGGCGGCCAGCGGGGAACGCATCGTCAGGCTGACCGCGGTTCATCCCATTGACAGACGACATCGAAAAACCCAAAGGTTGGTGATCCGCGAATCCTGGCCGGCCAGAAGCCAACCCATTGCCGTTCACGGCTCCCTCGCTGAAAGCACCCGGCAAACCATTGGGAGGCGGGATGTTACTACTGACTTCATCCTGAACAGATTTGACAGGATTTGCCGCAGCTTGGGACCTTTTGATATGTGCGTGAGGATGAGACAAATGAGTTGCTCCGGTTGGGTTACCACGTCTGAGTGAACACTTCTGGAAGTGACGTTTCAAGATATCACTGCGGGAGAATGTATCTTTGCAAAGAACACACATGTACGGGCGATCGCCAGTATCTAAAATCAGAAAATACATATATCAGTCATCAAGGAAACATTTTTCTTAAGACAGAAAAAAAGCGAACGTTTCGCTCCATTGGGTTGGAGTAGGAAAAGGATTCAGTGGATGATACTCACGTCGGAGCAGGTGTCGCTTTAAATGCTTAGCGTGAAGATATGTCTTATTACAATGAGGGCATGGGAATTTTCCATCTGCATCCTTCGCTGGGATGGTGGTGTTCTTGGCGGTACCATTGACACCGTTAGTGACCGGAGTCGCGCGTCCCGGAACACTCGGGAGGATACCGCGTCGACCCTGAGATCCAACTACCTGAGTTCGGGGTGCCTCCTTGTGAGCATACGGCGCAGCACCGTTTGCGCCCGCAATCGGGTCTGGGTTCATCCAAGGCGAAGTCTTGCCATCAGGGTAGCTAAACGCACCAGATGGAAGACCAGAAAAGTCGGGCCTGCGGTCCCGCGGAGGAGCGGGTGCAATCGGCTGCGGATAGCTCTGGGCACTTGAAGCAGGTGGGAGCACACTGTGATGAGGAGGATAATGTTGCGGAGGCTGTGGTTGACCCTGTGGATTGGGATGCGACAGAAAAGATGAAGGAGGCAAGCTACCAACAGTCGTATGAGGCATTATCGGCGCAGCGGAAGATGCGTAAACATCATGAGTCGATGCCGGGTACCTCGTCAAATCATGACGGTAAGGCGGCTGGGCCATGTAGGAGTGAGGTGCAGGAGATTGACTGTGGTGAGGCTGTAAAGGAGGGAGGGTATGCGGCTGGGATACAGGGTACTGGGGTTGCATTGTGTACTGAGGCATTGGCATACTCGAGATAGGCGTCGAAGAGAGAGGCGTGGAGCCTTGGGGTAAACTGGTGGATGGGGGCCGGGAAGGATGAGATCTAGGATCCATCGTGAAGCGGAGAAGGTGTCAGAGGACAAAGAGAGGAGGGGAAGTAGAGAAAAAAAAAGGGCTGGGATTCGCAAAAGGGGAAAAGGCTTCACGATATCCTGATCATTGATCGCAGAACGAGAAAAGTCTTTTCAGTAGTTGTCTTTTTTGACGCGGACAAGAAGTCTCTCTCAATGCGCGGAAAAAAGACTCGACTCAAAAATGACTTCCACTGATCGCGTCCTGGAAGAATTTTCTTCAGGTATTTCTCTTTCTCTCTTTTAATTTGATTTTCTCTTTCTGACTTTTCTTCTTTTCCTCTTTCCTTCGTCACAAACGCTCCCAGTTGATGCAAGAAAAAAAAAATCGACGAAAGCGGCGGAACAAGGAGGACGATCGGAGGGCTAATTCCAGTCGACGCAGACAATCAACAGCGATGGTTTTAGACAACTCTTCACAAGGTGACGAGATGGTAAGAGGTGTACAAGAACAAGCACGACTCCACTGCAAAGAAGAGGTCAGGTTGAGGTTGAGATGATGCTTAATCTGAAGTCCCCACGGTCACCCACCAGGAAAATCGAATTGTGTGGGAACTTCTTTTTATCCGCACGTTGTCAAAACAGTCAATGGTTCTGATCCACCAAGAAGGCGGCGTGTAAGTGGGTCTAACACAACCAGCAGTGCTAGGGAAAATTGCTAGCCAAATTTTGCTTCGCGTCAACAATGCGCGCGAGATTGACTAGGATATTTTAGATGGGAAAATCTAGCCAGGGACAGGCGCGTATAGGTGCGGAGATCAAGACTGTGAAAAGAGGAAATCAAAAGGGGTGGTGTGGACGAAGAGAAAAAGAAAAGAAAATAGGATGACGGTATTAAAATTTTTTGTAAAAAAAAATGGAAAATGAAAAAAATGGTTATGAAAAGGCAAAAAAAAAAGAAGAAAAAAGGAAAAATTCAAGGGACAGCAACCCAAGGTAGCCGTCTTTTTTCCACGGGAATGGAGGGAGGGGAGGCGATAGATGGCAGCGGAGCAAGGTTAAGGGAGGAAAATAGGTGTCAAACTCGGAATGGAGAAAGAGAAAGCAAGACACATACGCAAGCTGAGAGGAGGGAAAAAGAAGAGAGGAGTCCGGAGGAGTTACAGAGTAAGGGTAGTGAGAAAGTCTTAGTAGTAAGTAGTAATAGCAGTAGTAGTGAGAGAAAAGAGAGGGAAAAGAAAGAGGGCAAAAAAAATAGCCTCCAAGGTTGGAGACGCTCTGAAAGATCGAGCGGTGACGATCGCTACTCGGGGAGGCAAATAATAATGGCTCAGAAGGAGAGAGAAAAGCAGAGGAAATAATAATAATAATATTTCTTTGGTTATTATTATTATTTTATTAATATTATTATTTATATTAATATTACTTATATTATTTACGGAGTATATTATTTATATTTTATGATGATGATGATGATGATGATGATGATGATGATTATTATTATTACCCAGGTATTGTTATTATTATGAACACCCAACGTTTGGGACGGTTGGTGTGCCGTTGACCTGATTCGTGCCTCGCCCGGTTTCCGAGAATAACACTCTTAAGAGCCTTGGGAGCAGATTGAAAGCTCTCGTCTAATTCTCAACTTGTTGTTTCTTTGTCTCGCCTCTCTTTTCTGCTTTTTTTGGGAGGATTCTTTGTACATACTCCGGAATACGTAGTATGTGCGTTTTCCAGCAGGGAAAGAAGCCGCTAGCAGAAAACGCGTTGAAATGGTGTGTTGTATGTACTCCAAAATTTAGTACTAGTAGTAGTAAGTACTTACTAGTACCTAGGCAGTCGTAGTGCGCGTAGCTAAAGGTAGTTTCGTCAGTCGAATTACGATATGATCAGACCAAGAATCCTCTCTAGACCAGAAAACGGCAAAGCCGGCTCAGCCATACGCTGAAAAGAACCAGTTCCGAACATAGGCCGGAATTCAGGAAGGCCAAGGAAGCCAAAAAGAATTTGGTTGGCAGCAGCGGCAAGTAGGGGAAAAGGATTGAAAACTCCCGTTCCGGCCTACATCCAGGTATGCTGTTGCGTTGCTTGGTTGGCCAATTTTTTCTTTTAGTTATGCCTAGGTACCTACAGGTAGGTATTAATATTACCTATTATTTAAAGTCGCCCCTCCATGAAAAAGGCTTACTCCGGAGTGGAATTAGTTTAGAACTACTTACTCTGTACACAGTACAATTTCCAGGTCGTCGTTGTAGTTGTAGACTACATTAGAATTTCGTTTGCTGCAATTATTACTCCTTCATATCATTACCGTATCGGGTATTCTTTGCCAATCTGGTCAGCAGGAATGAGTGGTTAGAAGAGCACCGGACGTGTTCCGAATGCAGCCATCGGAAGCCCGTACCTGACTGTATGGATCCTTACCGCATACCTAGGGGCGTTCATTGTTCGTCCGCGTGGCACTATGAGGAATATTCCAATCCATCTACTCGGTATGGACTGCAAAATATATTAGTTATGTATGTATCTACTGGATGAAAGCAGAGGTGGCACTCTGGGTATTCTTCTACAGAGTAAACTTGACAAGCCATAACCGAAATACTTATTTAGAACCGAGGGGAGGTAATCCGTTTTGTTATCATCATACACGGAATAGTATCATCATGTACTGCATTGCCCACAAAGTCGACAATGATGTAATCACAATATTACTGTCTTACTATAGTTAGCTGATTATTATGACAAGAAGTGACTGCGCGGTGGCTACTACAACCTGTCAGACTGAGCGATGGCTAAGACATGGAAGTGATGGACTATTCTGTAGAGACGGAGACTCCGAAGAGCACCTAGGCAGTTTGTTTAGGATTATTCACTTTGTTGTGTCCAGGCTTGTATCATATTAAACGCTATTATTATTTCTCTAATCATTGTCATTATCACTATTATGGATTATGCTGTTGCTCGGCTATTGAGCATACTCTATATACGCCGATCGCGTCCTGCTCCCCTCTCCAAGCCCTTGTTGCATTCCATCACCAAAACATCCAATAGAATGTGTAAGACAAAATGTGCCGATAAATAAGATTAGCCCAGGCTGAGTTCTTCAGAACTAAAAGGGGCGTACATGAATCCTTCAACATCCAGCCCGCTCATCACGCCCCAAAAGGCAGATGGACTCATGCACTCTTTCTCCGCAGTTGACACTGGACAGTACCCGCTGGCCGAATATTGGTTCATCTGGTCCTCATGGCACATCCACAATCCCACATCAGTAGGGGCACTGGGCAGAAACCTTATCAAAGTTATCAACTTATCATCGTGGGAAGTGGAGAGATCCTCAGCGAGGTTGGAGGAAACAAGGCTCTGTGAAGAAGGATGCCCACTTGACTCCACGGCAAAATCTACTGGAAAGCAAGCTGTTTTCAAGCTTCTCCAGTTGACTACTAGCTACGGAGTACAAGATAAGCTGTGGGTATGTGAGTTTAAATCTTCTTTAGTGATATCTGTTATATATATCGTAAATCCGTTTAAATGCTCCATCAGTCATGGCGAGAAATTCTATATATAAATAAATATTTCTCTCTTCATATATATAAATATATATATAGACTATATACTGTGTAGACAAGTATATTTCATACCCTCCTCCTTCGCGTCTTCCAATATAGAATAATCTATTCTTAGTGATGCTCCTTGTTTCAGTACTCGTCACCTTCGCTAATCTCATTTCTAGAGGGATGAAACCGTACACCAATCATCTGCGGTGTCACATTGGATTAACGGCTATGATGCATTGTGACCTGTGTGATGAGTTCGGCACTTATCTCACTTATTTTCTCTGTAGAAATCCCGTGTAGACTATACTCCAGTATCATCATCCTTAGCAATTTATTTCGGGGGTTTACCTATGTCTCGCGTACCAAAGGGATATTCTAGCATTCCCGGCTGCGGCAGTCTCAAGAGACCCTTCATTTCTTCAGCGAGAGACAAAAATTCGGCGTTTTCGATAATATCAGCACCTTGAAGGCTGTGGTCTTTTTTCTCGCCCGAAAAGGATTTCAGAGAGGACAATTATCAAGCTGATTATTGTTCAAACGTACTTTTGGTTGATTTTCAGGATGTGGCAGAAACTAGATCAGTTGATAATGTGATGATGCCACGCACTGTTTCATCTTCTGCTTATGCTGTGAGATACACAATACCAAAAATACATACCCCAATTACTACTAGTATTTTCCGTGGTTCTGGAAAAGGGCTTTTGCCACCAGTCATGTATGATAAATCACAATTGACTTATTTTTACTCTGGCTAGCATTGTGATTGCTATTTTCTTTGTTTTTTGTTTCTCTCTGCTTGCATTTATATAGAGAACCTGTAGTAGTAGAGTCTTGTCTCCATCCATTTAGACTATATGCCTGGTATGCTCCCGGATGGGTCCTGGTTCATCCTGGAGCAACAGGCTTTAAAGTAAAATACTAGATAGGAAAAAAATATGAATAATGATAAAATAAAAAGAGAGTTGGCGGCTATGCTCCACCAGGAGATTTTCGCTGGGAGCTTCTCCCGTTTCGATTGTGGACCTTGACCATGGCTAAACAAGACGCGGCGGGCTCAATTGCAGGTTTAATTATTCCCGACCATCTGGTCAGATCTGATTATTATTATTATTATTATTTCAGCAAAGAGATACAGCACTTTTGGACGGGATTATTGCGGTTTGAAACAACAACAGCAATAATAATAGTAATAAAAAAGCTAATAATACCCAAGGAGTTACTAGTAGTAGAACACATCATTAGAATCTATATGGTAATTTCCCCCTCTAATGCTACTACATTCCGGCAATTTGCGGAAAGAATCGCCCAAGACGGAAGGTTTTCCTTCTTTCTTCTGTCTTCTGTCTTTTTTTGGTTTTTTTCCGACGTAGTAAGTAGCACGACTCGTGGCCACGGAGGACATCGGATCCGTTCTGAGGAGTGAGGTCAGGTCATGCGGAGAAACCATGTCAAAGAAATTGCTTCGATCTCTCGAACTCTCACTCTTGCTACCACTCAATAATAATAATAATAATAATAGTAGTAGTAGCAATAGTTACTCACTAATAATTCTTTCGCTTGGAGAAAGAAGAGAACTTTCCCCAAGACTGAGGCCACATCAATCAGACCATTGACAATGTTCCAATCGTCTCCTGCCCCGTACGGATATACGGATCTTTGACGAACCATCTTCACGGCAGTCGGCCTGTTTTTCTTTCTGCAGGACCTCGCCCGACTTGCCACTTGTGCTAGTGGTCCCAAGGAACCTTAGTAGTCTTCCGCGTAGACTAGGTAGCAGGCATCCACACGACACCCATAATCCATGGTCCAAGAAGACTCCAAAGTCCAAACTAACAAGCCAAAAGGGCCCTATCCGTGGTTGGATTCTCTTTTTCCCCCCTGCACCTCGCCCAATGTGGCGGTCCGATCACGGCAGTTGAGCTCCACTCCAGGAGCCGATGGCCCGCTCATGGAAACTTCGACAGAAAGACCAGTTAACCGGTGTGGATGATCCATTTCTGCACTCGAGTTTTGGCTATGTTGGTTGCTTCTTTTGCGCGCTTAATGGAGCCATCAGGAGGGGGGAAAGAAAGGTACGGCGTAAGTACTCTGGAGTCTGTACCTTGAAGAATTAGTCGGGTGGATCATTGTTTATATCAACTTGAAGCTTGGCTTTCACTCTTCAACATTTGATGGTGGTGTCTTTTCATACCTACTTCGGAGTGCGTAGTATGCTACAAAACCCCCTCCCTTCGTCGATAAGATACCTAGGTAGTAACTACACAGGTAAGTAGTGGACTGGGAAATTGCGCCGGATTGAGTTTGTCCTTCATCCGTGCGTTGAGATACGGAGTAAGTGTTAATGAATCCTGCAAATAATAGTTGCATTTGGCACGCACACGCTCTCTTCTCCCCATTTCATATACGTGGCAAGGGGAGAAGGCACACGGCAACTGGGCAAAGTTGATATCATAGGATATACAGCTAAGTGCTTTACTCTGTAGATCTCCCAAATCCAGCCCATACCTCTGCCGAAGGTCTGATCTCTTCCCACTTCCCGCCCACCCACTTTTGCATGTCAGGGGGAAACAGAGAAGAGAGAGACGGGCGGGATGACCATGCTGACCTCGTTCTTCCAACGAGTCCAACAAGTCCACAAATCCAACAAGTCCAACAAAACCTCAGGCTGTTACAGATCGCCATTCGTTCCTCCGTATCCGGAACAGTAATCGACCTTCCCTCGGCAATTTTGCTTGGGCGGGGAGAGTTTTCCGGGCTTGAGCGGAGTAAAGCCGAAGCCGTCTAAGTTTGGCTCGTTCCAGTTCAGGAAAACTGGAAGCCAATTAGGAGTCTTTGGAGCGAACATCCATGACGCCACACACCTCATCTGCATGGATTGATGAGCGTGGTAGTTCAACACCTTTCATGGGAGTATACCTAGGTAGTCAATGCGACTAACTAGTAACTATTATGAATAGGTTTTGGAATAGTGGAAAGTAAATAAACGCGCTATAATCACTTGAGTACTGTGTAGGTGGGAGTTGGATGATTATAGAATGTACTAGTTGTCCATGAGCCAAACCCGCCACATTCATATGAATAATGCTAGGCAAAATGATAATAATCTCAGCATTAATATAAGAGGGTTTCGAATAAGGACTAGACTTATCTCAATAAAGAAAGAGTTCATAATTGCGTACCCAATCCTGTGTCTTAATAATGGTGAGTTTCCGTCTTGCCTACCTAGGTAATGTTGATTCTCAGGTATATTGACACTGCAAACTCGATACAGGCCACGTCACTGAAACCTTGTGTCTGGTTTATAAGTTGGAAATTAATGCTTACACAGTAGTAGATTCATCTATGCATGCTCTTATATGTTGTATGATTGTCGGAATAATGATTCCAGAGTACTGTCCGCCAGAAGGATCAGATAATAACGAATGACAGGGGTTAAATGCGCCTAATAAATCAGGTCTCCATAACTCTACTGCTCTTTCGACTACAGCCTAGATAGTGTATACCAAAGTACTAGCAGTTAGGGGTTATCTCCAAGGCCACAGAAGAATCCCAGACACGTTCCATTCCACAGTGCCTCCAGAATAACCGTCGATACTCGATAGTTGTACTCATATTCCCCACACAATATATCCCCTGACATAGTACTCCGTACGGAGTACACACAAGAACCGGAGATAATATGGTTCTGAGTCTCCAAGTCTTTCCCCTCACCACCCCCTGGCCCCCCTATCCATCTTATGATGCCCATCATCAAGAAGCATGGAAGAAGGCTTTGACCTCAATTTCACGGGCGAGCGGGCTAAAAGGAGAAGGTTTACCCCTCATCATCGTTGACACGGGGTTTAATCGATAATACCGAAATGGCTCGGAGGGCCTCCATTACTGGTAATCCGCTTCGAGAAGATGAGACTCAGTAGTTAGTTAGTAGGAACTACTAGTAGTATAGAGTAAGCTCCTCGGTCTCCTGCCTATTCTGGAGTACTTAATTGGTGGCTATTCTCATTTCTCCTATTGTTAGTACTACTTTAATACCTATTATTATTATTGTCATCCAGGTATGATCATTAGTATCCCGATCAGCAGCGGTTTTCGGGGATAACGAGCTCTTCAATGGACACGTGAACATCTGAATTTTGGCGGTTTTTTTTTTTTTTTTTTTTGGCGAAGAGTCGGTGTGCCTTAGTAGCTGACAGGTGGTTATTCTTATTCCCCCCTGATTTTAAGGAGTTTCTTCTTCCCCTTCTTTATCCGTGAATGGGGGGGTCATCCTCCTGAATTCCGTCTCAGCTATTCTCATAGTCTAGTACTTGTAGCATTCCGTACTCTAGGTACTAGGTAGAGTACCTGCATAGGAACCAGGACTACTAGTAATAATAACCCCTATTATAACTGCTAGTTTGCTACTCAATCTCAGTCCCATCTAGCATTCCCGGGAGACTGGACCACGTAGATTGTCCATGAAACCGCTGTGGGGACTCTTCTAGATACCTGGCGCTCAGTACTAGCTACTGCTAGTAGTTAGTCCTGCCAGTCTGCCACTGGTGGTCTGCCAGGTCTGGAGACGACTGGGACCCAGGAACGCAGGATGGAGCACTGGAGGTCGCCGCGGTGGAGTCTGCCGTACAGAGTACAGATCGGAAGAGAGGTTATACTGACTGCATTGCATTTGCGGAGACTTATATAGGAAGTACTATATGTCGGGGCGGGGGATTTCACTGTCTTGCAAGTTGGGGTGTCTTGGGTATTTACCTATCCGTGGTAGTTAGTAGTTGACCAAACGTTGTATATATGAATATGTAAATTTGTAGGTGCAGAGTTCCTCCAGGCTATACAGGAGAGATTCGAGATCGGGTGTTTCACTTCTTTTGTGCCTTTCGGATTGACCCATGATGCATTATGCGCGTACGACATTAGTCTAGGTGTATTATTCTGTGCATTGCATTGCATAGCACCGAGCTTCTGTATCCATTGAGCCTACTATGTAGGTTTAACATGTATATACATACACATATATATATATATATGTGTGTGTGTGTGTGTGTGCTTTGTGGTTAGAAGATATACCTAAGTAGCGATTATCACACCTTTCCTCATTCTTTAATTGATTGACTTAGGCATTTCTCATTACACAGGCAAAGACAAATACACTGTAGTTGCCCATACTGAAACTATGAAATTCCTCTAGAACACCTGGCATATGATATAAGATGAGATGCATGAAGCAGACATGCATCCAACACGCATTCTGTAATAACAGCTTGCTTCTACGTAGTCTACGGAGTACGGAGTACGGCTTCCCCGACCAAAGGGCCATAAATCCGACTCATGTATGTACATTAGTCGTAGTGGTAGTAGTTACCCATAGGCGCTCGGTTGTAGTCGTAGATGGTACTAAATTACAGAAGTGGGCCTGCAAGCATCCTGCATGTGAGCTGTGCGCTGTGTGCTGTGCGCTCGCTGTGTTATGCGAATTGAGAGCTCTGATGATTCCGATTTGCCGTACATTCGAGGACTTGTTATTGTGGCTTGATTCGTACCAACTCGCAAGGAGCGAAGTACTTTCATTCATGGTGATGGTGTCGTACTTGTGCCTCGTGTATGACGCTGGTAGTCAATACAGGGGAATGTGCAAAGTGCAGTTTCAGCCTTGCAATTAGAAATCCGTCGTGTGTTTAGAGGGATAGGACTCACAGGGGGAGTATTTTGTGAATTACTCACCTAGTCTGAATGACTGTGTAGCCTCATTGTCGTATCTTCGAGATGTCCCTAGGCTTCTTCTCTTGATAAATTTCAATTGTCTTTGACGATGGATCCGGCCAGTTTCACTTAAGCAGTTGGGGTGAACATTGTGCGCAACCGACTATGGCATTGATGAAGGGCATCGAGGGACTGGAGTGACCGGCTGTCAGCTCGCATCGAGAGGTATGGCATCAGTCTGCAGGAGTGATGCCGTAGGACAAATGCTATCCCGGCTCCTCGAACAAATTGCGACTCCTGGGTTCACGGTGGCCCTTGTTCGACAAATTGTGTCTGTCTTTGGGAATTTTCTGATATCTGTTGTCGGAAGCTTTTGATGAGTTGGCTTGGAGTTCGGTAGAGGAGCTGGTGGTAGACGAGGTGCGTATGGAGATACTTGATATAATCACTTCGCGGCCTGTTTGTCAAGGATGAATGCCTTGGTCACTTGTCGGCCTTAGCATTAAGCAAAGTCGAAGATATTAATCGAATATTCATTCACTTGAGTGTCAGTAGGGATAGACTATTCGTGGGCTATCGATATGGAAAGAACACTATGGTCTTCCAGGAACTTAGTCGGCTATGATATTGGTGTATTTTGCATATTATTGAAGCCACTGTAGTAAGAGCATTAAGCAACAAAAGCCAGATGTGAGAAACACTCAAATGCTGCTGGCCGCGAACAGCTGGACAGGGACTGTCTTAATTATCAGGTACTGAATCTTCTCCAGCCTTTTCCCCCCCTCTTATCTTCCCGTTCCCACAAATAAAGAGAATAAAAAAGGAACATGAAAGGGGGAAAAAAAGTAATAAAAAGAATAGAACCGCAGGTGGCGTTGAAAATGACATGCTGGAGAGAAAGGCCGATAATATCGATATACAAGACAACGCCTACTCGGGCAGGTCTATCCAGAAGCCCTCACTAGAACACTGACGGACCCAACCAGAGCCCAAGTTTCGTCTTTCAGGGCGATTTAATCTCCCGCTAGCAAACGGAGCCCTCGTTATTTGACTTTATTAACAGTTACTCTTATCTGGTGCTTATCACCCTGAGAGTCTGTGACTCGACGACTGCTGATAAGCGTCGCTTCTCCCCGCTTGTGTCGAAACCACCTAGGTATACAGAGGTAGACTACTATCATACCTAGTAATGAAAGTATCTCTGCTGCTAATGAAGCTCCCCGAGCTTTGATCCTTGCGCCGCTTGGAACTGCCATGCTGGGTATGGTATACTTGCCAAGCTTTGTTGTATCCCCAACCCTCAATATACGCTTTCTTGACCTGCAAATAAGGTATCTGATGGTTTTGATCCCCACCTCGCTTCGTCACTTGCGCCCGGGGCGTTTCTGATATCTGCGATCCTGAGATCCTGTGTTTTGTTTATCAATGCCTCGAGTCGATGATGGTGATGCATTTGCTAATATCGCTATCGGGACCCTGCAACCATGTGCAGTGCGACCCCCCGTGCTGACTGCATATATAAGTTATCTCTGCACATCATGTAACCACGATAATAATGGCCCGAAAGGTTCAGTTGGATAAAATATCCTAAGAGTTACACATCGTCTGGTTTTTTGGATCTCCTTGCAGAGTCATCATCCTCCCTAACAGAGACGTGGTGCCTACTACTGGTACTGGGTACTGGTATAACTGGTCGTCTCCCGTCTCCTTTCTACCCTCTACACAGAAGGAGTTTTTTTTAAAGTGTGAATGCGACCCATTTTGAACCTCCACGATGTCGGTTTCAGGCAAAGAGACAGCCACGTCGAAAGGCGCGATATACACGGATATCGACCATGACCCCGTCACCTCCGTTCTTCCCAATGGAGACATCCCGCATTTCGACGACTCGATGGACGCAGATGAAAGGGTGATTACTGCGCTGGGATACAAACAGGAGTTCAAGCGCGAGTTTTCTCTATGGACTACTTTTTGCGTCAGTTTCGCCGTTCTGGGGTTGCTCCCCTCGTTCGCAAGCACAATGTACTATGGTTAGTCCCCCCCCGGCTCCACTACGAAACGGAGCAGTTACTGGTATAATAAATAACAAGCCGGCTGGCTAACATGTGCGTAACCTCTTAGGAATGGGATATGCGGGAACCGCGGGTATGGTGTGGGGTTGGATCATTGCCATGATTTTCATTCAGTGTGTTGCGATGTCTATGGCTGAGTTGTGCTCCGCGATGCCTACTAGGTATGTATACGACAGTTTTTCTCCGTTGCGCTGCCTGACTGACTTGAATGGTTTAGTGGAGGACTTTACTATGCCGCTGCGGTGCTTGCGCCCCCAGGATATGGTCCTTACGCAGCTTGGATCACTGGATGGTCCAACTGGATCGGTCAGATCACTGCAGCGCCATCCGTGGACTATGCCCTAGCTGCGATGATTCTAGCTGCAGGGTCCATTCATACCCCGAGCTATACTCCCACGAACTGGCAGACCTTCCTTCTCACGACATTGATCATGATCATCCACGCTGTCATCAGCAGCATGCCGACGAAATGGGTCGCCGAGTTTAACTCCTGGGGCTCAACATTCAACATGATTGCACTGATTGCCGTCATCATCACCATTCCAGCGGCGACCACAAACTCGCCAAAGTTCTCCTCGTCTAAGGAGGTGTGGGGGACAATCACCAACATGACCGAGTTCCCCGACGGAGTCGCTGTGCTAATGACATTTGTCGGCGTTATCTGGACCATGTCCGGCTACGACTCCCCCTTCCACTTGAGCGAGGAGTGCTCCAACGCAAACATTGCCTCCCCACGCGCGATTGTATTGACATCAGGCATCGGCGGGCTGATGGGCTGGTTCCTGCAGCTCATCGTCGCCTACACAGTCCTAGATATCGACGCCGTGCTCAACTCCGACCTCGGCCAACCCTGGGCCTCATACCTCTTCCAAGTGATGTCGCGCAAAGCCGCCCTAGGCATCCTCTCTCTAACCATCATCTGCGGGTTTTCCATGGGCCAGGGCTGCATGGTCGCCGCATCCCGCGTTACCTACGCCTACGCCCGCGACGACTGCTTCCCACTCTCAAAGTACTGGAAATCCGTCAACCACACAACCCAAACCCCCGTGAACGCAGTCGTGCTCAACGCCGTCCTCGGCATCCTCATGTGCCTCCTCATGTTCGGAGGCGACGTCGCAATCGGCGCTCTCTTCTCCATCGGCGCAATCGCCCAATTCGTCGCCTTCGCCATCCCCATCTTCATCCGCGTCTTCTTCGTCGGCAACCGCTTCCGCAGAGGCCCATGGCACCTCGGCCCCTTTGGGCCCGTCATCGGCGCCCTGGGATGCGCTTTCGTCCTCCTCATGATCCCCATCCTGTGTCTTCCCAGCGTGCGCGGCGCAGACCTCACCCCGGACCTGATGAACTGGACCTGTCTTGTCTGGGGGGCGCCCATGGTAGCCGTGAGTATCTGGTGGTTCGTGGATGCACACAAGTGGTTCACAGGCCCCAAGGTTAATATTGAGCATGCCATTCACCCTGTCCAAGAGGAATCTGGCATCATCGTTGATATTGCCTCTGGAGGGGTGTCAAGTAGTTCGGATGCTGAGGGTGGGGTCGAATCGTCTCTGAAGTAGCTTGGATTGCAGTGACATGATTCTCTTTTTTACTTTACTCTACTCGATATATTGCCTAGTTTAATGAACCTCTTTCTCTATCTCTCTCTACATTTACCCTTCATGAGAGAGAAGTTTTATATATCTTTTTTTTTCTAGTACTCCGTCTGCTTACGATGACATAAATGACAAGTTGCACATTCATACATACGTACCAACTGGTTATACCCAAGGGCTTTTCCGCATTGCACGATCAAGGTAGGTACTTCCCCATTCTAAGGGACATTGTCCGAAAGACGAGAATAAGATTAGAAGGGGACACTTGAGATCTCTATTATCTAGATCATTGTAGGAAACGTAATCATACAACACGAGACCACAAGCTACAAATGTAAACCACCTTGACGTAAGTCTGTAGCATCATAGGAGAAGATGTATGAGAGAGAGAGTAATAGATAATTTTGGTTGTTGCTCAAGCTCAAACAGATATGATAAAACTCGAGTGAAAAAGAACAAAATATAATAGAATCAGGACATAATATTGTTGAATCATTGCGTAATGGGGGAAGCTAACAGACAAATAAAGGACACAATTCTAGAGGAAGAAAGTACTAGTATAGCTAGAGGGGTAAAAGGTAAAGAAGCAACGGTTATGTAAAAAGAAAAAAAATATCAAAAAGCTCCGCTTGCTTCCTCAAGCTGATTTTGTAAGTATTTGCGTCAATGTACGGAGTAGTAGCATGTTGGTTGATTGCTTGATTGATTTTTTCCTTTCCCTCGAAACATGAAAAAAAGAACTCCAAGTACACACCTCACCAATACACCCGCATTGCTGTATTCATGCCCACATTAGAACCGGCTGAGTGATCGATTTCTCCTGGTGCAAATAAGGTATTATTCTGTTTGCTCATGTATACATTCATGCCTCCGTCTCCGCCTCCGCCTCCACCTCCGGTGAACCGTTCGTTTCGGCCTCGGCCTCGTCTCCGCTGATGTCAATTAAGGACTCCGAAGATGGGGGTTCCACGACAACGCCTTCTTTCTCTAAACGGAGATACTCATCCCATTCAGGGAAAAGGTCGTCGTCTGCCGGGACATCTGGGGCGCCGGGGGGAACACCGATGAGCCGCGAGATCTTTGTCTTTCCAGATTGCTCAAGAGATTCTTTCCACTTAACAACAAGCTCGGCGGCTCGGGAAGGCTTGTAAGTCTGCGCAAAGAGGACAGATTCTGCCAGACGGTTTGTGCGGACGAGGAGGTCAATGCACCCATCAACGTCTCCGAGAGACCAGAGGGTAGAGAATGCAACGTTGTGGAGGCCGGCCTCCGAGGCTTGCTCAGAAAGCTTTTGAAGACCCTCTTTGTTGCCACTGGCCGTTTGTAGGAGAAGGAGGGAGCCAAGATCCTTGGCATTGGTGAAGCATTCTTGGGCCAGGGAGAGATTCCAGCTTGAGAGGGCAGCATCGCCAACAATCTTCCACTTGTGTTCGACATTGGCTTCGCGGGCGATTTCAAGGGCAATATTGAGGTTGTTGAGAGCAAGGGCCAGTTCGAAACGATGTTCCTGATCTGTCGCGACGTCGAGGGCCATTTCTTTGTACCCCTGGCCCTCAAGGAACCGCGCTACCTTGTTCATCTGGTCCTGAGGAATATCTTGAAGCAGCTCCGTGGCGAGGTCCATGTCACCACGCAGTACCACGGTCTGGTACTCAACCATGCTGAGGGACAGAGCAAATGACACAGCGTTGACATCCTTATCGGCAAGATAGACTCGGCCATCGCGGGGAAGGTATCCCAAGACATACATCGGCTGATCAAAGTGCGAGATTGTGTATGTTTGATCGCCGACAAGGTAGTTCAAGCGGTTCGTGGAATTTGTGTAAATAAAGCAGTCTCCAACCCATTGGCCCGTCCTGACAGACTCGTTGACATCGGTGACAACCTCAAATGCGGACTCAACACCATCTTCATCAGCCTCACCCGCATTCAAGCCATTAACGTAATTTTCCCTGGAGAATCGAAGAACATAGAAAGAATCATCACAAGCAAGGGTAACTAGCTCGCCAGACTCAGACCAGTAGACCTGTTTGGGATGATAAGCTTGTGGGATCCTTTTGGGAATAAGTTAATTTATGGAATGCACTTACAGATCGTGGCTCAACTTCAATGCGTCGAACTAGGTTTCCAGTCTCCCAATCGAACATGCCAATTCCTCCTTGTCCTTTGACGCCAAGCAGAACACCGCCTGCAAGGCCTTCTGCCTGGAAACCCACATCCAGTCCGCCGCTAACCTCCTTGAAATTCTTGAAAATCTTCACACTGGTTGGCGATTCTCGGATAGCATAGTCGTTGCTGTTGTCCTTTGAACCCCAGGCAAAGTCCAAAGCTTGACCGAAAGCCTTATTCCTCCAGGCAAGAGCAGTGTAAATAATATATTCGCCGTCACCGCAAACCGAGACAAAACGTCCGTTGGCAGAATGGGACAAGGTTTGTGGGTAGACCTCGCATGAGCCAAGCTCCTTGGTCGGGAGAGAGATTGGGTCTCCATCCTTAAGACTAGAGTCACCGCCCTTGATGACAGTTGAGACTACCTCATTGTGCCTGGCCCAGACAATCTTTCCCGAGCCATCCATTGAAACAGCCGGCTCCTCTCTGCCCATCTTCACAACCACGGCACCATCATCGAATCCCATGGCAACACCCTGTCTACCACGTTGATAAGCAATACACCACGCCCTTTCTAAACCGTAGCTTAGAGATTGTTCTAGTCTGTATGTGTTTGCATGCCATATCTTAATGGTTCCATCTTCGGATCCGGAGATTATTACTGGCAGTTCTGGGTGGTAGCAAGCGAAAGAAACATTGCTTGTGTGTCCCTCCAGGGTTGCAATGAGCGCCTTGGTAGTGTAGTCCCAGATCTTCACGGTCTTGTCATCGGAGGTAGTGAGGAGATACGGTTTGTCGGCCTGAGGGTAGTAGTCGACGTGATTGACACCCTTTGTTTCATGTGCCTCCAGGGTAAAGTTAGCGTGGGGCGATCCCAGGCTCCAAATCTTCACGGTCCGATCCAAACATGCAGATGCAAAGGTATTTGTATCTTTCGGGTTGATAGCGAGTCCCATCACATAATGACTGTGACCTTCGTAGACTTGAACACACTTCCAGCCTTTCTCCCAGTCCCAGAGCTTGATTGTCATGTCATCGGACGCAGTAAGAACGAAGGGCTGGGTAGGGTGAACTGCAATCGAGCGGATATAGTCAGGATGCGCCTCAAAAGAAGCGATCTTCTCTGAAGTATTGTAGTTGTAGACACGGAGTTGGAAGTCATCTGAGCCGCAGACTATCCAATTTTTCCGGGCAATAAAACGCCCAGCTCGGACGGGGACATCGGTCAGTTCGAATGTTTTGATGATGGACTGAGGAAATCAATGATTAGCGGAATATAGGCCATGGTTTGCCCTGGGATGGCTTACTTGGGTCTCATAAGACCAAATGTATACGTGACCTGTGTACACGAATTAGTGCATCGAGCAAGACAATTAATCCTTGGGAATTCGCCCTCCACGAACCGCTGTATAACGTTGTTAGGATCTATGCCAGGGTTAGCCTATATTCAATTGCTTCATAGTCGAATGTGCACTTACCCATGGCTCTGTGGGATGAAAATCAATGCCCTTCACCCGCTCTGAGCGGGCGAAGAGTTGTCTCTACAAAGCGATTTCATGGTCAGCCAGAAGTCTCAATCACCATGCATACATGTCTCCACGTATTCCTCCACCTCCATTCCAATATGCAGGAAATCGCCTCCACCGTTCATGTCGTACCTTGATATCCAACCTCATGTTGTGTGGGGGAAAGGAGAATTGCGACTATGTGCGGCGTCGGAGAACGGTTAATGGTGGAGGGGGGAAGAACCAGGCCACGAGCCGCTCAAACAGCCCAGCCCGGAATATCAAGAAGCTTCCTGAGGAAGTCTAGTTTAATAGCAGGACAGAAGAAAAGAAAATCAAGAAAAGGCCCGACCAGAATGGCCTACTCAATCAGAAAACAACAGAGTCCAGCGATGTGTCCACAAGGAGACGGCAATCCCGCCAGCTATCTGGAACTGGCTAGCGATGGCCAGCCTCACCGCCTGCGATTCTGGGTCCACCACAAATCCGCCATTAACCTCGTTGTTTACACTGTTTGAAGGTGGGAGATTGTATTTGGTTATTGTTATATTACTATGGTATCCTAGAAATGGCCTGAATATGAAGACCAAGCGATCACGGAAAGGACATTAGTCTGAGTTGGGGGTTGTTAGATTGTACAGCGTCTCGGCTGACATCCATCCATACGTCTTTTAGTTGAAGAAAGGGACAAATTAGGAGGGAGGAAGAGGGAGAGATACAGAAATGAACTAAGCATGATGGATATAATTGTCACAAATGCGTCCACTTTTAGTTGACACACGTCGGCTAATAAATACAAGTAGTCCAGGAGTCTATCAATCTTCCATTCATTGAAAAGGACAACCACTTAGGCAGTGTGCTCGGTTTTGCGCTCAAAGTAGGTCCATTGGCCAGGTCTAGGCTTCTCCTCCAGCTCCTCCCAACTACATGAAAAATTAGTTCAGCCAGAAAAAAAAGGCCATTTGAGAGGACTATGCAGCAATGAACTTACGCCTTAGACTTATAAATCTCATCAACCAACTTCAGCTCACCCTCAGCCACTTGAATAACCTCCTCGATAAGGCCAGCGCCAATCTGCTTCTCGATTTCGGAGATCCTATAGCTACCCGTCAGCATATCTTCAATTGCTACCTTTGTGGAATGGAGATGCAACGTACTGCTCAGCCTCCAGCGAGGGCTCATTTTCCCACTTCATTTCCAAGGTATGGAAGTCCGAGTCCTTAGCCTCCGCAGATGCAGCCTCCTCAATGGTTTTATGCCACCGAGCTTCCTGCTCTGCTGTGCGAGCAGGACCTTCTGTAGTGGGTTCGAGGCCTTCTCCATCCCATTCCTCTCCACGAGGGTTGTCGCTGCCATCGGTACGCTGAGATCCGGCATAAGTGCCATCGGCCAGGCGAAGGGCAGCAAATCGCTCGGGTTCGGCACCCACGGTCTTCTTCACACGCTCCAACCAAGCTTCAAATCCGGGAGGTTTCGTAGACTCGACAATTTGCAAGCGGTGACGGGTCAATGCTTCAGTGGACTGGCGGTAGGCGGAAGACTCAGGGAAGGCCTTCAGTTTGTCGAGCGTGGTCTTGTAGAGGTAGATGAGGGTGGGACGCGGGCTTGGGTGAGTATTCAGACCAGTCAATCCGGTGGGAGCAAAAGGCTCCAAATACCGGGCCGGCTTGACGTTGGCCAGCAACCGAAGAGACGATCTCATTGTGATACGGGAGTGTAGGGCGGGAGAAAGAAATTGACCCAGGAGGAATCGAAAGAGGACTTCACGGAGTCGGTCGTCCCAGAGCCAAATGCGCGGAAGGTTGGGGTGCCTTCGGAGCGCGGAGAAACTAAGGTCCAGAGCCTGAGGCAGCGCAGCCACTTCCCTGAAACCTATCAAAGGAGAACAGGCCTCACTTTCTCTTTCTCGCCGACAGTCATTTTTCATCCTTCAACCTGGGGGCCTGCGGAGCATCCGCAGATATCTCGACACTGTGGACTTCCTTAAATTGACGTCTCTGAACTTCCGGGCTGTCTCGCGTGCGCCTGATTCAGCTCATCTTCCTCCCAACAAACGTCCGTCCAATGTGCCACCTGTAGTTTAATTCAAGGATTGGTCCTCTTCCTCAAGCCCTCGCCCTTTTTCCAGACGCCCCAAAGGCCTCGAGCCTTGAACCACAGCCAAGATGCGTTCATCTTTGCTGGCATGGTCGTTCCTTTCACTTTTTTCTCTCCCCACCTTCGCTGTTCCCTCCGACCAGATCATCACAAGCAAACGCCTTGTGAAAAGAGATGAGCCGAGCGATCTAAGCTTAGCTCCAACTGTATTCAATGGCATCGAGGTGCCGCCTATGAAGGAGTTGACTCCTGAAAACTTTGAAGACACGGTCAAGGATGGTTACTGGTACGCCATCTTAAAGTCGTCTTCTAGACGCGCGACTGGGTTACCTCATTGCCCCTAACAAGCAAATAGGTTCATTAAGCAGTACTCCCCAATGTGCCCACATTGTCAGGCAATTGCTCCCGCATGGCAGACTCTCTACGAATTCTACTACGTGAGTGTCATCCCGACACCTTCCCCTCTATGGCCGTTTCTCGACTTGTCTAACTTGCGATAGACTTCCGACCCGTTATCTTCAGCATCCTCAAAAGCACCTGATACTCAATCTTTGAACTCTTTCCAGGGTTTCTACAACTTCCACTTTGCATCGATGAACTGTCTGGCATACGGAGACTTGTGTAAGAAACTCGGTGTTTTGTACTTCCCTACATTCTCCCTCTATCACAATGGCGAGCAGGTGGAGCAATTCGAAGGGAAGAAAACTATTGAGGGCATTAGTGAATATGTTGAGGGAAAGCTGGAGTTAATTAAACCCGGATCTCGTCCCGCTAAGGGCGTTAAATTGCCCGCCCCAGGTGCTAAGGAAGTGGACACCAAGGCCGAGCCGGAAAACCCGGTTTCCAAAGATAAAGACCCTGAGGCCGGTACTAAAGCTGGTGAAAAGCATAATGAGCAGGCTGCTAAGCTAGCTGCTGAGAACCCAGCCTCCGAGAAAGGCTCCACGGAATCGAAACAAAAGGTGAAAACGCCAGCCAACCCTCAGGGAATTTCTGTTCCTCTCACAGCAGAGAGCTTTCAAAAACTTGTTACTGCATCCCAAGAGCCTTGGTTTGTCAAGTTTTATGCACCTTGGTGCCATCACTGTCAAGCATTGGCTCCTACCTGGGCGCAGATGGCAAAGGAAATGCAACACACCCTTAATGTTGGAGAAGTAAACTGTGACAATGAGCCGCGGCTTTGCAAGGATGCCCGAGTGAATGCATTCCCAACGATTTATTTCTTCCGCGGCGGAGAGAGAGTGGAGTACGAGGGTCTTCGTGGTCTCGGTGACCTCATGAGCTACGCAAAGAAGGCTGTTGATGTCGGATCAGGCATTGAGGACGTTGATGCCGAGTCTTTCAAAGCTCTAGAGGAAAAAGAAGAAGTTATCTTCCTGTATTTCTATGATCACGCAACAACCTCGGAAGATTTTGCGGCCCTAAACCGACTAACCCTCAGCCTGGTCGGTCATGCCAAATTGGTGAAAACAGACAGTGCAGCTCTGGCCGAGAGATTCAAGATTTCGACCTGGCCTCGTCTTCTTGTGTCGCGAGATGGCCGCCCAAGTTACTATAATGTGCTAGCCCCGAGAGACATGAGAGATGTCCGCCAAATTTTGAACTGGATGCGAACTGTGTGGCTACCTATTGTCCCCGAGCTCACCGCCACCAACGCGCGCGAGCTTATGGACGGAAAATACGTAGTCCTCGGTATATTGAGCCGCAGCCGCGCAAACGAGTTCATGGAGTCAAAGCGAGAGTTGAAGAATGCGGCTCTCGAATGGATGGATAAGCAGGTTCAGTTGTTCCAGCTGGAAAGGCAAGAACTACGGGATGCCAAGCAACTACGAATTGAAGAAGCTGAAGACCGCAATGACCAGCGTGCCCTGCGGTCTGCTAAGAATATGCATGTCGCCATTCGTGAAGACGACAAAAAGCAAGTTAGATTTGCGTGGGTCGATGGCGACTTCTGGGAACGTTGGTTAAGGACCACTTATGGTATCGAGGTAGCAAAGGGGGAACGGGTGATCATCAACGACCAAGACAACCGTCGTTATTGGGATACTGCCTCCAGTGGAGCGTCCATCATGGCCTCACGAACGTCCATTCTCGAAACTATTCCTCTTGTCATTGCTAACCCCCCCAAGCTGACTCCTAAATCTACAATCGGCACCTTTGAGTCTATATTTTTCGTCATGCACTCCTTCATTTCCGGTCACCCGATCCTCTTTGTCATTATTCTGATAGTGTCTGTCTTGGGCGTTACGTATCTCGCCCGAGGAAGAGGACTCAAGCGCGGAGTGCGTGGTGGTATCCTGGGCATTGCTGGCAATGCAGGCGGTTTCCTCCACCTCGATGGGAAAGAAGGACTTCTGAACGGTGGCGCCACTGGAAAAGTAGACTGATAAAAAGCACTTGAGAACTATTGTACAGCTAGGCTACTTATCTTGTTGTGCTTCTATCATCTTCTTCTTGTCTTTTTCTTTCTGCTTTACCTTATAACTCGACATTTCATGTTTTTCTTTTCTGATAATATTTAAACAGACTCTACTTACTCATGTTTCTTCAAGACCGGGCGCAACTCTTTTGATCGTTGCATCCATACTTACCTTTCTATTACCTTTTTTTTCATATCTAGATAAGCTCGGAAGAGCTTTGATCTGTTTTGATGAGCAATTGAAGTGGATGATTTTATATCCTTTTGGCGGGGAGCAGACGGTTCAGGAGTGCAGGTTGGGATTGTGGAAAACTACTAATCCTGTGGTTAACATGCTTTGGCTTCATTTTTTAATCGTTGGGTGTATAAGAATAATATATCGATTCGTAATTGCAACCATCTCAACCTTTTACTTCGCTTCTGTAGTGAAGCTGCGCTTTCAATGCGCTTTTTGTATACGATGAAATGCATCGATTCTGATTTGACGGCCGGCCAGATCACGTGAGCGCGATTAACCCCGCGCTGATTGGCCGACGGGCAGCCGCAAGCGCTCTGGCCGTCGCGGAGTCTCCCGGTTTTCGTCGTCGACTGATTGTCGTGAATTCCAACCACAGTGGTCTCACGTTCTTTGCTGGAGCAATTCCCGTCTCCCTCTCAAAAGTCTCACTCAAAATGGTGCGTAATACTCGAAATCTCTCGGCCCTCGTTTCTAGCAATTGCGATTCTGGTCTTGGCTTCTCTCGCGGGTCCTTGCAATATCCGTGATGCCGGTCAATTACCCGTTAAATGCAGATGAAGTTGAATATCGGCACTTGTCACAACAAGATCATTGACCAGAAAGAAGCTCGTCACTCGCTAATGGTGTTTTCGATCTGGTTATAGGTTTTCTCCCAGACCCTTCGTCGTGCTGCAGCCCAGTCTGCCGGTGCCTACCGTTCTCCTTTTGCGCCTAAGTGAGATACCCTACCTAGCTTGCAGTGCTGTCTTCGCTATCCTTTGGAAGTCTCCCGCTTGGCATTTAGGTGGATGTTATGTCTGACTGTTATCTGTGTCATTTGGAAGATGAGGGGACAGTCAGATGCTTGACAGGCTTATGAACCTGATGTGGACTCTCCCCCAATAGCCATTGAGACTTCCAAACGAGAAACGACAGCGGGAACAGCTTCGGCTAACTTGACTTCTCTTCAATATAGATACACTACTCCCCTCCACTTCCAAGGGCTGACCCTCGGCACCGCCACTACGTAGTGAGTTTTGCCTGTTTTCCTGTACTAGAGTGATGAGGAGGGTGTGGGGGAGATTGTTCACTTGCAGGATAATCAGGCTAATAGGTGTGGATTTATAGCGGCCAGATTGCTGCCACCTTCGGTGTCAGCGCCGGTATCTTCGCCCTCTTCTTCTTCGGTGAAGTTCCTCGTGTTCGCAAGGACATCCTGCAGAAGCTTCCCTTCTTCGATACCTACCTCGACCGCACTGTCGCTCCCGAGGACAATGTATGCTCCCGAGACCCTGTTTCTGAGACTCGTGCTTTGTACGCGCAATACTGACATCTATCCAGCCGTTCTAAGCGATTTCGCCCGAGTTCGTTCTTTCAATCGTCTCTTACACCCCAGGATCTATATATTTGCGGATATGCTACTTGGCTTGTCAAATAGATGGTGAAGAGAAGGAGTTGATGCTGTATTGTGTAGAATAGCAATGAGACCTGTTGGCACATAGACAGTCTGTCTGATACCGCTTCGTTATAGACGCAGTATTTCGTTCCAGAGAAGCAAGCCGCTCTGATAAGCTTATAGTTCTGTTATTGCCTGGTACACTCCACACTATGTGATTGAGTCGTATAAATCCATCCACCGAATCGTCCACTAATACCCATCGACCTTGTGCCTACTATTTTTCGAGAAGATGACCAACTTGCGCTTTAAAGAGGCATGCATTACTTGGTGGTAGTAGTAGGAGTAAATATAAGCTTCACTAATAAATTGTAATTCGACAAATATAGGAAACAAACACCCCCGACTTATTATTCATCTACCCATTTATCTATATCCCCTAGACAATCAATTACTCTATAAACCAGCAACAACAACAACAACATCGCCCTCCTCACATCCACCCAACGCATCAACCAAACCTGGCACTTCCCACCATCGTCCCCACCTGCCACCCCAAAATAGAACTCGAGAGGGAGTATAAGTTGTGGAGGAAGCGTGTGGTAATGGGGATTGAATTTTTATGGCAAGGAGATGAAGATGACGATGACTGGTGATCGTTTTAACTACCTAGGTACTATCACTTACGTAGCAGTCATCGAGGTATAAATGAATCATACGCGGAGCTGGCATACATGGAGAGCCATATATATTTCTTTACAAATCTTAATTTGGAATGTAAATAAAGTCTAGGGAACCCTAAAGGCCGTACGGAATGGAAACTCTCGAAATGTGCCTTCTTCGTTTCGGTCAAGAAGATCGTGCGAAACTAACGCGAGCCTCAGGCTTAATATGCAGAAGAGTTGTATAGTCAAAAAAAGGAAAAAAAAAAAAGAAATTGCTCGAGGACGACAGAGTGAGAAGTGAACAGTAGGGACCTGCCTGATTGTATCTCAAATGCAAAGGGAAGAAAGAAAAGGAAAAAATGGACACAAGTCGCTCAACTCAGATCACTGCCACATAGTAATCCAAACAGAATATTTCCGTCCACTCCGAGGCTGAAGAGAGGAACAAACAAAAAAAAAGAAGCACGAACAAAAGACTTTGGAGCACGTGGCAGGATATGTATAGGTAATAGTGAAGTGCATGGAGAAGCTTGGGGCAACGAGATATTCTTGTATCATGAATCAGGTCTCGTTCCTATATGTTTGGCCGAGTGGGTTGGCTGATCACATGGCGTGGATTTTTTTTTTTACTCAGGGATACTTGCAAAGGATGGGTCCTTTACACTACCACCAGCGTCTCCAAGGCCAGCAACTGGGCGGTTGTATGACCAGCCTTCGAACTGTTGTTGCATGGTTGAGGACAAGACGGGTCCGTCCACGTACGAGTCTTGAGGGGCCTCGGAAGTAAATTCACGATCAAAATTCGTCGTGTCGCGAGCGTCAGACTACATATATTAGAGGACAATTATTAAAAAAAAGATTTGGGGGGAAGATATTGCGACATACCACATTGGGTCGGAAGCTAGGCTCATACTTCCTCTGGAGCAGCTTACGCCAGTCGATGTTGGCAAAGAAATGATGGGATTTAATTTCAGCTGCACCGTTGGCTCCCAGTCGGCGCTGAGGGTCACGATCAAGCAGTCGTGTCAAAAGATCACGGGCGGCTGGAGGCACAATGTCGCTGCCTGGGAAGGTCAATGGTTCCTGCAGAATCTTGCGGTACATGTCATTTGTATTTTCGTCGTAGAATGGAGGAAGACCAGTCAACATTTCGTAAAGAAGGACACCCAGCGTCCACCAGTCGACTGTCTTGGTATATCCGTGTCCGAGGAGGAGCTCAGGAGCGAGGTACTCTGGAGTTCCACAGAATGCTTTGAAGCATGTTAGCGAAACTGATAACTATTAGCATGGAAAAAAAGAAAGAGACTCACTATTCGTTCGATCTTCATCCTTCATATCCAGCTTGCACAGACCAAAGTCACACAGAGCAATGTGTCCTGTGTAGTCAAGAAGGATGTTCTCTGGCTTCAAGTCACGGTAAATGACCTTAAATCCGTGCAAACACTCAAGGGCACAAAGCAATTCGGCTGTGTAAAATCGGGCTCGGTTAATATCAAACCGTTGCTCCCGCTGAAGGTGGTGAAACAGTTCGCCGCCGTTTACAAATGCAAGAACAAGATACAGCTTCTCAGGAGACTGGAAAGAGAATTTCAATGGTACAATGAAGGGATTGTTGATCTGGGCCAGCACAGATCTTTCAGCCAAAGTGTGAGTGACTTCCGACCGTGATATGATGTGGGCCTTGCGGATAGTTTTGAGCGCATAGATTCGGCCTGTATCCTTCTTCCTGTAATTGTATTAGTGCTGACTCGTGAGACTATCGGTCGAGGGAACTTACATGACCTGCATGACCTTTCCAAAACTGCCCTTCCCGACGACTTTGAGCAAATCGAAATCCTCCAGCTTCAAGCTGCGCTGCTTATTCTCGACAAAGGAAACGCCGATTTTGATAGAGCCGGTGCCGAACTGAAGATCTAGCCATTCAGCTCCCAATTGGCCCAAATGACGTTCCTGCGCAGCGTGAGCGGCTGCTGCCTTCTGGTTGTCCTTTTTGCTCAGCTTGGGGTCGTCGACATAAGTCTGTGCTTCCTCAAAACGAGGGTGCACCTTGACTGCCCCGAGGAAAATATCCTCACTTCTACCCGCTGCTTGTCGAGCGGCAGGATTTCGGAGATACAACTGAACGTTCAATTCGGTCTTCCGTGACACATCGAATTTAAATGCGGTATTATCACCAGCCCATAGAGGGTTTTCAGGTGTACCCGAGACCGCGTCGACAAATACTTGATTCTTCTCGAAATCCAGCAGAGCGTAAGGAAGATATTTAGTTGAGTACCGACCGTGAATAGTGGGGGCGGCGTTGATGCCTCCACTTGTCGACTGCGGACGAGTGCTTTGCACGAAAGAAGCCGCCTGCGCGTGTGTGGAATGAGAAGACGATGAGCTCGGGCGCATCGAATAACCATTGTTGTTCTGGAAGTGGGAGTTGAAGATCTGCTGATAATGCGGCGACAAAGCGAAGCTTCGGCCTTCGTGGAGGGTGACAATCAGGATACCAGGCTTGACGGGGGCCACGGGCGGGGACACAAGTGATTCCGAAGCATCTTTAATTATACGTTAGTTGATTGATGATGAGGTGAACACTAGAGGGGAGCCATACTAATCCCATTGGAATTACCCGATGAAATACTTGGAGTTTGAGAAGCAGTTGGGGTCTCCTCTGCGGAGTCACCTTTGATAGTTGATGTGGACGACGATCGTGTGAACGATTGGGTTAAAGGAGCAAGGTGAGTTTCCTTTAATTCTGAACCGATGGAAAGAACAATAGGTTAATGGACTCGATCAAAAAAAAAACAAGTAGGAGATTTGGGGGGAGGAGTGGGAGACCAACTAAACATACTTTTGGTGAGTTTCCACGACATGGCGAAGGGCGGTCTGATGTATCGAAAGGGAGAAGAGGGGGGGAAACTCTGAAGCGAAGGGAATGGAAGAAAGATCGATGTGTTTGACGACAGGTGTCAGGTAAGGAAAGGAGAAGAGAAAGAGGCGGGGGAGGAGGGAGGGAAAGAGAAAATAAAATGAGCAGAAGAAAGCGATAAAAGGAGACACCTCGTCGAACGCTGACAGAGTTGACGAAGAAATGAGGAGATGCAGAACCGCCACAGCCACGGTAGTCAGCAACACACACGCACAGAGACGAGGGACCGAGAAAGAACGAAAGGAAGAAAAGGAAGGCCGCGGGCTATCAGGAACTAGCAGCGATTGGAACCAAACAGACAGATAGTAGTAATAGTAGTAGAGAGAGGGGGGAGATCCGACAGAGTTTAAGTTAAGGGACACGAGAGATACACAAGAACCAACCAGGGTCAGGAAGAAGAATGTGGGAGCGGACCCTGTCTGGGGGATCGAAAGAACGGATGAAGAGAGGGAAGGGGGAGGCTCAATGATTGATGAAGATGAAGATGGAGGTGATGGAGGAGAGGGAGAGACAGGATTATTGCTGGAGGCTGAAGAGGGGGAAAAGCGAGGACCTGAACGGACTTCCCGAACGGGAGCGATTGAGAGGGGGAGCGATGGCCGCTGCTGATTGGCCCGTGGGGAGTGCTGCCTGGGGGTCTCGATACCTTTAATGCCTGACTATTAAGGCCTCAGTAGCCACTGGGGCTGTGCTGTTAGTCAGCATGTGTGCACTATTACAGCATTATTGCCAATTTTAGCCCTTGTGCGCGCACTATTTGAGCACAGCCACCGCCCAGGATCTCGGAATAATTCATGGATTCCGCCGTGATCGAGCGCTATCGACGACTACTGACGAAAGACTGACTTCTCCTCAATACTGAACCATACTTCATCTGCATCCGAAATTAGCCACCGACACTGGAAGGGCTTCGGACTTCCAAGGTACCGCGCGCTGTCGCCAATTCCCGACTTTACAGCTCCCTCCCGCCCCAGCCCTACAGAGCAGATTTACCAGTATCTCTCCACTTAGTCAGCTGCGGAGACATCACCATCCCTTTGTCTCATCGATCTGTGTTGCTCACCGACCCTCAAGATCGGCCCCAAAATCCCCGAAATTAGCCCTCTCACTCTTCTGGAGGGCTTGTACGTGTGGTCGAAACGGATCAGGGTATCGCGGAGGATGAAAGGACCTCGGGATCGATGGGCGTAATACGAAAGAAGACCGCTTCGCGCGGCACGGAAGCTGGCACCAAGTATCACTGCGATATCTGCTCTGTGGACGTGACTTCGACTGTAAGATTAACCCCCTGTTTGATTTAGAGGCAGTTTTGAATGCGCATGTCTGTCCTCTCTACCTACTCATTTCATTTCGTGCATACATCTATCTATCTACCATACACATTCTAATTCGTAACAACCCAGGTTCGTGTATCCTGCGCGCACCCTGCCTGCCATGAATACGATCTCTGCGTCCCCTGTTTCGCTGCGGGAGAAAAGTCCAAGAATCATGATCCGTCAACACATCCGTACCAGGTAATCGAGCAGAATTCAGTGCCGATATTCCAAGAGGACTGGGGGGCGGACGAGGAGCTTTTGCTTCTGGAAGGCGCAGAGATATACGGGCTGGGGTCATGGGCCGATATCGCGGACCACATCGGTGGATATAGAACGAAAGAGGAGGTCAGGGACCACTACATAAACACCTATATCGAGAGTCCCAACTTCCCTCTGCCGGAGCGCGCCGACCCGGACGACACGCGCCTCTCCGACTCGATTTCCAAAGAGGAGTTCCAATCCCGAAAGAAACGGCGCATTGAAGAGCGCAAAGAGGCGGCCAAGGCTGCGCCGCCCACGACTCCGAAACAGAAACCAACCGCCAGTGTGCCCGCATGTCACGAGGTACAGGGCTACATGCCGGGCCGACTGGAGTTCGAGACCGAGTTTATGAACGATGCGGAGGAGGCAGTGCAGCATATGACCTTTGAGCCTGGTGCGGGCGAGACGACGAACGGCGAAACAGATGCTGAGATGGAGCTGAAGATGACGGTGGTTGACATCTATAATTCACGTCTGACTGCGCGTATGGAGCGCAAGAAGATCCTATTTGAACATGGGCTTCTCGAATACCGTAAAAACACGGCGCTAGAGAAGAAGCGCACAAAGGAAGAGCGGGACCTGTTGAACAAAGCCAAACCGTTCGCGCGAATGATGAACCACGACGACTTCGAGGAGTTCAACAAGGGTCTAGAATATGAGCATAATCTCCGATTGGCCATCGCACAGTTGCAGGAGTGGCGCCAGATGGGTATCGGGGATTTGAAGGGGGGAGAGAGGTACGAGCAGGAGAAGCAGCAGCGCGCACAAAGACTCGTGCCGCAAGGGGCGTTTGACAGATTCGCCAGCACGCGCCCAAAGCAGAATCTGCAGCCAGAACAGCCGTCTGCAGCCAGTCAGTTGACGACCCCGGAGCTACCATTGAGGCTACAAAAGGCAGCGGGCGGGCCCAAGGCCTCGGAGCCTTCCGATCTTCCCATGAATGACTTCGACAGGGCATTTGCCGCGAGCAACGGAGACGGAACAGGCACCCCCCAACCGGCCAAGACAAAGTACGTAATACAGCCATTGACTGGGGTCATTCCATGGAAATTGGAAAGCGATGGAGCACCAGATCTCCACCTATTAACCAAGGAGGAGATCGAGCTGTGCAACGTACTGCACCTCCATCCGAAACCGTACCTAGTGATCAAGGAGACCCTATTAAAGGAGTCGATGAAGCAAAGCGGGAGTCTGAAGAAGAAAGATGCACGAGCTATCTGCAAGGTATTAACTCTGTGAAAGTTTTTTTCGAAGCCTAGAGAGATACTAACACTACTACTCATAGATCGACAGTACAAAGATGAGCCGGATCTTCGATTTCATGGTGCACAGCGGATGGATCAACAAGGGGTAGTAGTCTATGGATTAATTGTCTCACACCTCTTGACACCCAGTGGTATTTGTTTTCTTTTTGACTGGACCTTACCCTTACATTGTACATACAACCTCAATGAGTGACGGAAGAGGAGTTGTAGGCGTTTTGAGAGTGGTCCATTAGAAATGCGTTCCTAATATCGTCCGACGTAAATACGCGAATGAACTATGATAGTCAGCAAATCTATTTACTCCGTACTCTAGACACATTGACCACTGGTACATTACACGGCTCCATAGTTAGGTAGTTATATGATAACAATAGCTAAGCCGAGTTTAAAGCCGGGCCATCTCCTCGACAGACAAAACCACCTCGGCAATTCAGCCACAGCTTATCCACCTATAAATCCCCGCAACACCTACCCTATACATACACATACCAACCTATCTATCTATCTATCTTCTCTCTCTCTCTCTCTCTCTATATATATATATATATATATAAGAGAAAAATGAAATTCACAACCCCCCCACCAACCCCCCAATACTCAACCCTCTCCTTTCCCACCCCCCAC
The DNA here is from genome assembly GCA_027569145.1 of Aspergillus funiculosus. Classification (NCBI taxonomy): domain Eukaryota; kingdom Fungi; phylum Ascomycota; class Eurotiomycetes; order Eurotiales; family Aspergillaceae; genus Aspergillus; species Aspergillus funiculosus. Next base: position 361,325 of record JAPDEN010000010.1, read on the forward strand.
ATCCTCCTCGTCACCCTCTCCCGCCCCAAAGACTTAAACTGCATCAATTCCACCGGCCACGACGAACTCCACTCAGTCTGGGAATGGCTCGACGACGAACCTACCCTGCGCGTCGGTATAATCACCGGCGAAGGACGGGCTTTTTGCGCAGGCGCAGATTTAAAGGGTACTTCCTCTTCCTCTCCTCTTCTACTTCCTCTACTTTCTCTATTTTCTCTTCCTATATACTTCTCTCCATCCCGCACTCCTATCCAGAAAACGCAGCAATCAAAAGCGCAAATACCCAAGAAGATCCTAACATTAAAAAAAATTAGAATGGAATAACCGCACCCAAGAGAAAAACAAGGAGAAGAAGAATAAATTCCTCCCCCCCACAGGATTCGGCGGCCTCTCCCGCAGATCAGGAAAGAAACCCATCCTAGCAGCCGTAAACGGCCTTTGTCTCGGCGGTGGCTGCGAAATGATCATGAACGCAGACGTGGTCGTCGCCTGTGAAAGGGCGTTTTTCGGATTCCCCGAGGTGTCGCGTGGTGTTGTCGCTTGGGCTGGTGCGTTGCCGCGTGTTGTGCGCACGGTGGGGCGGCAGCGTGCGATGGAGCTGGTGCTCACTGGGCGGAGGGTGTCGGCTGTTGAGGCAGAGAAATGGGGGTTTGTCAATGAGGTTGTCGCCGATGAGGCAAGGGTGGTTTCGCGGGCCGTTGAGATCGCCGCGCAGATAGCCGCCAATAGCCCCGATGCTGTGATTGTTAGTCGGGAGGGGGTCAAGCTGGGATGGGAAGGTGTCGGTGCAGAGGAAGGCTCCAGATTACTGATTGATGCTTGGGAGAAGAAGCTCAATGCTGGCGAGAATATCAAGGAAGGTCTAAGGGCCTTTGTGGAAAAGAGAAAGCCAAAGTGGGTGGAGAGTAAGTTGTAGTCAATTTATTCCATTAGCTCAATGCTCTGCATCTCTAGGCAATTACTACAAACCATGTAGCGCTTAAACGATAAAAGGAAAAAAGAGTAAAAAAAGAAAAAGAAAAAGAAATCCCATGCTAATATCCGCGCCGACCGTGTTCGCCATTATCCCATGCGCTACAAAGTCCGTCCTGCGGCTAACGCTCAACGTCGGTTGGGTAAAAGAAACTTGTCTGATGGACCTTTATATCCGTGATCGGCTCGGATCCCTTCATGGCAGAGTTTTTGTAAGTCTGTGTTGGCAGGAAAGAAAAAGTAAAGGACGAATTGGGTGTTGTTGCTATCGTTTTGGGGGGGGGTTGCTGCTCCTACTTGGTTTCCTGTTGAACGGTCTGCACTCGCTCCAACACATGGGAATATAATGGGTGCTCCTTTTCCAGACCGGTCAGCTCGATAGTGGCTTCTTCAGCTGACTTCTCCTTGAGGATCTGGGCAAGCTCAGCACTCTCTTCGTCCCCAGGAACGTTCTGGAAGCGGAGAGCCTTCTCAAAGGCGCCTAGCAAAGCGTCGAATTTCAAGCCGCGCTCTGCAAGCTGGGCGGCAGGTCCGATGAAACGCTCGTTGCGGGATAGCTTGCGCAAGGGGGCCCGTCCGACTCGTTCAATGTTGTCTTCAAGGTAAGGGTTGGAAATTCGGCTGACGATCTTGTCGACATACTCCTTCTGCTCTTGCTCCGGGATACCATGCTTATCGACGATCAGAGAAGCAGTTTCATCGAGTACGCTGTGAACGATTTTACGAATGTGCGAATCAGCAAGAGCCTCAGCGATAGTCTTCTTGCCGTTGAGGTAACCGTAATAGGCGGTAGTAGCATGTCCGGTATTAACCGTGAACAGCTTACGCTCAATATATGGTTCCAGTTTGTGTACCCAGTGGATGGCGGGGATATCTGGATGTGGGACACCAAATTCCTTGAAAGGAGTCTTCTCGACAGCCCACTCGTAGTACTTTTCAATTCGAACGTTGAGGCCATTGTTGGGAGGCTGGTTAGGGACAATGCGATCAATTGCACAGTTGGCAAACACGGCTCGGGTCTTGAGGACTTCCTCGGAGGTTTTTTTCTCGATGTGGTCGCGCAGGGCGTCAGTAGCATTGATGGCGTTTTCACATGCAATCACTGCTAGGGGATGGGACAGGCTGCGGGCCTCAATTCCCTTTGCGATGACGGGGGCAATGAACTGCAGAATTCTGGGGCCGACAGCGCAGGTCACTATATCAGCGGTTGCGATCTCCTGAACAACGTCGGCCTCGTTGGTCTTGGAGTTGATAGCACGATAGTTGTCGATGGTTTTGGTCTTCTCACCCTCCTCACTGATTTCTGTGATCTCGTAGGAAGGGGTTTTTTGAATCTCAGAAATGAGGTTATCAACAACATCAACAAAGACGACTTCATAGCCGGCAGAGTGGAGGAATTCTCCAACGAAGCCACGGCCGATGTTTCCACCACCAAAGTGAATTGCCTTGCCCATTTTGGAAGGATGTGTTGTATAGTAGATGGAAGAGATAAGAGAAGAGTGGAAGGTGGATGGATGATGGGTGAAGAGAGAAGATAAGAGAGAGTTGGGAACTTGGAAGACGATGAGGAGGAGAATGAAGAGAGCGGGGGAGGGGAGGAGAGGGGGTTATATGCATGAGGTTTATGAAGTCAGAGCAGAGGAAGGAAGCCCAACAGGGAAAGAGCGATGATGGAACGACAGAGAAACAGGAACAAGACCGGTGAATCAAAACAGCGAAGTTACGAACCTCCTCCCTCCTGGAAAAGTCGCAGCTTTCCAATAATGCAATGCGGTCAACGTTATTATTGTTATTGCAGGGAGGGGGAGGGGCCATAGCCATAGCCACGGTCAGAGCTACAAGTGGGGTGACTCCTACACGAGTAGTTCATACTACTATCACAATAATACGTCGATGATAATAATAATGCAATATTGACTAGTAATTCCTCCATGACGCTTTCTGATTAGCCCTGTGGCGCCAGATCTGGGGTCCGGAAGAAACAGGATAATGTCTCTTGGCTTACCTTGGTAGAGGCACGACAACAGTAGTCCATACTCAGAACATACTCGAGCATACAGAGCATACAGTAATAAGCACTACAACTACCTACTAGTAGTAGTATTGTATGTATATTGACAGACCGTACAACTGAATGTCTATCCTTGACTGGCTGTACTACAAGTTTCATCCTTTTCATCCTGGATAGCGTCGGAAATTGCAAACATCTAGCCGGAAGAATGGTGGCTCCCTAGTAGTACGGGTCCCGTCTACATTATTATCCATATTCTCTGAGAAGAAACGAGAATCTATACAAGTCTACAGTAACAAAATAATAAGGAATTTTCAAGACCCGTGTCATGATGATGTGATGTTTATTGTGGATTTGTGTCGAAGAGATCTGACCCACCTGTTCAGAGTTTGGTCTACTCTGTATACTCGCCTTGATATTATCATATACAGAGTAATGGAAATTCTTCTTACCACTACTACTGCTTCAAATACATTCTGGCAACGCTAAAGTGACCACACTCGGAGCAATAAAAGCCAACTGGGCCTTGTTTGCGGCTTTGTATAGGCATAAATTGTACCCAGGAGTAGTGTCGTCATCGGGGCTCCTAGTTCCACAAGTGACGTGAGTGGCCACGGTACCTTGGTTATACTACTTGGTCCTCATTGTCTGATTTGTATCGTGATGAAGCCCCTGATTAAACGCTCGTATGTAAATCTATTCCCCTGCAGACTATATCCTACATTAGACTACTACAAGTAGTTACAGTCAACACTATTACTACTACTGCTGCTGCTGCTGCTGCTGAGGTAGTAGGTAGAAGTTGTAACTCGGAGTCTTGCAGATAGCCACAACTCCACCATGACAAAGCGAGTCGAGGCACTCTCACGACTCCTCAGGTCCACTGCAAGCCCACGCTTTCGACATGCATCAAAGTTCATTCTGGGGATTTCTGTGGGTCCTATTCTACTCCGTACTCTGAATTTCTACATAGTGCACATAGTATAGTTAGTGCATGCAGACTCTAGAGTGGCATACCAAACAGCCTCTTCTAACTCGTTCAGTTACTCCGTAATCTGCAGTTGGACACTAGCCGTTTTCTCTCCGGTTCCTTGCCTTTCTTTGCTTTTCTTCCGCCTATAACCCTGGTCTTTGGATTCACCATTCTTTCCAGGTTAGATTATTACCTCCTGTGTGCCTACCAGGATTATTGCTACCCATCGGCCCGACTATCCTCGGCCAATACCATTATTACAATGTCAGGACCAGGGCTCAGACATGGTATCTCCCCGAATCCTCCCGCCGTTGATGAAGGTGTTGATGTCCTCCTCTAATCCTCTAGTCCTCTACCCCCGGTATCACGGCTGACTCCGCTCCGTCCGAATCACACTGAAGATGCATGAATATTATTGGCGAATTGAGCCCATCCGCTGCTTCAAGTTCCGATATTCATCCGCCAGGAACCATGAGGCACGGCAAAATTGGGCTGGACATCTGTCGTAGGATTAGGCTGTATGTAACTATGGATGTCCAAAAAGAAAAAAAAAAGACGACGGGACAAGGATCTAAGCTCTTTGAACGAGGCAACAATTGCCGTCTTCCTTTTGAAATAAAATGCCTCTTAGGCTGCAGCGGAGCAGTCAAGACCGGGTCCAATCGTAATCTGCGATGAAGCGCTTACTTGAAGTTACCTAGGTACAAGCCACCCTAAGGTTCAAGGTTCTGATCTCGAAAAGAGATCATGGATTCTGCAATCCGTTCCCCATTCCGAAACCCAGATAGCGGAGGAGTATGTATAGTAACTGCTTACGCTGGTTGGTTGGCTCGTCATGTCGCTTTGCATGATCCTACAGCCCATTAACCTACAGGCGGCGTATTCCCCAAGAGCGAATGGGCCTACTGCTTCACTTCCCGAGGTATATCAAGTCTACAAATCTACGGGATACACCTTATCCACATGGTTAGATGAGGGCTAGTGATTCGAATAATATGGAGTTGGTTGTATCTTCCGTCTTTCGTCTTCCGGTTCATTAAGTTCATCTCATCAACCAGAGGGGTACAATCCCTTACCAGTAAAGACGGACATTCGAGGTTAGCTGCATTCAGAGTTGCCATCAATATATGACATGACTTGAGAAAACAGATTTACATACTCAAGTTAAAAAGAGAGAGAGTCTCACTACCTGAGTATCTGTTCTGTAATATCTGGACCTACCATGGCCAACTCTTGAGGTCTGATTCCAATATCCAAGGTGAGCCTGGTTGTATCTACAATCCTCCATGGCTGAGAATAACCAAAGGAATCTCAATCGGCTAAAATGCAATAAAAATACCACAGCTTATTCTTCAGTCGTTCTCGCGGTGTTTTGCCGCCGACGCTTTGACAAATATCTAGGTGGATATTCGTACCTGAAGTACCACACAAGACTACTACTGTAGTACCTACTAGTGTAGTAGGAGGCTATGGAAAGATTTTTGCTGTATAGAAAGCAGAGAGTAACACACGGAGCCCTGTATGACTCTCATCGCGCCATCTTTCATATGCAATCATATGCAAGACTAGGCTGCGACTGTTCCAAGGGCTGTACCTAGGTATACTCCAAAGTCCGTCTTTGTCTTTTTACTTACGAGACTAAAATAAGTGTGTAAATCCAATTGCAACCAATATTATATCAGTCAACACATTCAACAAACAAACAAATAAAAAGCAAGCTGGGAGGAATAATCTATTTTGGTACATTGTAATTGTCCAGTGGCGAGACTGCCTCGACAATCTTCCAAACCTCCTCAATCTTCTCCACAACCTCCCTGCTCAAAGGACCCCGTTTGACAATATCAACCGTGTGCTTCAATTGCTCAAGTCTGCTTGCGCCAAAGATCAGACCATCACCAAGCTCACTTTTCAACCCAGAGTTGTAGACCACCCAGCGATACGCCAGCTCAACCTTGGAGATACCAGACTCCTTGGAGATCTTCTCCCACAGACGCAGCCCCTCCATCATGCTAGGCTTGTTGTACAATGCGTGATAGAGGGCTCCGACCTGGGTGTTCTTGTCCCACCTGCCCTGGCCACCGGCAAGAAGCTGATCAACATCCTTAGTTAAGAAGCCGCCTGCAATAGGAGAATATGCGTAAAATGCAATTCCGTGCTTGCGTAAGACGGGGAACAGCTCCTTTTCCTGGCGACGTGCAACAGCCGAGTAGTTTCCCTGATAGACAGATGGAAGGATGTAATTCTTCTCCTGGGAAATACGGATGACTTCTTCGACTTCCTTGGCTAGGAAGTTGGACAGACCAAAGCGCTTGATCTTTCCGTCTTTGTAGAGCGTGTTGATTGCGTCAAGCATATCTTCGAGGCGTGCCCTGCGGTCGGGACTGTGGATGTAGTATATATCAATCTAATACTAGTTAGAGAATGAAATACATAGGCTTCCCGGCCACCCTTCTTTTAAGATGGAGCTCTAGGTTTAGGTTGGATAGTATACTAACATGGTCTGTTTGAAGCTTCTTCAAACTCGCATCTGCAGTGGCAATGACGGTCTCTTTAGTGGAGGGTTCTGGATACCAGCCTCCTGGGTACTTGGTGTCAATGGTGAAGCGCGCGGCCGCATTTGCTTTGCCCAGAATGTCCTCGCTCTCGACATAGATGGTAGCGGTGTCTATTGCCTTGACGCCTCCTTCTTGGAGGATGTCAAAGGCTTCCTCGATCTTTTCTGAACTACCGAATACACTGTCTGGCCCGATGGATGCTCCGCCAAAGATCAACTGGATGCTGTTGGAAGACATGGTGAGATGATAACTTTGCAAATATGTAGCTTAATAGTGGAAGTAGAAGTTGAAGACGAAGATGAAGGTAATTGATGGAGGAATTGTTTGGAAAAAACCGAAGAAATCGATGGGAAGAGGGCTATTTATCCTCGTCCTCGTCTTCGTCTTCCTCTTCATCTTCATACACAGCTCCCTCTTAACTCCTAATTCCATCAACAATCACCCTCCTGATGGATTATCAATCCGATGGGATGCCAAACCCCATGTCCTGGGCAATTCAATGACACTAAACCAGGCTAAAAGAAGGTTAGCTGATGCTCTGCGCACCAACAAGCCATACCTCAGCCTCATAGCCTCGTTGTCGAATCTTTGGTTGCCGCTTGGTGAGGAACAACACGATTCCGCTAACCCGCTAGTCCGCCGATCAAGATTCCCTGGCTTGCTGCTTACTGAGAATGACAGTATAGCTTTGCCTCTGTTGTTGATTTAGAGATGTGAATTTTTCTCCATCGCCCCTAACTTTAACTAGAATTGGATCCATTATTTTGGGCGCTGATGATAATGCATGGATTTATGGGCTCTGGATCTACAGTATCCCAACATCCGAGAACAAACGTCTTCATGCAAGCAATGGTCCTTTTATTACCAAGCTGGCACATTCGATCGAGTATTAAATAGCGATATTTTCTTTGTACGGCCACCATTGGTTTCCCTGGTTCAATGGCTATCTAGTTACTAAATTACTAGATACTGGTGCGAAGTAGCTCCAGACATCTGAGGACCAGAATACACAAGTTCGGACTAAAGTGGTTGTCCCGAGTCTGTGATTTTTGCAGTACTCGATCCAAGAGTACCTGGGTATATAAATACTGGTGTCTCATGCATGCGATGGGATCATTTAATTTTTCCGTCGAGCTCTTGACTGCAGCTGCTTTGCATCCCATACACCGACCGTTATGGATGAGAGACCAATACAAAACAATAATCTCAATATAAGTACCTACGTACCGGATTTCCTACAGTGGCATGACAAAAGTTTTCGCTATCCCAATTGACCCACAGTAAGCACTAGCTATCAACCGCTTCCTAATTTGGCTTAGACGAAGTTATTCTGCCCACCAAAACAACGCGTAGATGCACTGGAGCTGGTGTGAAGCTATTCAAAATCCTTTATTATGGAACGACGAGGCAAGAAATTATTGTCAGATATTCGGGCCAGACTCTATAAGCTAAAGGCTATTAAATGAATCTTTACAATGATCCATAAGCGGTATTCTGACATCCCATATTCAACTATTCGCTCTACAATTAAGCGAGAGAATGATCAAAAAGACCAGAAGTCTTCACCCCGATCTGGGCGTCTCAAAAAGATCTTATCAGAGAAGCAACGACGTCTGCTAGATCTAGTAAAGCAAGATTAGTATATTAAAATGCGTGAGCTATCTGAGGCTGTACAAAGTAGCCCTTTTATACGGACTGTTCAGCGCCTATTTCATACACTTCATATGCAGAAATGAAAGCAATGTGAGCGGCCAGAAATCACCCCAGCAAACGCAGAAAAGAGACTAAGATAGGCACAAATCTATACAGGATACACTGCGGAGGACTTTTATCGGGTTATCTGATCTGATGAGTGCTCTGTTGAGCGAGGAGCTGGCACGCGAAGAATATACATCTTTTGCTTCCCAAGATAATAACTTATTGAACGAGATGTTCATATAGTACGCTGTGGCAAGAGCGTGAAGCAGATGTTCTGGGCTGCCTTTGGCTTTAATTGACGGACTGGGCTACTTCCCCTTGAGAATGATTCTCTAGCTGCGCGAGGGGGGGTCACTGCATGAGTTATATAGAGAATATATGAGGCGTTTCTCCCTGAAATTCTAGACTCTAAGAATATCTTCATGCATGATGAAGCTTCTGTACACACAGCCTATATTATATGGGATCTTCTTCAGGATATGGGCGTGAAAGTTATGATATGATTATTATATTCTCCAGACTTAAATCCTATCAAGAATCTCTAGATGCTTATAAAGACAAAAATTTATAAGCTTCATCCAGAGCTAGAGAGGGCTTCAGATATAGAGAATATACTACAGTTACTTATACAGACGGTTATAGAGGCCTGGCATGCAATTGACGAGAGAATTCTTTAAAATCTATGTCATACAATGCCTCATCGCGTGCAGGCAATCCTCCAAGCAGATGATTGATATACAAGTTACTAAGGTCCGGATAGCTTCATGTACTAGCTAAATAAGGAAGGCAGAAACTGCTTTCATACTAGCGTGGAATGTGGGTCAATTGGGATAGCGAAAACTTTTGTCATGCCACTGTATGCCACATCTTGGCATTCCCTTTCCGAATTAGCGCTCAGCCCCTCGCCGCTTTTGCTCACTGAGTAGATCTGAGCACGTCTCTGAGCGCCCTGACCCGATCAGTGAGCATTATGTAAGCTCACTGAGCACAACCTGCACCTCAATAAAACGCAATACGCTAGCCCCATCCACGTGAAACTCTTTTTCTCTAGATTGGCCCCACAGTCCCATCCAAAAAGCATTGGCATCAATAATCTGGTGTTTCATTGCGCCTCGGTGAAGCCTGATAGTTAATCAACCTATCATCAATTTACCTGAATGCTCCTGGAAACCCTTGCCTACAGATTTCTACAGTTTCCCAATCAGCCACAGAGCTAGCCTAAGAGAAATCTCATGAAGTTACTGGAAGATCACAAGTCTTGCGGTATGCGTCGCTCCTGTTACCCCCGAGACAGTCTCAACAGACGGTACCTGCCCTCCGGGGGTTACCTGTGTTGGAAGTGCATTTGGCAACTGCTGTAGTATATACGTAAGTGATGCTGTATCCATTCATGACCATCCCTCCTATTCATTACATTCGCTGATCATAGACACAGGGCTACTGCGGCAATGGTACTACCTATTGTGGTGCAGGAAACTGCTACTCTGGCAGTTGTGACACTGATAATGGCGGCCCATCCACAAATGGAGAATGTGGCCCGAACTTTGCTGGAAACAAGACCTGCACTGGTACCCAGTTTGGGACGTGCTGTTCCATTTCTGGTTACTGTGGAAGCACCAGTGACTATTGTTCTGGGTCGAACTGCTATAGCGGTGCTTGCACGTAGTAATGCTGCTCCGACTATGAGAAAAGGAGGTTCTCCATGTATATACCATGCCTAAGTAGACGTTCCATTCGCTCTCGAGGCTGTCTTCGCTCATGCAGTTTCAATGCTGGTCTTAAAACATTGATCGACCAACTACATTCAGCCATATTCACCAAGGGGTCATACCCTACTTATGTCAAGCTACTAATATCTAAAACTGATGAACTGATACGTTGTTTTACCTCCTGGCAGGACCTGACCCATCATCTATCTTATCCAAGGGATTTGCATTAATTATTCGACATCAAGAAGATGAATCTGTTACAGATGGTGGCAAAGTGATAAGTTTGAATCACAAGTAAAGAAATCGGAGGTTTGCTCGAGTCATGGTAAGGTTTATTGGATCCAGTCTGAAACACCACGCCTCGGCCCTCTACGAACACATCCCGTCTGGGCTGACTTTCATTTCTCTTGGCTATCACTTCCATCCAGAACTCTCTTCTCGGGTGAGTTTGGAAGAACAAAGCGCCTGTCATCTCTGAGCCCCATTTTTGGTCCTGATATCTCTTCTACTTACCTCCAACTAGTTCTAAACTTGTCACAGGTTTCAAAAAATTTGCCACATCCTCTTGAAACGGAGGTCCTTAGGAGTCTTAAAGAAAACACCGCTTCATGTTCAAATCATACTATCACACAGCAATCGCATTCCTCATGGTGCCAGTGAAAGATGTCCATCAAGCGACGCCCAAAGAAATGACCTATCGCCGGGTGACACTTTGAAGGGCTATCGTGACTGCAATTCATAATCGTCTAACTGAGGGTCCTCTCAAATCTGCCGTGGCCACACAGAATATCACGACAGAGCGAAAAAACGAAAATCCATACTTTTGAGAGGTCAAAATGCCAGGGACACAAGGATATGGGTCACCAACTTCTATATTTCTTTTATTTTCCGTGATCATGCTCTTTCACAATGACTTGTACATCCATGGATGGTCCTTCCTAATTAGGAAAGGGCGGCAGAACCCGAAGTATATCGAAGTCAACAATGCGCGACTTGTGATCGTCCAAGGTGCACCAGACAACCAGCTCGTGAACCTGGTCAATGATGTTTGCGCTCCCTTGAGCGCTGAAAATAGCCGAATCGATCATCAGGGATTTCTTCTGCATACAGCCGCCAGAATGTTCTCGGAACACGGGTTTGGGGAAATTGAGACCTTCCGTGTGTGTCAACGCTTTCTGCGCCTTTCCAGAGGAGGATATAACGGAGAGATGTCAAAAAGCAGCTGAAGTGCTGGTTGGGTTTTGGTTCAAGGAAGACCCTAATTATGAGCAGATGAAGACGGCGCTCATCCCCCATCTTAAGCTTCATTTCAAGGACCGCCCGCATGCGATCGGTGACGAAGTTGCAATTCTCTCAGCTAGACCTTTTTCTAACTAGGAGGCTCGGGGACTAAGTTGCAGGTGATTTCTTTCAGTGGGGTGTCAAAGAATTGACTCATGGAATGTTAGGGGACAAAATTGTTTCACAACACTGAAGTAATAGGATACTGAAGTAAAAGGATATTATGTTTTGCCTTGGTCCAGTTCTCTTTTAAGGGAATGCCTCTCTTTCCCGTTTCTTTCTATTTTACAAAAGTGAAATATAGTTTTATCATTTATGTTATTCCGGGTTGCTGGTCTGCTGTGCTTATGAGTAGAAAGTGAGTATTCATGGATTCTACTAAATTTTCCATGATGTGTTGGAAAGCCAAACACGAAACCATAATAATGATAAGGCCTTTGTGTGAAAAAGTTCCGATCGTGTTACATTCATCGTGCAGAACAAGTCAGGTCTTGGTTCTGTGACTCGCTTCAAATAGTGTTTAGGTTCCCATGTACATTTATAGTAAATATAGTCAAGAACATGTGGGATTCAAAGCTCATTTCCACGTGCTTCCCCCCTCGCCGGTTTTGCTCAGAAGTAGGTAAAATCAAGGCACGGCTTCCAGCTGACCAATCCTGTACACCAAGCTGGAACCGCACTCAACAGGTTCAACACTTCATCATACCACATTATCCTTTATTGATGACCGAGAGTTCTAATCTGGTCCTCAGTATTTTGATTTGAGGCTGTGATATTGACCCCTTTGACAGCCACACCCCCTGTTTGCATCTCAATGGATCTTTCTCAACTCCCGGACATCACCAGCCTGCTTGTCAGGCCAGATAACCCTCCACGAGATGATCTCGAAGGAATGGACTACGCACGATGCGCAGCTCTACACAACTACCTGATCCAATATGCCTGGCTCGCTGAAGGCCGCCCCCTGGCAACTCTGAATTCCAATAACAACTTTTTCACGGTCGATGGTGATGAAGCGGAAGCTGAGGCTTGTCGTCCAAGGCTTCATCCGTCACTGGCGGCGTTCCTTGACACCGCGATTGTACTTCCTTATTCTTCTGATAATCCTCGAGAATACCTCGAATTCTCTGTTTTTGCATGGGGTATCGATTGGCCAAGCAGACTTTTTGATGAATTCTTAGCTGATATTCAAGATCAGCCTGTTGATAGCCTGGTGCGCTTGTACGACGTCGAATCGGGCTTATCGGCTGTGGGCAGTGGTGGCGGTGTCATCTACCACCAAGGCTTCCACCGCGTCGCGATCTTCATGAATCAGGATGCATGTGACTGTGGATTTCCAGTCGGGGAGAATCCGCACGTTTGGAACCCACTAGAGACACTGCTCACCAACTGGATCGACCTGATTCATATTGGAAAAGTTGTGGCTTCGCCTCATAAAGAGCCATCCCTATTCGACTTCGAGAAGATCGGGCCCTGGGAGTGGCGACCCTATAGCGAAGCCCAGGTTACTACGTGTGTCGCCGAGTGGGATCGACTGTGTCAGGCCATTGAGGCGCGCATCTCGGGGCTGCCAAACCCACAACCACTGATCAGCCCCGATTCCGGGTCTGACGCAGACATTTCAGAGCCACTGGTCGCATCAATTGTCCTGGACGCTGCTTCGATGCCTAATCCTTCCTTTGCGCGCGCGTTTCTGACGCGCGCGAGACGGCCCCAGTTCCGCTACATCGCCCCGGGCCTTCTCTTGCCCCCGGCTGACTCGGCTGGATTTGTGGCAGCGCAGCCATTCAGCGTGTTACCCCGCTCTCAGTACACCGCACCGCCAGTGTGTCTTTTCCCCGCGGATACCGGAGACCGGCGTCCTATCCAACTCACGAGAACAACAAGTCCATGGTTATTGTCGGACTTCTATTCAACCTCCACCGAAACGTGTACACCATCTCGCGTCTCTGCAGGCCTGTATACTCAGGCAGTGGAGAGAAACGGCCTGGACGTGGCCGAGGAGGGATTCCGGCTGTTGCTCCCGTTCACCTTTAATGATAAGAGGGACAAGAGCGTGGCCGCACGAAAAAGCGATGGGTCCCTTATCGATAGGGGACGCTTTGCAGAGCTCTTTCAGCATGGATTTAAGCCTTTCGGTGGTGACTACCACCGCCCCCAGCGGCTGGAGCGTTTGTTGGGTTGTTGGCGCAAGCTGATTGAAAAAGGCGTCTGGTCTGTTGGGGCGGACGGGGTGGAAGGTACTATCGATACTTTCAAAGATGCCGAGTCCGACCGTTGGGAGAATTATCAAATTCCACCGACCTGGTAGATATCCCAGTGCCATCCCATCCCGCCTTCCATCCGGAGAACGATTTCTGAACTCAATTATTTATGGCTTTAGCAGGATATTCTCCTCTATCTCTGCTGGCAGCTCCCCTGGAAGTCCGCGCTCATAAAATTTTTCACATCCTTGGAAATACTCAATGTGATTTGACTGGTCTTCCTCACCTAGAACGGCTGAGACGGTATCGATTGAAGAGCAGTGTAACACATAGTCTTTAGGATATGTTCCCGCATCTTTGTGTCCGTATATTTGCGATACCAAGGCAGAATCATGCTTTCCTGTACCCGCAATTAGCAAAACTCTGTCCAACCCAACATCAGACTTGTATACCCACCTTCAATTACACTTCCCAGAAACTTCCAAACTTTATGAATAGTCAAACTCTCACTATATCCAGCAGCAGTGACTCTTCCACGCAGTATCTCACAAAACCGCTCCTTGGTGAGTGGGATATCTTGTGAGCCATCGGCCGTGACATTTCTGAGCACCGGCTTATTCAGATATTCATCCTTCCAGCGTAATGGAATTGGCCGTCCACCTGAAAGATCGTACTTCGCTAGGTCTTCCGCTGTTTTGATACCAAATAGGGCACCATGCTGAAGGGCAATAGCTAGAAGGACATAGCCAGATGCGAACTGTGGTTTCTTAGTATCACGGATTCCAATTCCAAACCTTCAAATTATATCAGCGTGTAAACTCTCATTTATAGGCAGAATATTAAAGAATGTATATTTTGTAGACTCACACAGTGTAGTCTGGGTTTCGATTATTCTTTAGCCAGACTTGATTGACTTTCCACTCGACCTTCCAGAAGGCCGTCGGGGATGGAAATAACACCAGCTCTATGTCCTAGACAAGAATTAGCCTAGCACAACTCCAACGCCAGAATATACTCACCTTATATCTTAGGCCTCTTTTATCTCTATCCTCATGAGCTGGTATAAATGCTCCAATTCTTGCTCCGGTAAAAAGATATAGTTGAAGAGCTAGCGTGATGATAGCCTTAAGTAATCCGGGGATGAATCGGCGATGATCCGATTTCCATATAGATGATATCACTCGGAGAAAATCCTTCTTGGTGAAACTGTGGTCTGGATCTTCAACATTCTCAATCCACCCTTCGTTGCCTGTTAATGTTCTCCTTATTCACTGTGCGGCGGTTAGTCTTGCTTGTACCATGGGATTCAGCAAAAGCTTACATTCTATATCTCGCTCCTGTCTTCCATCACAATTTTGATCTGCAATTCTTCTTCAAACCCGCCAAACAGCCTTTCTGCACAATTGAGAAACGATGTCATCACCGGTCTTCCGTTCTTACTTTTCTTGCCTCGCGCGGTATGACCATACCAGCGGAAAAATTCTTTGAGGAGCACATAGTCTGGAGTCGCACATCCTGGCCCAGATTCATAGCCCTTGATTCCATTTTGTTTAACGAAGCTAAGGGCAGTCAGCAACGCATACGGCGGGCAATCCTCCTGGACAATAAAAAACTCACTCCATCCAACGACGGACAACACTGGAATACATCTTCTTCGTCTTGGGTATTCTTTTGTCTTTTTGTCTGATAGCATCCTCATTCGCATGAGCGCCAAAAACATAGCCGCTCTTTGCCAGTTGCTTGGAGGCCTCATCTTGTTGAGCAAAGAAGGTCTTCTGACCCATGACGGAAAGTATTCTCGTAGAACGCCAGAACGAATGAATGGAAGTAAAGATTGAAGTAAAGGATGAGGAGAGTGTGGGCTGTGGCTTGAAATGAGGGATGCAGCTACAATTTGTACTCCGGGGACTTAAGCACAGATCTTGGGGTCTGATGATAGCGGATCGCCTTTTTTCTGCGCCGGTGCATGGCAGAATGCCTAAGCCCTCCATTATTGAGTCACCGTGCCCCTGTTCATTATTTTTCGGGGCAGAGGAAAGAGATTGGAGGGTCGAGTACCTCAAAAAACAGGGTCACGGTGAAAAATGAGGCCCATCAAAAAGTACGTAGTAGGTTGGAAGATAAACAGAACTGTGGGCCAAAGCGCTCGTTTGGGTATGGACTGAGCATTGACTGGGTGCTCAATAGATGCCTCTGATGAATATCTGAGTAATCAATGATGGCAGCAGTGAGCATTCAATCAGACTCACTGAGCACTTACTGAGCACTTACTGATTATCATGTGATGACGCTGAGCAGCTCAGTGAGTCTGATTCCCGGACTGAAATTTACTCAGTGAGCCTGACTCTGAGCGCCCTCATAAAAGCGGCGGCAGCTAAAATAGGAAAGCCCCACCTGGCATAGGAAAAATGTTACGTATAGTGTGGCCTAAGTAAGCACTGAAGTGGTGGCTCCCGCAGATAATCTGAAGCGTTATTCCTGGTGGTGGCTTGGTGGATGGTTTGAATTAAAGTAGGAACCTTGAGTCATTATTGAGAAGTTGTCAATGGACTGACCAGTCTCTAGTACCAGAACGCTATAAATAATTCCAACCATAACTACTCGAAGTCGCTCTCTGAGTGGAGACAATCTCACAGTTTCATTGGCATCAATTACATTTTCTTCTACTTAGTACCACTACGAGGTAGACTAGATTACCTTCCGAAGGCTTTATACTCACAGCTACTCTAAGTCTCAACGAACAAACCTCACCTCGATCTGGTCAAGAATGCAGTTACAGAATGGAAATCCCCAGCATTTTCACCATTCAACTCCTGCAAGATGGTATACAACCCCTAAACGGCTAGTTAGTTATCTCTGGTTAGTGAGCCCTGACTCAGCCTTGGCAATAAGCGTGGTCATTTACCATTTATAATCAGCATTGGAGCATCTCTTCGACGACGAGAACAAGAGATGTAAGTCACTGAGGACAAGTCACTGACGGCACAATTGAGATCTCCTAAGAATGCACCTTTCACCACATGCTTGTATCTCCTGCACAAGCAAGAAGCGTAAATGTGACAGGCTTCTTCCAAAATGTTCGAGATGTTCCAGGTACATACAAACTTTTATTTCAAGCATGTCCTCCACCTGAGAGAATACATCTAATCAGTGGGCAAACCAGACCAAGGGTAAACCAGATGTGCATATACCCACTGCCTGCTTCTAATGACCAAGTGAACGGCCTTGATTACGAGAGGTAAGCATGCACAAATAGGTCAAGGACCTAGATTGCAGACACCAAGTTGGAAGACTCAGGAGGTAGATTAAGTGACCTAAGAAGCTTCGTACTTTTAGGAAAGGCTTTTAGAACAAGTACTAATCTCATCAAGACAAGCATTGCGTCCGATACTCAGAGCTACGGGTCAACAACAGCAACAACCACAACAACAACCACAACAACAGCCGAGGAGATCTCGAATATCCTGCGAAAGGTGTCGAAAATTAAAGCGACGCTGTAGTAGAACCTTGCCGGTATGCTCAAGATGCGAAGGGTGAGGCGACATATTGTTTTTGACATTCTATCTAATCTGGCTGGTTCTGATGTGGCTTGAGCAGACATGATCAACCCTGTAACTACAACCTTATAGCGGACTTGGAAATCAATTCTAGTCCAGTTGACGAGACTCTTGAGGGTCTAGTACCGCAAAGCTTGCCTCTTTTATACAGGGAATCACCGATCCAAGCAATACTGGGTCACCAGCCGTCTCACTGTAGGAATGAGGCTGGCTGTAACAATGGGAGGTGCGTATTAAATTCTGGTGAATACTGAATACCTTTCCAAGGCTGGAGACAACTACTAGTATTTTCCTTAAAAAAAGGGGAGATCCTAACTGATGCATAGTGATGATTGTGCTTGTAACCCCAGCCTGCAAACCGCAGATCTAGATCCCTGGAGCCTTCGACAAATTCTTATGCAGCGTCAAAAAGCAGCTGTGCACATTTTGCATGGGTTGCAATTTAAACCCCAATACCCGGTAGAAGATGGATATTCCCATCATACTTCAGTCCTGATACACTACTGTAAGTGAAATTTAGCTGGGCTGTGACTTTCTACTTACGTTCCTTACCATTAGACACGACACTAGCTTTCCTGCCCACCACCATTGCATCGCCAAATAGTCTTACGGCACATCTGCATACTACATGGATGCGCCAGGCTATGACTGATCCGTGTCTCTTCCATGGCACTTTGTTCTCTGCCTCAGCGCATCTAGACTGGCTGCAGAACATCCCTCACAGTCCCCGTACACTTTTCCATCAGTCGATGGCTTTGAAGCTGCTACGTGAAAGACTCAAGCAATCTCGAGTAAGCTACGAGACAGTGGCGACGACACTAGCTCTTACTTATTATAATGTAAGTCAGCCTGAAGAACTTCTACCAATCCGGTATTCCGGTCTCTTACAGCCCATATTCGCCATGACAGATGAGTGCATACAATGCCGAAAACGCTCTTATCCACAAGGATGGCTTATTACAGATGATGGCATTGATCCAAGATACCGGCCCAGACTTTAGAAACTTAATTGGCCTCGTTAACCTGTAAGCAATCCCCAAAGCCGTTACCAGAATATTACTTAGTCCTTACTTTTAAACAGAATCTTTCTGAACTTTTCCATGATTCTTGACAAGGAGCTTCCATTCCTCTCCTTCTCCAAACCATCACCAAGAGATGGCCCTTCAATAACAACCTTGCCTGATCCGCAACCATCAAAATTGCTTTGGAGGGTAATAACCCGAGCGACCAGCAGCAAAAACAAAATCTTGACAAGGGCCACCCTTTTCGAAATACAGAATGTTCTCGACTTTATTGCGAGAGCCGAGCGAAGACCCATAGCAACCTCCTCCTCCTCCTCACCGGTAGTCGATGCTCTAACGAACACGACCAAGAACTTGCATACTAAAGATATCAGTATCCCAGCTCCTACTACTACTACTACTAGTAGTAATAGTACCCCCCCAGAAGAAACCAAAACCACAGAAAACATAAACCAATGCTGCCAGCTAGCCGTGAGCATATTCTGGAATATCCTCCAGCGTGCGCTCCTCCCATCGCCCCCCTCACCAAGCACTACACCACCGACACCAACCCTGGACCCATGTCTCGAAGAATTAAGCGTGGTGCTACGGAAGCTAGATCTGATTTCATGGGGAAATTATGCGCCAGAGGCCTATGCCTGGGTCTGCTTTACGGCTGCAGCTGCCTGCTCCGATCCAACGGATAGGATTCCCTTCATGATGGCTTCGACGCCGGTTCTGAGTGCTTCGGATTCTCCTGAGCTCAGTATTACGAGGGAGGGATGGGGGTATTATAGATGGTTACGGGAGGTAGGGTTGAGTGGTATTTGAATGGGTTTTTTTCTTACTCTTTACTACAGTCTACTTAGAAGTAGTAGTGTAGTGTATTCCCAATGGTTCTCTATGTATTCAATGCTTAGGTATATTCAAACCCTCCACGGTACCCTCTTGTGCCCTTCATGCTGTCGATTCATGATAACTTCTAAAGTGAGGTGTCTTGGTACTATTGAAAAAACAGTACAATTCTGGGTGCGAGCACCTAGTCCCACGTCTGGGTCCTTTTTGAACAATTTGTCGTCACCAAAACGGGGTCGTGGGCGCAACCCAAGCGATCGATGATATAGTGCCGGTTACCTATTTTTTGCGATCGCGCTTTCATCACCTAGCCCATCGGATGCCATTGCGATAGGCTCGTCCAGGGTTGAGGTATAGTGCCAAGATTTGCATGTTATCCATATCCATCGACTAATACTTCCCTGTTGCCCGTTGTATACTGACCTCGCCGTTATGGATGAAGTTCAAAGATATGTTACTGTGGTTGTTTCGTTGGTGCTCGTTGCTCTTTGCGCGAAACGCGGACGGAAAACTCCATTTATGATGCTGGGACGGCTATTCATTGGGAAGCTAACATGTCGCAATTTGGAGTCGAGGTTTCGTAGCAGAGGACACCCAGCAAGTCAGTCTTGGTGAGATGAAGTCATGTCCCGGCTAATAATGAGGGAACGACATGAGGTTTCTGGTTTTCTGCGATCTTTTCTCATGGTAGATTCCGTCACCGGTGTTTGGTATAGGTACGGACGTACCTAGGTGCGTTGGTAGTACTGTTATTCGGATTTATGGTCGGATTCACGCCTGCGTCCTTGGTTAAAATCACGGAACTTTGAGCTTATCAAGCGTGCAGGAGCTTTGGGAGTTATTTGTTCTTGTAGAACATGAAACTCGGAATCGGCTTGTTTGATCTCGGGGTGGGCTCGCTTTAAGCTGTCTCCCATCGCTCTATCTCCGTCAAACGTCGCCCGTGCAGTCTCGAACGATCTAGGTATGAGTCAAAGATAGAGACGCGATGATGTCTACAAGGACCCCGCTGGCCACTTGTCTTTTTATGTGAGCTTTTGTAATGGCTGGGGCTATCTGTAGAAAGCCGAAATGTCGGAGTTAGGTGTATCCTTTTTCTCTATACCGGCGATAATTCCGCCTCGACTGACGCAAACTACAGTCTGTACAGCGTGATAGTCCCTGTGGCGCCCTATCATGTTATCCTGATAATTGTAATGGTGGATCGATGTGGGGAGAGTTAAAGGTTAACACGAGGGGTAATGGATGATGCGAACATATATAAACGCTGCGCAAGGCCAGGAGGAATACCCCTCGCAGACCTTCATCCGAAAACTACACAAGACATCTATCTAGCTTGCAGGAGGCAGAATCAAAAGAAGAATCCCTAGTCATTTATCCCAAGAGCAATAACCATGGTTAAGGTGCTATTGACTGGTATGAACTCGTGCTCAATTTACTATCGTCGCAATGAAACTAACCCGGTATCTGCTTGCAGGAGGCAGTGGCTTCATTGCCGCGCATGTCCTCGATATATTGCTGGAGCATGGGTGAGTGTTGAATTTGGCCTCGGTTCAATGCTGTTTTGCCCTCGAAATTAAGAAGCTGACTGAAGAGTGTGACAGCTTCGATGTTGTTACAACAGTCAGGTCGGACGAGAAGGGCCAACGAATCCTGGCTGGTCATCCTAACACCCCGAAGGAAAAGCTTTCCTTCGTCATTGTAAAGGATGTCGCAGAAGAAGGCGCTTTCGACGAAGTAACTATCCCAATTCTTTTTTCCTTCTTTTTCCTTCTTTTTCCTTCTTTTTTTTCTTTTCTTTTTTGCAATGCTTTACTCAGTGCCAGTAAATACCGAATAATACTGACTGTCCTTAACTTAGGCTGTTAAATCCGACCCGCCCTTCGACTACGTCCTCCATACTGCATCCCCGTTCCACCACAATGTTACTGATCCTGTAAAGGACTTTCTGGACCCGGCTATCAAGGGAACAACGGGTATCTTGAAGGCAGTCAAAGCGTACGCACCTACAGTGAAACGGGTGGTAATCACATCTTCTTTCGCAGCAATCATCAACGTAAACGCGCATGCAAAGACTTACAGCGAGGAGAACTGGAACCCTGTGACATGGGAGGAAGCGCTGCAGCCCTCCCAAACATACAGAGGAAGCAAGGTAAGATGAGTCCTGACGGCTACCATCTTGATTAAATCCAATCTAACAACTTGCCCGCCCTTAATCTAGACATTTGCAGAAAAAGCTGCTTGGGACTTTGTTGAGAAGGAGAAGCCAAATTTCGATATTGCAACGATCAATCCTCCATTGGTCCTGGGACCGGTCGTCCACTACTTGAACTCTCTCGATTCTATCAATACTTCTAATGCACGGATTAGTAGCTTGGTCCGTGGCCTCTCCAAAGATGCTACCCCCAAGACAGTCACATTCCTTTGGGTAGATGTTCGTGATGTTGCGCTGGCTCATGTGAGAGCCATTGAGGTTCCGGAGGCTGGGGACCAGCGGTTTTTCGTCACTGCTGGACTGTACTCCAACAAGGATGTTGTTGACATCATTCGGGAAGGCTACCCAGAGCTGGAGGACAGATTGCCACCAAAGAGTGACCCAAGTGACCTACCCGCGGACGTATATGGGTTCGACAACACAAAGTCCATCAAGGTCTTGGGGATCAAGTATCACACTTTGAAGGAATCTGTGGTCGACACGGTTAAGACGCTCCTGGCTGTTGGTGCTTGAAAGGACAAATATATGGGTAGATAGAAGATAGAACAAATACAAGCGCAACCAGTTATCGCTGTGTCATACACCATAGTTAACTAGTAAATAATGGCTTGTTATTAATTTTAAGGAGGATGGCCTCAGGCTGAGCTAAATACAAATGCTAATAACTGCACTCTGTGTTCACCCCGCTACCCGTAGTTATGCACTTGGCAATTTGGGAGGCTTCGGAAACCAACTTTTCTCAGTTCGTGTCGGAGGACAGGATTTCGAGGCAACGCAATTGCCTGTTGACTGCAATGGCGTCGGCCAAATTATCACCGACAGCAAATTTGCTGCGGAAATCTCGTTTATTTGCACTTCCACAGGCCCTCTCCCTTCCACAAAATCCTGCTACTTCGAGGACCGTATTCGAATCCGACACGGCGACTCTCCCCCATCCCATTCGAGCATCCATTGTCACACCGGCTTCATCACTCGCGAGAGGAGACTGGGGTCTCAAGCGGCCTCTTCCGGCAAAGTCAACGTCTCTCAGGTCATCTAGACCTGTTGTTAGAGTCAATGCTATCGACACCTTCGAACATGTTACCGACTTCGAATCGGCCGCGGATCACACGGCGACATTACAGAAATTTCAGGAACTCCATATGCCGATGTCCCTTCCCTCAAAAGTCAACTATGCGACAAGTATTGTGCCAAGACATCAAAGTCCTTTCGAATCGCACGTCGACAACACAAACAGCAGCAAGGGGCTAGAAGAGACTGGGGCGAAGCAGTTCAGACATACTGGGCCGTGGCTAGCAGGTCAGACGGAAGCGGAATTTAATGCGTACTTGAAGAAAGTGCGGAAGAATAAGCCTGAGCTATTGCAGAAGCTCCGCGAGCGTTTTGTGGCGAATCTCGCTTCCGAGCGAAGGAAGCAGGCTCAAGACAACGGGGAGGACTTGGAGACCCTGCCCCCAGTTCAGGTCACCGAGGAAGAGTTCCAAAATTACCTCAAGCTGCTACGCACAGATCCGTTCTCTCTCGGCCCTGTGGTGTTTGAATTGTTGGATCTACCTTCTCCCCCGGCGGTACCTAGCGACCGGATTGGCCAAAAATACTACCAGTCTCCTGGCACCAAATTGTCCTCGGCCGAATACGCAGTATCAGGACCTCCAAAGACACATCCATCTGCTGGTCTGTCGTACACAAGGTCGCACGCTCTGCTCTACAACCACCCGAACTATGGCCCTCAGGCTTTCCAACGTCCTGTGGAGGCACGTATTTTGCGACCCAAGGGTAGATTCAAGGGTAGAACTTCCAAGGCGATTGCAGGTGTTGGTGGTATTGCGGTGGAGGACTTGAACGCAATGACATTTGTTGAGCAAGGCGCTCCTCCTGGTCTGGCGTCCTTTGACGCTTCTATTCCTGGCGGCGCTAAATACTGGGTCACTCCTATCCGTGCTTCGGTTGACTCAAATGGAAGAATTGCGCTGTCATCTTACCGTGCCAGTGCTACGGCCAAGTCTCCATATGGCATTGAAGACTATAAGAAGCCCTCCATGAGTCCGAGGATGGACTTGCGCGAGCATGTTCGTGATCACCAGCGAGTAGTCCCCAGACTGGACCGAGCTCGAACATCTACGCAACCCGCCTCGTCACAGCAGCCCGAGCAGCACACCGAGGACATTGCGAGGAACCTCATGAAGACCCTCAGCTCTTAGTGCGGGTCTTTCAAATACTTTTAGCTATTTCAACTTTCCGAATTCCATATTCGACCCTCGGCAAGTATTTGGGGTGGAAGGTTGGCTGTACGATTAGATCGAGGGATGCCGAATGTAAAGACTACTTGCGTTTATTTCTATTCTAGGTATTTTGTGATATACAGCAGGCTACATTATTTTTCGTGTAAATTGAAAATCAATCCAAATTATCTCCTCCAAAGCCTCTTGTTTGGTTACAGCAGTTGGTTAACCAGCCAGAGTACAGTAAGCCGAGCAGTTGGTAGGGTATGTTAGGTAATATCTTGGCACCATCACGTGGGCGGTACGTTAGGGCAAAGGGCCGGCACCATCTGAACAAAGGAACACAACCGTCGAAAAGCCCGAATATTCTTCCAGCTTGCAACCTGTCAATCAACCAGCCAGCCAACAACCGCCAAAATGGGTCGCGTCAGGACTAAGGTAAGTTTTGAAATGAAATGGAATGAAGAAGAAGAAATCGGAGAATTCATCGAATCTAACGAACGGAATTTTTTTCGCTGGGAATTTAGACCGTTAAGAGATCTGCTAAGGTCATCATCGAGCGTTACTACCCCAAGTTGACCCTCGACTTCGAGACCAACAAGCGTGTTTGCGATGAGATCGCCATCATTGCTTCCAAGCGTCTTCGCAACAAGGTGAGATTTCCTAGACGGAACAACGCGCATCTCGACGGTGCAAGCAGGAAACATGGCTGATGAGATGAAACCGTTTAGATCGCTGGTTACACCACCCACCTTATGAAGCGTATCCAGCGTGGTCCTGTCCGCGGTATCTCCTTCAAGCTCCAGGAAGAGGAGCGTGAGCGTAAGGATCAGTACGTTCCTGAGATCTCCGCTCTCGACGTCTCCCAGACCGAGTCTGGCCAGCTCGACGTTGATGCCGACACCAAGGATCTCCTGAAGAGCCTGGGCGTAAGTTGAACCACATCCGGAGGGCAATAAAAATAATACAGGTGCTAATCTGGTTAACTACAGTTCGACACCCTCAAGGTCAACGTTGTCAACGTTACCCAGCAGCAGCCCGAGCGTCCTCGCCGCTTCCGCTCTTAAGCGAGGAAGGAAGGGGAATAAGGACAAAAAAAGTTTTCTAATGATCTTCTTCGGCTGATCTGTGGTTTGTCCAGTCGTGTTTTTTATTTTTCCCTCTTGGCTGGCTTGCCGGCTGGGCTACTATTGCAGTTTTAGGAACAGCATATGAGAAATGGAACATGATTGCTGCTGAGAAAGGTGTCGCCGATTCCTTTGGGATGACGCTTGATTGCCAATAATTTTCTCCTTGTGCATGCAGAAGACGTGCGTAGGTACTTGAGTCCGTGGGAACGGGGGTTTTGGTTAATTGCCATATACTGCTTTCTTCTTTTTCCCTTAGTATAGGGAGAAAGGAAACGTTCTACACTTGTCATCAAGTGAAGTTTGGTAAGTTTGTATTATTTGCTTGGACAATATCCGGGTATCAACATGTAGAACGCCTCGATAAACAAAAACGGAATGTAAACGCCTGCGTAGTTATATACTATGCGTCTTGGGGCATGTAGCCTTCAATAGAGCCTCCCTTTTCATCTCCTGGTCGCATCTCAGGCGAAGTCACCATGCTGTCAGCGTACACGTTTTCATGTATCTCCACACCCACTCTACCGCCACGCAGCGCGGGATTGATATCACCACGTTCCATTGCCAGTTCCCGAGAGCGACCATCGTCCCGGACACTGAGCCTCGAGATATCGTCTGCGATTGCGCTCGGCCCTGGAGTCGGAGCGTCCATATGGAGATTATCCAGTTGACCAAGGACCTCCTTGACGGTAGCGGGAGATCTCGCTGGATTCTTGCCCTTTTCAAGCGCCCTTCCCTCCTCAAGTAGTTGGAGCTCTTTGCCTCGCAGATCGTCAGCTCGCCGCTCCCACACCGGCTCCTCAGCCAGCTGGACTCGAATATACATGGCTCTCTCGGCACATTCGTCCGAGCACCACATCTCGAGCTTCTCCCGCGGGACAATGCTCATCTCCCGCCCTCGACCTCCGGGCCCGCTGCCCTTGGCACCCCACGTGATCCGATACGTACCCCTTGTATTCTCCTTGCGGTGCTCGCGGGGACAGAGTCCGTAGCCGCATAGACCCTCGATGTTCCTTTCTAGGATTAGATTATCGTAATCAGAGGGCTGGAAGGGCACCAGCGCGGCCTTGAACCTGTGTGCGTCCTCGGGCGATGGGGCGGCCGGGTCGGCGGACGGAGAAGACGGGAGAGTGACGAGATCGAGGATGCGGTCTAGGATGAGATCCTGGGTATCCTTCTGTGCCTGGATTCGGTGGGCATGGTGCAGAGCTATAGCCAGATGACGCGGGTCAGGCTCTGGTTTGGACTGTTTGCGCTGTGGTTTTAGTGGCGAGCGACGGGAATTGCTGGGCCTGGGCTTGGGATGAGGGTTCGAGGCGGATGGGCGAGAGGAGGCGGCGTGGATTGAGGGGAGGGAGGTTTTTAGAATAGATGGGTTGTCTGAAGACATGGTGATTTTTATCTTTCTTTCTCTGTTTCTTTCTTTTGGTATTTTATTATCGACGACAGTGTCTCTTTGGTGGAGAAAAGAGTCGACAGAAGAACCCAAGGGTTTTTGGTCTGGTTGGCCTGAGGCAAATCCCCGGACTCAGGCAGCAGAAGCTCCTGATGACATGACGAGGAGCCAAAGTTTAATGCAGGAATTAATGATCTCGAGCTGTTGAGCTGTTCAACTGTAGAGCTACTGTTGCTGCTGTATTTGTTATCATTTACTGTTGTCTATTCAGTATTATTAAACAGTGGCAGTGTGCTTCACTTCTGCCTGCTCCTGCGTCTGCGTAGGCATTTTATTATTAGCCGCCGATCGCCCCGTGGTGGAGCGACAGGATTATTACTGGTAGGAGTGAGTTATTCTTCCTGCCTCCTCATCGTCACCTCCTCCTCCTGCTCTCCTCTCCTCCTCCTCCTCCACCACCACCTAATAATTCATTACTTATTATTCTTCATTATTATTTCTCCCCTTCCACTCCCTCCTCCCCCCCCTTTCCCCCCCGAAGGTCCTGATTTCGGCCCTTGAATTATATCCCCTCGTCTTCCCCTGGATTCCTGTAAGTTGCTGCACTCCACATGCACTGCTCCATTGAAACCCACTTGCCATTTTCTACTGCTGCCTCCCGCTAAGGTACTTCGCTGTCTCCCTCCATCACCACCCGCCCACACACAAACACTCACAGTCTCACACACCCCTTCTCTCACCCCCATGAATGAATGATAGGCTGACATTTTATTTCTCCTTCTTTCAATGAAGCATATCCTTCTGCATGTGCTCCCCCGTTTATCCGATCTGTCATAGCTACTCCTACTCCCCCGACAGCTCGTGTCCACCGCTGGCTATTTGCGTCATATAAGCCGCCCCTCCACTTACTTCTCCCAGCTCCCTCCTCGTCCTTTGCGTCCCCCCATCCCCAACCTGTCCCGCGAGAAGGGACCCGGCCTCCCAGATGCCCAACCCGCCGTTTACGGTCAGAGCGGTTTTCGAGTATTCTTCGAGCCACGATGACGACCTTAATTTTGCCATCGGCCAAATCATAACCGTTACCGAGGTGGAGGATGATGATTGGTATTTTGGCGAGTACGCAGATGAGTCGGGAAGTAAGCAAGAGGGCATTTTCCCCAAGAACTTCGTCGAGAAGTATGAGCCTCCCGCTCCTCCGCGACCGACACGCCCGAGTAGGCCGAGGAAGGAGGCGGATGTCGTTCCTCAACCCGAGCCTGCTGCTGCGGCTCCTGCGGCTCCTGTTGCTGTCGAGCCACCCGCTCCGGAAAGCTCCCGCCCGTCGGAGCCTGATGTAGAGGTGGCCTCTGCACCGGAGACAAGAGCTGTACCTCCTCCTCCCCAATCGCCTTCCGCTGTTGTGGAAAGGCCGGTTATTGAGGCGTCGGCTTCCCCCAAAGCTTTTCCTCCTCCTCCTCCTCCTCCTCCTCCTCCTCCTGCTGCTGCTGCTGCTACTGTTGTTGTACCCCCCCAGCCTCCTTCAGACGAACAGACTGAAGCGGTCCCGAAACCTTCTTCAAAGCCTCTGCCCCCCGCAGTTGCAGAGAAACCTACTGGATCTTCGTTTAGAGATCGCATTGCTGCTTTCAATAAACCTGCTGCGCCACCTATCGCACCGTTCAAGCCGGGAGGGTACACTTCCCAGAGCACTTCCTTTATCAAGAAGCCTTTCGTTGCGCCACCTCCTAGTAAAAATGCCTATGTACCACCTCCTAGGGAGTCTGTCCCAAAGTTCTATCGACGGGAAGAGGATCCAGATGTGCGCGACCGACCCGCACCCGAGCCCCCAGTTTCTGAAAGTCGGCCTGCTCCGCCCGAGGGAACCGTAGAGGGCACGGAAGACCAGCCCAAGCCAACTAGCTTGAAGGAGCGTATTGCTCTTCTACAAAAACAGCAGATGGAACAAGCTGCTCGACATGCTGAAGCCGCCCAGAAGAAGGAAAAGCCCAAGAGACCCGCAAAGAAGCGCTTAGAATCCCACGACAACATCACCGGTGAGGAGCCAACAGTGGAGGGCGCGGAACCAGCTGAGACTGTACGAGACCATAGCGCAGATACAGTGAAGGCTGGAGTGCCTTCTGCCTCGCAACCAGCAACACTTCCGCCAGCTGCCCAAGATCTAGCGAGTGATACCAACGACGCAGACGACTCCGCTGCTGCTGATACGGAGGATGCTGAAGAGACGTCTACTGGAAAGGAGGATCTGGATGAACGATCCCATACGGCCGCTCGACGCGAATCGCACAGTCTCAAGCGCGAAGAAAAAGGGGGCGAAGATGATGGGAAAGAGGGACAGCAAGACGACGAAAAAGTTGGGGAAGAAAAAGAAGAAGATGAAGAGGAAGAGCAGGAAGAGGAACAGGAGGAAGATATAGACCCTGAAATCAAGCGCAAAATGGAGCTCCGAGAAAGAATGGCTAAGATGAGCGGTGGTATGGGTATGATGGGCTTTTTCGGTCCTCCTGGCGGAATGGCTCTCCCTGGTGTTGCTTCTCGTAAGCCAAAGCCAGCGCCCGTTGATACCGAAAAGACAACACTCGAACCTGCACCACCCTCTGCGCCACCAGTCCCCATTATGGCTCTTCCGGGCATGAACACTGGCAAGCCAATTCTCAGCTCTAGTGTTGAGAAGGATGAAGATGAGACTCGTTCTTTAGCTGAACAACATCCCTCACATGAGGCTGTTGATGTTACGGATGAAGCTGAAGACTCCCACCGGGAAGAGCCTCCTCGTCGCTCAATCGACAAGGCGTTATCAACTCCTCAAGGTAGGCCTAAGGATAGCGTCTCTATCTATTATAATTATACGCTCTAACTTGCAATTTACTTCTAGAGCGCCGAGTACCCCCACTTCCACCAATGGAATCGCGCCCTGCTCCGCCTCCTGTTCCTCAGGACCAGCCTTTGTCCCCTCCACGGGTACCCGGAGGTGGGTTCCTCCACACTTCCCCAGGTCAGACCAAACAATTGTGCTAAAGATTCGAATCTAGGTCGTCCCGCTCCACCACCTCCTCCAGCGGTAGCGTCCAATTCTGCTGATCCGGGTGAGGATTCGGATGATGAGCTTTCCCTATATACGAAGAACTCGACTCTGAATGCCGTGACGGCGGATCAACCTTCGGACCCTGCACCTCCTCTCCCGGATCACCTTGACTCTCGCCGCTCATCAACCTACGAAGTCACATCCCCGAGATCGCCAACACTTCCTTCAGAGAAGAGGCTCAGTCGCCCTCCGCCACCTGTCCCTACTAATCCACCAGTACCATCTCAGTCTCGACCACCTCCGCCGCCTCCTCCTGGGAATCTTCGACGCAGATCCACCGCAGATAGCCGGACTAGCACTGTTTCGCAGCCACGTCAGGCAGGTGAAGATGTAGAAGGTGAAGTCACCGAATATGACGGCGACTACGACACAGACATTGCATCTAGTGCCAGATTTAAAGATGCTTTGAAGGCTCATGGGCGCGACTCTAGTCTTGACGAAGGAACTATAACCGATGATCATTCTCTTCAGTCCCCCCGCAGCCCTCCAGAGACCCGTCTCCCCCCTCCTCCTCCTCTATCCGCGCCCAGAGCAATTCCACCGCCACCCCCGTCTCAGCCACCGAGGAGTGCTGGTAGAGCTTCTGTGGACTTGCCCAGAGCGCCCCCACCTCCTCCACCTCAGAGAGAACTATCCTATGGCGGTGATGATGAGTATGACCCTTACCGTTACACCGCCCCGCAGCATGGCCTTCCTGCTCCAAAGGTACCACCTGTACCAACCGGACGATTAGAAATGCCAACCACCGCTCCACCTCCTCTCGAGAATGATGATTCGGACGACTTGTACGATGCATCACCAGTACAGTCAGTGCAACCAGTGCCGGAGGTATCGCCTCCTCCTCCTCCTCCTCCGCCAAATGCGCCCCCAAGTACCATGCCACCACCTACCCCACGGAATAACCGCGCATCTCTGGATGTACCACGAAGCCAGGCTGCCTTGCGGAGATCCATGGACGTGGGGCGCCCATCCATCGATCAGGGCTTTATTGCCATGGACGTCGATCTAGCGGAGAGCACATTATGGTGGGCAAAACCGAATACCCCACCTCCGGCTTTCCAAAATCGTCAAGACATCCTATTTGAAGTTGAAGAGTCTACCTCTTCAAAGCGAGGCGGCAAGACAACCGTCACCAAGGACGTATATATCTTATTCCGAGATTACTCCCAGACAGTGATTGCCGTGAGCTACGATGCTCGCAATCCTGCCGATGCATCCTTCGAGCAGCGCCACGAACATCCTCCTCTCCAGCCCCGCCAAGATCAGCTTGAGAATGCGCATGTTCAAATTGGTTCGCGCATCTCTAATGCCGTCAATAGTGTCCAGAACACCACAGTCTCCGATGGTACTCCTTTCGGTCTTGTGCAGCACCTGCTTGGTCCCGTTTCGGAGGCCCTTCGACCCGTTGGCAACCGCGCTTATGGTGCTTTGGTCTACTCTAACATGGCAAATGCTTCGGTGCAACAAAACGATGAGATCCGTCCGGGTGATATCGTTAGCTTCCGCAATGCTCGCTTCCAAGGCCACCGTGGAACGATGCATCAGAAATACAGCGTAGAGGTCGGGAAACCCGATCACGTTGGAATTGTTGTGGATTGGGATGGAACCAAGAAAAAGATCCGTGCTTGGGAGCAAGGTCGGGAAAGCAAAAAGGTGAAGGTGGAAAGCTTCAAGCTTAATGACCTTCGCAGTGGCGAGTGTAAGGTCTGGCGAGTCATGCCCCGGAGCTGGGTTGGTTGGGAGAGTTAAAAAAAGAAGGGCAACGCTCAAACGAACGAACCAAATAATTCTTGATGATGAGCTTGATGTGGGATTGGTTCCCCAGCAAAACCCCTGTGATGACCAATTGACGACGAATACGCATAAAACAGGGAGGTATGATATGAAAGTTCTCGCTCTTCTCTGTTCCTCCTTTTTTTTTCAGGCTATGGGAGCGAAAGCACATTTGAAGAGAAGATGGGTAAACAATTCGATTCTGGTACATTTTAACTTTGCATGGTACATGAATTCCAGCCTGGACCCTACATGCCTGTCTGTTGAGGAGGATTTCGATATTCTTATTATGTGACTAATTAACCTCCTTAAATATAGCATTTCTTGTTCCATGTACTTATTGACCTTGACCCTATTTGTTTTCAGCCATGTAATTCATCCCTGTTATTTGTTTATGTAGCCCTGTTCAATTCATCTTGTTGTCCGTTCTTCTACTGTACTGTAAACAGACGTGTTGGTGTATCATCAATCAATATTGACTACAACATTCTGATTCCTTTCACTCTTGCTAGTGAACTGGCTCTTGATCCTGTAATTGCTCCTATTCCCATTCCATCACTCGTCTTTTCTTTCCAAGCTCTCTACTCCAATTCCCATGCCAGTCATTCTCTCGTCGAGACATACATCCTAATTAAATTCAAGATATAGGTTCAGAAGCTACCAGATAGTGGGAATGATATTAGCTAGTATTACTTTAAATTTCATTCACTCTTTTGAAAGTATCACAGCTGCATGAATACTAAAGAAGATAGGCTGGTTGGGGCCTGTGTTGAAGCTATATGTCACTGTTTATGATCAGTGTAAATCCTTAAGCTCCTTGCTGTATAACTTTCTTGAAGTAATAGAACTGTGTGGACAGAAGTGAGAATTCTTAGACGTAATATTTATATTGCAGGTTCTAAGTATGCTTGTGATTTTTGAGGCCTACGATACGGAGTCGGAGTCAGACAGGGACAGTGACGGTGTAACTAGTGTTCTACATCATAAGTCTATAACACCCAAGCTGGCAAAGACGTAGGTTAATGTTAATACCAGCTATATATATCTGTGAGATGCTGTAGCAGGATAGAGGATTTTCTGAATGGCATATACTGTAGGGTGTAGAGGTTTTGCAATGGCCTGCTGTAATGCAGACGGTAGACATCCCCTAGTCCCTAGTAAGTAAAAAAAACTCTCCATTCTCTGCTCTGGAACAGCAATGCAATAGAAATAACCATCGTATAAAATTAAAAGTTGTGATATCTAGTTCTTAGCAGTGACTCTCGCCTCTCATTCCACTGTTAATAAACTGTTACCAGAAGCAGCCAAGATTGCTTGCCCCAGGCAGGTTGGCCCGTGCACGCGGAACTCGACCTCTCAACTGCCTCCTCTCTCTCCCTCCCACTTTGTCCACGCCCGCCTCATCCATCATCAACTTCAGCTTGGTTTTTACCCCCCCATGCTCCCTGTGGCCTCCTTTTGAATGCCCTAGAGGCTGGCGTCAAATGTCCACCCTGGGGTGCGGTACGTAAGAATGGCGCAAGCAGGTCCGATCACGGACGTCACCCAGAGGCTCTTTCTCGAGTTGAAGTCCAAGAATGAAGATACCCGGGTTAGAGCTGCTTATGAGCTCCATGAGAATGTCCTAGCTATTTCCAGAGGTAGGTGGCCCCTCCCCTTTCACATGTCGTCTTTGCTCCAGCCAAAATCCGCCGATGCAGAAACTGATTGTTGGATTCCGTCTCCCTAGACTGGCCCCCCGAGAAGTTTATCGAGTTTTACAATGCCGTCAGTCAACGAATCGCCCAGCTCGTCGTTACCGGTAGCGACGCGCACGAAAGAATCGGTGGTCTCCTCGCTCTCGATCGTCTAATAGATTTCGATGGTGTGGATACAGCCCAGAAGACTACTAGGTTTGCTAGTTACTTGCGCAGCGCACTCCGCAGCAACGACAATGCGGTTCTCGTTTATGCCGCTCGTGCCCTTGGTCGGCTAGCGAAGCCCGGTGGAGCGCTTACGGCTGAGCTGGTTGAGAGCGAGATACAATCAGCTTTGGAATGGCTGCAATCAGAGCGACAGGAAGGCCGGCGGTTTGCTGCTGTCCTGGTCATCCGGGAGCTTGCCAAAGGCTCACCGACCCTCCTCTATGGGTTTGTGTCTCAGATCTTTGAGCTCATCTGGGTTGCCCTTAGGGACCCAAAAGTGCTCATACGAGAGACAGCCGCCGAGGCGGTCAGCGAATGCTTCGAAATTATCGCTGCGAGAGATATGCAGGTTCGCCAGCTGTGGTTTGCAAGGATCTATGAGGAAGCGCTCTTGGGCTTGAAATCCAACAATGTGGACTGGATACATGGATCGCTTTTAGTGCTGAAGGAACTGCTTTTGAAGGGTGCCATGTTCATGAATGAGCATTACCGAAATGCGTGTGAAATTGTCCTTCGTCTCAAGGACCACCGCGACCCCAAGATTCGCACACAGGTTGTGCTTACCATCCCGATTCTCGCCTCTTATGCCCCCGTCGATTTCACAGAAACCTACCTTCACCGATTCATGATTTACCTTCAAGCCCAACTCAAGAGAGACAAGGAGCGAAATGCAGCTTTCATAGCTATCGGAAAGATTGCGAACGCCGTTGGTGTTGCCATCGCGCAATACCTCGACGGTATTATTGTTTACATACGAGAAGGACTGGCCTTGAAAGCGTGAGTGGAACCAAACTCCATGGCTCTGCAAAGACCTTTGCTAACATGTAGAAGGCGTAACCGAGCCGCCATCAATGAAGCGCCGATGTTTGAATGCATCAGTATGCTGTCGCTAGCAGTAGGGCAAACTCTCAGCAAATACATGGAGTCACTCCTTGACCCGATTTTTGCGTGCGGACTGAGCGAGTCACTGACCCAGGCTCTTGTTGATATGGCCCATTACATTCCTCCGATCAAGCCTACGATCCAAGTGAAATTGTTGGATATGCTCAGTCTGATCCTCGACGGTGCACCATTCCGTCCTTTGGGCTGCCCCGAGAGCAGACTCCCCCCGATGCCATCCTTTGCGAAGGATTTCGCACCGCAAGAGGTACACACTGATGCGGAAATCGCACTAGCACTACATACATTGGGCAGTTTCGACTTTTCCGGCCACATCCTTAATGAGTTTGTCCGTGATGTCGCCATCAACTATGTCGAGAACGACAATCCCGAAATCCGAAAAGCTTCCGCGCTTACGTGCTGCCAGTTATTTGTCCACGATCCGATCATCAACCAAACTAGCAGCCATTCGATTCAGGTTGTGGGTGAAGTTATTGATAAGCTTCTGACAGTTGGTGTCGGCGACCCAGACCCAGAGATCCGACGTACTGTGTTGTGGTCTCTGGATCGCAAATTTGACCGACACCTTGCAAGGCCGGAAAATATTCGATGCTTGTTTTTGGCAGTAAACGACGAGATTTTTGCTGTCAGAGAAGCCTCGATCTGCATCATTGGTCGCCTATCGAGTGTCAATCCGGCTTATGTGTTTCCTCCTTTACGAAAGCTTCTCGTTAACCTCCTTACTGGCCTTGGCTTTGCAAGCACAGCCCGTCAAAAGGAAGAAAGTGCCCAGCTCATCAGCTTATTTGTTTCAAATGCGACGAAACTCATAAGATCGTATGTGGATCCTATGGTAACCACACTGCTCCCCAAGGCGACCGATGCGAACCCTGGCGTTGCTTCTACAACACTAAAGGCTATCGGAGAACTCGCAAGCGTCGGGGGAGGCGAGATGAAGACCTATTTGCCTAAGCTCATGCCCATTATTCTCGACTCATTGCAGGACCTCTCCTCTCATGCTAAACGGGAAGCGGCGCTACGGACTTTGGGTCAATTAGCTAGCAACTCAGGCTATGTCATCGATCCCTATATTGAGTATCCTCACCTGCTCGCTGTCCTTATCAATATCATCAAGACGGAGCAAACAGGATCTTTGCGCAAAGAGACAATTAAAGTATTGGGAATTCTGGGAGCATTGGACCCGTACAAATACCAACAAATAAGCGAAATCACACCTGATGTCCACCATATCAACGAGGTGCAAACAATGTCTGATGTTTCGCTCATCATGCAAGGCCTAGCACCTTCCAACGAAGAGTATTACCCTACGGTCGTGATCCATACACTCATGCAAAACATACTCCGCGAGAATTCTCTCGCTCAATACCACTCTGCGGTTATTGATGCCATTGTCACTATCTTTAAGACTCTTGGCTTGAAATGTGTCCCGTTCCTTGGCCAAATCATTCCCGGGTTTATTTCCGTCATCCGAGGGTCACCCCCTAGCAGACTGGAATCATACTTCAATCAAATGGCAATCATGGTCAACATTGTACGGCAGCATATCCGAGCTTTCCTTCCTGAGATCATCGAGGTTATTGGAGAATTCTGGGATGCGTCATACCAAGTCCAAGCGACGATCTTGTCACTTGTAGAGGCGATTGCGAAGTCTTTGGAGGGTGAATTCAAGAAATACCTTGCAAATCTCATTCCTCCGATGCTCGATACCCTTGAGAAGGATAATACGCCACGCCGACAGCCTTCAGAGAGAATACTTCACAGCTTCTTGATTTTCGGTACTAGCGGAGAAGAGTATATGCACTTAATCGTTCCATCTATTGTACGCCTCTTCGACAGGGCCCAGAACCCGCAAAGTATCAGAAAGTCGGCAATTGACAGTCTTACCAAGCTTTCACGACAGGTCAATGTCTCCGACTTTGCGTCCTTGATCGTTCATTCTCTCTCCCGAGTCGTCGCTGGCAATGATCGCATGTTGCGACAGGCTGCTATGGACTGCATTTGTGCTCTTATCTTTCAGCTCGGTCAGGACTTCAACCACTATATTCACTTGTTGAATAAGGTTTTGAAACATAATCAGATTAATCATGTCAATTACCAGATCCTAGTGACGAAGCTCCAAAAAGGAGATCCGCTTCCACAGGACCTCAACCCGGACGAGAACTATGCAACGTTAGCTGATGATGCTAATTATGCAGAGATCGGCCAAAAGAAGATGGTCGTGAACCAACAACATCTGAAGAACGCTTGGGATGCATCGCAGAAATCCACCCGCGAGGATTGGCAAGAGTGGATTCGACGGTTCAGCGTTGAGCTACTGAAGGAATCTCCCTCGCCTGCCTTGCGTGCCTGTGCTAGTTTGGCGGGTATTTATCAACCGCTTGCAAGAGACTTGTTTAACGCTGCATTCGTATCGTGCTGGACTGAACTGTACGATCAATATCAGGAAGAGCTCGTGAGATCAATTGAAAAAGCACTCACTTCACCAAATATTCCCCCGGAAATTCTTCAAGTTCTCCTCAACCTCGCTGAATTTATGGAGCACGATGACAAAGCCCTCCCAATTGATATCCGTACACTGGGTAAACACGCGGCGAAATGTCATGCGTTTGCAAAGGCTCTGCATTACAAAGAGCTTGAATTCGAGCAGGATCAGAACTCCGGAGCGGTAGAGGCGTTGATTACGATCAACAACCAGCTCCAGCAATCAGATGCTGCCATTGGTATCCTACGGAAAGCCCAGGCCTATCGGGACGTTGAACTCAAGGAAACTTGGTTCGAGAAGCTTCAGCGCTGGGAGGAAGCTCTTGCAGCATACAAGCGACGTGAGAAGATTGATCCGGACTCCTTTGGCGTCACAATGGGGAAAATGCGATGTTTGCATGCTCTTGGAGAGTGGAAAGTATTATCTGACCTTGCCCAAGAGAAATGGAACCAGGCATCTCTGGAACATCGGAAATCTATTGCTCCTCTAGCAGCAGCTGCGGCCTGGGGGCGACGCCAGTGGGAGCTGATGGATTCCTACTTAGGTGTAATGAAGGAGCAATCTCCGGACCGGTCGTTCTTTGGAGCCATTCTTGCGATCCACCGAAACCAGTTCGACGAAGCGACTATGTATATCGAGAAGGCGCGAAACGGCCTCGATACCGAGCTTTCAGCACTCCTTGGAGAGTCATATAATCGTGCATATAATGTTGTTGTTCGCGTACAGATGCTTGCTGAACTAGAAGAAATCATTACATATAAGCAGAACATTGGCGACCCAGAGAAACAGGAGTCTATGCGGAAAACTTGGAACCAGAGACTCCTCGGTTGCCAGCAAAACGTGGAGGTGTGGCAACGCATGCTCAAAGTTAGGGCCCTTGTCACTATGCCGCGTGAGAACCTTGATATGTGGATCAAGTTTGCCAACCTTTGCCGCAAGTCCAACAGAATGGGCCTTGCTGAACGCTCTCTTGCGTCGCTGGAGACGGTTGTTTCTGATGGCAATGGTACAAGGACTATTGCTCCCCCAGAGGTTACTTATGCGCGTCTGAAATTTAACTGGGCAACTGGTCGACAGCGCGAAGCTCTTCAAATGCTCAAAGATTTTACTTCCAATCTAGCCGAAGACTTCACACGATTCAACGCACTGATGGCTTCCCAAACTGAGCATAATGGTGTCAATGGCGCGAATGGTATTACAGATGCCAACCATGCAGATGTTATTGGCCTGCGAGAACGTATCGGTGATGTCAACAAGTTCAGGAAATTGCTTGCCAAGAGCTACCTCAGACTCGGGGAGTGGCAGACGACTTTACAGCGAGGTGACTGGCGGCCAGAGCATGTCCGTGAAGTACTCAACGCATACTCAGCTGCCACGAGGTACAACCGCGACTCGTACAAAGCCTGGCATTCGTGGGCTTTGGCGAACTTTGAGGTCGTCACGACAATTGCCAGCCAAGCCAACAGAGAAGGTGGGAGCACGGCCATGATTCCAGGGCATATTGTGACGGAACATGTGATCCCCGCCATTCGTGGCTTCTTGAGGTCGATCTCGCTATCGTCGACATCGTCTCTGCAGGACACTTTACGATTGCTTACTCTCTGGTTCAACCATGGCGGTGACCTAGATGTAAACACTGTTGTGACTGAGGGGTTCACTGCAGTAAATATTGATACTTGGCTTGCGGTTACTCCTCAGCTTATTGCTCGTATCAACCAGCCTAACGCTCGAGTTCGAAGCTCTGTCCATCGCCTGCTAGCTGAAGTTGGCAAAGCGCACCCACAGGCGCTTGTGTACCCGTTGACTGTCGCAATGAAATCGAACATTGCTCGGCGGTCGCAGTCTGCAAGCAACATCATGGATAGCATGCGACAACATAGCGCCAAACTGGTAGAACAAGCCGACCTTGTGAGTCACGAATTGATCCGAGTTGCGGTCTTATGGCACGAACTTTGGCACGAGGGCCTGGAAGAAGCATCGCGCCTCTATTTCGGTGACCACAATGTGGAGGGAATGTTTGCCACTCTTGCACCACTCCATGAGATGCTTGACAAGGGAGCTGAAACACTACGCGAAGTCTCTTTTGCTCAGGCATTCGGACGCGACCTTGCAGAGGCAAAGCACTACTGCATGCTCTACCGCGAAACCGAAGAGATTGGTGATCTGAACCAGGCCTGGGACTTGTACTATACTGTCTTCCGCAAGATCAGCAGACAGCTGCCACAGTTGTCCACCCTC
Organism: Aspergillus funiculosus; assembly: GCA_027569145.1. NCBI lineage: Eukaryota > Fungi > Ascomycota > Eurotiomycetes > Eurotiales > Aspergillaceae > Aspergillus > Aspergillus funiculosus. Next base: position 399,480 of record JAPDEN010000010.1, read on the forward strand.
GATCTGAAATATGTTTCGCCGAAGCTCAAAGACTGTGTGGATCTTGACCTAGCTGTCCCTGGTACTTACCAGAGCGGCAGACCCATTCTTCGGATTATTAGCTTCGATCCTATTCTCCACGTCCTCCAGACCAAGAAGCGGCCAAGACGAATGACCTTGAAGGGCAGTGACGGAAACTCTTACATGTACGCCCTCAAGGGACATGAAGATATCAGACAAGACGAGAGAGTCATGCAGCTATTCGGCCTTGTTAACACCCTTCTTGACAATGATGGCGAGAGTTTCAAACGGCACCTGTCGGTACAACGATTCCCAGCCATCCCGCTCTCTCAAAACTCTGGTCTCATTGGTTGGGTCTGCAACAGCGACACGTTGCATGCTTTGATCAAGGAGTACCGAGAAACTCGTCGCATTCTGTTGAACATCGAGCATAGGATTATGCTGCAGATGGCACCTGACTACGACAATCTTACCCTCATGCAAAAGGTGGAGGTCTTTGGCTACGCAATGGACAACACTACCGGAAAAGACCTTTATCGCGTTCTGTGGCTTAAGAGTAAGAGTTCCGAGGCATGGCTTGAGCGACGGACGAACTACACTCGATCCCTCGGTGTTATGTCTATGGTTGGCTACATCCTTGGCTTGGGTGACCGACATCCCTCCAACCTTCTTCTTGACCGAATTAGCGGCACGGTGGTTCACATTGATTTTGGCGACTGTTTCGAGGTTGCAATGCACCGGGAGAAATATCCGGAACGAGTTCCATTCCGTCTAACCCGTATGCTGACATTTGCGATGGAAGTGAGCAATATCGAGGGAAGCTACCGGATCACTTGTGAAGCTGTCATGCGGGTAATAAGAGAGAACAAGGATTCCTTGATGGCCGTTTTGGAAGCAGTAAGTATTATTTGGCTTTCGCTGTCTTTTCTGTCTTTCCTTCTATATTTCTAACTCCACATCTAGTTCATTCATGATCCCCTGATCAACTGGCGTCTCGGAATTCGAGAATCACCGGATCGAATGCCATTCAACACAGAACGACGGCAATCTATCGTGGCTAACGTTAACCTTGAGCATGGCGTTCAGCCCAGCAATTTCTCGCGCCACCGTCGGCCTTCAATTCTCGAGGGTGGCATTCTTGACGCCCAGGAAGGTGTCCCCAACGAAGCTCGCGAGGCCCAGAATGCACGCGCGCTTCAGGTGCTGGGGCGAGTCCGGGAGAAGTTGACTGGACGTGACTTCAAGCCCACCGAGGAGCTCAATGTGAGCGACCAGGTCGACAAGCTTCTTGCCCAGGCGACGAGCGTTGAGAACATTTGTCAACATTGGATTGGATGGTGCAGTTTCTGGTGAAAGTTTTGCTCTTTTTTTGCAGGTATTCTGTTTTCTGGGTCTTATGACGGCGCTGTTCTTGACGATGGATTTTGCATGGCATGGGCTTTCTGTTTCTCTCTCTCTCTCTCTCTCTCTCTCTCTCTCTCTTTCTCTCTCTTTCTCTCTCTCTCTCTTTCTCTTTGTGTAGCATAGTCCCGTCTTCTTTCATCCTCCTACTTTTTTCTGCTATTATCCATTCCATCTTCTTTCTGTGGCTTTCTATCTGTTCTACTTCGAGAAGAGAGATTGAGCAGTGCTGTCCATGAGAGGTAATTTGAGCTTTCCATTTCATGATAATCGGCTATATAGAATAGAGATGGTCTGTCTTTCTCCAGATGTCCCTATTTCTGAGTGTATATATCTTTGATAATGCCTGAGCTATGCGCGAGTCTACTTTATTGATGGAGTGAAGAATAATACTTGAATAAATAGGAATAATCGATAAGCAGGCGTGCAGGAGCAAATGCTCACTTTAGCCGAGGTCACGAGCAGCGATAACTCCCTCTGCGTCAAACCACCTCCTCTTCTACCTCTCTGTCCCTTTTCTTTGTCTCTTCTCTCCTCGAGTTTTGCCATTTTCAATATTGAAAAATACAGCTGCTATCCCGCCCGCCTTGCTAGGGCACAGGACCCATCATGGCACCCGCTCCCCAGCCGGATCCTGGCGTGCACGCTGTTGTCCGTAATGCGCTGCGCGTTTCCCTCAGCGCCAAAGAGTATAAGGCTCTCCACGACTATGCCGTCCAGCGTGTTTCCCCGACTCTTAAGACCAAGTTACCTTCTCCGGCTAGGTTCGAAGCTATTGTCCGCTCCAAAAATAAGTACAATGAAGCCGCTGTGCGGGAATCATTGCGTGTCTTTCTTGCTTCGGGGGCTTTGCTGAAGCTTGTCGACTTAATTGTCGGTCGCATTCAGGGGGGTCAGGCCAGGTAAGGCTCATTTATTTCTTAACGAGGAAGTTGAGATAAGGGAGATAGGGAAAAGGGAATAAGCATAGGCTGACTTGCGGTGTTTATGGCTTTAGAAAGAAAACACGCACTCCGCTGTTGCGGTCTCCAAACTTGCGCCTTTCCGTCTCACTATCCCTAATGCTTCTCCTACACCGACTCCTACATCGTTTCTTTGTTCGATTGCGTACGAACCTCCGGACAGATGAGGCAAAGCCGTTCCGTGACCGCAACCCGCGAGTGTCGAAGGCGCTGACGTCGCGATATGCCCCTGCGGTCGGGGCCAGTATGGCTGGGTTCGCGCTGGGAATTTGTGCGCAGAATCAGCTTCGGATGACGGTCACGATCTACGCGGCTACGCGGGGGTTGGAGTCTCTCTATAATGTGATGGATGAAAAGGGGTGGTTTGAGAACCGACCGTGGTGGTTTGGCAGCTGGTTGTTGATGCCTGTGTCGTGTGCGCAGCTCTTCCACGCCTTTGTGTTTGATCGAGAGGCAACGCCAAAGGTTGGTGATACTGTAGTGTTTCCTTCGGTGTGGTTGTTACATTAGCTGACTTGAGTTGAGCAGTGGCTTGGAAATGTGATTCTGAAAAATTCTCCAAGCTACATCCATGACCGTCCAGATACCTTGCCTGCCGAGTTTCCCTGGCCAGAGAAGAATGAGATTGTGGACTCGCTGGCTACTATTGCCAAGCTACGATGGCCGTGAGTTTCTCGCTCGGTTTGCTCAATGTTGAATATGGGCTAATCGTCTTCTTTTCTCCCACGTAGGACTTTTGTATCGCCTATACTACATCCGTCAGATCCTAATGTCTTGCCGTCGGCTGTCAAGTCCATCTCGCCCATTACTGGACCAGCTCACCCGTCCATCTCGAGCCTATCATGCGCTCTGCTGCATCCCAACAGCCCTAGCTGTGGCACAGCTTTCCTGCACCATCTCCTGCTTTCGGTACCGCCGCTTGCGCGTTTTATTACGACCGTCACCTTGGCCCTGTCTGCACTGAAGCTCAAGGCATGGGTGACGCAGCCGACATTGACAGCCAACAATCTCTCTCGAAGGATAGTTACGCTGACGGCTGTGCTCTCGGCAGCAATTGGCTCGGCCTGGGGCAGTCTGTGCCTCTGGAACTCGGTGCTCCCACGCTCTGCGCTGCCGACTCAGCGATTCTACCTCAGCGGAGCGCTTGCTGGAGTGCCGTTCGCGTTCCTTGGCAACAGCCGAAGCGTGTTCTTGTACTTCTTCCGAGCGGCGGTAGACTCGGCGTGGAAGGCAGGTGTGAAGCGGGGGCACTGGAGAGGGTGGAGTGGTGGAGAGGTGTGGGTTTTCGTGGTGGCATGGGCAATTCTGGGGAGCACGCTTGAGGGCCGACCGACGACTGTGCAGGGAGCAGGCGTCAGGAAGCTGTTGGCGTGGATGAAGGGCGAGGGGGTTATAGATCCGATTGAAAAGCGGAAACGGAAGTCTGGAGAGCGACGAGAGTGATTATATCATTCTATCATGACTATTTAATTTCCCGTATTATTTAATTCACTGCCCTATACTCTTACTCTATACTCTACTACCTAGGTAGTACTACTGTCATTGTCGGAATTCCTCTGGAAGCCCTTTTCCGGTCTTCACCCTGGTCGTCTCTCTTCACTCCTGCTCCTATTAGACGAGCCACGTTCTCCAATCCAAGGTCTACTGGAGAATATAGGCTAATAATGAGCTATTCTAACCAGACCGACATTCCCTAACGAGAGAGTTATAAATCCGTCCTCTTCTCTTCCTCTTCTTGTTCCTCTTGAGTTTACCTTCTTCTGTCCCAGTACCATCCTACACCCATCAAATCAACATGACAATCAGAAGACTAAAAGTCGGCTGTGCAGGTCTCGGACGCATGGGCAAGCGTCACGCCCTGAACTTCCTGGAACGCACTCCTCGCGCCGAGTTGGTGGCCGTCAGCACGCCGGATGACAGCGAGCTGGAGTGGGCCAAGGAGCACCTTGCGCCGTACGGGGTGAAGGCCTACAAGGACTACGATGATATGCTTCAGCACGAGGGTCTAGAGGCCGTGGTTGTGGCCTCTGCGACTGCGGTGCACGCCGAGCAAGCCATCAAGGCGATTGCAGCACAGAAGCATGTTCTCTGTGAGAAGCCTCTGTCCACGAATGTCGAGATTGTATTCCTCCTTCTCCCATACAAGAGAGGATAAGCTACATACTAATACAGAGGATAATAGTCTCAAACCGTCCTCGACGCAGCAACAAAAAACCCACACTTAAAAGTAATGTGCGGCTTCTCTCGTCGCTTCGACGCCTCCTACCGCGACGCCTACAACAAGATCCAATCCGGCGACCTGGGGATTCCCTCTGTGATCCGAAGCCAGACATGCGACAAGCTCGATCCGACAGGGTTCTTCGTGAGCTACGCCCAGTTCTCCGGTGGAATCTTCGTCGACTGCTCCATCCACGACATCGACCTGGTCCTCTGGTTCTTCGGCCCCGAGAGCAAAGTGAAATCCGTCTCTGCGGTGGGCATCACAGCCGTAGAGCCCGATCTGCGCAAGCACAATGACCGCGACAACGCGGTGGGGCTGATCGAGTTCTACGACGGCAAGATGGCGTACCTGTATGCGTCGCGCATGATGGCCGCGGGACAAGAGGACACGACGGAGATCATTGGCACGCGGGGCAAGGTGACGGTTAATGCGCAGCCGGCGCTGAATCTGGTGCAGACGTTTGATGCGGCGGGGGTTCGTAGGGAGATTCCGCAGCACTACTATGAGCGGTTTGAGTATGCGTTTGTCACGGAAGCGAATGAGTTTACGGCTTGTTGTCTGGAGGACCGGGCGGTGCCGTTGAAGCTGGAGGGGGCGGTTCAGGCTGTGCGTATTGGGGGGGCGTTGCAGGAGGCGTTGATTTCGGGGGAGAAGATTTTGTTTGATCGGTTTTATGAGGGTTGATGAGAATTGAAGGTTTTCGAGTTGATGTTTGCGGGAAATGGATTCCGATCACTTATTAGTTATACACTGTATGCATCATCTACTGCATGATATATATCACTTGAATGTATTACTGGGATATTATACTTGGATATATTACTAGTATACTGTATGTCTGGAAATGCCAGGGTTTAGCTTACTTATACTTTGTAGGATATAGTATAGAACTATCGATATGAATGCACACTAGATACCAGCTACCACTTGATGACCTTGTTCGGAAAATACTCGTCGATCAACTCGAGATAGTACGGCTGCACCCGTTAGAACGGAGTAGAAAATATCAAAGAGAGAGTAGAACAATACCTTGAGCTCCTCAACAGTAGGAACATCGTCGCTCTTACTGTAGAGATCATAAGGATTAAACGCCTTGACAGCCTTCAACATGGCGTGGTCGTGCTCGTCCATCAGATGCCGGTAAGCACCAGCGTTATGCCATGGATAGAACGAGTGGTATCGGATCATAGCCAGGGCCTCTGGCGGCAGAGTCGACTGATCCTTGACGACATGGTAGAGATACTCGTCGTGGCCCCAGGAGAGCATGACGTTGTCCAGCCCACAACCAGGCGCATAGATGCCGTTCGGGGAGCCGTAGATCTCATGGCCAAAGTCCTCGTTGTCCCTGAAGGAGTCGGAGCCGTAGATGATGCGGTCGTCAAAGGCACAGCCCACGGGGAATGTATCGCCCACGACGTCCCACTGGCCGCGGGCATCGAAGAAGTAGAGCAGCTTGCCCAGGTCGTGGATGAGGCCCGTCAGCTGCATCCAGCGTGGTTTGCCGTCGCGACGGATGGCCTCGGCCGACTGCAGGAGATGCTCGATCTGCGAGAGGGAAGTGTCGGGGTCGGACTCGTCGATGAGGGTGTTGAGTTTCTCCATTGCTTGCCAGACGGTCATCTCAGCGCGCGTCTTGGAGTGGAAGTCATTGCGGGCCTTGAGGTTGTAGGCGACGGTCTGCTTGGTGTGTTGCTCTTTGTAGAAGTTCTTGACGCGGTCGCAGGCGTCTTCGTACTGGCGGAACTGGGTTTTGTCTTTGTTTTTGTCGAACTCGGAGTCGTCGTATAGATTCTTCTCTTCCTCTTGTTGTTGTTGTTGTTGTTGTTGTTTCTTGAGGTTTGCTTTGAGGATGTTGACGGTGTCGATGGCGTCGGAGAGTTCCTCGAGGGCCTGGCCGTTGGGTCTCATTTTCTTCTTCTTCTTCTTCTTTAGGTCTTTGTTCTTTGTTCTTTGTTCTTTGTTCTTGTTCTTCTTCCTAGTGTTTCTAGAAGAGGTAGATGTGATCAATATATACCAGTCTGGCCGACGAAGCTCACGGATTTCAGCTTCCGCCGCCATCGAGGATTCCAGTTTCCGACAACCAACGTTCAGTTCTGAGTCTATACATGGGAATAACTGGACTTTTTATCATAAGACGAAATAGAAATCTACTCATATAGGCTTACTTACTACCAGAGAGATCAGTCAATTGTGTGAGTGCTGGATGAACGGGATCTGGCGGCGAATTCCGTTATTCTCTTGAGTATTTCTCTTCTTCTCTTAATTCTCTTCTTAAGTATTTCTCTTCTCTTAATTCTCTTCTTAAGTATTCCTCTAATTCTCTTCTGTTCGTAGTTCTCAATTCTGCAATCTTTCCTCTTTATCAGTAACCATCAGATGGCGGACACACGCTTCAAGCTCAACACTGGCGCTGAGATCCCGGCTCTGGGTCTAGGTAATTCGCATCAAAGAATCATAAACGAATCAAGAAAGAAGAGAGAACTAACGAGAACAGGAACTTGGCAATCAGCCCCAGGAGAAGTCTCCAAAGCCGTCCTCCACGCCATCACCGTCGGATACCGCCACATCGACGCCGCATACTGCTACCAGAACGAGACCGAAGTCGGCGAGGGCATTCGCGACGCCATCGCCAGCGGCCTCGTCAAACGCTCCGACCTCTTCGTCACCACAAAGCTCTGGTGTTCCTACCACTCCCGCGTCGAGGAGGGCCTCGACCGCAGCCTCAAGAACCTGGGTCTCGACTACGTAGACCTCTACCTCATGCACTGGCCGCTAGCCATGAACCCAGCCGGGAACCACGAGCTCTTCCCCAAGCTGCCCGACGGGTCGCGCGACCTGGTGCTCGACCACTCGCACGTCACCACCTGGAAGAACATGGAGAGACTCGTGGGCTCTGGGAAAGTGCGTGCTATTGGCGTGTCGAACTACTCCAAGAAGTATCTGGAGGAACTCCTGCCGCAGGTCGAGGTTGTGCCTGCGGTGAACCAGATTGAGAATCACCCTGCGCTGCCGCAGCAGGAGATTGTGGATTTCTGTCGCGAACGGGGGATCCATATTACGGCTTACAGTCCGCTGGGGAGTACGGGGAGTCCTTTGTTCACAGCAGAGCCGATTGTTGAAGTTGCGAAGAGGAGGGGAGTTTCGCCTGCGATAGTGCTGTTGAGTTGGCACCGTATGTTCTCTCCTTCTTTCTCTCCTTCTTTTCTCTCCATCCCCGTTCTATACTCGTATCAGACTAATAGTTAGTGGCTCGCGGCTCTTCGGTGCTCGCAAAATCAGTGACGCCCTCGCGCATCGACGAGAACAGGAAGCTCGTCCGCCTGGATGAGGCCGACATGGCTCTCATCACCAAGTACTCGGAGAACTTGGCTGCGACGACAGGCTTTCAGCGCTACGTGTATCCGCCGTTTGGGGTGGACTTTGGATTTCCAGATAAGGCTTGATTGTACAGATGTCATATGTAGGTAGAAGAGACTGCTATTCAATGGTACTTGTACATCCAAGGCTTGATATCAGCCTCTAAAAGACTAAAGACGAAAGACTAGTGAAACAATAAACAAGTAAAGTGAAGTAAGTGAAGGAAGTAAAGAAGTGAAGTAAAGAAATGAAGAAGTGAAAAGTGAAGTGAAAAGTGAAGTGAAGTGAATCGATCACTGCAGCCCAACCCACTCGCGCTCCAACGTGATCTCCATCTCAACCGCCGCTTTTCTCTCCAAATATCGAGCCTTTGAACCGAAAAACTCTCTGAATCCCAACTCCCACACATCCCCAGGGATTCTCTCTTCCTCATCCTTCCCCTTTTCCATTTCTCCTTCTATTTCTCTTTCCTTCTCTTCTTTTTTCTTCTTCTCCTCCTCTGCAGTCAAAGTCGTCCCCCCAGCCGCAGCCAAAGCCACAGCCTCAGCCCGCTGTGCAAGCCAAACTCTCAACGCATCAAGTCTTCTGGCCTCCCTCTCGACAATAATAGCCTGTGCCAGCGGAGTCGAAAGCACCCTTCTTGCAGCCATCATCTGGAACGCAAGCTGGAGCTGCATAAAGGGCAGTCCGATCAGAATTGCTGAGGGTACTGAGATCTCGACTCCTGGAGGAGGAGGTCCGGGGATAGTCACGTCTTCAGCTTCACCGTCTTCGTTCTCCTTGTTCTCCTTGTTCTCCTTGTCCTCGTTGTTGTCGTTCCCCTGTTCTGTGTTTGCATCTGCGTTGGGAAACGAGCCAAACTTCACCCCTGCCAGACGTGGGTTGTGGGCCAAAGCATAAGAGGATGGTGGGGGAGGACTTTCTCCGCCGGCTTTAGCTTCGGCTCCAGCTTCGGCTCCAGCGTTGACTTGGCCTGGCGTTGTGGCTGCCGCTGCGGCTGTGGGGACAGTATGTGGTGGAGTGCGAAGGGACACTGGGATACGGTTTGGAAGGTTGGGAGACGGTGGAGGCCCCGCGTAGAGGGTAAATTCCGGCGTGATATGGTCGAGGACAAAGTTGAGAGCTGCCGTGATGAGACGGGGCGACCAAGTGTTTTGGAGAAAGGGGAGAGGAAAGGGCCGCACATCTGCTACGTGTGCCTGTGCTTTCGCTGGTTCTGTGGCCGCTTCTGGCTGGGATTCTGTATCTGCACTTGGACCGGCAACGTTTCCTGTGGCGCCCGAGGAAGAAGAAGAAGAAGAAGAAGAAGAAGAAGAGGTAGCGTCGGCCGTTGGAGTGGGATCTGCTTCACCCTCGCTCGTCATGGCAGCAGCGTTGGTGTTCGCAGGGGCCTGCGGAGGAGGTACGGCAGCAGGGTCGAGAATGACGACGTATTTGTCAATGTGCATGCCGAAATACAGGATGGATTCGAGAGTCTCCCAGCTGATAAGGTCGATGGCCAGCGAGAACCCCATGTCCACGATATTGGGCAGATAGAAGAACGCACCACACGAGGCATACGAGAGGGCCAGGTCGACCATTGCAGCCGGCACCGAGAAGGGATACACGGGTGCAGGGCCGTTCCTGTCTGGGATAGGCGGGTAGCCGAGTGCGTTGAGGGTAACGGGTCTGAGCTGCTGCGCCTGCAACATGGGCAAGCCATAAAGGTACTGCAGCACCAACTCGAACGCCTTCATCATGCAAAATTTGTCTCCCGCCAGAGCAATCAGCTGTCCGTATTGCTGGTAGTGGACGTGGTTCATCAGCAAGGTGTGGACGAGTGGGCTGCGTGCCATGACCACTCTGTGCGTATTGAAAATGAGCGGCCAGAAGAGGTCCTGCGAAGACCGCAGCACAACACGAAAGTCACACAACTCATTGCGCTCCAACATACGCACGAGGAAGTGCGAGAGCAAAGTGGAATCATGGTAGGGCGAACCGACTGCCTGTTGTTCAGTTTGTACCACAGGGCTGGCGTATTCGAAAGGTTTGGGAGAGGGGGGTGTCACGACTACCGTCACTCCGGATGGGTTTGCTGGTGCAGATGCAGATGCAGAGGTCACGACGGGAGCTCTGGTAGCAAGACTAGCATTTGTCGACTCTCCAGCCTCACTCGCAACAGCAGCAGTAGCTGGAGTAGGTGGAGGAGAAGTTGTAGCACCAGTAGCTGCAGTATCATTGGCAGCATCATTAGCATCATTAGCATCATTAGCATCATTGGCATCATTGGCATTGTTGATATCAATGGCATCATTGACGTCGTTACCATCATTAGCGTCGTCATCGTCATAATCAGCAGTATCATCAACAGCAGCAGCACGGCCAAAAGGACAGTGACAACAATCGCCCAAATGATGTTCGCAGCAGCAAGAATGTCTTGGAGGACATCCACAGGCAGTGACGGGTTTGTGCACGCAGCAAAGCGGATTAAACTGGCAGAGCGACCTGCCGTGGGCTTTGCAATAGTAATTGTCATAACTGTCACCATCATCATCATCGTCGTCGCCATTGCCACCAGCATTGCCGACGTCGACCAGACGAACAGTTTCCGCAGAGCTCGCAGGAGAGGAAGGTCTCAAACTCTCTGCAATGGATTGCTGCTGGCCAGTACCGTAAACGACATGGCTTTGTCCCTCAGCAAGGGCAGGAATACGATCTCTCAAGGAAGATCCATCGACAATGATCGGCCCAGTCACGGTGACAGATGCAGAGGTCACACCAGTCTGCATCTCAGGATTCGACGCAGGGACAGAGACGGGGGCAGAGACAGGGACAGACGAAGAGACAGTAGACTGCTCTTCAACCAGTTCCTCCTCCTGGAGAACCTCCTGCTCATCCAGAACATTCTCAGCAACATCCTCAGCAGCAGCAGCAGCGCTGCCATTCTTCACCTTATTATTCTTTTTCTTCTGCTGCTTCTTCTTCTGCTTCTTCACCTTACGACGATCCGAAGAACCATCGAGCTGAGCCATAGCCAGAGACCCCGAGACTCTGTCCAAAGCAGACGCCGAAAGAGAAGACGACGACATGACGATGGCAGTGTCCGACTGAGTTCTCTGCAACGTGGACGGCGACTCGGGACTTGGAACAGGACGATCAAGACCAAAGAAGAGGTCAAAACGGGTAATGGCAGTTGGTAATTCGGAGGAGCAGAAGGAACTCCGTCTAACCATGCTCTCACTGGTCTTTCTTTCTGATTGTTCGATTGACTCGAGGATGGGAATAAAATGGAATAGAAAAGAAGAGCAATAGGCAGTGTGAGATTTAGCAAGAGAAGCTTTTTCGTGGGAAACACAGTGTCTTTTGTTATGTTTGGAGAAAAGAAAAAGGGAAGAGAAAGAAGAAAAAGAAGAAGAAGAGGAGAAGAGAAGAGAAGACAAGAGGAAGAAAAGAGAAGAGGATATTCCTTTCACTTCCAATGCACTGTCGCCGAGACGATGAGAAAGCCACCAGTCTTTCGTTACCTTACTGTGTTTTCCCCTTTCTTTTGTAAGAGTAGCTAACAACAGAACTTCTATCTTCATATTAGAATAGAACTACTATGAAATGAATCAGATCTATTCAGGAAGTCATAGTCTCCTTAATCTAATTCTAGTCCTCTTTTCCTTATTATCCCCCCTTTTTACAGCTATTCTTGTTGTTTCTTTGCTATTATAGTCAGAATTGAATGAGATTAAAATCTTTGTATAGGGCTTCTGATACACGTGACATACACGTGACACAGCACAAGGTAAACAACACATGACATTCACTATCCAGCCAATCAGCAGCACTTCTTCTCACTATTCACTTCAATCTAGACAATAGGTACTCCTTACCTACCTAAGGTAGGGAGGTACTACCTCCAGATAGAAGAAGTCAAACTTACTCAAGACAATAGATAATTCAAAAATCAGTTCATTCTAAGTAGAATCTACAGATGAGGAATACAGAAAGAAACAGCTAAGGAAAGACTATCCACCGCTCAACATAACACAATTGGTATCTATCATCCTAGGTCAGGTTTGCCAAACAGAAAAATGCAAAGGTATCCAACAGGCTAAAAAACGAAAGGGAAAAAAAAGAAGAAAAGAGGAAAAGTTCAGATGACTAGTCTCAAAACATGCCCCCATCCATGGGAACTTTAGGAGGTGGATATGCTGGAACAGCCGGTGGCGGGGCGCCTGCCATGATATGATGTCGGGCCTTTGCGTTCAATTCCCCCCCCTCGCTTGAAATCTTGCGCAGTCGTTGCCGTGGTCGCGGCCGTTTGTCCCCTTCGTCCGAAAACGTGCTGTACTCTGGAGCAATCTCGGAGTCTGACGGAGGAGGCATATAATGAGACTCATGCTTGTCGGACTTGAATGCACCGAGGATCGTTTGGGTGGTGGTTTGGCGTCGACGTCGCGGATTCATTGGAGGCAGAGGCGGTGTGCTTTCCATGCCGTTGCTAAGGCTTGCTCCTGGGGGCAGCCCGACGGTCGGGACATTCGATGTGGAGGAGATGAAGGTGGGCTCAGAGATCTTGGTCTTGTCAATAGCCCGCTTCTGGAGAGTGGTGTGTCCGGGCGCGCGCTGCGGAATTGGCTGGGAGTGGCCGGAATAAGTTGTCGCAGGCAACGTCGAGGTGTCTGCATTTAGATCGTGTAAAGGAGGTGTCGCATTCGCAGAATAGGGTGGTGCGGCAGGAGACGGTCGAGGGGCAGCAGCTCCGATGAGCGGGGAATTGGCCACAGAGGGAGGCTGGAACGGCCGGTCGTGAAAGCTAGGGGTGGCAGAGGGACCCTCAAAGCGATGTCTACCAGATGCAGAAGACGAAGACCGATCGAATGGCGGGCGTTCATACGCTTCGACCGAGGGGCGAGTGGAGGATGCAACAGAAGTCATGCCGCGTGATGACTCACGATCGACGAGCGCGAAGCTATCGTGCGAGCCACCGGAAGCGTCTTCCTCTAGAGTTCCCAAGTCATCTCTCTCCCGGCGAGAGCGGCTCTTGGAGCGACCAGATGCATCAGAGCTCGACCGATCCCGTCGCGAGTGGAAGCTCGAGTGCGGTGATGCGGCACGGCTGCGGCTTGACTCACGCGAGTCATCCTGGCTGCTGCGTCCAAAAACGCCAATTTTGGATCGCATAGATTTCTCTGCGGCGATATGTGGAGAGCTCGAGTTGGGGTGCCTCCCAAAGTGAGATGGCATTCTCTCTTCCTCCTCACGCCAAGGATCATCAGGAACCAAAGCTGGGGTCGACGCATTACCGAATGGTAGGCCCTTTACGCCTCGCGGATCGGGTCGGTTGAAAATGTTGTGCTTGCTGGATTTGTTCTTGAGAATAGCAAATGCGTTTCCGGCTCGTGGTTGGCCATAATCAGGAGTTTGACGGCCAGAAACTGGGCTCGCAGCCCGAGTCTCGCTTTCAGCAAAGTCCCTGAGCTTCTCTTGCACCCTCCGTCTCCGCTCCGCCAGCTCCATGGCAAATTCCTCACGTTCTTTTTGGGTCTCAGTGCTTCCCTCACGTCGGTGTCGGGGAACTAGTTCGTCCCGCCAGGGTGGATGCACCACCGAGGGGTTGTTGGTCGCTGAAGGCTGGACTGGAGAAGATTTAAGAGCAGTTTCATTCTCCACAGGCTTCTGTGGGAGTCCAGGAGAGAGTGGCGGGTAAATAGACGACCTGTCACTGTCATGTCGAAGATGGGTACGCACCAGGCCACTGAGTCCCAGGCCGGAGGGTCCCAAGGTTGGCGAATCGGGTTTATCTGGTATCTTGTTTTGCTGATCCGGGGAATTGTCACTTATTTCGTGCTCCGCAATAGGCTTTAAATCGTGGAGATCTGAGTACCTCACCTCTGGGAGTGGACTGTTGTTCTGTTCGCCTGGAGGAGTGGAGGGCTTAGGTGGGGTTGCAGACCGAAAGGCAGGATGTTCAGCATCGATAGGATACTCTGTGTCTCGTGAATCATGTCCGTTCCCTTCGTCCTCAGTTTCGCTGGGACTAGAATTGTCGAAGAAAGTACCAACGTGGCCAGGTCGAGCAGGAGAAGCAGTGACGCTGGCCCCGGTGGACCGGCTACCAGGACGGTGTGCCTCGCTGTAATGCGAGGATGCCGCAGATCCTGGTCGTGATAAATGACTGGTATTCGAGAGACCCCTTGGACGTGCCGAAATGTCTTGCGGAGTAGAACGACCCGGCGGCGGTGATCGTTGCCGGAGGGGTGGTGTATTTCGTCCCTGATACATCTGCAACTGACGTCGAGTAAACTGATTTTCATCATAAGCTGTTCGAGGTTTGTTGAACAGGCCCAAAGCCGTAGCTTTTCCGTGATCCTCGGGTTGCAGAGCGGCCATCAATGCCGCGCCTTCTTCGCTCTCGCTCGCGGGAGGACTTAATGGAGGTAGTCCGTAGCTAGAAGGTTTCGAATCAGGATCAGCCCGTTGCTGTATAGGTGAGGTTGTGGATAAGGGAGGACTAGTTGGACGGGATGCAGCGGGCGACGGCTCAGCAATGGCGAGTTTCTGCAGCCTGTCGCGCAAATTGGTAGCACTTCTAGAGTACATTCGGTTTAGGGGAGGTAGCTCTGGGGCACCTCCACGCTGGCGGCTCAGGCTCTCTAGGCGATGCAAGGTCGAGGCCTGCTGATTCTGGACGGATTGGGCTAGGCCCTGGCCGTAGAGACGGCGCGACTTGACCGACCCTCGTTCAGGGGCCATTCCTGAAGGTTTTGATTGTATAGATGAAGGAATAAAGGAATCCAGTGTGTTGGTTGACTGTGACTGGGGTGAGGGACTCGCTACTAGCTGGTCATCAACAGAAGTAGCCGCGGTTGATATGTGAGCAGTGACAATAGGAGGTACTGATGCAGTAGAAGAGTATGTGGTCCGTGTTGTAGAAGAAATACTGGAGAATGCATCCTCAGATTCCTGGCTGGGAGTGTCCAACTGGATTTCCTCGGCCGCTGCTGCCTGTTCTTCCCTCGCATCCTCCTTTTCCTGGAGCCTCTGGCGTTGAAACAGGGAAGTATTAACGTCCCCTTCGTAGAGTACACGGCCGCTCATTGGAGAGCGTCCAGACTCTGACCCTGATGCCGAAGACGATGACTTTGTCGCGATTTTGTATACCTTCTGGCGTCCACCAAACAAGTTGTTGCCCTCTGTTCGACGGGCCCTGCTCATTATGCTCCCCTGTTGGGACTGATCATCCTCGACATACCCATCGCTTCCCGAAGCATAGGATTCTACCCGGCCGAGGTTGAAGGAAGGACGACTGCCAACGGAGACTTCGTCGATGTCGGATAGGAGTCCTGGATTGTGACCGAACAGATTCAATCGCGAGGCGCGTTTGGGAAACAGAACACTGTCGTCGCTAGCTTTCCCAATAAGGGAGTCTGGGTCATCCTGCTCTCTCAACATGCTGAATCGTGCAGAGAGCTTTGGCATCAGCAGGCTAGTGCGGAAATCGTCTGTGGGGGGCAAGGCAGTTGAAAGGTCGAACGCCGGCTTCTGCTCGGGCTCCTTCCTGCCCTTCTTAAGGATTGAGCTAAAAGAGGCCGGTGTGCTATCAAAAACTTCCACATCTTCTCTGACTATGCTCTTCTCTTTCTTCGTCTTTCGGAAGCGATTCATGGTGCAGACTGGCTACGGAGGAGTAGACAGACAGAGGAGGGTCGCACGGGGGACTGCAGCCGGGGGCAGATGCAGCTCAATGGAAGTAAAGAAACGATGTATTTTTTTTGTGTCTTTCTTTCTGGAGGACAGGGCTACCAGGTATGGGTAGGGAAGGTAGGTAGGCAGATGTACACATATACCGAGAAACGATCCAGATCAGATATTACAAGTCAGAATCAAATTGGGTTATGCGATGATGTATTCCCGACGCGAGAGGTGGCGCGATCAACCAAAGAAAGAAAAGTGGCGAGGGGAAGTATGAAGTCCAAGACGAGGTATAACGGAGAAGTGGGATATTATTATTGAGGAGGCCAGAAGGACGAGACGAGGGACTCAATGGAGTGCGAAACAACCATCAGGTCATCCCCTATACACGAAACTTCCCCGGGGGCTGTGGCGAGGCGGCAATAGTGGACTGTGGACGTGACGTGTAGGGCGGGGAGGTACAGAAAGGCGACAATTGTGGAAAACAAGCACAATAGTAGGTAGTAGGAGCTGGTAGGAGCCTAGAAAGGGCGATGTGAAGCTCAGGAGAGATTAATTGGAAAGATAATACTAGTCAAATGGGGTGAATCGAGGAGGGGGTGAAACAGGAAGAATTGTGGGCTGCAGAAGTAGAGTATCAGTATCAGCAGGAGGAGGATTGAGAGTGGATGAAAGAGAGACAGGCTGATAAATGAGAGATGGAAAGAAGCAATAATGGGAAGAAAAGAGAGGGAGAGATGGGAGAAAAGCTGAGCAGAGTTGAGGATGTCGATTGGATCATCGACTTTTCTCGACTTTTTCCCGTAGTGAGTCTTCTCGGTAGGCAGTCGTGCTAAGTTCTCCGGAGTAATTATCACTTTTATTACTATTATGGTTATTATAATAGTACTATTATTTATCTTACCAGGAATCTGCATCCCAGCTATTCATTGGGCGATCGTGGCTAGTCGGAATTCCCAAGAGTGTCCATCCTCTTTCTATCCTGTAGTATAACTACTCTAAGAATTATGATAATACAGCAGACTGTAGATTGTGGGTGTTTTGTGCAGGCTGGAACTGCAGCAAGAATGCAGCAGTGAAATGAATGCCAGAATGTGGAATCCGATCCAGATTATGATAACTATAATTACAAAATGTACCAATAAATAATATTAATATTAAGGAGCAACAAGATGTCTTCTCTATAGTAATAAAAGTAAATAAACATGGCAGACCCGTGGTACTTGTTCTTTACCATACGGTACCGCCGTCAGGGGTTCCGAGTCACCAGCGGTCCTCGGTATTATCCTCTGTAATATAATACTTTATACTCTATAATAATACTTTGATAATATGGACAATGAAGGACAGAGTAAGCAGCATTGAGTCGAATAATAGATTAAAGACCGACATAAGTACCGAGTAAAAGTCTCACAAGAATCGTAATATGTGACTGATCTGTTTCCATCACGACTGCTACCCTTTTCCATACCTACTAGATACTGTGTGGTACTAGTAGTACAGCCATGTAGGGCGGATTCCGGCCATCTGGAGCGATCTACTCTAATGTACTGTGGCAGTCATATGGTACTCTGTAATTACTAGTACTAAGTAGTAGCCTCAAATCGTGGTACGGAACGCCTCCGCGATGCAGCCATCCTGGACAAAGTATTAATTCTGCCCGAACTCTGAAAAGGGAGGTGCTGAAGAGGTGCGTCGCTGTCAAAGTTTCTCCTTCTCACCAAGTCTACTCTAATATAGCCAGGATTCTGTCTGTACCTACTTAGTCGCTGGGTAGTAGTAGTATTGTGCTATCCGGAGCAATGGAGCAGCCGTTGAGTAATACCCTTAATACAATGTTCGGCATTCTTAGCGTAACGCAGCGTAATACGTACCTCCTACTAGTACTAGTATACCTAGTACTATAGTACTATAGCAGTACACTAGTACTAGTAGTACTAAGGTAGTGGTGCCGCCCCTGACTAGTCCCAAACAGGGGAAGCGGAAGGAAACGAAATTGCAATATTACTAGTATTTAATTACTAGTATGTAATTACAGCTTCAATTGACTCGGTCCAGAGCATACAGACTATTAGATCATATAATATCTGCATATATTCCGACGACTCATCCTATCATTCGTTGCAGAGTATATCCTGTCACTACTAAGAAACAGTAATATTAATTAAACATCCTGATCTCATTCCCGCCGATTTATCATCAGTCCAGACTCAGACAAGGAAAATACCAGCAATCAGAGTCGCTCCGTAGCCTTTGTGTGGGGAGATTCCCCAACCCGAGAGAGACCGTTGTTTCATCCACTGCCACCAGAATCATGGATCTGGTAGTACTACTCACTACTCACTACTCGAGCATTCTAGGTCATTGTACACAAAGAAAGAATATTAAGCTATTATCTGTTAGTTAGTAGGCTCTGTAGTTGGTCACTCTCTGTAGGACAAACTAAACGCTGGCCCAATATTATCCATCCTGCTGATGTTCGTCTGCTCGCGCGCCATCTCAGTCGTCACTCTCCACATTCGCTCAGCAAGTTCTTCCCGACTGCGTTCAGTCCCAGGACTGACTGCTTCAAACCCAGCCGCCTCGACGTCTTCATCCTGCTCACGCCCGGTCTCTGTACGCCTGTCTTCTTCTTCTTCGCCTTCTCCTTCTCCTTCTTGTTTTTCTCCTCCCTTCTTTTGTTCTTCTTCTTCTGACCTTGTTTCGCGCGGTGATAACACTTCCTGTTCGAGCTCTGCCCGCACAGCAGCAATCTTCTCCTGGAATGCATTCTCCTCGCGCTCGGCTGCGATCACGGCGTAGTGCGAGCGCCGGTAGACACCGATGCCGCTTAATGTCCCGCTGGAAAGCTCGTAGGCGAAGAGAACGGGCAGTGCGTAGGCGAGTTGTGGGTTACAGCCGCCGGACCAGATGTCGATGAGGGCCTGGAAGGCGGCGTGCGCGGGCAGGGCGTACCCCCAGCGGTAAAAGGCCGGGGATAGCTCGAACGGGAGTAGGATGGAAGCGACGTTGAACATGACCCATGAGATGAGGGCCATGGGGAGGTACGGCGCAGGGAGCCACACGGCGAAGACGTCAAGGGTGAGGAAGTTCAGGTGGCCGAAGAGCCAGAGAACGAGCCACGTCAGAGCCCATTGGTTGCCGTTGACTTTCCAGTCAACGCGAAAGGCCCAGATGGCGCCGGTGGTACATATTGATCCCGCGAGTGCATATGCGGCGGACATGCCAAAGCGCACGGCGATCATGCGCTTGGCGGGGAGCTGGCCGAAGAGCTTGAACTGCACGTAGAGACCGTTGATGGTGCCTAGAAAGAAGAACTCCTGGATCAGGATGAGGATGATGACCAAGGTATTGTAGATCAACCGCGACCCCTGGGTGGTAGGCTGGATGTTGACAAACGCCAGCTGCCAGGGATCAGAGAAGGCCGCGACGGCGGCGGAATCTGTAGCATCGAGTGACTGGATGGCGCCCGTGCCGTTGAGTCGGGAGTATGCGACCCGCGCTGCATCCGACAGTGTGTTTATATAGGTTTCGAGAGAATCCACGACGGTGGGGTAACGCGCCTCGTTCCAGACAAACGTGAGGACGTCGCTGCGGTTGTAAGACGTGGCTGCAGCGCCGCCTGCCAGCGCGCTGGCCAAGCGATCGGAGGCATTGGGGGAGGTGTACAACGCACCCCAGTAGTCGATGTTGCAAACTGCAGCCCGCAGAGAGGGGGGCTGGGAATATTGCGACGGCGAGTGTTCGGTCAGCGTTGGGAAGCTGTCTGCCTGTAACTGCTGGTAGGCTTCGCGCACGGCAGCACCAACGACGCCACCATCGTAGTCGACAAAGACAACGTTCAGGTTGTGGAAATGCCCATCCTGCTGATAGAGCGAGCCAAATATGTAGGAGAAGAGCGACAGGAACAGCAGACTGAGCAGCAAGCCGTTGATGGCCGTTGCTTTGAGCACCGCAAGTCGCGACCGTCGAATCGCTGGGTGCGAGAGGCTCAGACGGCGCTGCTCAGCCTTTGGATAGAGGCGCATTGAAGGAGTGTTCTCGCAGGGACGGGGTAAGATTTTTTTTTTTTTTTAAATTTTTAGATCATCGTCTTCGTCTTCGTCATCGACAGGCGCAAGCGGCCCTTCTTATTCCTCTTGTTCTGATGCAGCTGCAGGTTGACTCATGCTGACAGGATTCACTTTCTAACCGTGAAAAGGTAAAAAAAAACGCATGATGACAAATTCTTAGCCTATTGTGTCTCTTGCGAAGTGCGAAGAGGAGGAATCAATGCAGCCATCAAGACTCGACAAGCTCTATTAGTTAGAGCAGGAGACATTAGAGCATAGATAGATGAAGCTCTCTGAGACAGCTTACTATTGCTATTATATTAGTTGGTTAACTATTAGTTATGTGTTGTGCTGACAGCTTGACAACTGCGTCATGACGCAATTGCTGCCATTATTAATCCCCCGCATAATTCTTCCCATCCCCTCATCACTAACTATTCTGTTCTCTTTCGCTGCTATAAAATCAATTACTTCTCACTAACAGACAAATCCCTAGACACTACGACTACCACAATGCAAGTCCTCCTCCTCGGCGGCCACGGCAAAGTCGCCCTCCATTTGACCCCCCTTCTCCTCGCCCGCGCCTGGAACGTCACCAGCGTCATCCGCAACCCAGCCCATGAGCCCGAGATCCTGGCCCTCGCCGACGGTGCAAAGGGCAAGCTAGAGGTCCTAATCTCCAGTCTAGACGACATCAAAAGCGAAGCCGACGCAGCCAAGATCCTCGACGCCACATCCCCAGACTACGTTGTCTGGTCTGCTGGTACTCCCCTATTATCCAAGGCGCCATATATATATATATATATATATATGTGTGTGTGTGTGTGTGTGTGTGTGTGTGTGAAACTAACAAATAAAAGGAGCCGGCGGCAAAGGAGGCCCAGCACGAACCTTCGCAATCGACGAACAAGCCGCAAAACACTTCATCTCGGCATCCTTCGCCCACCCGCGCGTCACAAAATTCCTCCTTGTCTCATGGCTCGGTAGCCGCCGTAGAAAACCCACCTGGTACTCGGACGAGGGATGGGCTACCTCGCAGAACGTCTTCTATAATGTCCTCCCGGCCTATGCGAAGGCTAAGCTCGAGGCAGACGAATACCTGACTGCTCGGGCGGCTGCGTCGTCCGGGGTGCGACCGATACAGGCGATTTGTTTGCGGCCTGGGACGTTGACGGATGAGCCGGCGACTAGGCGGGTTTCGTTGGGGAGGACGGCGGCGAGGGGGCCGGTGACGAGGGAGGATGTGGCGATTGTTGCGGATGGGTTGTTGGCTAGGGAGGATACGCGGGGGTGGTATGATTTGCTGAATGGGGATGAGCCGGTTGAGGAGGCTATTGAGAGGGTTGTGAGGGA
This sequence comes from Aspergillus funiculosus, assembly GCA_027569145.1. Classification (NCBI taxonomy): domain Eukaryota; kingdom Fungi; phylum Ascomycota; class Eurotiomycetes; order Eurotiales; family Aspergillaceae; genus Aspergillus; species Aspergillus funiculosus. The sequence continues at coordinate 420,488 of JAPDEN010000010.1, forward strand.
GAAGATTGATGATGTTGAGGGGGAGGATGTGGATGCGATGGTGAGGCGGTTTGGGTTATAATTTCCACCACCACCTAGGTAGGTTAGGTATTATAATTATATTATTTCCCCTGTAATACTAGGTAGTCATGTAGTAGATGCCAGGTAGCAAGATACAAAATGTATATTCGACGCTAGTATATGCAAACACGGCACTATAACTACAACTGGACAAAAGGGAAAGGAAAGGGAAAGGGAAAGGAATATCCAAAACCATCATTACTACTTACAACTTCGCCTTTGGTGGCGCTATCTCTGCCTGAGCCTGTTTCTTGAGCACCCGCCGCAGGATCTTCCCTGACGGGCTCTTGGGGATCTCTTCGACGAAACGCACCCCCCCACGCAACCGCTTATGATGCGCCACCTTCCCCTCAAGCCATTTAATGATATTCTCAGCTTCTTGCTCGATTGGAACACCCGACGTCTTGCTCTTAGCACTGCGCACAATGTAAGCAACAGGGACCTCTGTGCCGTGCACAGGACTCTCAAGACCAATGACAGCGACATCGTCAATGGCCTCGTTATCAACGAGGATACCCTCCAGCTCCGCAGGGGCAACCTGGAAGCCCTTGTACTTGATGAGTTCCTTGACTCGGTCCGTGATGTAGAAGTTACCCTTGGTGTCCTGGTATCCGACGTCGCCCGTGCGGAACCAGCCGTCCGGGGAGATGGAGTCGGCCGTGGCAGCAGGGTTGTTGTGGTAGCCCAAGAAGACGTTTGGTCCGCGCAGGTAGAGCTCGCCGACCTCGCCCGTCGGCACCTCTTGGGGGTCTGACTCGTCCTCGGGCATCGACATGTACTTGGCTTCCATGTTGGGGAGGAGTTTGCCCACGGAGCCGATGCTTGTGCGCCACTCGTCCCAGGGCTGGGTGTGTGTTGTGGGGCTGGTCTCGCTGAGGCCGTAGCCCTGTTTAATCCCCGTGCGGATGCGGTTGTAGACGGCTTCCACGAGCTCCTGTGTGAGCGGGGCGGCGCCCGAGTTGAGCATGCGCAGGGTTGACAGGTCGTATTTCTCCACGATGGGGTGCTTGCCGAGCAGGAGGACAACGGGCGGGACTATGTAGCTGAAGGTGATGCGGTAGTTTTGTACGTGTTGGCACCACTTTTCAAGGTCGAATTTGGCCATTACCACGAGCTTGTATCCTTTGTAGATGGTCTGATGGATGAGACATGTCAGGCCTGGAAATAATAGTTAGTTCGATTCAAATATCTTCTTTTCTTTTTTTCTTTCTTTTTCTTCTTTTCATACAGAAATGTTCAAGAAGGATACGAGAGTGTGGGATGGTGTACCGTAAATGTGGAAGAAAGGGAGGAATGCCAGAATTTTATCACCCTTCCCGTCTGGGCCACCATTCCAGGTGAGTTTGTCCGAATCGCCTGCGGCCAGTTGCAACGAGTTGGCGATGAGATTGCGATGGCTGAGCATGACGCCCTTGGGTACACCCGTAGTACCGGACGAGTAGACCAGGAAAGCGATGTCCTTTTCCGGCGCGATCTGGGTGCGGCGATAGCGCGTAGCACGGGAGATGTTACGCACAGAGGTAAAGTGTTTGACCTTGGCCTCGGGGTCGCGCTGGTCCCCAAGCAGGATGATGCGGTCATCGGAGAGGCCAACCAGCTTGGCTGCGGCGCGTGCGGCAGAGAGGACAGGCAGGTAAGTGACAAGCGCCTTAGCCCCAGAGTCCTTCAACTGGAAGGCCAGCTCCTCGACAGTATAGGCGGGATTGGACGGGGAGACGACGCCGCCAGCCCAAAGCGCCCCGTACATGATTGCGGGGGTGTCAATGCTGTTGGGAGCGTACACAGCCAGGACATCACCTTTGCGCCAGTTCAGAGTCGATTTAAGGCCCTGACCAAAGGCGATGGCGTTTTCCTTGACATCCTTGTAGGTGTAAGAGCGCTGAGTATCGGCGTCAATGTAGATGACTGGCGGGAGTCAGTACTCGTCCTACTTCAGAGTACAGCGCGAAGAGCAAATAGAAGACTCACCTGTATCTTCAGGGAAGGGTCTGTCATTGCGCTCAAAGAGGAATGTCCACAGATCGACATTGGGAATGTCTATGGGGGGGTATTGAGAGGCGACGGGCATATTTCGAGATGAGATGCTGTGAATCGACAGAGGAATGAGAGAGAGAGACGAAATGCGGGGAAGACACGAGTTTAAGCAGGCGGACGGCCGTTATAATCTACCTGGGTGGCTAGTAGGTAACAGTAGGTTGAAGAAGAAGTACCCTCAATCAGAATCAGAAATTAGCGATAATAATAAGAAGAAGAAGAGAAGAGAAGAGAAGAAGAACCGAGTTTATACAGAGCAAAAGAGTCATCGATCGCAAAGGAGCCGTTGTTTCTTCTGCGAATATCCGTGTCGGCCCTCGGCACTTTTCTTTCTCTACTCACTCTACTCTACTACTACCTGGTAATAATAACATAATAGATATACTAGGTATAATAAGTATACTAAATAATAAATATAATAACACAATAGTGCTCGTGCTTTGGAAGTTGAATCTTCTCTACTCTTTTAATACTGCAATCGTCACTCTACGCTTTGCGACAGCACCGCGTAAAAATTGCCAAAAAATCCGCTCTGCTTCAGAGACTACACAATAGTTAATGCTAATAGTAACTAATTCATAATACTCGCATCGATAGTAGTCAATAATATTCATATTCTGATATTAAGAGTGGACCGCCGTTGACCCATTGATCCAGTCTCGGTTAGCCTAATGCGGCCAGACTTCACCCTCGGAGTAGAGAAGAAGAAGAAGAAGAAGATTCACCATCTTCTGGGTACTATAGCTACTATAGGTACTATGTACAACTCTCCATCCTACCGGTATATACATCTCTCTATCCTACATCAGACTCGTCCGCCCCCCGATTTCTCTCCCCCCCTCTCCACTCGGCATCTCGCCATCGCGTCCCTCGACAAATTCCCGATAAATCGCCCGTAGTCGTCGCCGTTCGGCTTCACTGAGCGAGCTGCGTGTAGTTGTCAGGGACCGTTCCATGTGCTCCCACCGCACAATAATCTCCTCCCGCCCCTCGTCTGCGCCCATTTCATGTTGCGCATTCGCTGTGCCGCCTGTAGATCCCGATGCCGCTCCCAAGGCACCCTGTTCTAGCTGCCGTTGGCGGCGTCGCGCGTTCTTGAGCGCATCGAGCTTTGACGCCACTACTGCAGGTGCTGGCATCGCGATTGTACCCGCTCGTTGCTCTGATGTCGAGTAGAGGAATTGAATGAACGAGCGGCTGCTGGTACTGGTACTGGTACTGGTAGAGGTGGACTTGCCGCTCTTCGCCGAAGGCTTGTCACCACCAGCTGACCGATCTCCCAAAGCATCGTGGACCGCCTCTAGATGCGCATTGTAAACCACTGCCTGTAGATCAGCCCCAGAAAAGCCCTCCGTGCGCGCAGCAACCTCATCCAGCCGAGCTGCCACCTCCTCACTCATCAGGAGCTTCTTGCTGACTGCCTGGATGATATCCATTCGATCGGCGTGATTGGGCATGTCGCACAACAACGACTTATCCAGACGTCCCGGACGTAGCAGCGCCGGATCAATCAAGTCGGGCCGCGATGTAGCGGCTAGAACGTAGACTCCTGAGAGACCTTCTGCTCCGTCCATCTGGGTGAGGAGCTGGTTGACCACTCGATCTGTCACACCCGTCGAATCGTGTCCACGCTTGGGCGCAATACTGTCAAATTCGTCGAAAAAGAGGATGCAGGGCCGTGCGGCTTGCGCCCGCTCAAACAAATCACGCACACTCTTCTCACTGGCACCGATATACTTGTTCAGGATCTCCGGTCCCTTCACGCTGATAAAGTTCAACCCACACTCGCCTGCCACGGCACTCGCCAGTAACGTTTTGCCGCAACCAGGGAATCCGTAGAGCAACAGTCCCGATCGCAATCGCAGTGGACACTGTGCAAAGATGGGAGCGTACTTGGTTGGGTACTGCAGTGTCTCTAGGAGCATCTTCCGCGTCTCCTGTAATCCACCAATCGCGGAAAATGTTGTAGTAGACGAAGTCAAGGTGACGTTACGCAGAGAAGCCGGCGTAAATCCCTTGATGGCGTTTTCAAAGTCCTTCAATCCAAGAGTGACTGTTTTTGAGGTATCTGTTGAGTCAGAGACCGATCGGATGAGGGCCTCGTTCCGCGCACGAGATACAAGAAGAACCAAATCCCCTGGCATATAACCATCAGTCTTTCCAGCGAGATCGAGGAAGTCGACATCTCGCCCCAGGGTGAACCCCTCACCAGCAGACGAGCTTGGACGGCTTCCAGGGTTTGAAGGATCGAGCCAGGAGTCATTGGTTGAGGTACTGACAGCCCGCGTATGGCCGTTCACGGTAGCAGCAGAGGGACCGGCAGCTGCTGTCGCACTGGTCGCTGGTCGATCCTGGCTCGTGAGATACTCGAGAACCTTCCGCCGTCCCTCCTTATCTGGAGCCCTGAGGTGTATGATCTCCCGGACCACATGGCCGCCCACAATGATATTGTTTAAAGACTCCTTCGACTGGGCGGTTGCCAGAAGCACAACTCCAGAGTTCATCGAGCAATACTCGCGAACCATGGAGCAGATCACTTCGCTGTTTTGCCGACTCCGGCCGTTGTCTCCTCCAACCTGAAGCTCAGTTTCTACTGGACACAGTTTGTCGAGGTCGTCAAGAACCACGGCCGATTGTCCGCCAAGGCGAGCACACCAAGCAGCGGACATGAAAAGACGATTCAGTGTTTCCTTGATATTGGAAATTCGAGTCTCATCAGTCACGAGCTTCCGACAGGAGAAGTACTTCACATTAAAGAGGTATTCTCTGCGCAAACGCTGGGCTAATAGCTGACCTAGCGCTGACTTTCCAGACCCAAGACCTCCTGTGACCAAGACGGAACAGGATTTGGTGAGATTATCCAAGGACTGTGAGATTATTTGGTCGATCCCAACAAGTGGGGAACCACGAAATGGAATTGGGTCCTCAATAGGAAGAACTGACGAACTCTGTTCCACTGGCTTGGGTATTTCAGCTTGCACTTCGAGTGGCAGCTTGGCGTCAGATCCTAGCAACCATCTGAATACCGACTTAGAGGCATCAGAACTGCTTTTCAAGGGCGGATCGAATCGCATTACGGCGCCATCGAATGCAGACACTGTCCCTTCAGCATCGGATTTGGGTAGGACCATGCCGTCTGTTAAGGGCCCTGTGAACAGTCCCTTTCCTGACCCGGTGCTCCCGTAGATCACTTTAATACGTTCGACCAAAGCATCCTTGGCTGCGATAGTGTCTGCACCAAATTTCAGTCCATCTTTGCGCTTGGACGCATCCGTTAAGAATGGGTAAATTTTTAGCGCCTTAGTGGCAGACCGCTGTAGCGGTGGAGGAGCTGCCTCAACCCGTATAATGCCACCGACCATATTCTCAGCGCCGAGTGCTGAGCACAATACAGATGACAACGCGGCGTGTTGCGAGTCGGGTGCGTCGGCCCAGGGAGCCAACTTGGCAACAAGTTTGGTCGCGGGAGTCCCAGCATCACTGGACTTCTGCTCCGCTTGGTTCATCTGCTGCTGAGGATCGGGCGGCGCCTTCAGTCCGGAAGCTTGAACAACCGTGACACAGGCCCAAATCGCGCCCCGAAGTTCATCGGTCGCAAGCGCATCAGGATCGACCCAAACACGGAAGCCCTCATTGTTCTCTTCTTCCAATTCTGAGTCAAAATATTGGTCTGACCATTGACGGTCGACACCTCTGAAATAGAGAGCGCCTCGGCTGGTTGATTCGGACTTGCTGCTCTTGCCACGCGCGGTGCTGCCGCTGCTCCGTCCGCCAACACTCCTTTTGCTACTGCCGGTCACACTTCGATTATCCCCACGCGACCCTCTCGTACTGGTTTTGGGACGAGTTTTCGGAGCAACAATCACCTCTGCATCAGGAGAAATCTTTGCAAATGGCGAGGTATTGGGTGGAGCAGGGGTCAGGGAGGTAATAACGATGTTTGCAGTAGATGTGGGAGAGAGATGCAACGCAAGAGGGTGCATGTGATCGGGCTGTGAGGTGGTATATGTAGGGTTAGGCAGAGCACGGATTTGCGACAAGAGATTGAGCTCTAGGAATGTCGCATGGAGTTCAATAACTAGAAGTAAAAATCAGCCAAGGGAACGCACGCGCACATGTGGCAGGAAACTGAAAACATACTCTCCCAGTCCTCTGGTGTGAGAGGCTCGATATTGATTGTATGAGCTACCGGAGGGTCGATATGGATAAATATACCAACCTAATTACTCGTCAGAATACAGGAGCAGCCCTTGTGCTGAGAAATGACCCGCTTACTCGTTGGCCCTCAGTTAGGCCGAGGACTCTCCCAAATGTAGTGTCCAACTCAACCGTAGAGACGTCCTGTTCTCGTGTGGAAGAGGAGCTATTGATACCATCCCTCCCAACAACAGGAGCAAGTCGTCGTTTGCTCGGCATTCCGGTCCATCCCAAGTAGCATGATCGCGGGGTAGTGCTGCCATTGCTGGCTCTTCCTGCGGCCGGGCGGTATTGTAACTCGACAATGACATTCTGCGCAGCCTGACTTATACCATCAGTAACACACTCGGGTATAAGGCACTGAGGAAAGGGGGAAATTGCAAGCTAACGTACAGTATTGGCATTGACCAGCAGGGAAACGAGCGAAGGCGGCAGGTTCACCAGGCAGTTCTTCAGAGGAACGAGGGCGACTTCCGCTGTAGCGGAGGGCTTTCTAGGCGCCATTCTCAGGCGCACACAAGCAAACACCAGCCGGACAAGAACAATAAAAGGAACAAAAAGAACGTCTTGCAGAGAACGACAATAGAGATGGAAACAGGAAGACGAAAGCGAGCGAAAGCACCGGATCTCAACCCCGGACTTCTGCGTCTCCACAAATCAAGTGCTCGCCGAGCCGAGAGCTGCCTCAGGTCGTGCGGGCCGAGACTTGTTCCGCTCCGACCCACGTGCTCCCAACCATCACCCGTTTGCGACTAGTGCATTTCATGCCTGAAAGCTAAGGAATGAAGCAGACGCGTCTCTTTCGCGACGCGACGTGTTTTTGCGCCTGAGGCCTGCTGGCATCCCGTGCTGTGAAAACTGCTGGGCGCCTTTTTGCTGGCCGCCGCAGCTTCAATTCACCTTCCCACAAACAACCTGTGTCCCTCCTCCCCCATTGCTGTGTGCTGTCCCGGACCATTCAATTGAACAGGCTGAAGCCTCACGGTCGCATCATCATGGCTTTGCTTCAGTATCCTGCCCCGGTCGACTACGCCGCGCAGTTAGATGCCTTCAAGGATTTCCTGAAGCATTTCAAGAGCTTCGAGTCGGCCTCGGAAGCCGCCGCAACAGAGGCTATTGAGGATCTGCACATTGATGAGGATAGAACCAGCGATGAGTACGACTTTATGGACGATGTGAATGAGGATGGAGCGCAACACAGAGGAGCGCGCCGCCGCAACAGGGAGCCCAAGCTCAAGTATATGGGGATGCTTCAGGATGTAGCAGATCGTGAACGCTCAAACATTCTAATTGAGCTTGATGACCTAGCTACCGTAAGTGCTCTCTTCTAGTTCTTGGTGTCTTATATCAGTCGTCGCCTGACCAACTGCGCGAACCCATAGTACGAGAAGTCACTTCCCGATGACACCGAATTGAAGCTTGTCCACTCCGTCCAAAAGAATACCAAACGTTATATCGAAGTTTTCTCGCGGGCTGTGGATGATGTTATGCCTAAAGAATCCAGAGAGATCACGTATGCAGGGCTTGTATCCGGAGAAATATGACTACTGAGTGCTAAATCTCTGAATAGGTTCAAAGATGATGTACTTGATGTCATCATGTCGCAGCGTGAAAAGCGCAACGAGGCTATGTCTATGGCCGCGGAGGCTGATGCCGAAACTGCACAGGACCCCTCGATGTTCCCTCCCGAATTGACTCGTCGATATGTCCTTAATTTCAAGCCCCTCACTCCCTCAGGATCTAGCAGCGAACGTGAGTCCAAGGCACTTGCGGTTCGGAATGTACGAGCAGAGCATCTCGGTTCCCTGATTACAGTCCGTGGTATCACTACCCGAGTCTCAGATGTGAAGCCTGCCGTCCAGATTAATGCGTACACCTGTGACCGCTGCGGAAATGAAGTGTTTCAGCCAGTCACAACAAAACAATTCGTGCCTATGACCGAGTGTGTGTCGGCTGAGTGCCAAGGAAACAATGCCAAGGGCCAACTGTTCCTCTCGACCAGGGCTTCCAAGTTTATTCCATTCCAAGAAGTGAAAATCCAGGAAATGGCCGATCAGGTTCCCGTTGGTCACATCCCGCGCACCATGACCGTCAACTGTAACGGCAGTCTAACCCGACAGCTCAACCCAGGAGACGTAGTGGATATTGCGGGAATCTTCCTCCCAACCCCTTACACCGGGTTCAGGGCTATCCGTGCTGGGTTACTCACCGATACTTACCTCGAAGCTCAGCATGTCACCCAGCACAAGAAGTCCTACAATGATATCTCCATGGACGGCCGGACTTTGCGCAAGATCGAGCAGCACCAAAAATCTGGCAACATGTATGAATACCTCGCACGGTCAATCGCCCCTGAAATCTATGGTCATCTAGATGTTAAGAAGGCACTTCTCCTTCTCCTTATTGGAGGCGTCACCAAAGAGATGGGAGACGGTATGCACATTCGTGGTGACATCAATGTTTGCTTGATGGGTGATCCTGGTGTGGCCAAGTCTCAGCTGTTGAAATATATTGCCAAGGTTGCGCCTCGAGGCGTATACACAACTGGTCGCGGTAGCAGCGGCGTCGGTCTCACTGCGGCAGTTATGAGAGATCCTGTTACAGATGAGATGGTGCTGGAGGGAGGAGCGCTCGTGCTTGCAGATAACGGTATTTGCTGTATTGACGAATTTGACAAGATGGATGATGGTGATCGGACCGCCATTCACGAAGTCATGGAACAGCAAACCATTTCCATCTCGAAGGCAGGAATCACAACTACACTCAATGCCCGTACTTCAATCCTTGCTGCAGCCAACCCACTTTATGGGCGATACAACCCCCGGATATCCCCCGTTGAGAACATCAACTTGCCAGCTGCTCTGCTGTCTCGTTTCGACGTCATGTTCCTGATTCTCGATACTCCATCGCGCGAGGGGGATGAAGAGTTGGCCAGCCACGTCACCTACGTTCATATGCACAACAAGCACCCCGAAAGTGAAGATGCCGGTGTCATGTTCACCCCTCACGAAGTTCGTCAGTACATCGCCAAGGCACGCGGCTACCGACCTGTTGTTCCATCTAGAGTGTCAGACTACATGGTTGGCGCTTACGTGGGCATGCGAAAGCGACAAAAGCGCGACGAAGCCAACAAGAAACAGTTCTCCCACGTCACCACGCGTACATTGCTGGGTGTTGTTCGTCTCTCTCAGGCTCTTGCGCGCCTCCGGTTTAGCGAAGAAGTCGTTACGGAGGATGTTGATGAGGCTCTGCGTTTGATTGAGGTCAGCAGAGCGTCCCTGTCCCACGACGGCCAGGCAGGTCTTGACCATAGCCCGACATCCAAGATCTACAACCTCATCCGCGGCATGATGGAAAGCGGTGCGGCAGCTGTTGGGGATGGAGAGGAGGGTGAACTGAGCATGAGGAGAATCCGCGAGAGAGTGCTCGCCAAGGGCTTCACTGAGGATCAACTCACCATGACAATTGACGAATATGAGAATTCACATGTAAGTTGGCCCCAATATTTTGATACTAATTGTGTTTCTACCTTGTCACTAACACAACTTGTGTGCGCCCAGGTCTGGCAAGTCATTGCCAACGGAACACGTCTTGTTTTCCTTAACACGGAAGAAATGGACATGTAATTGTTATAGTCGCAATCTAATTTTACACTCAGTGGCTTGCTGTTTCTGGTCTCTTTGCTCATCTTTTTTACCAATGTCTTATGCTGTCTTTGGTAATTTGGCTATTTTACTGGCTTTTTCTTTCTTTTTTTTTTTTGAGTAGGTAACTACATGGGGGCAGGTCGAATCTGGGACCGGTGTTTACGGTGTCTGCTATGTTTGGTCTAACTGGGTCTGGGAATATAATTATCTCCACAGATAATCATGTCGAGAGTTTAGATTAAGAATATGATGAACTCATAACCTCTTGGATCACTTTGTAGGAATGTCGTTAGTTCATGTCAATCAACCAAAGTCACGTACCCTGAGATATACCCAGGTAGAAGTAAAAAAAAAGAGCTCCGTATGAGATCTACTTCAGAACATGATCCGATGTCAAGCCTAAAAAGCGGCAATCTATACAAGAGACAATACAGTAAAGTATAGTTAATATAGACACTAAGAACTCCAGTTCAAACGAAGACTTCAAGATACATTTATTTTTCTTCTTATAACTATATACTAAGCAAAATCACAAGAGACATCACACAGAACAAAAAGACAAGAAACCTCTCCTATCAACCACCTAAACCACACACTTATCGTAGATGGGAACCTCAGCGCAGAGGTCAGGGCTAGCACCGTACGGGTTATCGCAGAGGGTATTGCACTCCGTGGATTCCGGCGTGAAGACGAGGAACTGGTAGTTGGGCATGTTGAGACGAAACTGCTTGGTGATGTCGTTGTTGTTTGTGGAGGCCTTGTAGCCGGCACGACAGGCACAGTGGAAGCGAGTGCCGGTGTTGATGCAGGAGGTGGTGACGTCGCAGCTGTTCTCGCCTGAGAGGGGGTTGCAGGTCCCGCAGGTTGGAGGAGGAGTGGGTTTAGCTGCCACCAGGGAGGCAGAGGCCAGCAGGAGGGAGGTGATGATTGAGATGGTCTTCATTGTTTCTTGTGGAAATGGGTTGAGAGTAATGGGATGTTCACTGAGAGAGAGAGAGAGAGAGAGAGACGCGATGTAGGAAGCGTTCAGGTAGGGAAGAGGAGACTTTGTTTGATGATGGATTGCTTCTCGATGTGAAGGACTCTTCGTCTCCTTTATAAACATTCCCTGTTCTATTTCTGGAACGATGTTAACCATAGAGGACAATGTGATGGATGTTGCGGTGGGCTCGTTCAGGCCGATCCGTCAGACTGATAGCCATCACGAGATACAGAATAACAACAACGATGGTTGAGAGTGTGAGACATGTTTCTCTTATGCACATGGTGCTGACTGCATCTCGAGACCCTCCCCTCAGCGTGGACATCAAAAGCCCTTGTCTCCAGTGATGGCGGTCATGAATACGAGACGTATAACAGAGCATCACAGGCACACTAAGGCGATTCCCCAGTATCTTCTGCATCAAGAAGAGACAGCTGAGTAGAGTATAGCATACTTCAATATGGTGGAATGCGTTTATTCTCCGGTCTTCTGCGAGAGAGCCTCACTGTCAGCAAAAGATCTGGCAGCCCTAAGCTTAACCACCACCCACATACATTTCTCCGAGCCCAGCATTCCGTGACTCGTGAGTGATTTTGTCCTCGCAACACAAATAGAAAATTATACAGAGTAGCTGGAATATCCGGGGTGGGACTCCTACCAGCCTTTCATATCCATGCCCGCTTGTTGGGTGGATTGGAACCTGACAAATAGCGAGGAGTTAGAAACGAGAAGCCAAAGTTAGAGATTCTTACCTCTCAGATGTGGATTCTCCAGATTGGCCCACCCCAGAGACATGGAGAATGAAATGTAGACGTCTCTCTGCTGACACTGGATGCCTGACGTCAAAGCTTCGAGGGATGTAATATAATTCGACGCTTCGAGATGCGGAAATTAAAAACCATCCGATCTATGTCCCAAAATGCAGGTATACAAAAGCCAAAAGTGAGGATATCCTAGACAAGAGGCGATAAAAATATCTATTACGTATAAGAACATAGGCCTGTATCTCTCTTTCTAAGACACACCTCTCGGGTGGCACCATCACTATATGCCTATAGATGCACTTTGGATCCCTCTGGCTCTCCAACAAGCGACAGGAAACTCTCATGGACTTCATCGGTGAGATCGCTCGCTTGCATACTCCGCCCCTTTGCCTTGAAGGCACGCCGAGAGCAATCCCTCGTAATTGCACTGCCAGTCCATGCGACGAGGAGCAACGTTGTTGTTGGTGACATCTTTCTGTCCGACTGCAGCTCAGCCTGAACTTCCTCCTTGGTTTGTGCCTCCTTCAGGTTTTCCTGCTCTCCCGAATCCCACAGCCCATTGTGGTAGGCTGCTCTCCAGGCCATCAATGTGCCCAACGCGCCAGTAAGGGTGTCTCCCTGACCACCGCTGCGCTTCAGTCCTCCTTGTATATCAGATATAATGCTAGTCACTCCGTTGGAGATCACATCATGTGGTCCTTTTTGGATGATGGTGACCCCTCCGAGAGCCCTTGAAAGCTTCTCACAGGCATCCGTTTCTCGGCTTGTTTTGTCTCCGCCATCCGGTTCAGATGCAATCTGTGCTAGGCTAGGAACGTCGACCCCCAACGCCTTTGCCAGGCGACTAAATTCATTCACATTCGGGGTTAAAATACATTCCTTGTATCCTTTCACGAGCTCCGGATCTTCCGTAACCAGCAGTAGACCATCGGCGTCCAAGATGAAAGGTATCGAGCGCAAGCGGGCTTCTTTCATCACCTCGGTGACTACTTTGAGTGTGACCCCATCGCGACCTAATCCTGGGCCTATCACTATTGTGTGCAGCCGTGAAAGCATGTCGATAATGGGGCTAGCTAGCGCAGGAGCGTCGATTGAGTTTGGATCTTTGACGGAATTGCTGCTTGGTAATAACGGGTGGACCATCAGGTTGGGAGAGTATGATTTAATAACCTATAGTCATGGTAAGTTTGCTTTCTTCAGGTGTACAGATATGTCGACCAAGGCCTACAGTAGCAGCGGAGCTCTCGCAGATGACATGGCTCTAAGTGTCGTGTAAATATTAGATTAGTATTACCCCCGAATTGAAAAAGACAAAACTTGGTCTAGTCCTACCATATCGCATCCTGAAAAAGAGTGTGTCAGTACATAGCTGACTGGTTGAAAGGAAATATAAGCTTAAATACCTAGTCGGGCTGACGCCATGGACGAGAAGTATGGTGCACCTGTGTAGCTTGTTTTGATCTCAGCTTGACATGTCAGTCTGAACCACGGAAGCAAGACGAGACATACTCAACGCACCCCCCAATTACAGCGACTCGACCTAGTTGTCCTGCATTTTGCTCATAATTAATATCACGGCATTAGGGATGATGAACGATCTGTTTCTACGCGAGCCAGGTACAAAGCCACTTACCTTTGTGGAATTTCTCTAACATTGGGGGCACAATCTTGCGAGCCTTCTGGAAAAGTATCTTTGAGGGTACTGACACATGATGTACTCGGTCCATAATTGCTCTAAGACGTGATATAAACGATATATGAAAGAGCCTGGAGGATGACAAGTCGAGGTTAAAACAGTTGGAGAACGCAAGTGTCAGAAGAAGCGCTGATGAGCCGGTGATGTCACCGCCTGGCACGAGGTGGGGCTCTGCCTGTCAGAACTCACTATAAGAGTCTTGTAGTTATATTGCTATTATAGAGGGGGGAAGATACATTAAAGATCGTTGTGTTAAGAATGTAATATTGGAATATCTACATATTGAATCTAGCTAGAAATAATGGAAAACTGACGCCAGCACGTAATCCACAATGCGACACCAGCAAGACGGTGTGGAAAACCAAAGGGGAAAAAAAAAAATCAAGAATCAGACGTAGCCCTCATCTATCGACACCTTGACGCTCGCTGATGCTTTCAATAGAAGGACGAAAAGGGGAGGAAGATATGAAATGGTAAGAGAAAGAAGGCGGGAGACAAGTTGAAGAGCATGAGTAAAACACAAATCCACATTTCTGTAATGCACCTCGGGGTATTTCACGCTGATGCTCCGTTCCCAAACTCAGGAAATCAAAAAAATCAAGATGATGATGATGATAATGTGTAGGAGAATTCCATATGAATGTACTTAAACCAACGGAAAAGAAAAAAGTTTGGGAAATGGTTGTTGGTAAGGGAAAATATGCCATGTTAGCGCTTCTTAGAGGCCAACATGGAAAGCTTCTTGCGACGTTCGAGCTTTTCCTGCTTAGCAGCAAGCTCTACACGCCATTCTTCTTCATCTTCATGTCTAGCTGCAGCTAAGGCTGCAGCTTCCTCTTCCTCCATGTCGTTTAGTCCTGCCTCCATGTCTGAAGATTCCGAATAATAGTCATCATAATCATCTGCGTATTCGCCTTCATCTTCTTCATCGGTGCCAAGATATTCATTCATTCTTGAACGTTTATTAGACCTGAACTGCGGTCTTCCATCGCCATATTTGCCAGGTAAATTGGCCGTACCATGATATTCTGGCTGCGCGGGCTGTGTCGGTTTTCCAGTACCCTTGTATGAAGGCTCTTCGGTTTCTCGTTTCCTCGGGAGTCTTGCATTTGCTTGTTTGACATTCGAGGACGCACTAGCTACAGGAGCTACTCGCTTCGCAGACTTAGGGTCCTTCTCTTTTGTCTGTGCCTCCGCGGCTCGTTTCTTGCGTTCTACCTTGCTCAACTTCTCCTTTGGCGCGGACTGGTGTTTAAACATTCCCACCTGGCTTGGGGCCTTCTCTTGTAGAGCCTTGGCCTTCATCATGAGGTCGGCGAAGGAACCTTTTGGAGGCGGTTTCGATGATACTGGGGGGTTCTTTTGGGGAGTGGGTGCAGGACGACTAATGGAGGGCTTGGCGGGCGTAGGTGTAGTGGTGGGGCGGGGTTTACAGGTTGTAGGTAGCGGGACCGTTCTCTGGAGTGTAGGTTTAGCAGCAACCTGGGGTTCGGGTTTCTGAGGCCGGCGCAACGACTCTTCGGCTTTTCGTTTTGTTCCCAGTGTGACTCCATTTTTGCGTTCGGATGAAACAGAACGGGCCGTAATGTTGGGTTTGCGAGTCTCTAATTTGACATTCGAGGACGATATGAGAGGAGATGGAGTAGAAGACGATGCAGTAATAGGGGACGGTTTGCCCGTCTCGATGGACGAGAGAACAGAATCCAGGAACTGTCAAAGTTGTGAGTAAACATCACTAGGAAGGATGAAAAGGAGCTTCTAACACTCATTCTGGATGGGTTTCTGAATATAAATGCAATCAATACAATTGCAAGTACAAGACAATAATGCGAACAGGCTCAGGCAGGTTCACCGTCAGTGGTGGGCACAACAGCGCAACTTCATGACTTCATCGGAGGGCACCACTGGAAAGCCAGTAGTTTTATCGGGAAGATAAGCCTTCTCCACGCCCCGACTTAGGTGAATAATGGGCGATCAGAAAGGCAAAGATTGTGGGCTATTCACACGCTTAGTCGTGAATCGCATGCAGACAGCACCACCTCGAAAGAGAGTTGACAGGAGAGCAAGAGAAAGCCAGCGGGAGAAAAACGTGCACTGTTGCCATCCTGCCTTCCAGAAAGAACCGGGTCACGTGGCTGCAACTATTGGGAAAGCCAGAACGGGCGCCTGCGCCACAGCCCCTCGCGCGCTCGCTTAGTGCACCAGCCACAGAAAGGCACCAGCCGCAGCGCACTTTTCCCGGAAATTTACAGATGGACTTTTTGCTTTCTTTTCCTTTCCATCCACGACATCGCTAAATCCTCAGCGAACTCGACGTCTCAGTCTCCGCCCAACTTGCGGTTAAATCGATTGATTCTCGTGTTCGATACATATTAAATCTACCCTGTGTGTACTCACCTCGCTTTCATTGGAGATTCCTTAACCATCTAACAAACAGCGGCTTTTCGACATACAGATTCAAAATGAAGCACCTCGCAGCTTTCCTCCTCCTCGGCCTTGCTGGCAACGCCAGCCCCTCTGCTGAAGACATCAAGGCAGTCCTCTCCTCCGTCGGTGTCGACGCCGACGATGAGCGCCTTGAGAAGCTCCTCTCCGAGCTCGAGGGCAAGGACATCAACGAGGTGCGTACAAACGACTCGAATAAAAAAATTATAATTCCACTACGCTGAATACTGACTGAGTTTTCCATTTTAACAGCTGATCGCTGAGGGTTCCGCTAAGCTCGCCTCTGTTCCCTCCGGTGGTGCTGGTGGTGCTGCCCCCGCTGCCGCTGCTGCTGGTGGCGCTGCTGCCGCCGAGGCTCCTGCTGAGGAGAAGGAGGAAGAGAAGGAGGAGTCCGATGAGGACATGGGCTTCGGTCTCTTCGACTAAGCGCATTCATATTATCCGGATATCCAAAGCAAAAAGTGATTATTCGTGGGGGCGCAGAAGTCTGGCTGTGAATTTCGGTATGGGGGGAAAAGGCTATCCATTGGGATTCTTGTCAAGCCTGTATATCTAAGGCTTTTCGAATGCTGTTACGAATGATGTCTTCGTGAGCTTGAAAGAGCTTCTATCCAATACAGATTATCTGAGCTCCTTGAATCTTGTGCCTGTAAATCTCGAACATTGATAACTTAGGTACTGCCTTGTAGGACCCCGATTATAGTAGTTTCTACCTACTAACTACTACTGCCAACCTGCATATCTAAAGTATTCAATACGGGGCCTTGAAATTGTAGCCAGAGTCGCCAATCAGCATTGACTGAAAATTACCATAATACCGTAATACATGACAGTAGGGCTAAAGACAGCCGTAGCCCTATCAAGACATACTTCCCCAATTAGACTAGCGCAGTAGGGCTTGACCCTGGCGTCGCTTAGACGAGCCCTTCCGCCCACGTCCCAACTGAGCAGCGCCAGAGCGAGAGCCCGCCGAACGTTCATCAGCGACAAGACATCCGACAACCCATCGTCCCTTTCGCTTTTCGAGTCTCATTCGGAAAGCGACCCTGAGAGGAACACCCGCCAAAATGTCTGACATTGAATACGTGAGTGTCCAAGTCTCATACAGGAAGACATTTGTTACGAGCTTAGAGGACTCTGATACTGACGTTTTTTGATTGCAGAACGCCGAGGAGGCTGCCGGTACGTTATCCTGAAAACTTTCCCCACCAATACTTCCCAGATACCCGATGGAGAATGCGCCGAGAAATCCTTTTGTTTGATAGAAATTTGGGGCCGATGAAGAGGGGAATATAAATCAGTAGATGTGAATATGGCAAGGGGGGGGGAGGGGGGTCCGGCGTATTCGAGGATGGAGGATACATACCAGAAAACTACACGCAAAGATGGAAAGGAATCAAACGCGCTGACAGGTGTATTCGGCAACAGAGATCAAGAAGAGAAGACAGTTCCGCAAGTTTACCTACCGCGGTATTGACCTCGACCAGTACGTTATACGCCCTATTCCCTGTGAGCTTGCTATCCATCCCGACTCCGATCGAGCAAAGCCAGCAATTTCTACATGATTTTCTGCGGAGTCGGGTTCATGGATTTCAGCAATCATCGAAAAAGACGATAGGCATCTGACACGAAGACGTATCTTAGGCTCCTTGACCTCTCCTCCGAACAGCTCCGTGATGTCGTGCACGCTCGCGCTCGCCGTAGGTTCAACCGTGGCCTGAAGCGCAAGCCCATGGGCCTGATCAAGAAGCTCCGCAAGGCCAAGCAGGAGGCCAAGCCCAACGAGAAGCCCGACCTCGTCAAGACCCACCTCCGTGACATGATTGTTGTCCCCGAGATGATCGGTAGCGTCGTCGGTATCTACTCTGGAAAGGAGTTCAACCAGGTCGAAATCAAGCCTGAGATGGTTGGCCACTACCTCGGAGAATTCTCCATCTCTTAGTACGTTTTCTCTATGGTGTGTGTTTGTTTGTGTGTTCTAACCCCCCTTCCAGCAAGCCCGTCAAGCACGGTCGTCCCGGTATTGGTGCCACCCACTCTTCTCGTTTCATTCCCCTTAAGTAAAGAAGAAAAGCTTTTCTGGAGTGTTTCGTGGAGGCTTTGGGCGTACGGATGTGCTGGGAGAACGAAAATCAAAAACACAAGGAAAATCGGATGGATACCATTTGCGTATTAATTGGGTTCGTCTGCTTGTATTTCAAGAGCGGGTCAACTGTTTGCATCTCAAATACAATGGTCTTGTCGGCATGAAAAATGAACAAATTTCTCACAAACAGATTCCTAGAACCCGGATGATGAAGAACTGGTCTGTCCTCAGTTCCACCAGATTTGAGGCGAAAAAGACCTGCCCGCTTTCCTGTTTACTCATAGTTAGGGAAGGGTTGGTCTAATTTTAACGAATTTTCACTTCTACTTTCACGCCAGCAGGGTTCGTAGTTATCAGTAGTACCAACTTTTATATAGTCTATATACTTCCAAACCACACCAGCCCGAATCCCCTCACAACCCCCGATCAAGCACAACACGCACAACCTCCCCAACCTTCTCCCACTCCCCCCGAATCTCCTCCTTCATCCCTCTTGGATCCAAGCCTCCCCGCAAAAACTCCCCATGCACCTCCGCAAAGGCCTTCCTAACCATACCCCTAAACCCAGGAACCGTACAACTCCCCTCCTCCCTCCCCACAAGCTCCCCAAGCACCGACCAAACAATCAACGTAAAATCCACCCCAAACCGCTCCAACTCAACGGAGGAAACCGAACCAGACCCCTCCTCCTCAACCCCCATCATCCCCTGCGACAAATGCATCGCGATTTTCGCCAACGCCCACGCATGCAGACAACGCACCGGATGTCCCTCGGAAGCATAGACCAACGGATCAACACGCAGGTATCGGATCGCCGCATGTGCAAACGCAGATTTGAGCCTCCCCTCTTCCAGTAACAGTGCGATCAGCTCATCCCGAAGAGAAACAAGTGGCTGCTGCGTGATTTCCCACGAGTCCCTGCGGAGAAGCCGCATGGTCGACCCCAGCTGGTCCAGGCCAACTGTCTTCCCCCGGAGAGAAGAAGAAGAGCCAGAACCAGAGCCAGAGACAGACTCGAGGATGGCGTATGCGTCTCGTTCAACGGGTGAGGGTTCTACGGTGGGTTTCTTGTCGTCCCGTGTGCATTTTAGACAGCGACAGTCGAAGAAGTATCTCTCGCGTAGCTCCTTTTTGCGGCGGTAGGTGGGGTTTGTGACGTCGATGTAGGATATGAAGATCTGGTCGTTTTTGGGGATTGGGCGGAGGGCTTTGATGAAGAGGGCGTTGCCGTCGAAGCCGACTATGGCGTTGTTGTCGCAGCTGTGGTTTATGAGGGCTGCGTAGGGGTGCAGGTAGAGGCCGATGCGGTCGTATAGGGCATTTGTTAGGTTGAATGCATTCAGGTCGAGCTAATATAGGTCTTAATCTTAGCATTATTATTTTATTTTATTTTTTTCCATCGTCCTTATGAGGTCAGATTTCCACAACTTTAGTGAAAAGTCCTCTTACCTTTGCGCCAAAAGCCGAGATCGTTTCCTCCTTCATGTCTGTACCGGAATAGGCCTTGACAGCCTTCGAGGAGAGGGCGATTCGCTCCCATTGCGACGGGCTCTCCTCTCGTATTTCGCTTATATGCGTTTCCAGTTGAAGAAACAGATCCAGGTCTTGCGTCGTGTATTTCTTCTTCCCACTGCGTAGAACCATACGAAGCACAGCTCTGGCGTTGCTAGGTAAAACTCTAGGCATGAGTTTCTGAAAAATCCCACACTCAAGAGAATGGGCAAATTTCCAGTCTTTAGCTTGACAGGTCTAGATATGTCTGGTTAGAACCACTCTGCTTTTTTACTTTTTTGGGGGGTAGAAAGAAGACCACCTACTCTATCACAATACTTGACGACCTGACAACCGGTACATCCTTTAAGAGCAGTCTCAGCCTCAGCCTCAAGTTGTCTCCGCCCAAAGCACCCAGAGCATGTATCCTGCAATCTCTGTGTGTCTAGAACGGCGACAAACGGGCTCTGGATGTGGAGGACGTCTTCTCCAGCTTGGATATCAGCAGAAGCGAAAAGGCCTCTTCCCAGGCCGCCTGGCGCAGGCCGGGGAGTAGTTTTTGTCTGGTATGATGGTGGTGAAGTTTCCCCTTGAGACATGCTGGTTATTTATAGAGATTTCTGTCTGTAGCTTATAGCATTGTTTGTCCTAGATGCTGTCAGTTGAAGCGCTTGAATGGAGTACATAAGGAATGGCCCGACTTGCGTATTGACTGGATTTGTCAAGGCCTTCCAGTAAAAAAGTCGGGACTTATAAAACCAAACCAACAAATCTGCTTCCGAGGCTACTGGAGGTAAGGTACTGGCTTGGATTACTTTTGGAGCTGACGTCAAGTTTCTTTCTGATGCTTTTAATGACATACACTACCGTGCCTGAGGCTGTTTTTTAATTGAGGATTCAAGCACTCTGATTGGTTGGAGAAAGTAATATCATGTGACTACAGTTAGTGCCTCAGGTATCGCTGGCGTTCGCTCCAGCCATCCCCAGAGAATAATGGGCTACGTTATATACTCCCGAGTAGGGACGGTCAACGCTTTACTTGAACTGTAAATTGAGGATCAATGATAGTTGTGAGAGCTGTTATAATCAAAGGTATGTGGTAAGAGATACGATATTCACAAATGCAAGGGTAACTGTAAAAGAACCACTATATTGGAATGCTGGGATTGGATATAAACCACTATACTACAAATAAGTACACTAATCATGTCAATAATCAAATCATGAGAAGAATCGGTTCAATGTTCTTTTCTCGCTCAAGCACATAAGCCTGCCTACAAATACCAGACAATCACAAAGCCAAGAGCAACAGAGTGACAGATTGCAAGGGGAAAAAAGGGGGGAAAAGAATCACCAGAGCGCATGACCATATGCTTCATGTCGCCTACTCAAAGGCGAGCCTGGAAGCCCGAATCGCAGGGCTGAGCAAAAAAGTCTATCAACATGGAGCCTCATCCATGACGCCAAACAACGCGGCCGTTCCGTGCCTGGATAAAGAGGGGGGAAGAATAGATATAACACCGGGTGATTATAGTATCAAATAAAACTTTTTGTTTCTTTTTTTTTTTTTAGTTTCATCTTCCGTTTACAGAAGCTTGCCACCGACAAAGTCAGACCAGGTCCGGACTTCGGCGGGGATACCGTCAGGACGGGGAAGCTTCTGGCTCATAGCCTGGGCGAAGAGAAGGGCAGTCTAGAAAAGAAGAGTTAGTGTGTATAGTCAATTAGGTCACTTATAATGGCAAGTCTTACCTTAGTTTCCATGAAGAGAGGAACGCCAAAGTCAACTGCATTGCGTCTCATAACGTAGTCCTCATCGAGCAGAGTCTTGCCACGGGTCTTAGCAAGGTTGAAGCAACCACGGATATCATACTTCTGGAACACTTCACGGAGGGCGCGCTTGTCCTTCTTAGGGAACTCGATCACTTGCACAGGAACGTTGTCCTTAGAAGTGGCCTCGATGTGAGCCTTGACTTCAGGGCTGGCAGCGAAGAACTTGAAACCCAGAGGGTGAAGGTAGTCCACAATCTGTGCCAGGGAAGGGTTGGTGATGTCTCCACCAAGGAGGATACCCTCGCCAGCCTCAGGCACGCGGAAGTTCATGGTAGACTGCAGAGAAGCCCAGTAGGCCTCAACGACATCCTTACCGAAGCAGGCAATTTCACCGGTACTGGCCATCTCAACACCAAGGAACGGATCGGCGCCAGCAAGACGAGTCCAGCTGAACTGAGGAACCTTAGTTGCCAGGTAGTCACGCTTGACATCCATGAGATCAACAGGCTCAGGGACATCACGGCCAACAAGGGCCTTGGTAGCAACGTCAATGAAGTTGGTGCCCAGAACCTTGCTTACGAAGGGGAAGGAACGAGAAGCACGGAGATTGCACTCAATGACCTTCAGCTCAGGCTCAGCGCCTTCCTGGTCGGCCTTGATGATCTGCATGTTGAAAGGACCGGTGATGTTCCAGGCCTTAGCAACCTTCTCGGCAATCTCCTTAACACGGCTCATGACTGGCTTGTCGAGAGAGGCGGGAGGGAGAACAAGAGTGGCGTCTCCAGAGTGCACACCGGCGGGCTCAACGTGCTCACTGATGGCGTGAAGCAGGAGCTTGCCATTAGAGGCAACAGCATCAACATCAATTTCCTGGGCACCCTCAATGAACTTAGTGATGACGACAGGGTGGTCAGGAGAGACAGCGGAAGCGTTGAGAAGCTTCTCCTTGAGCTCATCGACACCGTGGATAACGCTCATGGCAGCACCAGAGAGGACGTAGCTGGGGCGGACCAGGACGGGGTAACCGACAGTCTCGGCGAAACGCTCAGCGTCAGCGACAGAGGTGAGTTCCTTCCAAGCAGGCTGGTCAACACCGATGCTGTCAAGGATCTGAGAGAACTTGTGACGATCTTCAGCCTTGTCAATATCCTGAGGATCGGTACCAAGCACGTGAGCACCACCAGTCTCTTGCAGGCGAAGGGCAATGTTCTGGGGCAACTGGCCACCGACGGAGACAACAACTCCGCTAGCGTTCTCGAGTTCGTAGATATCCATCACACGCTCGTAGCTGAGTTCTTCGAAGTAGAGCTTGTCGGCAGTATCGAAGTCAGTGGAGTAGGTTTCAGGGTTGTAGTTGATCATGACAGTCTTCTTGCCCATGTTCCTGAGCGAGAGAGTGGCGTTGACCGCACACCAGTCGAACTCAACAGAGCTTCCAATACGGTACACACCGCTTCCAAGGATAATAGTACCGTGGTCATCGAAAGTCACGTCGTGGGATGTAGCATTGTAGGTAGTGTAGAGGTAGTTAGTGTCAGCGGGGAACTCAGCAGCCAGGGTATCGATCTTCTTGACCCAGGGGGTGATGCCGAATCCCTTCCTGCGGGCACGGACATCATCCTCAGTAGAACCAACAAGAAGGGAAATCTGCTTGTCAGAGAATCCAAGCTTCTTAGCCTTCAAGATAGTCTCCTTGTTGAGGCCGAAGAGGCTACCAATCTCTTTGAGCTCGTTCTGGCAGTCAACAATATTCTGGAGCTTATAGAGGAACCACTTGTCAATCTTGGTAAGCTCGTGAACCTTCTCCACGGAGTAGTTCTCGTGGAGCATGGCCTGACCGACAGCCAACCAGCGGCGGTCGGTAGGGTTCTTCAGTACGTCATCCAGGTTGTCGAACTTGTCGCCCTGGAATCCGACATAGCGAGGGTCAACCTGGCGAATAGCCTTCTGGAAAGATTCCTCAAAGGTACGACCAATGGCCATAACCTCACCCACAGACTTCATGGCACTTCCAATGTCCCGATTGACGTGCTGGAACTTGCTCAGATCCCAACGGGGGATCTTGGTGACAATATAGTCCAAGCTAGGCTCGAAGTTGGCGGTGGTAGTTTTGGTCACGGCGTTGGGAAGCTCGGGGAGAGTGTGGCCGAGACCAATCTTGGCAGCAGTGTAGGCAAGAGGGTATCCAGTGGCCTTGGAGGCAAGAGCTGACGAACGAGAAAGACGAGCGTTGACTTCAATAACGCGGTAGTCAAGGCCATCAGGCTGCAGGGCATACTGGACGTTACATTCACCAACAACACCAAGGTGACGGACAATCTTAATGGCAGCGGTACGGAGCATGTGGTACTCCTCATCAGACAAAGTCTGACTAGGGGCAACGACAATACTGTCACCGGTGTGAATACCCAGAGGATCGAAGTTTTCCATGTTGCAAACTGTGATACAGTTGTTGGCGGCATCTCGGACGACCTCGTACTCAACCTCCTTCCAACCACGGAGAGACTTCTCAACCAAGATTTGGGGAGAGAGGGTCAAAGAGCGAGACGACAGGTTCTTCAGCTCCTCAGCGTTGTTGGCGAAGCCGGATCCCAAACCACCCAGAGCGTAGGCAGAACGGACAATGATAGGATAACCGACTTGTTCAGCAGCAGCCAAAGCCTCATCAACTGTGCCGACAGCAATAGACTCGGCGATGGGGATGTTGATCTCGTTCAATGCCTTTGCGAAAAGATCGCGATCCTCACTCGTCTCGAGGGTCTTGACGCTGGTTCCGAGGACCTTGACGCCATATCGTTCAAAGGTACCCATGCGGTTCATCTGCACACCGAGGTTCAGGGCAGTCTGACCACCGAAGGACAGGAAAATACCATCAGGGCGCTCTCGTTCAATAACGTAGGTCACATATTCTGGGGTGACTGGAAGGTAGTAGACCTCATCTGCAAGTTTGTGGTCTGTCTGGATGGTTGCAATGTTGGGGTTGATAAGGACTGACTGCACACCGGCTTCCTTGAGAGCTTTGAGGGCCTGGGAACCTGCAAGTGGAAAAATCGGGTATTAGCCACATTGGTCAAGAGAAAGCCGCATGTCTTATTCAGTTCATATCCAGTTCAACTCCCCATTGAGGGGGATCAGACTACTCCTTTCTTTCCCATACTACGGGAAATGGACCACTGATTTGTTTTACCTACCAGAGTAATCGAACTCTCCGGCCTGTCCAATGCTCAAACCACCACTGCCAATGACCAAGACCTTCTTGACATCAACCAAGTTACCACCGGGCTTGACGATTCCGCTAGCAAGGTAGCTTTCGGCGGATGGGGGGTTGGAAGACTCCGAAGCCAAGCGACGGAGGGCGCTAGAGAAAGAGCGCAGCTGTTGCGGCCGCCATGGAGAAGGGGTCTTCTGCTGCAATCGGAGGGTTGATGCGGTCGAACGGGCAGTGGTCTGGGAAGAAAACGAGCGCAAAGCAAGCGCAGACCGACGGGATTCAGCGAGACATCGCTGACGCAAGAGGGAGGACGTAGCCTGCCCACAACGAGCGGCGAGAACCATTGCACACGGCGCGACTCGAAAAGAGGTATTGGTTCAAGAAAGGAAAAGAGCCGACGAGTCAATTGACCCGAAAAAAAAACGCTCTATATCTCTAATTTATCTTCCCAGGAAACCTCGGGGAACAACGTATATTTTTTCTTTCTCTCTGGATGCTCTCTCTTCACTTAAATTCGTCCCTACCGTCGTCCCACCTTCTGCCACAACGCCCAAGAGTGAGGGAAGGACTCGAAGGTAAGAAGAAAGGAAAGAATTGGCCTGACGTCGACGGTCAAGGGAGAGGAAGAAGATGGATAATAGCGACCAGAGGAGATGGAGGAAATTAAAAAAGATTTAAGTTAGAAAAAAAAAGAGAGAGACAGAGAGACTAGGCTTGGGGCCAGCGATGAGTCAGTGAGCACTGAATGGAGCCGTGGAGAGAGAGCCAGAGAGAAGTGGGAAAAGCGGCAGAACAGAGAGGGACCCAGAAAAGCTCACTAAAGGCTAAATGGAATAATAAGAACAAACAGTGGATACTAATAGAATAAGCCAATTCCACTCAAATTGCTCAACGACCCCCGAAAAGCGCCTTTTTTCTGAGCAAGTCGAGCGCCGATAAGAACTCCGGTGTGTGGAGAAGCAGACGAAAAGAAGGGAAGAAAAAAAAAAGTGAAAAGCCCTCGTGCTCACCGCCTTCTTTTCCTTACAAAAAGAAATCCACTTTTATGCCTGTCAGTTGGTCTATTTCGACAGTGTTATGTTGCAATTTGCTGGGGTAATTAGATAGAGACAATCTGAATATATTGTCTGTCTACTATATCCTGTCAATTGATTTATTGTTGCGTTGTGAGGGCGGTGGTGGGCAGCGTGTCTCCTGGCCGAACACGGAATGCCTACACTAAGTCGGAACTACTACTTTTCTACTACCAAGAAACGAGAGGGATCGATCGGCCTATTATTGCCCCCCTACGCACGATGCTGGGAGATGGACCAGATCATCCTTGTGTAATAATTCTTCTTATTACGTTCTATTATTCTACCAGAGTCCCAGACCCTATCTGGTAGGAGTATCGACTATCTAGTCGCTTCTGAAAAACAGTGGGAGAATCCATCAATCAGCAAGACCCACTCGCCCATTCAAACGAGTCCATGGCCCCTTTGATCGTCTGTCGCTTCGAGACGAGCGTGCGCGAGACCTCGTCGATTGAGCTTCATAGGCCCAGATATCATGTCTTTCCTTCTTCTCTCCAAGTTCATCTTCCAGTGCTTCCTGTAGGTCTTGGTTCAGCAGGTCGTACACCCTCTGCAACACCTGCTGCGCCTGCTCTGCCCGCTCGCTGCCGTCGGCGACCTTCTGCTCAACGTACTCTTTCTCCCCCGATCCCGCTGCTTCAGAAGCAAAAGCCCACGCCTCGGCGAGGCTGACAATCTCATCCGGTTTGCGGGATGCCGAGTCCGGTGGGTTCTTAGTATGGCGTGAGCTGATGGCAGTTGTCGCGTGTTTGAAGCGTGGTTGGCGAGCAAGGATCGGGTACTCAGGTAGCAGGTGGCTCTCATCACTCAAGCGATTGAGAATGCGAAGAGTCGTGCTTTTCTCCTTGGCAAGCATGCCAGTTAAGTAAAATTTCTGTAAAGCCAATGATCGCTGGCTTTTAGAAAGTGGATGGAGGATATCGCTTGCAAAGGACAGAACCTTCAATGGCTCTATAGTCAGCATCTCTTTGGTTGCGCCTGTGCTAAGCTCCGGAGGTCGGATTGCAGGCTTCGTAGATGTCGTTGAAACAGGCTGGCAAGCCCGAGAGGCTGCATCTAGTAGGCGCCTGCGGGCATCTGTGTAGGCTGCGTATTGTTTCATGATAGCCACCTTTTGTTCCTCAAGTATCCGCGCGGATTCTTCGATCTCTTCAGCAGGAAGCTCGGGTACAGGGGCTTCTTCACTATTTCCGCCGCCCACAAGCCTATCCTCTACCCATTGTACAAGTTCATCTCTGGTTCGCTGAAGCGCAGCGATCTTCACGGCTGGTGCAGCCTCCCCGGCTCGGAGGCTCCCATCAGAATCATTTCTAGTCTTAAGTTCCTCGTATAGCTTTTTCTCTCTTTCGAGCTGAGACTTGGCACGGATTACCGCCCTCTCCAGTTTATGCACTAATTCGTTAATATCGCCTCCTGTTCTAGAGCCATTTTGGCCCTCATCTGTGAGCTCCTCTGGGAGCACAACTTGGTTCCGATTTTCTTGCTTCCCAAACTCCTCCGGCCCCGCCGTACCACGTTCCCTCAATTCCTCAAGGTAATGACGGAAAACCTGTAGTTTCGCGTGTCGGCGGCGATCACGCACAAGTCGGAGGTAGGCCTGCAGCTCCAGCGAGGAATCATGCCCGGATATCCCAGGTCCAGCAGCTCCATCGGGAGTTCCCGACTCCACTAGTTTCTCAGAGATCGACTGATGCTGTTTTCTCGCCGCCACGTTCGCCTGTAGTGCCTGCAAATATTCCTTCCTCAGGCCCGTCAACTCGGCGGGGATGCGTTTGACGGCGACGACGGCATTGTCGGGTACACATAACGAGAGGTAGGACTGGGCCTGACCATCGGGATGATCAGAGTCGCTTTCTGTGAAGATAATTTGTGAACGTAGGTAAGAGGTCAAGGCTTGTCGGATACGGAGAACTTCCTGGCGACTCTTGATGTAAGGAGCCAGAGGTCTGGCGAAGGGAGGAATGTGGGAGGAGGCGGGAGCTGTTGCGGATTCATTCTGAGGGGCCATGAGGGGTAGGATAGGTGAACAAGCACTAGCAGCAGTAAGCTCCAGAGAGCTCTGACATCAAGACGGGGTTCAATAATGCAACGCACACTAAATCTGAAACCAGAGTCCTCAACAACTCATCTCGGGGCCTCCTTTAGTTGGCTGCCTGCTTGTCTGCTTCTTGTTTGTTTTGCTGCTGATCCATTACTTAAGCAACTATGCTTGCACGTGACCGCTTCTTAGTTTTCTCAGTTTTCCACGCATATCTTCACTCTCAGACAGACTTGTAAAATATATACCTAGCAAGCGGTTGTATCAGTGATATATACTACCTAAAGAATAGTATTCTATTGGTGTTGATGATGAGTGACGTGGTCACGGTTCCAAACCAGAACAGTGCCGGAGTAGTAGGTATCGAAGCATATATATAGTTATATGACCCCAAACAGTCTCCCTCAAAGCAGCTATATCCTCCCTCAGCTTTGGCTCATTCCGTGCACTCTCTAATATCAGGTCTCTAAAGATCAGAGTGCTCTTGAAAAGGGACTTGTCGCTAATGGTAAGGAGTTTGTTTTTTGTAAATAATAAATCATAAATAATGGGGGTACTCAGTCCTTTACTGTCATTATCCTGTCAGTTCTCTGTTTACTATACCTACTACTAGTGGCATATATGTCCATCCATATAATTCTCGGCCAGATATCGCTAAAGAAATTCAAATCAAATCGTATCTCGGACATGAACTCAAGACAAACGTAGGGGAGTGGATTGAACAACGAAGGCCTGGTGCGTGTCCATACAGAACAACATGACACCCCTGATGACATGTCACTTTCAATGCATTGGATTGGAGATATTCTATATCTGCAGTAAGGATTGGCTAAAGTCGGTGATAGCTCCATCACATATGGAATGTTTTCCCATTCCTTGGGCTCTCCAGAACATTCAAGGGGTGGACGTCAGAGCTTTGTTGTCTTGGGCAGCACACAGCCAACCCCCTTGAACAAACCATTAAAATATCTACTCTTTCGTCATATCTCCCATATATCATCTCCAAGGTGGCCGCAGAATTCATCTCACCTCCTCTGCCGTCTCAAGGAACCCAGTCCTATACTGCACCAAGCGCGATGCCCCCGACTGTAACATCTTCTCTTGCGCCTCGACAGCCATCAAAGGTGGTGAGTCCACCAGCTTTACCCCTGGGCCAAAGCCTCGATGCGGCGAGTCAGGATGTAGGAGTTGGTGATGCTGCAGGTGTAAGAACGACATCAGGTAGGCAATTGTGTTATATACAGCATTCAAGGCATGAAAATAGTTCTCTTACTGAGGCCCTGTGCAGGTCCTTTGCGGCATCCAAAGCCCCTTACAGCGTCCGATATTCATTCAGTTCTGGAGCAGGAACAAGAAGCAATGGTAGTATATTCTAAGCCTTGTTCGTCTTTGAATTGTCTGGTATTTGTTTAATAACACGACCGTCTAGATTAATCGTTTATCAAGAGAGCTGTCGCTCCTCCGCCAACAAACAGCGTCCGTTGCCTCAACAGCATCGTCTACTTCGACCACATTCAACGACTCGCTAGATGCTCTCCATGGATCATCATCATACATCACCGGCCCAATACAACCCACAGCATCACGACGACACCGGTCGTCATCGAATTTGAGCAGCTCGTACTTCCCAGTAATCCAAGGGTCGAGAACCAGCAGCTGCATGCCACCAACGCGCACTACTGATTCCTCCCGGTCAGGCCGAAGCCGGGAACCGTCATTTGCCTCTTCCCAGCATTCCGAGAGTGCTGTATTTTCGCACACATCACAGCCACATTTGCAAAAGCAAATTGACCCATCAACGCCTGTATCGCATAGTCCGTACTCATACACCCGCCGCACCTCACTTTCACAGCAAAGAACACGATCAGGTTCTGGTGTGTTTCGCTACGAAGAGGGGGCTTCCCAGCGTTGGGAGATGGAGGCACTCAAGCGCGAAAATGACTTGCTACGCCGGCGCATACTAGATCTCGAACTCGAGCTTAGTGCACAGAGATCCCAAACGCAGGGTTCGACTGATTCGACTGATTCTTCGCCGGGTCTTGGAGAAGTAGAGCCATCCACCATAGAAATCGGTGCATAGAAGCGCACACTTTTGTTTCTCTGTCTTTCTTTCCTTCTCTCTTTTCCCCATTTTGTCAACTAGCCATCTCCTTCACAGTTAAGATGGCATGCTTCTGGGTGTAGTTTTAGGGCGCCTTGTAGTACATTCTCGGGCATTCTGCATTTCCCCCCCCCCCCCCCCCCACTTCAACTCTTCTGTTTACTTCTGTGATGATGTCGGGCTATTTTTATCAAAATGCAACTGCCTGGAGCTCCCTGGGTATTATTTCCATATTAACAGCTCGACTTTCACAAGCTCCAAAAAAACCAGCTGGTCGTTGGTCCACTGTGGCTGTGCACACTTCCTGGTAACGTCATTCTGTGCGATAAACAGGCGTGTGGCGGCACAGCGTCATCGCAGAATAAATACCCGGCCTGCAGCTTCTGCTCCTCGCTGTTTGCTCAAGATACATCATTCTGTTGTCTGTCTGTCTGTCTGTCGCAGTGCTATCAAGTGTCCCCTGATTCAGTAATAATTACCTTTCTATCAATTCTCCTCCCCCAAACACAGCTCAATATGTCTGAACAGACCACCGTCCACGTCGAGGGTATCTCCTCCTCCACCAGCGACAAAGAAGTCCAGGACTTCTTCAGCTTCTGGTATGTGATTACCCGGCACAATTCTGCGATTTGCATCTAACTGACGCCATTACTATAGTGGAAAGATCACCTCCATCTCCGTCACCCCGACCTCCAGCGAAGCCGATGCCCTTAAGTCCGCAACTGTGACTTTCGAGAAAGATGCGTAAGTCGTACCCCGCACTCATGCCACCAACACCTCAACAGCACGACTTGCTCCTCCCCACTTCTCCCCCCCTTTTTTTTTTATAAAAAAGAGAAGTTCATGACTGACATGTAAACCTAGCGCCGCAAAAACGGCCCTCCTGCTCGACCAGACCCAACTGGGTCCGGCTGTCGTGCACGTCAAGGCAGCACATACTCTCGACGAGATCGCCGGAGCGCATAGTGCCACAGCCGCAGAGGCCAAAGATGAGAACAACAACGACCTCGAACAGGAAGATAAGCCTCGTTCCCGCATTGTTGCAGAGTACCTGGCCCACGGCTACGTAATCAGCGACAATGCCATCCAGAAGGCCATTGCCCTCGACCAAAAGCACGGATTCTCCACCCGCTTCACCACGGCCCTGTCAAACTTCGACAAGAAGACCAAGGCTTCCGATCGTGCCAAGGGCTTCGATGAGAGCTACAAAATCAGTGACAAGGCTGCCAGCGGCTGGCGTGGCTTGCACTCCTACTTCGAGAAGGCTCTTGAGACTCCCTCGGGCCAGAAGCTGCGTGACTTTTACTCCCGTACCGACAAGCAGGTGCGCGATATCCATACTGAGGCACGGAGGCTCGCAGACCTGAAGAGTGGCAAGCCGGCCACTGCCACTGAGGGTGAGACCGCCCAAGCAGCTGCTCCTGTTCCGGCGGAAGCTACGGGAGCTGTACCTGCAGCTGCGCCAGCTGAGCCCAAAGCATAAACGGAAATTGATATGTTCTGATGTTGTTTTTTTCTTCTTGTTCTTTTTTATTCAAATTTGACCCATGTTTTTTATGGTCTTGACTGGAATATGTGATGAATAGCCTGATGTCACTTTTATTTTATGTTCATGTATGAATGAACATACCCTTCATTACGCTGTCTGGAACATGCAATAGCTTTCCCACTAATATACAAGTTATGAACCACATCCACCACATCCACCACTCCTCCTCCTCCTCCTACTAGGTAGTATATACCACAATACTCCCCCATCCCTAGCCTAAAAGGGAAAAAGGAAAGAAAAGATTCAATTCCCAACCCCCTTCCTAAACTTCCTCGCCTCAATCTCCTCTAGTACATGAACAGGGTTACTCGTCAACCCAGCCGTCTGACGCTCCTGCTCACTAACCCCCGTCTGCATCTCAGAGGCCTTAGACTCGACCTCAGGAGGAGGCAGATGAGAACCCGGGTAAGCCCTCCCAGATGCATAGGGTGCACCACCCTGGCTCTCGGTTAGGGTCTCCGGGTCTGGAGACTCGCGGCCTTGGTAATTAGATGTCATTTTCTCCTCCTTTTCCACCTTCTTTTTTCTTTGTTGGGTTTGTGATGTTCTTGGGTTGAGTTTCGATTGTTGTGGGTTGTTCTGTTTTTCTGGTTGGTGGGAAGAGATGGTTAGAGATGTGATGACTCTTGTATACCGATGTTTGTTTTGTTTGTGGTATGTATGCAGTGGAGTATGTAGAAAGAGATGAAGAAGCGCTTACTCACTTTACTTCAAGAGTATATGGGATGTATGTAGTGTACTAAGTACTGTTCTCAGCCATGGAATCATTCCCAGGTCTCTTTCCCCCTCTTTTAAATCGTAAAATCTCGTGGGTGCTGCCAGTCCAGACTGCATCATCATGACGTTTAGTAGAGAGGTTCCGAAGTTCAAGTTCCTTTGGCTGGGTCGGGGACATTTCCACTGTTCTGGTTCAGTCCCCGGCCCACACAGCTCGTTTAGTTATTTTCATAATACTAGGAGCAGCACTCGGTATCCTGGCTGAACAGCACAATGGCAGTGGAGGAAATAAAGATGAATGAGGTTTGTTCTGATTGCAATTATATAATCACGTGATGGTATCTAACATCAATGTCCTTCCATCCGCACGGACTCGTAGTATGTCCTGCGGCTTCAGTATATTTGGCCTTGTGATTCTCTTGTTTATTTCCTTCGACGAAGAAAAGAAAATGCAAAAGAAAAAAAAAAGAAACTGCGCATGTCGTGATGGAACAGAAATAAAGGTCAATTGACGTAAATTAACTCGGGGGAATCGGGTTCTGAGCTCTGTGCAGGATTGGGGAAAACAGGGGGGAGAATGGGACTTTTTGACAGGACTCGTTAAAATATAAAAATAATAATAATAAAAAAAGAATATGCAGAAGGGGTCCACAACTATCATCAGTGGCCGGAATTGCTCTCTGGACAAACATTCTAAACACCAAAGGAGAAAAACAAGCATAGATCACGTTATGACGTATCCCGCGCACTGCTTGACATGACTCTAGTCTTAGTTGCCATTCAATCAAGAAGTGAACCAAGGAGTCAAAAAAGAAAAGCAGACGCGCCAAACTGACATCTTATTCTAATATTAGGATTCGGATTCCGACAGATTCATCTTGTCGACTGCCTGGCATTATTTTCTTTCTTTTTTCCTTTTTTTTTTCCTTGCTTATTTTGGTCAATACCAACACAATCTACTAGCTTCCATTGGCTTGGATGCCAGCTGCTTTGGCTGCCTCTTCGTTGGCTGCCGCCAAAGCCTTTGCCTCGGCTTCATGGAAGACAGCCTGGATAACCTGCTTTTCTTCGTCGCTCAAAATATTCGTCAAACTGTCGTAAAGTTGTGGTTGTTCTTGTTGAAGGTCTGCAATCCTAGTTAAATGGAGCCTTCTTTATGAGTGCGAAAGAAAGGAAAAAACATACTCAAAAACACTTGCTTGAACAAGCCATAAGGCTCAACCTTATCCAAAGGAGTCTCGAGTAAGCTTTCTTCGTCGAGCTCCTCATCGTCCTCATCTCCGGCAAAAGATCCGAATTTCTGCGCCTGAGCCGACCCTGTCAGTACATGCGCTACTACAGGTAGTGTATGTATATCCCTGTGCAACTCACCTCTTTGTTCAGGAAGTCAAGGTATGCAGCACTTTCATCCGCAATGTCACCCTCAGGACCTGCTTCGACTTCATCCTGTTCGGTCCACTCGACCTCACCATCCCAATCATTCTCCTCATCACCTTCATCTTCATCATCGTATGTGAAATCCGACTCCTTCGTTGCGTCTTCGCGAACTGTATAAGGTCAGTATCAAAACTTCAAGGAAGTCAAGTAAAAGTGATCAGCGTACCTTTGACAGCGGCAGGCAATGTTTGGAAAAGGCGGGTGACCCCCTGGAGTAGCCTAGGCCAGCCCTGTTGAACGCTGGCTGGCACGTCGCCCGCTTTCATGGTCAAGAGCGAGCTAATCGCAACAATAGACAAGGTCTTGTCATGAACACGTCTGAAGTTATCGATATTCGAGAACCAGGCACTGAAGAACTTGTTTGTCCATCCCTTCGCTTCAAGGACCTGGAGACTGAGAACAGGGTTATAGTAGATAGCGTTGATCACCATCTCCATCAAGTGGATTCTGTACGACTTCGTCCTGGCCTCTCCAGCATCGATAACTCGCATCGCAAGGTCGATAAAGACCGGAATATACTGGTCGATACAGCCGCGCAGATTCAGCATTATGGTCTCTGCGAGTTTGCAGCCACATATCCGGTCAACACCACCAACTTTCTCATCATGGAAGATATCCTCGACCATGCCAACAACTGCTGCGAGATAAGCCGGATTCTGGACCATCATCTGGGAGCCGTATGCTACATAATTGTCAAGAGCAGGCAGCATATCTTCCAAGTACAGCTCGGCACCGGCTTTGAAAGTCTTGTGGATGAGCTCAAATGCCTGCCACATGGTTGGAGAAATGGACTTGGAGGCAAAAGTGCAGCTGTCGATGATCTCAAAGACTTCGTTATACAAATCGTAAAGCTTGTTCTCGAGAGTGATGCTAATGACGGGCATGAGGATCGTTTCGAGGTGCAAGAGCACATCGGGAGTGCTTTCAAGGGTGAGGATTAATGTCCCAATAGTTTGCAGAACACCAAGAGCAGTGATGCTCTTGTCGTCCAGGAAATCGCCATATGCATCTTCATCGCCCTTTGCCGCATTCCTCTCCAGGAGCTCGCCGACGATGCGCATGTAGGTGTCACGGAGCTGTTCGCTCAAGGCGACCGCAAACGGAGTAAGTTCGGCAGAGAACACTTCAACGAAATCCTCCATCACGTTGGCAAGAGCATCGACATCAACTTCGTTAGCCAACTTGAGCAGTTGCTGCATGATTTGGGGGATGTTCTGCTGCATTGAAGTCCGAATTACGTCGTGTCGGATGAGAGGCTGAAGAGCAAGCGCTGCCTCAACTCGGACAGGAAGTTCGGAGTCCGTCATCGACTCGAGAATATTCCGGTAGATAATCATCAGGTTGTTAGGGTCCTTGAAGTCGAGCTGCTCAAACTTCTCCAAAGTGTCACAGGCGCGGGCACGGAGGAATCCGTGGGGACTGCGAAACTCTGGGAAAACGTGTCGGACGAAGAAATATTCAACTTGGTCTGCAATAGGGCTCTTTTTCCCAAGAATGACAGAAGCCAGAGATCCAATCATTCGAAGAGCGCCTTCTTTTTCCCTTGGCAACTTTTGGTCCTCAGGGGCGGCCTCATACTTGCTCACAACACCGTTAACGAATGTAAGAATCGAGAAGGTCTGCTTCTTGCGGTTCTTGGTGAGAGCGATGAGGAAATTCGTCGCTGCAACGTCCGGTGCCGATACTTCCTCGTAGTAATTGAGCTTACGATGAAGATATTCAGATGGGTCGGTCTGGAACAATTCAATATCCTCATCGGTCTGGCAGAGGATGGGGAAAATGAAGTGGGCAACAAGATTATCCATATGTGGCTTCAGATGATCCCACATCGCCTTGGGCTTGACGCATTCCTCAAAGAAAATCAGAGTGTATGAAAGCGCAGGGTTGCTGAGCCATTGGCCTTTCGACACCCACTTGTCAATTTCCTGCAGATACCCTTTGAGAATCTCCGGGGCAAAAGTGGAGATGAAAGACTTGGCGTAGGGAGTGTAGTCGGGGTTACTGGACTTCGACATGGTGGTGGGGTTTCCGTATCTGGAGATTCTAGATCAGCGATGGCCCTTTTACGCAATGTAGAGGAACTCTGCACACCTAATGAAGAGACGGTTCAAATTGGCGTACGCCCATTTCTTGCACTTCCACCAGTGATTAAGCTCTCTCTCTTCCTTCGATTCCATCATAGAGTTTGCTGGGGGCTGTTTGGCAATGATTCGCAAAAACAGAGTGCACCAGTCCACGGTAGACTGATGCGTCTGGAGGTGCGGTGAGAGTTCGAACTATTTGAAATGGTCAGCCCTTTTCCCTCCCTTGTTCCACAGCGGTATTTGATCCAGGTGCACTCACGTAAATAGCATGTTTGTATGATTTTACCACAATACGAAGCATCTCTGCAGCCTCCAAACTTTCCTCGTCAACAAGTTTCGACCCGATACTGAGCAGCTGGGGGAAAGAGTGCTCAATGATTTTGTCGAATTCATCCCGCTTATCCCCTGCCTTGAATCGATACACACGGCAGATGGCGAGCAGACACTGCAAGCCTGCATAAACTGAGCTGGCATCATTTGTGCCAAGTAACTGAAGGGTGATATCCAAAAACCCAGGCCACTGCTCAGGGAAGTCATGCTGCAGAATCTTCTGGAGAAGAGGAACAAGTTGGGCGCGAACGTTCGGGGGTGTCGATGCCAACGCAGGGATCAGTCTTTCTCGGAAACTCGGCTTCTCCTCCTCTGGAATCGGTGTGCGCAAAGGGGACTCTTCGTGGGTAGACCATCCCCGATTAATTCGGTTTTTCAGATAGACACCAGCTATGAAAAAATATCCATTTGTTAGCAAAAAAGAGCACCCATAAAAAGGTAACAAAGGGCTGTATGTATTAGAAGAAGACTAAAGTTGTTTTGTCGAGCGTAGTAGAAAAAAATATATATATAAAAAAAAGAAAGGCTCTAAAGGAACCTACCCGAAAGTTGGACAGCATTGTCCTGCTCCCCTTGCAAAATATCCAACAAAGCATTTATAAACCCCGGTTGCGTTTCGGCCTACAAGCGAAACGGAAGAAAAGTGAGTAAACAGCAATGTGTCAGATGCGATCCCAGAGTGTCCGACACATACATATTTCAGATCCAATTCCGCCCTTCGTCGAGTATCCGCATTGGCGTCAAGTGTGGACTGAATGCGGTTCCGCAGCGCTGCAACATCCATCTCGCACCAGCAACGGGCCCCTAGTTACAAAAATCAGGCCTCAAAGGATACAAGCCCCGTGATAGAGAGGTAGAACAGGCGAAGTCGTGAGGGGAAAGGGCCAAGGAGGGGAAGGCGCGAGAGAGATAAGAGCCTTTAGAGAGAGTGAGGGGGGAGGGGAATCCTCGATAGGACAGGAGGAGTAAGTTAAGTTGTGCAGACGAGGGCTCTGGATTATTTGACTTGGGTTTGTTGGGTTTGGTTTTCTCTCTCGTGGATTTTCAGGCGGTGGTCGCCCCGCGCCTAGGGCAGCGAATCAGACCGCCTGCTGCCTCGCGCGGTCAGAGATTTTTAAAGTGCTGCTTCTCTTGCGTGTTTGGGGCCCAGGAAGGCCTGGAGATGCTGTAAATTCGATTTCCGGTGCGAGCTTGCTAAGACGAGCTTCGAACTTAGTATCGGTGTCTAGAGTTCTTTACTGTTACTCACCTCTCTATGGTGTGGTGGCTAGAAGTTGCTGCGTCGAATAAATTCACATCTCTCAGGCTCCCCGAATTCTTCTGGCAGAAAAAAAAAATAATGATTCTCGAAATTTGCCCACGTGGTTCAAGAGAGACACCTCGGCCTCCAGGCACTCGTCCTCTTCTACCCACCAAGTGCTGTTCTATACTGCTAGGCGCTACCTTAGTGCTTGGTAGTAATGATGCTCTATACTGTTTAGATGAGTATTTACATGTACAGAGATGCCGCAAATATCACGTCCCGCTTGATCTTCTCCTGTGCCTCCTGCATCTTCGCGTACAAGGTTGGGTCCCCCACTAGTTTGGCCGCATTCTTCACCTCGCGACAGGTCTCATCCAGCCGAGTAATCGTCCGCACGATGGTGCCTTCCATGACATCGGTCAAATCGGTGATTCGGTTGAACGACATTCCTTTAGCCCACTCGTAGACGACTTCTGCCAGTCCAAATCGCGGCTTACTCACGAAATCGTTGGTGTCCTCGCTCGACTGAATGACCTGGTGCTGGATCTGGAAGTCATTGACCTTGTCAGAGATCCGCACAATTGCCTCCTTGCCCTTCTCCAGACGTGGTGTCAGGGTGGGGACATTCTCTGTCTTTTCCTGGAACACAAAAGCCGACAGGAGTGCGACTATCTCCTCTGGCTCATATTCCGCCAGCACGTTCTCGAGGATGAGCTCCGTCAAGACAAGCTCGTCGGCAGAATGGATCTAATCACAGAGATTTCTGTCAGTACCTAGAAATACACCAACCCCCTTCCATTTCTGTGCTGCTATAGCGCTGTAACACTTACCTCGCAAGCCACCTTCCCTTTCAGTTGCACACGAGACTGTTCGTCAACGAAACCAAGGTCTTTAAGTACCTGAATGCGCTGTTCGTAGTCCGGAAGGAGCTGCAGATTTTGGTCTGACATGAGCTGCTTCAACTGTGAAATGTTCTCTTTGATTTGCCACTCATCATGTTGCATTTCAAACTAGACATCTGTAAGTATAGGGACGACATCTGTACTCTAGCAGGGAATTATCACGAACGTGTTTCAGGAGGTCAGGGCACGTCAAACACTGGCAAGACTGGGCAATATCCGCTTGTGCGCGTCGTTTGTCCAGGATATCCCGTACTTGAAGTTCCTTAATCCGGGCCCAATCCATTTCGTCCCATGTTCCCGTGGTCCATGAGGTGCACAATTTAGATAGCTCCTTGTCTGCAAATTTGATTGCCTCTGCACGACATTAGCTTGATCGAGTGGGATTAAAGTGGAGTTCAGGCGTCAAACCTTTTTTAATGCTAAGATACCATGGTGGACCACCCAGCTTCACCACAGTATTGGTGACGCACTCGATATCCGTAATTGGGATCTTAAAAACTTTGAGAGTCATATCTAAAGTACGAGTCGGCAGAGGACGGAAGAACTGTCGAAAGGCTGGTAGGAAAGGAAGAATATCGCCGGGGTGCCGCTTGCTGCTCAGTTTGCCTATTTCAAGGATTTGTATGACCGGGTTGGGGCCTCCTCCAACATCCCGAACTATAACACCAGCCGTTCGGATTCCATCCTATACCATAATTAGCCCGAGTGAGTTCCAGATTCCAGGAGAGATAATCTCCACATTACCTTTCTATACACAACTAGTCGTTTGGGCGTAAAGAGGCGCTTCCCCACAGGCGACGAGAGTAGTCCCACGTGCAACTCACTTGTCAGTCTCTCGTACTCAATTACTGCATCATGGCAGGCTGCAATATCAACATCGCATATATTACAGGGCTCTCGTTTGATTTTTTCCAAACTAGCTTCTGAAAGTTGCACCTGTTTCTCGTGTTCTGGGAGTAAGGCTTGTGTCGCATTCTCGCTGAAACTTCTCTTGATCATTTCCTCAATCTTCAAGGCTTCCACACGCAAGAGATTCAGAATCATGTTGTACGTAAGTCTAAACTGAGATCGAAGTTTCGTGGGGTCACCAAGGATCATCTTCCTTAGTCCTCCAGCAGGAGGGGCCTCGTCTTTACCGGTGCTGACGATTACCACATACCCAACGGTATCAAGTCCTCTTCGACCAGCACGTCCCGCCATTTGAGTATATTCGCCTGGAAGTAAATCTCTGAAACTCTTGCCATCATGTTTGCGGAACCCTGAAAAGACTACCGTACGAGTAGGCAGGTTGAGGCCCATCGCGAAAGTCTCCGTAGCGAAAAGAACCTTAACCAATGTTTTGGCGAACAGAATCTCGACAATTTCCTTCATTATGGGTAGTAAGCCTCCATGGTGAACCGCAATACCCCGGCTTAACAGCTCGCGAAGCCGAAGAATCTGTGGCAACGCCCTATCTTCAGGCTTCAGCCGGGTGAGAGACTTTTCGACAGTCATATGAATAAGACTCTTCTCTGACGCATTGCAAAAATCTTGGTTTGACAGAGAATCGGCGTTCTGTTCACATCTTTTCTTGGAGAAGACGAAAATACAGGCAGGGAGCAGATTCTCCTTGCGAAGGTGTTGAACAACTTGCACCCAGACAGTCTTGTCCTGTGCTGCAGTCGTCCGTCCTCCACCTCTTCCTGTCCGAGCAATGTTCCCTGTGCCTCTAGTCGATGGCTGCCCTCTGCCTCGCTGGGCACCCCCACGCTGAGCGTTCCCTCGAGCACCGCCTCTAGCGGGAGCTTGTCCTTGCCCTCGTCCTCGTCCTTGTTGCCCGCCTCTACTTGCTTGAGATTGAGCTTGAGCTTCAGCGGCCTTTTGGGCCTTGATTTTATCCTTTCCAGAGATGATGTCGTCTGCTTCTTTCCAACCTTGTTCGAGGAATCGTTTGTTTGAGTCGACGATCTTGTATTTTCCTTTCCCTGCCCAAAGATAGTGTTCAAGGGGAACTGGTCGTTTGGCAGTTGAAATAACATAAATGTCCTTCTTCTTTGTGCGACCAACCCATGATGCAAATTCGTAGGTATTAGGGACGGTAGCGGATAGAAGAATCAACGTAACATGCTCGGGGAGCATGATGATGACTTCTTCCCAAACGACACCTCTTTCCAGATCGTTAACATAGTGAACCTCATCAAAAATCACGAATTCCACGTCTCTAATCAGATCCGCTCCTCTGTAAAGCATACTTCGTAGAATTTCAGTGGTCATGATCAAACAGCTTGCCTCTGGGTTGATCTGAACATCGCCTGTAAGAATTCCGACGTCGTCGAAAGTATTTTTAAAGTCACGGAACTTCTGGTTACTTAAAGCTTTGATCGGGGAGGTGTAGATAGCCTTCGTCATATGTTTAGCAGCCAATGCAATAGCATACTCTGCAACAACGGTTTTTCCAGCTGACGTATGGGCCGCAACAAAAACAGAATCACCGTTCTCCAAGTGGTAGACGGCTTCCTTTTGGAAAATATCCAGCTCAAATGGCCACTCGCGAGCCATATCCGGGACAAGCTCATAGAAGTTTGGAATTTCCTTGTTGACATCCACAATATGAGCCCATTCCTTGCCACCTTTCCTTTGGACGCCAGCCAGAAGCTGGGCACGGGGTTCCAACGAAGGAAACTCAACGGGTAGTAGAGAGTCGATATCCTGTTCTTCCTCGTCCTCACTACTCGATTCGCCTTCGTCTTGTATCTTTACTCCTCCCTCCACATCAGATGCAGCCTCATCATGATCTAGTTGGATAACACTCTCTTCTTGCTGAAGTGCATGTTCGACCTCTTCGTCGTCTGCCACAGCCTCCTTCGATTTCTCTTCTTCGAATTTAAGCCCCCGCGAGAACCCCGGAGCGACCTCCAACAGGCCACCCTCGGCTCCAAAGTTAATAATCCGGTCCAAGCCGGACTGCTTCCCCGCGAACCGGGCCGCTTCAGTGGTCTGCGCTTCAGACTCCATTTGGGCAATCGCGTCAATACCATCCAGGCCGCCTGGCGCAAATGGGAAAAAGCCAGCCGCGCCCCGTACGAAGTCCGCACGGCCAGCAGGCCGACGCAGAAAAGATGTCGAGTTCTTAGCATTGGCACTGTTTGCGGGTACTGTCACTTCATGATACCCGGTGACACGTCCTTCAAGACCTTCGCGATCGAACCGGACTACTGTCCTCGTTTGAGTCCCAGCGACCTCAAAAAGATCCGTGTAGTCCGTTGATACATCCCATCTCCTGTATGAGTAATCAGCAAGAGACATAGAACAAACTAAGGCCAAAGGATCGCGCCACTAGGAACAGTCAAAAAAAAAACTCACCTTTGCAAACGATTCAACCACTCCGGGCTAAACCGAGGCGATGGAGTCAAAAACTCACTCTCTAGCTCCTCTTTGATCTCCGCGGTATCTTTGCGGAATTTCGGTCTAGGCTCGTAACTCTGGTACGTTCCATTCTCTTCATCGGAAATGCGTGTATCCCAGGCCTTTCCGCTCATGCTCTGCGTGTTCAACCTGAGATTGGCCAGCGTAGATGCGAGAGAGTCCATCTTAGCTCAAATAAAAAAGAAAAACTTCCCAGATCAGAAGTACAGGCTCTTTTCTATATTTCTCGCGACCTAGCCTTCGGTAGCCGTTGACTTTGAGCAGCTGGGCCCGTTGAAAGTCAAGAAGATCGAGGGGGGAAGATAGTCGAAAAGTGGGCTATTTTTATAAAGAAACTAGCTTTTAGTGAAAGTAGCCAGTCAAGGAACAAGCAATATTCATAGGCTCTCAAGGTTGCAGTGAATGAATGCTATTAGACATTTCACGTCTGTCTGGAGCGTTGTTGATCGTTAGCGGGGGAAACACACAAGACTTTCCGCCGAGTCGCTGACGCTGTGTGGGGACAGGCCGAACCAAGTCAGGGCGGAAAGACCAACCTGCAGGCTTCAACACTTCAACCACCATGCAAAGTACCAACAAAACAGCAATCCGAGTTTCAACAGACAATCCATCATTAAAGCTTCGAAGACTATTGTTCTACTTAGAGGACAAATAGTTCACTTCCCGTTTACTAGCGCTGGAAGATCTTATGCCATCGCCGTGGTAATTACACATCGAATATAAAAAACCATGTCACAATATTGGGGAACTTTTATTGAACGCTATACAGCTTGGTACCCCCGGGGATCACTAAGTATTCATATACGAGCTTGAAGGGGAGTAAATGGTCAAGTTCAATCGCCAGAACGCCCGAGACGAATGCAATGCGCCACATGTAATCAGTAGCATATGTACACCAGCCCTTTCAAAAGAAATTTGCAAGAGGTGGGGTGGAGACAAGATAAATAAAAAGCAAGATGGGGCTCCGGGTTAAGAAGGAAAAAGAAAGGAAAGGAGGAAGAATATAAACATGGAGAATAAAGAAACAAAATCTTCCATATTTTCAAATTCACTCACCAGTCACCATCAAAAATCTCATCTCCTAAAAGAAGTCGAAGACCCATGACAGGGCAAAGGAGAACCTAATTGCTTCGAATTTTTCAACCCTCATCCGAGAATGACAGGTGTAGCATCAGAAAGTCGATTCGAAATCATTATAAGCGATTATTATTTTATCGGTACGTAATCACGGGGAAGGTTTTTCTGTCCCTGATATTGATCTGGTACTCAAAAATCCCATCCACAGTTGCAACATACCTGAGAGATCAAGATTCAGCCCAGTTCGTTCCATTTGGTTTGGGATTGTACTTACAGTGTTCTTCCGTCAGCACCCCAGCCGAGTCCAGCTGTGCTACTTGGATCCTGGTCTCGGTGTCCAACTCCAAAACCGCGGTCCGGGAGGTCATCCAGCACACTTCTGATCCACCTGGGTGAGCGTGGATGATCAAAACCAACTGATTGCTGCCGATACCGTTGTTCTCGCTGGTTGTTCCGGTTATGTGCCTCGTTTATGATCTGCCGCTGTCGCCGAAGGCGCTCAACAGCCAGGATATTGGCTCGAAGTTCAGAGTTTATGAAACGTGGCGGATCATGGGTAACATCTGATGTGCTCTCTGGCCTCTCATTCCGCCTATGGGAGGAGCGAGACCTTTGGTGGTTTCTTGGTCGGGGTAATAAATCCGAATTACTATTGGAATAGTCGAAATTTGCCGATGGCCGAGATACAGTTCCGCGCAGCCGACTTGAAGCTCCACTTTCATTGCTGGAGCTACCCTGGTCACTAGAACTTGATTCCACGGCATGTGTAGGGTTCTCTAATGTGGCGGATTGCATCTCTGCAGGAGAAGCAGTCCAGCTAAGTGTAATACTCGGCTGTGGGTCGGGAGTTCGATTTCTGGCTTCGTAATTGTCCTGTGACAGTATCACAGGTCGAGGCGAAGTAGGACGGGAAGTTCGAGTAGATCCATCTGTGGAACCTTGAACCCTCGGGCGAGGTACAGGGCGTGGGCGTGAACTAGCAGCATTGGTTCTGGCTCGCCGGTCTGTCAGACCATCTTCCAATCTTGATGTCCAGCGGGCCGTATTTAAAAACTCCACTATGAGTCTCTCCCTTTCAGTCAGATCCTGTATCAAGCTCTCACGGAAGGGCGAACTCTCAGAGCCTTCGGCAACTTGGTCACCTGAAGTTCCCTCGACAGAATCAAGAACAGTGCGTGCTTCCACGTCATGACGTGATTCAGGTGAATTTCGACCTTCAAGATCAAGCCCTAAGAGTGTGGATTCATCGACCAACGGCTCTGTACGCACTTCCTCTATTCCAGATTCGTTCATATCCAGTTGCAGAATCTGCCTGCGAATGAAAGCCTGGCGAACGTCAGCGACACCAGCTCGCCCTTTATCTTCAAGCCACACAAGTAGATCCCAAGGCTCAGGCGCAAACATCATGCAGCGCACGGCACCGCCGCTAATACAAGCCCTTGAAGAGTTGAAATGGCAAATAATCGAGTTCTTTCCATGAGGTTCTCGGACAAGATCCCGGATAGTTCTGACATCAAACACAGTTATCACCCCTGATTGCGATCCAATTGCACATAGCCGGCTAAACTGCGAGAATGCGACGGTGAAGCAGCACCTGTCATCGAACCTTGTGCCTATTTCCATTTCAATACTGCGAAGAAGGTCCCATTTCCACCCACAGAGCTTCTCCCCAGTTTCAGCCGAGATCACGGCATCAAGGTCACGGGTAATGTCATAAAAATAAGCACGGGCCTCGTCACCAACAGCGGCAAGAATGCTAGAATCTGGCGATATAATAGCATAGTTCATGCATGCTGGATGATGCAGAATTTTGAGAACTTTCGACCGAGCAAGTGAGTAGATGGTCACCGTTTTGTCGTTGTTACTAAGACAGATCAGCACGTCCAAAAGGTGAGTAAGGACAACTCTCTAAATACCTGAGAACTGCAATATCCTCGTCTGCCAGACCCTTGTCATCGCCAGGTAAACGGTGAATAGTAACCGA
This sequence comes from Aspergillus funiculosus, assembly GCA_027569145.1. Taxonomy (NCBI): domain Eukaryota; kingdom Fungi; phylum Ascomycota; class Eurotiomycetes; order Eurotiales; family Aspergillaceae; genus Aspergillus; species Aspergillus funiculosus. The sequence goes on from JAPDEN010000010.1 coordinate 464,814, forward strand.
ATTGACAATGCTACCACCAAATTTATGTAGTTGTACCTCCGGCAGCTGGCCTCTACTAGAGAAAGAATTTGTCTCCCCTGTTTCCGTCGACGCTCGAGGTGAGGTCCTCGTAGAAGCTTCAAGATCAATAGGCAAAGCGCTATCCACGTCGACCGGTTGAGAAACCGATCGGTCACCAGATATCCGCACGCTCCGATCGGAAAGCCTTACAAAGGCACACTCACCATTGTCGGACCCCCCGATGCCGATCCAGCCATATCCAGATGCTAGACACTTGGGTTCGAATGGTATAACAGCGATCGTTTCACGCTTTTGCGACGAAATGTGGATCGAGTATACAACCCGATCGACGACAACATAAATTCTATCGGGATCGGCGGTACTGATGTAGTGGCGAAGTTGTTGATGGCTGTATCACAAACGTCAGCGGATAAAATCAACCCCACAGCTAATACCTAATCATGCGAGGGGAGTGTACGGACAAGTTCGGTATTTTAAATGGGAAAAATCGGCGTTTTGTAGGAAGGATGAGCGATTCTGTTGGATGATACCTAAGTCGGGAAAAGACATCGTTAGTAACAAGGGGAACAACACATCATCGTCATTATTTTTGTCCAACTGATGATCATGGCAGGACGGGACTTACGACAGCGCAGGATCCGTAGTCATGGTGAAGAAAACTTCAAGACCACGGTGACATTGTTGGATGTGAGCAGCTGGAGAAAGGCGCCGCCGTGGTGGGATCGATGAACTTGAACAACCGAGCAGGAGCAACTTGGGGAACAAAAGAGGTGATAACGATGACGGAAGAGGTAAGGTAGCTCGCGTGTAGTAGTGGTGTAGCTTCAGCTGCAAATACACGCAAGATATGGATTAACACAGCCCATCCAGTTAGAGTCGAGGTCACTCACAGCGATTCCTGTTGTCACCTTTCTTTTCTTTTAGCTTTCCCACTTTTTTTTTTTTTTCTACCCATGTCGGAAAGAAAAAGAAAAGAAGGGCTGCGAAAAGTGAACCCCATATTATTGATCTTCCCAGCGAGGTCGAACGGATGACGTAAGACTTGTGTCTCGATCCGGGGAACTCAGCAGCGGCGAATGCGGTCGAGTCGCCTGGGTGCCTTGGTCCTGGAGAACATTACTACTTCTATATAGTTTTCCAAGTACAGAGTAGGAGACTAATTCGATTTCCTCTTTGCTCCGGAGTAGCATCTGTAATGGGCTTATCTATAGGATGGGCCAGGGATTTGTCCAGAGCATGGGCTCCATAGGAGTTTTGATATTTCAGGGTAATTTTTACCAGAAGTTTGTTTTGAAAAGAGATGCTTTCTTAGTTGTTCATCGGTAGCAATAGTACCTAGTACCTAGTACTAGTAGCAATCCTACGTACCCTTTTCAGCGTATCTAAACTACGGAGTGTCTATGTCGGGGGTTGAACTGACTACTGCTCTCCTTGACACCAGTATCCGAAAAGTAACGAATGGTTTTCAAAATGCAAATGAGCTTTAAATTACAGTATCCAAGGGCAGGGTCTTCGGTCTGGCTGTGAATATATAAATGTCGTAAAGGTACCTTACTAGTACATAGTACTACAAGGAGTCCTGTAAATATTATGATGTCCACCATCATGGCTGGCATACAATTTGAGATGAACTGTTGGTGGTCCCTATAGAGTGAGTTTGATGTGCTATTAGATTTGTTGGCCATGATAAGTAAGGTGGGTTGAGTGTTGAAGGTCTGTGACTTTTATCATGCTACTCTTTACGATGTTGTGGGTAGTCAGGATACAAACATCAATGAAATTGCCACAGAAATCTTTGGGCAGTGCCTCATCCTGTCTTTTTGAATTTAGCCACAAGTTAGTTAGTTATAACGTAGCTCATTAAATAAGCTAAAAATTGCTACCTACCTAAGGAAGCATTGGAAAGGTGGTAATTGGTCAATTGTGACGCGAAAAAAAAATACACCCTCTACGAGGCTCGAACTCGTGACCCCCAGATTAAAAGTCTGGTGCTCTAGCCAACTGAGCTAAGAGGGTGAAGTGGGAAATTTTAAAGATAAGCGGGTTGTTAAAGACCCGCTTTCAGATCCAAGATTGTCATTACTTACTACAGCGATCTTGTCTTTCCGATCGGGGGAATATAATTTCCATTTGCAGAGACCACGCTGCTTTGTTTGGTATCCGGCGTTAGGTCGGGACTGTTAGATGGCTACTAACTAGAGGCTCTATTCTTCTAGATAATGTTATCTAGATATTCCATCCTGATTGCATATAACTATGTAATTTTCAGATGATGTTGGTTATAGCCTTTAATAGATACAGTCCCCATTTAATGAGGTGGAAGCAGGATACAGCAGATAATCTGATTTTAAGGTATGACCATTTAATGTACAGGAACCAAACTCTTCAAAAAGCTCTTTTTTTTCGCTTTTCACACTGGAAAATAGCTTAGATACAGCCTTAAGAATTTCAATAAGCCCAATATACAACCAGATTACACTGTCGTAATCTATCCCTAAACAGATTATATTTTGCTGGGGCGAAAAGCCTCGGCCAGATCCCCGTTCATGTTGCCGCTGAAGGTCACGAGGTTGAGGTTGTGGCGCTCAGCGATTCTGGGTGCTATCTAGGTAACTCCAGAGTAGAGGTACCTACCTAAGGACTGCTAGGGTATGAAAGCTGAAATAGTTACCGCCTCTGCAGCTCAAGCAACCACAATTGTTGATACTGTAAAGAAGCCTCGCGTACTCCGCGTCCTTCCTCAAGAAACCTATAACTAGTTACTACGCAGTAAAAAGCTCGGCTACCTCGCAGGCGGTCCAAAGGGCCCCTTGGGTTTGCGCAGCTGCCATTGGGCGACCGGGCGCAGAGCTGCCGTGATTCCATTTCTACCAAGTTCGACGACGGGCCGAAGCTCTCCGCGCAATTTGCACTAGTCCTCTTCTAGGTAAACCTGCCCAGTCTCCTCTGGGAGAAAAACAGCCCAAAAATTTCTTCCAGCTTCTTCAACTTTCCTGTCCTTTTCATCTTCCCTCCATCTTATACCCTCCCCTTCTCTCTCGTACCCATCATCCTCTCCATTCGATTGAATCGACCGGAGTGCCTTCTATATTTTTTAATTCCTGTATTATCTTTATTTCCCCCTTTTCTTTAATCACCGTCACAATGTTGTCATCGCGTTTCTCCCGCGCGGTAGGTTCTCTCCTTTCATACGAACTATTCTCTCCCAAGTATTCTCGCTGACCAGTGCCATCGTTCTATTGCTATAGCTGCCGCGCACTGCTTCTATTGCCCGTACTCCCGCTATCAGAGTCCCTGGCGCCGCTTTCCGGCGATGGAACTCGACCGAGGAGAAGGTGAAGGGCCAGGTCATTGGTATTGACTTGGGTAAGTCATATGTGCCTGAGAAACCAGATTGCCCGCTGTCATCAAAGCCTAACATGCATATTAGGTACCACAAACTCCGCTGTTGCCGTCATGGAGGGCAAGACCCCTAAGATCATTGAAAACGCTGAAGGTGAGTAACTTGAAACCTACTTCGCTTCTTGTATTGGGCCTGTACCGTCAACGAGATTCATGTGCTCAAGGCCAATGTTTTATGATTATCTATGAGTTTCAGAGCTAACTCTTTGGAAAAGGTGCCCGCACAACACCCTCCGTGGTCGCTTTTGCCCAAGATGGTGAGCGCCTGGTTGGTATCGCTGCCAAGCGTCAGGCTGTCGTCAATCCCGAGAACACTCTCTTTGCTACCAAGCGTCTTATTGGTCGCAAGTTCACCGATGCTGAGGTTCAGCGTGATATCAAGGAGGTTCCTTACAAGATCGTCCAGCACTCCAACGGCGACGCCTGGGTTGAGGCTCGCGACCAGAAGTATTCTCCTTCTCAGATCGGTGGTTTCGTTCTGAACAAGATGAAGGAAACTGCTGAGAACTACCTCGGCAAGCCAGTGAAGAATGCTGTGGTTACCGTTCCCGCTTACTTCAACGACTCCCAGCGTCAGGCTACCAAGGATGCTGGTCAGATTGCCGGTCTCAATGTCCTCCGTGTGGTCAACGAGCCTACTGCTGCCGCCCTTGCCTATGGTCTGGAGAAGGAGGCTGACCGTGTTGTGGCCGTCTATGATCTTGGTGGTGGTACCTTCGATATCTCTGTCCTGGAGATCCAGAAGGGTGTGTTTGAGGTCAAGTCCACCAACGGGGACACCCACCTTGGTGGTGAGGACTTTGACATCAGCATTGTTCGCCACATTGTCCAGCAGTTCAAGAAGGAGTCTGGCCTCGACCTCTCCAATGACCGTATGGCCATTCAGCGTATTCGTGAGGCTGCTGAGAAGGCCAAGATTGAGCTTTCCTCCTCCCTCCAGACTGAAATCAACCTTCCTTTCATCACTGCCGATGCTAGTGGGGCCAAGCACATCAACCTTCGCATGACCCGCTCCAACCTTGAGTCTCTTGTTGATCCCCTGATCAACCGCACCATTGAGCCGGTCCGCAAGGCCCTCAAGGATGCCAACCTTCAGTCAAGCGAGATTCAGGATATCATCTTGGTCGGCGGTATGACCCGTATGCCCAAGGTCACCGAGTCCGTCAAGTCGATGTTCGGCCGTGAGCCTGCCAAGTCCGTTAACCCCGATGAGGCTGTCGCCATTGGTGCTGCTATTCAGGGTGCTGTTCTTGCTGGTGAGGTCACTGATGTCCTGCTCCTTGATGTCACTCCTCTGTCTCTTGGTATCGAGACTCTCGGTGGTGTCTTCACTCGCTTGATCAACCGCAACACCACTATCCCCACCAAGAAGTCCCAGACCTTCTCCACCGCTGCCGACTTCCAGACCGCTGTCGAGATCAAGGTCTTCCAGGGCGAGCGTGAGCTCGTCAAGGACAACAAGCTGCTTGGAAACTTCCAGCTTGTTGGTATCCCCCCTGCTCACCGTGGTGTTCCTCAGATTGAGGTCACCTTCGACATCGATGCTGATTCCATCGTCCACGTCCATGCTAAGGACAAGTCGACCAACAAGGATCAGTCTATCACCATTGCTTCTGGCTCCGGTCTTTCCGATTCTGAGATTCAGTCAATGGTTGATGATGCTGAGAAGTACGGTGCTCAGGATAAGGAGCGCAAGGCTGCCATTGAGGCTGCCAACCGTGCTGATAGTGTCCTGAACGACACTGAGAAGGCCCTTAAGGAGTTCGAAGACCGTCTCGACAAGGCTGAGGCCGAGCAGATCCGTGAGAAGATTGCCACTCTCCGTGAGTTCGTTGCCAAGAACCAGTCCGGCGAAGTTGTTGCCACTGCCGAGGAGCTGAAGCAGAAGACCGACGAGCTCCAGACCGCCAGCTTGACCCTGTTCGACAAGATGCACAAGGCTCAGTCCGAGCAGCAGCAGCAGTCCCAGGGCGAGTCTGGCCAGGGCGAGAACAAGGCTTAAATGTATCACCATTGAACGACCGTACTTTGTGCTGAAAAACAAAAGTTATGGACGATCTACTGTATTTTTCTCTCTAATTTTTCCTTTTTTTTTTAGAGATGTTCTCTTCACCTCTACTGTTTTAACATGCATTACATGTATACATACTGATAGCTTTGATTGATTTCCCCCCTTTCTCGGTGTACGGGTGTTTTTTTTTTCTTATCTGTGTTTTTATTTCCTTGTGCGTCCATTTGTGATGCTATTTTATTTTTTTCTATCAAATCCCGCCTGACTTCATACCCATTTGATCAGGCAAGCATACTTGAAATTTTTTGGGGGGGAGCAATCCGTTGGATGGGCTTGTGGCGCTGCCTACAATTTGTAACTTAATGACATTTACGGCTTTGGGACCACAAAAACAAAAAGGATGTGGTGGGCTTGGAGCATGTGATATAGAATAGGAAATTCTCCTCTCGATTCAAGACTGGTTTTGGACGTAAAGAACTTCAAGCTGTTTTGTAGATGCTGGTGATGTTTTCCTTGGTTGGCAGAAATGAAGGTCGTAATTGCAAAAGAAATACCTGCCTGCGTATATCGATATGTCGATATATATATTTATTGTAGTTACATACTTCGCCGAAATACATAATACACATGCCTGACTGAATGCTTGCATTAATATTTTAGAGTCGATGAGTCCACGACACAAGAAGAATCCCCAGAAACGGAGGATACGAGCAAACATGTCAAGTTCTCAGGTGTGTCCTTGACCTCAATCGTACCGTGCTTGGCGACTTTGTGCATAGCAGTGGATAATACGATAATTTCAACTGCTGTCCCCGGGATTTACCCATGAATTCCACAGCATTGGCGACGCGGGAATGCAAATTGAGCCTTTTCTTGGAGAATATGATTAACGGATCCTTGAACAGAATCTACCTACTGACATCCTGCACATTCCAACCTTCCTACGGCAAGATCTATACGCTCTTCACCAGCAAACCCGTCTTCCCCGGCCCGCGTTGTTACTGATTGTTTCTACCCCTTTGGCAACATAGTCGAAGAGCAAGGGCTATACATGGTACATGGCGCAGACGACGCTTCCCCCGGAAATGACGTGGCAAAAGGTAATCGGCGTCATCTTGTTCGCGCAGACATTTTGGCGGAGTCCTCTTCGTGTCAGTTGCGCGGGCAGTGTTCCTGGAAAACATCAGCAAGGCGCTGAAAGCACTAGCCCCGAACCTGCAACCCTCACTCTGCTTTTGGACGGCGCATTGACACGGGCTCTTCTCATGCTTAGGCGTCACCAGAATTGCAGGCTGTCTATGGCGTGGCGATCAAAAGATGCTCTCTCCGTGTTGGGCTTTATACTAGCAGCAGTCTCGAGTCTAGGCGCCGTGCACGCTGTACGATTGGGAAAGCCTGAAGACGAAGCGCGACGATGGAAACGACGAACCTGGCAGTGACCATGAGCTGGAACATGTCGCGGAAGTTCGAACAGAGGAAGAGTGAAATAAGGACTAATATAAACACTATGTAGACGGAAAGTAGTGATCCAGACTATTGCCTAGATGTACATCAATCTGCATTATCTTCGAGCACGCCTCGGCAGCTGTGTCTATACCACTCGAGATTGAATCCAAGTTGCTCAGGCTCTCCCGAAGAAAGCAACTGGAGAAGTCCGCGCCTCTCCAGATTCTGACACAATGATTTTTTCGACAAGAAATCCTCTGCCAAGGGGTTGTGGTCAATGTCACAGCGATGGATGGAGGTTGTTTCCGCGGCAGACTCCTTCCCGTCGGTTCTGCAAGGGAGGAGCGTCTCTGTGTATGCGGCTAATTCTGCAATTGTCCTATACTTGTTGTGCCAACATTTGTTGATGATATCGTCGATTAGCGGATCACCCTCTAACTTTGGAAATTCCATGTTCTGTAGTAAGTCCACGAGCTTGGGTCCATGCTCCTTAGGATCCTTAGTAAGACATCGAACCTCATAAACCTCAAAGCCGTAATTTATTAAATAGTACAAGGAACCAAGGGCGAATTGCTCTGTTCGCGGGCCCAAGAAGCCAGAAGTTCCGCGTTGTCCTTGATCTGCCTCATTGCTGTTGAGTATTCTTCCGTATGGGGCCATGCAAGCTTCAAAGTCAGTTCCAATTTCAGCAGTACAATCAAAATCGGATAATTTTAATTGATTGCGATCAAGCAAGATATTTTCAGGCCGTAGATCACCGTGTGCGAGGTTAAGTGATTCAAGGAAAGCAACGGCTTGAGCAAGGTCATTCATCCATTTCTTTCGCAAGGGTAGAGGTTCCAGCCTTTCCACTTTGGTCACTATCATTTGCTGGTCTCGGATATTATTATTTTGTATCCGCGAACAAAGGGACTCATCTTTATAACGCAGTTAGTGGACACATATATCAAACACTAATGGGGTTCACACCTCGCATGTACTCGAGGAAAATTCCATTTTCTGTGTAGAGGAAACACTGCACTATAGAAGGGCAAGGCGGATGACGCGAGAAGACCTCATAGATCTTGACTTCTTTCTGGAATTGCTCTCTCTCGAACTCTCCGGGTTTTGGGACCTTGACCACGATTCTAGGATGGACCTCATAGACAAAAGAGATGCCTCCTCTCCAGACCCAGTGCACATCAGGAAACTGGTGCTTGGCTTTCATGACGAGAACGAGATTTTATGAGGAAATCCTTGCACGAGCAACCGCAGGAAAATTATACTGCATATGAGAGAGGTGAGCAAAGGGAATGGATATAGGGAGCGACGGAGGATTAACTAACTTCCCAACGTATTTCTGAATTGCATTGAGGTGACTGGCGACATCCTTGGTGAAAGTAAGATCCTTGACAAAGTTGGTCAGTAGACTCAACAATCCATGTGTGACAGCCTCTCTGGGTAACTTTCCTACCAACGTGTCTCACCGACCCCGCCTAGAGTTCTAGATTAGCTGTTCTTAAGATAGAATAAATCGAGAGACAAGCTGAGAAGGTTTCGAAGAAAGCGGGATATTTATGTCGAAAGAGGCACCAAACAAGCCAAGCCAGAGATTAAAACTAGACGAAAAGACCCCCTAAACTTGACTGTTTCCCCTCCTGTCCAGGGCATCTCAGTAGTGTGCTTTGATTCTCAGCGCTTAAAACCAGCCGTTCGATCACAAACAGGGCAGAAATTCCGGTGCTTTGTATGGCTTATGGCTTTTCCAGGGAGATCACCAGCAAATCAGCCTCCACCTACATAGCGCGCGGCTATTCAAAAGCCGAATCCCTGAGCTCTTATTGCTTGGCTCACTGGTGCTGTAAGCACGACCTGTTAGCTTCGAACTCCAGGGTTAATATCCCGGCCTTCTCGAAGTACCTTTAGTACATGGCCCCATGGCTGGACAGATTCTCAAGCCTTGACAGGGAATTGGCACAAGCGTGTCTCACTTAAGCAGAGGTACCAGACTTAAACCTGTATAAAAGGAAGACCGTAATCTCATAATCTATCTATATCGATCTATATCTACGAAGTGTTAGAATACACTAGTCCTATTGGGGAAAGGCAAAAAGGGGATTAGCGCTGCCTTACAAACGAGGCACAACTGCATTCCCTTGAAAACACAACCTTCTACACAAGAATAACCATTATTCCAACAATGGCTTACCCCTACTGTTTAAGTGGAGTATTATTAGCATATTTTGCTACACTTATAGTAACTGTACGACTAGTTTATGCTCCCAGGAACTCACAATCTTGTGTTGTCCCCTGGACAGCGGGCATTGGATATTACCTAGGAAACTCCTCCTCCAGGCTCCGTGGAGTATCACTATCTAGTACTAGGTAGGCTACTACTCTATATATAGTTAGCATTGTCATCTTATTTGTATGAATTTGTGACTTGTCCTTGCCAGGTGTTCTATTACTAGCTAGTAGTACTACTAGTAGTTTGCTGATAATCAGTTAATTAAATCCTGGCCCCCAGCAAATAAGAATAAAGGGTGAGACTGAGAACATAGTAATGCTGACCAACAGGGAGACTAAAAGCCCGCCATGTAAAGGCTGGAGATTACCATTGGGGGGATCAGACTAGTAGTTTGTGGTATTTGATGACATTAATCGCTCGGGTTCCTTTGAGGGTCTAGAGCTGCCCCTGAAGATGACTACGGAGTAAGAGTACAGAGTAGTGAGACATTGGGAAATAGTCTGATAGAGTTGGGATGAGAATTTATGGAGTTCATTGATTAGGCGTCACAGAGGGCTCTTGAAATAAGAACGGAATTGTAAAGGAATGCTCATATACTGTACATGTAGATAGCGAAATATAATAGTACGTGCTGAGTTGGAATACAGGAAAGAGGTGGGTAGTGCTTCTGCGTCAAATTCTCTTGTCTCAGCCTGAAGCTCTCATCTTCCATGGACTCTTGGCAGCGCTACCTCCTGCATGGCAGCATGATGCATGGACATTGGCTGTGTAATTTGTATAAAGATGACAGCCTTCGTCGCATCCTCATTTCTCATCTATCATCATCGTGTCCTTCCTTTCCACAGGCTGATAATGTCAAATATAGACATGACCTTCATATTACCCGTGGCAATAGGAATCAATGCTTTTGGTGGCTTAAGTGCTATGTATCCTAGGTTACCTAGGTATCTGGCTTCATTTCCTGCCTACGTAATTTCTTAGTGCTTGTATTCCAATATCTTAAGTTCCCAGTGCCAAGTTCGCCTCATGTGTTGCTTTTCCTGATCGTATAGCCGCCACCGTGTACTGTCACTTGTCTTTTTGAATATGAAATCTATTTTAAGCTGTACTCCAGAGTAATCCTTCTGAAGCCTGGGTACTAAATCTAAATGTTATTTATTTCCAGGTCTTGCCTCGCTAAAGTCAGCAGTTTACTCTTTCACTGCCCGAGTATCCCAACCAGCATGGATAAAGAGTATTACCGGCTACTTCCTTAGAGATAGAAGCTCCAAGGTTGGAGGCTCTCTTGACTCATTCCTCTGGATACTACAAATACTATCCAAGCGTCACTATCCAAGCATCAGCGCATCTCCCGAACCTGCCGTCGTAGATATAGATATTGGACTACCATTTAAGGCTCAAATTCTTATCAACTAATCCTGGACTAGGGAAGTCTGCCGGAAATTATTATGCAGCTGTAAAATCTGTTACGTGGACATCCGGCTGTCTGCTGGAGCACCCCTTGCATGTCGAAGGAATTAGTACGTGAAGATGTCGCCAAAGTAAAAGACTGATGTGTTCCAAGGTTGTGGACTTTACAGTTTCGAGTCCGGGGTAAAGTACGCTTAGCTATGAGGTATGATAGTATCTGATTCATCACTGTGTCTTGGTTCCGCTCTGGGTGTGGCTGGACTTGTCGAATGTGGAGGAGGATGTTGAAGTCAGTAGAGTAAACAATACCTACACAGGTATATAGGAAGATAGAGATGTAGGTGCTACTCTGTTTACTTGAGAGACAAAATATCTATGAGATGTAGATATCTTATAATACATATAATTGCATATGTTATTCCCGCTGGTGTGATAATATCATGGCTGAAACATCAGAGTATCTAGTCAAGCACTAAACCATTGAGATTATGATTGTACTAGTGCACACAACATATACCAGATTAATATAAGTGCTCTACTAAGCAGTTTCAGATAGAAACTGAATCTTTCTTTATAATTTATATTATTAATTCTTCTTCTTCTTCTCATCTTTAGCTCAAAATAGCTAAGCCATAACAAGGCGATTGGCGAATGTGGAGATCCCTGTGTCAGGCTGTCAGGCTGTCAACCAGTTTTATGATTCTTGACAAAAGCAGGATTTCAGTTTTATCCAATGTATCATGATGTATCACCGACCCACCCAGTTGAATCTCGAAGACTCTGGTGTTGAGTTGATGTACTGAATTGTAGTACTACTAGTGCTGAGGTTGGTTACTTCCGGTCAATAACTGCCTACTATGCAGAGAACTGGATAAATTTATGTCCCTTAACCGAGTTCGAAGCGCAAATACATACCTATTTTCAGGGCGACTACAGGAATTACCAGGTACGATTGAGGGACTTCTTCATATCGATTAAACTGATAATTGGCCCTCCATTCGAGGTAAATTTGTTAACCTGTATCAAAAGAAACAGGTTTACCCCCTCGTTATGGAGAGAAAAAGAAAAGAACATTGGGGATCTTAGGATATCCGATAGAGCACGCTGGGCAGGGAACAGGGAGCTGCATCACTCCAGTCTCCAGTCCATTTTTATATGGAGGAAAGCATTTAAAGCATTTCTATTGGAATGCAAAAGGGGGCGGGCGGCAAGACATCCCTCAATCAAGTTCGTGGTACGTACGGTTCCCAGGACTGGGGCGGGTCTGTAAGTACTTTTGGACTGATCGATCTAGATGATCTAATAATATAGTTTAATGGGGAGCCGACAGGCTAGATTAACAAGAACCTGAGAGGAAAACAAGAAGAATGGAAATAGGCAGTGGTTTCCCGTGTTAGGACTGAGGAAAGGGATTATCATATCAGGTTAGACGATAGGCAAGTACCTTGAAGCAATAGCATTAGAATTATTTATTCTTGTTGTCGCGGTTAGAATCAACCCAAGGTGCTGCTGCAGTGGTGAGGTACTTCTGCTCTTATCGGCATCGGACAGCTATTGCTCGACTCCACACTGGGAGACTTGCAGAAACACTGCAGCAAAAGGGACAAATCATTGCTGTACACAAATGCAATGAGGGCCCCGAAAAAAGTCAACGAATAGAACTTGCGTCCAAACTCCAAACAAGAAGGTTTGGAAATAGACTGGATTGGGGGGAAGAATGGAAGAATGAGGAGGTGGCTTCATCAATTTCCTCCTCCTTTCTGCTTGTCATTGCACCATCTCAACAACAACACGAGTCTTTTAGCATGGGGAAGCATGTGTGAGAGGGTCGAGGGAGATTGATGATAACACTTCCCATGGATCTGACTGGATTAGATGGTGGAGACTAGCCAGCAAGACATTATATTATTCTTGTTATTATTTCAAGCGAATCAGTATTATTACTACCGTAGTACCTACAGAGTGCGAACAACTTGGTTATGGATCTCGACAAAAAAGGGTACTTCTCTGTCTGGCTAATTTGAATACCAGTCCGATTCTGACAGGAATAATAATGTAATAATAATAATGATGATACTACCTCAGGACTGTTGACTCTTGTATCCTATTTGTTGATCACTTTTTAATAAACACTAAATGCTGTTCCAGTTGAATTCAAGGTTCAATTTCTGGGTTTCCCCACTTGGCTGGTGCTAATTCCACTATTGTTATTATTACTGCGACCAGAGAAATCACCTCCTGACTCCTCTGCCCAGCGGAACTTTTAATTTCATGCTCAATAATACTACTATACTAACTAACTAACTGTATTACTTGATTCTGCACATACTACATATGGAGTAGTAGAAGAAACTACCATAGCCCTTGTTATGCACTCCACATCTGCACCACCAAAACACAGACCCGAGGCACTCTTCCATGAACTTCTATCTCCCTTCTCATTTAAATGTGTTACATATAGGGAGTAGATCATCTGCCTCCCATTGGCTAATTGCAACTAAAAATAAATACTAGTAGGTGCCTAAGACATTGTAACAAAAAAGTCAGGAAAGTCAGGAAGGTCAGGTAAAAACCTGGCAGGAATTTTTCTGTTCCAAGTCCAGGATTCTGGATTAGATTGTATCATAAGCATGCCATCATCTTACTACTACCAGATACTAGTACTTGGTACCTCTAAAGAATAGTAATCGCAGGACAGAGGCGATAATTACATACTATTTATTATACAGAGTAACTACAAGAGAGTTGATTGTGTTTGTCACTAGTGCGACAGTAGTGGATTGATCCATAGGGGGCGCCAAAACAACACATGATGTGGAAAAATCTCAGACAAGAATACAATACCTTGGGAGCTTCTACTACTTCTACTATTACACTACTGACTGCTGAGGAAAAGAGAAGAGAAATACTCGATGTTATAATAATTATCATCATTACTATTACCATTATTATTGTCAATTATTACTGCATCTGATACCGCTGGGCTTCACTAGCGCTGCTCCAAGTCCCAGATTCTATCCATAATCCATGGGCTTGTTTGACCGCACAATCCAACTGGTTTTGACTGTCGACTAGTCTTGTTAGCCCCGTAGTTTAGTGAGTAGAGCTGTTCCAATTGATCTGGGTTTTTATTAATTCGTCATTTGTTGTTTTCTTCCTGCCTTTTTTTCTCTGCGAGCTTGCTGTCAAGGGTTCTTTTTTCCCTGGATTTTTTTTTTTCTTATTTGTTTTCCCAAGTCTCCTCCTCTCATTCATTAGTTTGTAGTGCTTAGTACTTGTTCTAAGTTCGAACTTTCTCCCCCCCCAAATCTAGTACAAGGATTGATACCTCCAGCCCATCATCGACTTCGACAGGCTTGTTTTTCAATCCATTAAATCCCTTGCTTAACCTGCTGTTCCCTCTTGCATCCTTCTATTATTCTACTACTGGTGACATCCAACATTGGAGCAACCGCCGGAAATTTCCTTGTCGTCTTCTCGAGGGCAGAAAACGGGTAAGGTGCAGCGCGCTAGCAGTTTTTTTTTTTTTTTTTTATTTTTTTTTTTGGGGTTTTTCGCTCTACTGCTCCATCTACATTGAGAGTACTTCTCAGCTGCCATGTGAGTAGTATTCTGTACATCTTTTTCTTCAATCCTCCTCTTCACTTGTTTTTATTTTTTTTTTTCTTAATTTCCTTGTCAGATATCAATCAGCCCATGATTCATGGACTAGTCCTGCATCTCTTCTCTTATCAACCTCTCCCTGTCAACGTTTAGTACTTGGCTTTGATTTGCCCTCCACCCTCCTCTCCTCATCGTGCTTGCTTCTATTTCCCCCCCTCTCCTCTCTCTCACTCTGTTTCTCGAGCGTCCTCTCGACTCTCGGGGTCTTCTCTCCCATATAACTTGCCACCTTTTTGGACTCGATTCTTATCTGTCACCTTTGATTTACCCCAGATTGATCTGCACACATATCAATATTTACATGTGCCTGTCAACCAAGACAAAAGCTATTCAACAGCATCACTAACTCTCTACTGCAATATCACCTTAGCTCTCTCTCTCAATCATGACAGTTGCTGCACCCCCTGTGCCTCCTGGACCACCTATGCATGAGAATGGCCTGAATGGCAGTGTCCCTAATCACCATGTCAACATGAGCCTGCCGCGTTTCCACCCAATCGCTATGAATCCCAGCCAGCCCGTACCTCCAGATGCTCTGATGCATGGCCACCACCACTTCCGTCCTTTTCAAGCACCTCCTCCTCTACAGGAACAAGGCCCTCCAGGACCGCCAGGTTCGCACCCTCCTAGTATAGACCATATTGAGGCCCGCTTGAGACAATTGGAACATGAAGAGGCCGCTCGTATGGCGGCTCGTAGCCACCTGCTTGCTATTCGCAAGCGAGAAGACGAGGATTTTCGTAGGATGACCGAGAATGCCGAAGCAGAAGAAGAGGTATGCTATGAACACTGGGTTCACAACCCATACTGGAAATTACAAAATTTACGTCTTTCTAACATCTTTCTCTCTCTTTTTTTGTATGAATTAGGAATTGCGTAGGCAACGGAAACGACTGAAGCGAGAGTCCATGGGCCTTGGGTTCAATTCGAATGTTGACTCCCCTCCTCTTCGTCCCACGCCGCCTCGTCGACTATCAGAGACCAATGCAGCCACAACACTTGCCTTCTTCAAGCAACAAAGCCCTCCTGAACCTCGAGCTATCCCGCCCCAACAAGCCCCAGGACCCCCTCCTCCTCATCCACCTCCTCAGCATATCCACCATGATCCTATGGGAGCTACTTCCATCCGACGCAAGCAAAAGTACACAATCAAGAATGTGGAAGCCTGGGGGGAACGCCATGGACGACCTGCCGCACATGACCCTTCTGGAAGAGCACTGTGGAAACGCCCTTCGGATGGCAGTTTGGTTTATCTTACATGTCCGGTATCTGGTTGTGGGAAGGCCGATTTTGTGACCCTTCATGGGTTTATGTGCCATCTTACAAAGAAGCACAAAGACCGCAGCCTGGGTAGCCAGTCGAGGGCTCTGGAGGTCTGTGGAGTTGTGTATGATCCCAACGCCCCTCTACCGCCGGTCTCGAATATTCACCGTGCATCAACCGAGGAAAGTCGCTTGGAATCTGCACCCACAGATCAGGAAGGTTACCCACAAGAAATGGAATACTCTTCAGCCTCTGATGAAGAGAACACGGAAAACTCGGTTTTAGTCAAGACAGAGTCCAATGATCGATCACTACCTCCGCCACCTGCTTCGTTGGCCCCATTGGAGGAGCGTTCGCATGCACCCATTGGGTCGTCCACGAAACACTCTATTTCCTCTATAATCGATCGTGAGCCTGAAGACGAACGACTGGAGAAAGGCAACACGATCCCAGCCCATCCAGCCGACCTGATTTCGAGGACTTCCCCGGAGGAAAGGCCTTTGATCAGAGATGGAGCCGAAGCACCGAGGCCACAGCAGCTCGAGAAGGAGTCGAGTGAACCTAAGGAAACTACCGACGCGAAGTAGCATGTGTTAATACCTAATGTTCGTCTTGGTCTTTGCGGTATATTTTTTTTTTTGCAGAGCTTGCATTTGAACCTTGCATCGTCTGAGCTTGAAGTTTTCACCTACCAGCGCGAGCTTCTGCATCAATACCCTATTGTTTATACATGGGTGGACCTTTTTTGTATGCTTCAATCTCTTAATATATAATGTCTGAACAACATACGGCCGGCCTTTTCTTGTTATTTCTTATTATAAGCATTTCTATGCAGTTGCATGTGCCTTGTTGACAAATATGGTTCGATAACTACATGTCTTCATATTGTTAATGAATCACCCAGTAAATGTATATTTGATCAATTCTTCAGGTTCTTGTTTGTCTGCAGTGTCTCTTCTTAACTGGAGCAGATACCAATAGTCTGCTATTATTGTCTTATGTGGAAAAACTTTTCATAACTAGCGGCTTTACAGTTGAGAATACCTAGGTACTAAGAATGAAATCTTCACATATTTCCTGACCTTGGATTTCAATGCGCAAATCCAAATAGCTCTACCACATACAAGTCTATAGCCAAAAACATACATAACATACATATCCCTTGATCGCACCAATTCAATACCTACCCCTCTATATATCCCACATGAGAAAAAGATAACAAGAGAAGAAAAATTACCCCTTCAGAAGCAAAAGATGCACAAGATACCCCGTCCCCAACTTCAACTCCCCCCCCAAAACCTCATCCCTCAACCTCCAAACCCAAAAATACTCCATCGTCTCCTGCAACCAAGCCTCAAAAACATCCGGAGAACGCTGCTGCTGCGCAATAATACAAACCGTCGGGACATGTCTTGAGGGGGACGTGGCCGACGAGGCGCGCCCCGCCTCAGCGTCTGGCAGTTTCGACGGCGGCGAGTATACGGGCCGCAGACGACATATTTCGGCGCATGTGCGGACGAAAGGGGCGATTAGGGCTTCGTTGTAGATACAGTCGCAGGAAAGGAGGAGGTCGAAGCCCTTATCTTTGTCTTTGTGGTCGTCTTCATATTCGTTGTTGCTGCTGCTGTTGTTATTGTCATCGTGGCTATGGCTGTGTGATGGGATACTCTCCTTCAAGGTCTCGGGGGCGTCGAGTTCCCAGTCTAGTGGTGTGAATGTTATCTTTGGATGGGCGTGGTGGCGGTCCTGTCCCTGACCCTGACCCTGACCCTGGCGGGATTGGGAGGTGTGTTTTTGGTGCTGGTGTCTTTTACCCTTGGATTTTGAGGCGTTTGGTTGCGTGCGCGATGTTGTTTGTGTGGATGGTGGTGGGGGGTTACTTTGGAGATTCTCGTGGAAGAGCTTACGGACGTATTCCTGGTCTGTGGCGATGTAGTGTTGGATAAGCGGGGAGAGGGTTAATGCTGTGAGGGCTGAGATGCCGCAGCCCAGCTCGACGACGGTGGAGGAGGATGAGAGTAAAGAGGATGTCCAGAGGGGGTTGGATTTTGAGGCGGAGATCCATTCTGCGAAGAGGGGGGTGATTTTCCATAGGACTATACATGTATATAACTTTAGCTTTAGTTTTGGGCTTTTTTTTTTTTTAGATTGATGGGGAGAGCAGTGGAGTAGTACCTGCTCCGGTCGTGCCTCCTGCTCTGGAGGATGAGAGGAGAGTTGGAGATTGGTGGATTGTGTAGTCTTGTTCGTGGATGGTCAGGTCGATGGCGGTGGCTCTGGAGTCGACGAAGCCGAGATTGGAGGAGGGGATGTCCTGGGAGAACAGGAGGAAGGATTCTATTCGAGGCATTAAGTAGTGGACATTAGGAAGAGCGATATGGTTTCCTTTTTAGGTATCCATGATGCTTTTCATGTGCTACTGCTGATGAGAATCGACATACCCTCCTCGGAATCGTCTACTTCTTGGCCAACGTTTCTTAAAAAGTTTGTAAGGTCATCCATCTCGATAGACTACTGCAGGAACACACGCTCCTATTCAGGAAATCCAGAATCTTTGTTTGCAGGCTGGGAATACTCTGTCCGAGAGAGTCTGTGATGCCAAGACCCGTCACTGAAGTGTTTTTATTCCTTCATACTCGATCCTGATTCGCTCTTTTGAATCCCCGTTAGTCATCGCCTTTTCCAGCTCCCTCATACATCTGGCAACCTACCTAGAACTACGGTAACATGGAGGTGGAGGTAGTGAGTAGTTCTGTCCCAGGTAGATGCTATTGGGAAAATGAAGGAATGGCCGTTATCTTGCTTAGGCATGTAATATCTCTGGAGCCTAGGGAAAAGAGTGATTTCCGATGAATGCACTGGGCGGCAGTATGTATACTTCTTCCTAATGATTTCAACTCGACCCCTCAGGCACTGTCTCAGGCGAGGAAATCATCGCAGCGCTCGAGAAGGTCCAGCTATGGAACGTCATCAAATCTCGCGGCACAGGTGGTACAAGCGGCAGTAATACTGCGGCGCCCTCTGGGACCGCAACGCCGAGTAATGATGAGACGGCAAACGGTGCCATCACGCCGAAGAAAGCAGAAGTCGATCCCCTCGAAGCACCGCTTAAAGGCTCCCCTCTATCGCACGGCCAGTTCCAACTCTTCGGCCTGCCCGCGCTTTGCTCCTGAAAGACCGATCTAGGATCCTAATCCTTGACGAAGCGACGAGCAACGTGGACGCAAGGACGAACGGGCTTTTGCAGCGCATCATCAGGGAGGAGTTTGCCAAGCACACTATCTTGACGATAGCTCATCGCTTGGACACCATCCGAAGCGTTGATACTATTCTTATCATGGATAAGGGGAAGGTGGTCAAGGTTGTCAAGCTTGACGAGTTGCTCGCTAAGATAGCGAGGAAGAAGAATGCGGGTGGGGGTGAGGAAGAGGAGGAGGAGGAGGAGGAGGAGGAGGAGGAGGAGGAGGAAGGAGCGGATAAGGCTTGGTTTAGGGAGATGTGGGATAATGCTCATTGAAGATAGACAATCAGAGAGAATTCGCAGCCATTAGAACTAGAATCCCAAACGCATCACCGCTCACCATCCATGAATTCAGGTCATTCATCTTATCCCCTCCATGTCCCCTCCTAAGCGCCATTAAATCCGCATACCTCAAATAACACCTCCCATCTCTTGCCCTCAGCATCTCGTCATACTTTTCTATCCACTCACCTTCCGTCGCCGCCTCCCAAAGATGCTTATGGGCAGGAAGCGGTAGAACGGAGAGCCCGACTTTAGTTTTGGCCCGTTGTTCAGGTTTGATGTCGAACAGAAGATACAGTATGAAGGCTACCGTCACGGTCCTTCGTTTCGACTCCACCAACACCCATTCTTTCCATTCCGGACGGCGGCCTTCGATCTCAGCACTGCAGACTAATCTGCACTGTTCAGCTTGGATTGCAATTTCCTAGCAGGAAGAACCGTTAGCTCGTTGATAAGTGGAGGAAATCAAAGTCTCACTGTCATCGCTCTAGTGAGCTCGCGGTCGAATTCAGCGGAGAATGAGTCCTCGTCAAAGATCCTGAGAAGGATATACAACGTGACTGCCTGAAGCATGGACAGCACAGTCCACTCATCTCCGTTCACGTATTCGTTCATAAAGCGGTCCTTTTCCATGGTTATAGTGCGCCAGATGAAAGAGCTTGTTGCAGGTGTCTTGGTGGTGTAGAGTGAGACGATCGATTTGCAAATCTCTAGTGTCGGTAGGGGAGGTGGGGTTGCGCAAGTCGGAGTTTGACCCAAGCTCGGGTCTGGGGATGGAAGCGACGTGCCGTGGATGAAGGGCGGCAGGTTCTTCGTTGCAAGGGCCGTGGCGTACGATTTGAAGTTCTGCAAAAGGAAGGCGCGGCCAATTTGTGAGCCCGTTGGGAGATATGCATGAATGAATGGACTTGTGGGCGAGGTGGGGGACAGATCACGGTCCATGGGTCGAAGGACTAGGTAGGGGGTATGGAACATGCAGTCTGCGGGAGTCGAGAATGTCGCGTCGAGGGTTAAGCTTGGTGTTGGGCCAGGGATGAACCAGTTGATCGGGGATCCATTGATTGAATAGCCATTGGACGAAATATTAGCACCCATGTCAGAAACTTCCATAAATCCAGCATCCGGTTCCCAGAGAGCGAGCTCGTTCTGAGGCGTCAGGTCGGGCACAGGAGCAAGCCAAAGACTAGGAGCATCCATATCTAAGCTGATCCGAGCGTCATTGCCGTTGTCCGCATGGGCATTCCAAGGGATATCGTTTTGATTGCCCGGTTCTGGGATATCAACAAGCAATGTACCATCGGGGCTTGACTCATCAGGTAGAGCAAATGCAGGTTGTTGGGCTGAGGTCGCACTCTTCCTGGTCAATTCATGAACACAAGTAAGCCCCCTATCATCGCATCGACTACAATTTGGGAATTCCGAGTCGCATCTTGCTTTGGCTTTCCGACAAGCTGCACATGATTTCCTCAAGACCGGGAGACTGTCCAGCGACTTCTTCCTACAGTACAGTACGTGTCGATTCCTCGAGGTTCCTAGTACAACAGTTGAGCAAATGGCTAATGGGATTGTGCTTGAGAGCAAAAGGAATCGAACCATACGTTTTGTGAACGCTTTGGAGCAGATCTTGCAGAGGAACGGCCCGGTATCATTGTCGATATGCCGGCAGGAGGCTGTTCCACTGGTCCTAGGCTCTATATTCATGGACGTCTGCTGTGACCATCGGGTGTAATGGCTGATAGCAGGGCCAGGGCGGAGCAGATCAATCTTCTAAGTTGCTGTGCTTTCATGCCACCCGAAATGTTTTGGGTGGAGAGAAGTCGATGTTCAGGAGGGAAGCCAAGGAGGCTCTTGCCGCTGCGGGGCTGTTTAGCGCGCTGCAGATCCCTCCATCTCCGATCATCCGTGCTAGCGTTTTGTCGATTTTCCGGGCTCTACAATATTTTCCGCTGCCACAATTGCCAAGTACCACAACATCTAATGCAATTGAATTTTCATTGCATCGTCCATGTCCGGAGATTCTTGTCGCCTTGAAATGCCTTCGCAAGTGTATAAGATGGCATGCAATTCCCCTTTCTCCTGTTCCCCTCATCTTCATCATATTCGAGATCCCAACACTCCCATCTCCTCCCATTTCATCTCAACTTCTTTCAAAGAAAATTTCCAAGTCTCTTCTGAGCATCTCGAACTATAATGGCAGGAGATCTCATTCTGGTGAGAAAGCACAGGCTCCACAGGTCCCACAGCCGTTTTCACTAACGACAATTACTTACACCTTCATAGGTTACGGGCGTTTCTGGCTATATCGGATTCAAGACTCTGATCCTAGCTCTTGAAGCAAGGTTCTCAGTACGTGCGGTCATCCGCAAGGCCGAACAGGCCACAAAACTCCAGTCTCACGCTCGAGTCGCACCCCACATGGACAACTTACAATGGGTTGTTATTCCCGATCTCTCAGACACCCACTCCTTCGATCCTCACCTCGCTGGTGTCACGGGAATTCTCCATATCGCCTCCCCTACAGTCATCGAGGTATTACCCATCTCCGTGCCTGATCGTGACAAAGCTAATCCTCCTTAGTCGGACGACTATGACCGCGACATTATCGACCCAGCCTTAAAAGTGACCCTCTCCATCCTCAACGCCGCGCACCGCACTCCCTCAATCAAGCGTGTCGTCATTACCTCCTCCGCCGTAACCCTGATCTCCTTCGCCTGGATGTTTGGTCCCGCGCCTGCGTCCCCAGACCTCACACTATTTACCGCAGCCGACATCAACTCCAACATTGCCGGTCCCTACGGCACGTCAATGGAAGCATACTTCGCATCCAAGACCCTATCCCGCATTGCCACAAGAAAATTCATGGAGGAGGAGAAGCCAGAATTTGAGTTCGTCAACTTGCTGCCAACAGTAGTATTCGGGCCAAATGAACTGGCTACAAATGCCGCTGAGTTGGTGACGGCCGGGAACTCTCTCGCACTTGGTCCGCTCCTGGATGCCAATATCCCGCAGATGGTGGGAGCTACAGTGCACGTTGATGATGCATCTAGGGCGCATATCGATGCGTTGAAGCCGAGTGTGCAAGGGAACAAAGACTATATCTTGAGTTCTGATGCACCGGATGGTATTGATTGGGAAGATGCGCAGAACTATGTTAGGAAGTTCTTTCCAGAAGCTGTAGAGAACGGGACATTGAAATTGGGGGGAAGCCTGAGGGCGAGGATCTGGAGGTTGGATACTCGGGAGACGGAGAAAGAGTTTGGGTGGGAGTTCGTATCATTCAAGGAGACGTTGAAAGAGCTTGTGGGGCAATATTTGAAATTTGTCGCGGCGGAGAAGAAATGAGATTGTGCTACGGTTTGATTTAGCTAGATACCTTGAATCATACTCTTGCAATCGTGTGCGGACATTAGAAAATCACCAATGTGTTAACAATAGCTGTAAAAACACTGAACAAATATAATACATAGAAAAATTTGTTATACTTATATCTTACAACGTCACATCAGCTTGATAAAAAGATAATGATATATGAACACCCGCCACGCGCGATTGTACACAAATGAGCAGCAATGTGTAGCTAGTATCCTAGTGCGGTGCCCATGTACCTAATTACCCTCGATCTCATACAACCCTCCGGCGAGCCACTGGCATCTGGGGCATGGCCGTGACTGCACGTTTTTGCCCGATCACCGAATACCTTACAAAGTTAGTGTGGTTCTGTTTTTGGACACAAGGGCTTACAGTAAAATGTAATCATCACTACTGAGCAGACTGGCTGCCAGTGCAGCTTCCGCTATTGCGACCTGGGAGTCGTGGAGTAATCCTCGTGCAAAGAAGCTGAAATTACGTCGAGTGATGCTTAAAGTCTCGTTGCACAGTGGAATATCTGTTATTTTCACTGAAATGTTCACGAACCCAGCATCTTCAAGACACCCAGCAAGGTTTGGCGCTACATTAATCGGCCTGCCCCTCGTCTCTGCTGCCTGCTGGAGCTCACCCATAAAGTTCGAAAGATATTCGGTCTCTGCATCAGGCTCGCGTGTGTGCTTGAAATTGAACTCTTGTTCAAGGCATTCAATCCAACCTTCCGGCCTGAGAACATCATGTATGCGACCAAATAGCTGATTCCAATTCTCGGCACAGCTATAGGTTCAGTCATCAAAATTAGTGGTCTTGTTATGAGAGGACGATATTACGGCTTACCCATCGAAATAGCGCAAATTGACTAGATCGAACTGATTCTTCGGTAAGAAAGATCGTAATTTGCATCACCCAGGTCCCGAGTCAAATTCACAGGTACCACTTCGGGTTGCATCAGATTGGTGTCAAGACCCACGACGCATGCGGACGGATAAAAGCTGCGTGAGCGTGAGTAAATGGTTCCTTTAAAGCTGTCATGCACTTACTCCGCTATTGTGATGGCCCAGGCTCCCGTTCCAGATCCTATGTCGAGGATATATTGAGGATTAGAGAGCGAACATCGGTGGAGAAATCCTAGGATTTGTTGGTCTCTGCCAGGCATCAATAACTACAACCAGAAGTTCCTCACTTCGGTATCTCACCTTGAGAAGATCTGCTTATCAGTCAGCATAAACACACGTATTTGTACTGCATTGCATACCATATCTAGACGATCTAGCTCATTATCGTCGTTCTGCAAGCTATACCGATCAGCTGGATACCGATAATCTCCAGTGTTATACACACAAATACTGCACTTTAGTTAGCTATGACCAAGGATGACCAGCTACAAGCATACATCATTATCTGAAAATTCAGTTTCGTCCATGGATATCGTCGAGTTGTCATCTGAGCTGTAGCCGGAATCGAGCTCTTCAAGGATCGGTTCGTGATCACTGTACGACATATCGGTGAGGAGTGGCAAGGGTGATTACACAGTATGGATATCCGGCCCGGCTTCATCCTCCTAATAAAGGCTCAAATCACCTACTTTCTTTTAAAAGCCAATTCCGAGCTAGTGACACTCTAACATGTTCTAGCCTTGACCTTTTCTAAACGAGGTACTCAGTGTGGGTACGCTATCTCCGTTCTATCATCCTTGAGATCCCAACAACTTCATGCAAATAGCGATCCAAGCGAGCTATCCTATCTAGGATTAGAATGGAGGTCATCCTGCGTGAACTAAAGAAAAGTGGGGACAAAGGCGCTTTAATAGTGACCCACTTTCACCACTTTATGGCTACCTACGTAGGTAAGCACTCAGATCAAGCACCAATCGTACCAATCAAAAACTCAAGACTGACCGGAGCGATTACGAGGCAGACATAATACCATACGCCCCTTTGTGTCGAGGGTGGAACGATTTCGAAAAGAAGACATTCACCGTTCTTCTTAAAATGGCCTGTCAAGAAAAGCAATACAAAACCCTCTTTGAGATATTAAGCAAATCGACAATTAAACTGGTCTGTCCTGAATGTCTCCAGGGCTTTCCTCGTATCAATAAATTAAATCAACACTTCCGCTCCAGGAAAGATGACATCCACAACGGTCTATCACTATTGCGAAAGGACTTCGATAAATTCTATGACTGTTATCAAAGAGCGCTGCGGTCATCGATTCCCGCTGAGAAGATTCCGAAAAATTGTCGGGAACTCTTTGATTTGAGATTTATCGTTGAACATTATGGTGGAAATGAAACGCGCGACAATCCAGAAATGAGTTCCGGAGCTGGTCCTACCTGTAAGTGAAAGTTTCACGCAAATCAAGTCTATTACTAACAGGTATTTGAAGTGGGTTGCTATTTAGATGGCTTTGACTCGTACGCAATGCTTTCCTAGGATAACACATTTTCAGGTATGCCATTCAATTTCGCATAGCTGAGCTCCTCTAATTGCGAGTAAAGAGACCGCCCATGTCGAGGACATTCTAGTCCAATACCATGCCCCGACGTTTATAGATCGATACCCACTCACCGACATACCTGAGACCGGACAAGACATTTTGAACTCAGATGCGACAGCTGGAATGTCAGACTGCTTAGGATGATGGCCAAATTAAATGTAAGGTGAGCACAAGCTCTTGCTGAGTTGTTTTTTCCAACAAGGATCTCAGCCGGTTTGCTAACCATGAAAATAAATCCAGCATCAACAAGAACCGGCCGATCGATCCAACTCGACTTTGCGAGACCAAGAGGTATGCCTCCCATTTGCGGTGTGCCGTAGACGTGAAGAACGGTATAAACGGCATGTGACAAGTTTATTGGTGTGTTCGTGGTCCGTTTAGTGCGAAGCAGCGCATACTAAGCGGCCTAGATTCATCGGGCAGCACCTGTAACGGTCATCGAGACTGATAGTTCCTTACGCCTTTATATATCAGCTTTCGGATGGGAGCCAATGCAGCATCGACGTTTTCAACAACGGGAAATGCAACACGTAGCTCGGCCGGATAGCACCGAGCAACCAGGATTCGATCTGTGGAAAGAGATGGTGTAAGTTGTTCTCCACCTCTTCATCGTGGAGAATTTGTAAATGATGAAGAGCACGCATATCGTCACCAGTACTTCGGAATTGCTCCAAGGACATACGATTCTTAAGATTCTACCTGCCGAAGTGGGCCTAGCCGGTCGTGGCAGGTGGGTTAAAACCAAAAAAAACCTCCCGCGACCCAGAACTGCTGACTAATGGCCTTGGCAGTCACGTGTGGGGGACTGGGTACACGTCATCTAATGCTTCACATGCCGTGACCTGTGTACACAGTCATGGTGGGGATGATCTGAGACAGGAGCATTAGTCATCGTGCTTGGCGACTTCGGACTTAAAGTCGGCCCTTCGTCATTAGTGGTCACGGGGTCTAGCTCCCAACTAAGTTTACCAAGTACCACAGTGGACCGCAGACCTAGTAGAGTTTAATAGTAATAGTATGGACACTTCATGCACAATCACAGGCCCAGCTTGTCCAGCCAATATCAAACGTCCAGACATGCTTCTGTACTCTGTATTCCAAGGAACGTGGCGAACTTAGGTGGCTCGTATCCTGATCACGACGACAGCTAGATTGACAGGACAAAGGGTGCTCTAACTGCGAGTGTCTTAGTGCCAACCGCCAACTGCTTTAAACGGCCTTCGTTGGGCCTAAAATCCCAACAAAAGAGCTTTCCCCAATGTTCGAGGGTCTTTCAATTAAATAACAAGGACTATTTTTTTTTTCCCAAGGTTGCCTGCATCAGGATTACTCCCTCAGGTACGTAGGAGGCTGAGCGGTTAGCAACTTGTTTGCCTGCCGTACATCAGAAATGAAATTACGGCGATGCATTTAATAACTAATTATTATAACTAGACTCTTAGAGTAAGTCGATGATAATAATAATAATAATCCTATTGTAATAGAATACAGTAGGGAAAAATACGGCGGTAACTTGAAAATGCAGCCTCCGTCCATGTTATAGAAAAAGCTCAGGCCGCGCCGCCCAGCCACATTTATCTCCTCCTCCCAATTCTTCTTATCCTTCTATACTCTTCATACTCTTCTTCTTCTAAGTTCTGACTTCATTAATTTACCTTTATCTCAGAAACACGGCTTCATCTTACTTTGTACCTAGGTAGACCCTTAGTCTCTTTTCACCTCCCCCTCCTTCTCCTCCACCCCTTTTAAACAGCCGCTACTTCCTTCCTGGCCCTCCCCGCATTCTTCACACTCCAACCTCCTCATCCACCAGCCAGCTTGTCCCTTCCGACGAATCCTTCTTCTCGCCCCTTTTTTCCATTTCCTCCCTCTTCTTCGCTGCGTGCGCTGTCCACTCTTTAGACCTGTGGGTGGCGTTTCCTTGCAACTGGTGTCTGTACGTTATCTTTGTTCTCCTCGATTGGCTTCCTACTAGTACTTCCTAGTTCCTGCCCGTCATCTCCACCGCTCGGCTTTCATCGCCGCTCCTCCAATTTTTCCCGCTACATGAACTAGTTTTCTGATCCTTTTCTCTCCAGCTACTACTAGGTTCCACAGCAAGCTTCCTCTTTTTCTTACTACCTCTGTTGGCGTGTAACCCTCCAACCGGGTAATCCTTTTCCAAGATGTCATCCAAAAAAGAGGGCAATATCCATCCTCGTATGGCGAAGAAGCCGCCATTCTCCGTCGAGGCTCCGGGCTATGAACCTGTCCCCGGAGAGACCATTCCCCGTCGTCTACCCATCGCTAAGGATGGCCTCATTCTCCGGCCTGCCGAAGACGTCTCTACCCTCTATGACGTCTTCCGCCGCTCTGCTCGTGTCTTCGGTAACGCCAAGGCAATCGCCAGCCGCCGCCTCATCAAGACTCATGTCGAGACTAAGAAAGTAAAGAAGATTGTCGACGGTGTCGAGAAGGAAGTCGACAAGAAATGGACCTACTTTGAGATGAGTGGTTATACATACCAGAGTTTTATCGAGTATGAGAAATTGGCCCTGGATCTCGGTAGCGGCCTGCGGAAGATCGGATTAGCCAAGGGTGATAAGATTCATCTTTACGGGGCTACAAGGTGCGTGTGAGACGTGTTTTTGGTTGGTTACTCTACTTGAATATGACAGAATTGCTGACCTTGGTGGGAATGCAGCGCACATTGGATCGCCATGTCACACGGTTAGTGCTTTCTCATCTCAATCTTTTATCCTCGTAGGACTAAGAATGTCGCTGATGTGTTTTTTTTTTTCCTTTAAAGGAGCTGCCTCTCAATCTGTTACTATTGTTACTGCATATGATACCCTGGGTGAGGACGGGTTGACACACTCCCTGACCCAGACAGAGAGCGTCGCCATCTTCTGCGATTCCAGCCTTCTCCATTCCCTGGGCAATGTCTTGAGCAAGGCGAAATCGATTAAGCATGTAATCTACAACAGCGATATTGAGCCTAAGGCGG
This sequence comes from Aspergillus funiculosus, assembly GCA_027569145.1. NCBI lineage: Eukaryota > Fungi > Ascomycota > Eurotiomycetes > Eurotiales > Aspergillaceae > Aspergillus > Aspergillus funiculosus. The sequence goes on from JAPDEN010000010.1 coordinate 492,628, forward strand.
AAGACCTGGACCGACTGAAGGCCGACTTTGATTATCTTAACATTGTGAAGTTCGAGGACCTGCGGAAGTTGGGCGAGGAAAACCCTGTCGACCCAGTTCCCCCAGCACCAGAAGACCTTGCCTGCATCATGTATACATCCGGATCTACAGGCCCACCAAAAGGCGTGTCCCTCTCTCATGGAAATGTTGTTGCTGCAAGTAAGTTTTTAAACCCGTCCTTTCCCTTCCCAGTAGGGCATGAATAACGGAACTAATGTATGGAATTAGTGGCTGGAATTAACGCGGTCGTTGGCCCATATATCGGGCCCTCGGATGCTTTGCTCACTTACTTGCCCCAATCCCATATTCTCGAGTACATGTTTGAGAACCTGTGCCTTTTCTGGGGTGGTACAATGGGCTATGGAAACCCACGCACGCTTTCAGACACCTCTATGCGCAATTGCAAGGGCGACATTCGCGAGTTCAAGCCTACCATTCTTGTGGGTGTCCCTGCCGTTTGGGAGTCGGTGAAAAAGGGCGTCCTCAACAATTTGAACAAGAATAGCTTCCTGGTGAGGAGCCTTTTCTGGGGTGCCATGTCTGCTAAGAACTTCCTGATGACGACCGGTTTCCCAGGGTCCGGCCCTGGTGTGTGGTTCCTCGACAACGTCATCTTCCGGAAGCTGAAGGAAGCAACCGGTGGCCGCATGCGTCTCATGATGAATGGTGGTGGACCTGTGTCAAAGGAAACACAAAAGTTCTTATCTTTGGCCATTGCTCCGATGATTAGTGGCTATGGGCTAACAGAGACGTCCGCAATGGGCGCTCTCAACGACCCAATGGCATGGAACCCCAACTCTCTTGGCGAAATACCTGCTTGTATCGAGGTGAAGCTTGTCGACTTCCCAGACGCAGGGTACTTCACCAAGAACGACCCTCCTCAAGGAGAGATCTGGATTCGCGGAGGAAGTGTTGCGGCCGAATACTACAAGAACGAGGAGGAGACTAAGAACGCTTATGCTGAAGGTGGATGGTTCATGACTGGTGATATTGGCGAGTTCGACAAGTACGGCCATCTCAGAATCATTGATCGCAAGAAGAACCTTGTAAAGACGCTTAACGGTGAATATATTGCGCTGGAGAAGCTTGAATCTGTCTACCGTTCTTCTCCTGTTGTCGGCAACATTTGCGTCTATGCTGCTCAGGACCAGGACAAACCGGTCGCCATCATCGTCCCCATCGAGCCTGCGTTGAAGAAGATTGCCAGCGAGAATGGTATCGAGGGCGACAGCGTGGAGACCCTCGTCCACAATGAGAAATTAAAGGGTATTGTCCTGAAGCAGCTCCAAACAGTCGGCAGGGCAAGCGGTCTCAAGGGTATTGAGATTATCGACGGTGTTGTCCTCTCGGATGAGGAATGGACTCCTCATAACGTACGTAACTAGGATCTTCACTCCATCTCTTTAATTTCTAAGATACTGACCAAAAACCAGGGGTACACAACCGCAGCTCAGAAACTCCAACGCAAGAAGATTGTCAGCCGCTTCCAAAAAGATATTGACCGCGCGTACGGCAAGAAATAAGCTTCTTGCTCTCATTCCACTGTCCTCGTCTTAGTTCAGAGTATCCTTTCTGAAGCGAAGCTGAACAATACACCGCCTAGATTTAGCTATGATTTTCTTTTTCGTTTTTTATATACCTCTTTTTTTCATGTTTATTCGACTGAGTGTATGATTTCTTTTTTCCTTCTTGTCACCGTCTATGTCGTGCCTGTTCAATTTAACAAATTAGGACCCATTGCCTATACCCAAACTGTCATATATAGGACCACCACGCCTTTTTGTTTTTCAGCTTTGATCCTGGTGGCCAAAACCTGGTTTACTAGTTGAATATTGAATAAATATAATGATATGGATGCAGACCTGTCACTTGCAGAATACGTATACTGGAGTTTATGTATGTATATCCAGTCACTTTGTGCTGTCCTTTCTCTAAGCCAATAGCTTGTAGATCACCTAAAACTACTTATCTGCAGCCAAGTTACCGACCGCACCAAATGTGGATAAAAGGCGGAAGATACCGGCAGTAAAGATCAGACTAACTATTTATAGTCTAGATCAAAACAACCTACATCAGCTCACAAGAATAGTAGGTAGTAGCTAACCACTCCCTAAAACCAGCAATTTGCAATTCACAAATAAACCAGCCTCTCCAGGAGAGAGCGAGAGAGAGCGAGAGAGAGCGAAATGTCCCTCTGGAGGTAACTATTCCCCTAAATATCTCATCCCATATATCCATCCATTACCTATTCCCCCTCCCTTCTTGAAAAAAAAAAAGCAAAAGCTAAATGAATAAAGAAAGAAGGGAAGAAAGACAGAAAGCTAACCTAACCTCCTGATAAAAAAACCTCTATAGTTCATACCGCGCCCTCTCACCCAAAACAAGGGCTCTATTCGGAGTTGGTGTCATGGCCTGGGCGTCTATCGGTCTTTGGGCGTCGCCTCAGGTAGAACAGGCTATGGGGATGGTTCCTTCGGAGGCGGAGCGGGCGGATCTTGATCGCAAGATGTCGGTTCGGATATCTAGGGTTGAGAAGGGAGGGGATTGAAAGTGGATTGGGTTGGGAATTGGATTGGGGGTTGAGGAGTATTGATTCAGGAATGTTGTGGGAATACTATGGGAATACTATAATACTATGGAGATTGGTGGGAGATTTTTCTCTGTGTGTTTTGGGAGGGGGAAGGCCTTGATGGAGGTTTGCAGTGTCATGAATGGAGGGTTGGGTTTGGATACTATCAACTAATAGTATGTTCAAGATACTATTCGCTTAGCAATTCGGGGTGAGTATGGAGAACAGGATGAGGACTTGGTGCTGAGAAGGAACGGATCCCGAGTTATTGGAGGCTTGAACTGTCTCGGATATCAGAAAGAAAGAACAAAAGAGCAAGACCCAACTACAGGAGGTATCTTTCGTTGCTTATTGCCCCGAGTCTTCCAGGCAACTCATGATTTAGTTATCGCGTGCCGTGCCTAGCTCATCGGAGGTTTGTTGGCGCAGCACAGCGTCCGGGAATAACCGTTTCGTGGAACAGAAGGATAATAATGCATGAATTACTAGGATGAGATAAAACTTAGCTTAGAACTCGTGAAGAAAGAAAAACAAAATTGCTCCTGGTGTAGTTTTTACTATCTCACTAAATCCTTGTGCGACGGAATTAAAATGTCTTTACCTGAGCAAGGTCACTATAATAAGAAAGACCAATATCGAGGCTGGGAGAGGAAAATTGTCTCCTTGCTGTCAATGGTCAGTAATGAAAGAAGGAAACTCACTCTAGGTAAGAGTAACAGCCTTGTCAGCAGGGCTGATGCATGGCTCATAGGTTTCTTCAATCCAGCGACTCAGCCAGCCCTGATCCAAACAAATGAGCTCCGAGACGTCTGAAGCAAGGATGAAAGAGTTGACAATTGACATACAGGAAAGACCTGGGCTCTCTCGGTCCTGCCTTCCCTTGCCATTTTTGCACATGCCGCGGGAAATCAAAACAGTCCAATACCATTAGGGAATAGGGATACTGGTGGAGGCTGTGGAGCAGAGAGGAATGATTCTAAGTCATAGTGATGCGAATCTGAGACCGTTTAGATGTGTAAACTCAACTTTCCTTTTTGCTCTAAATAAAGACATAGCGTCGTAGACGCGTTCTGGTGTACTGGGACTGACAGAGATTGGGTGTTACGGTTGCACTACTGACTGTTTATTCAGCGGGCCTGACCTGTCCAACAACAGCAATGCGCTTCTGTTGGCTACTTTGGACAATCGACTTCTTTTTGACAGTCAGTGGCTGGCTCGCGATTGATTTGGGCCCTTGACCACCCCTTGTACGGAACACATAGCGGGGCCATTTTGGGAAAACATCTTGGGTCACGAGTCTCTCGAATGCCTGAGCCCTGGTTCAATGGCTGCTCACCGATCGGAATTCAGTACGTTGGTTTTACTCCATTCGGAGACGAGTTGTTTAACGCATGAATTACTACCGTGGATCGGTAATGGATAGGGTTCAATGGACTGGCAAATGGGCGTAATTCCGTGGACGACATGACATGTATCGCAGTTAGATTCAAGGTTCACCGACAGGACTCCCAAAAGAGATCAATACATACTTGTCAGCTGGAACTCCTCTGGCGAAGTAGAAGAGCTAGAGGGAGCACGCAGACAGACAGAAAAAGACAAAGAGAAAAGCATTAAAATGCGGTACAGCGACAAAACACCCAGATATTTGACAGTATCAGTGGCAACTTGCAAGAGTAGCAACATCAGTCAATATTGGACGTATACAGACGAGGCCCTGGGGGATGTGGAGAGAGCAGGTTGGGTCGTGAGCGGAACGTGCCGAAGAAGCCAGCGGGACGGACGGTGAACGGACCATCAGCTAATTGGGAATCTTGGGATTGTTCAGCAGCAAAGGGAAGCGGCTATAGGCTGGGTATCGAAGATACTTCGGCTGTGTAAAAGCAGCCTAATGTATGCCCGGTCGATCCCCGAGCGGAGTCTATAATACTACTATATTGGTTGGAAAAGCAGCAGCGTCGTTAGCCCCATCTTCCTTTTGACGTCGGGGGATTGACACAGTAGTGGCTGCGGATATTAGGCAGGGAAGAGGAAAGGGAGAAGAAGGAAAAAAGCAAATAAGCTTAAAAGGACTGGTGGAAAGACGGTGATAATCGGAGGAGAGATGATGAGAAATGGAGAAGTGAGAGCGAGAGAGAAAGAGAGAAAGAGAGACAAAGGAAGCCAAAAGGAGGTGAGCCACTGAGGCAGAGGCTGACCGCCAAGTCACTGCTGGTCGTCATGAATTATTGCTTTTATTTATTTTATTATTATTATCCATTATTTAGTTAGGCTCTATTTTGTTTTCCTTTCCTTTCCTTTCTTTTCTTTTGCTTTCTTTTCCCTACCTAGGTATTTGCTTTCTTGTATGCTGAATAGTGTCCAGTAGCAGGACAGGGGACGGAATCCTCTGCCTCGAACCAGCCAACCCAGCAAGAGATAATCGAGACGATACTCATGTTTTGATTCCTGTAGACAGCTCTTTTCTCTAATCTGAAAGCATTCTCCCTACTCGCCCGATGTAGCTAATATCCCACCTTAGACTCTTAGAGAAGCGAACCTGGTCGCCTGAACTGACAGCGGTCTAGTCCCTGAAGGAGCGCGTTGCAAGGGCGCAACATGTCAGAGAAAATAAAATAAAATAAAATCCCAAGGAATTATTGAACCAAGAATAGGGAATTACCATGGCTCCTTTCCAATATTATTGAATGTTGATACGAATTTGAGAAAAGACGGATCTATTTTCTACCCCCAGCGAGACTCTGAATTTCTGTATAAAGCTCCTAGATCTTGGTCTGCTGTTTACCATTCTAATCCGAGAGAGAGCTACAAGTCCTCACTGGCTCGAAAATAGCGAACAGGCTCGTTGTCATGTTTAAGATCGTCTACATGGGATATTGTTTCGCCGTAAAATAGCACTATGGATACCCTGTCCTTCCGGAGGAGACAAGGCCGTGATAGACAGACAGAAAAATGAAATGAACAGAAAGATAGAGGTGTAGAAGAGAAGAGAAGAGAAGAGAAGAGAAGAGAGAACACCCTGCCACCAAAAAAAAGCTGGAACCAAACCAGTAACGCAAAAGAAATTACTGATTCTTGCAGTTTGAATCTGGGTAAAAAAATAAACAGGATGACAATTGAAGTAGCTCGGGCTGTGGGTCTATTTGGCACATAATAAATAAAATAATAAGAAAAAAAAAGGAAAGAAAGAAAGAAAGAAAGACAGAAAGATACAGCGAGACTTGAAATATGGTATGTCGTTCTCAATTTTTATTCATTCAATCACTGGCCACAGGGAAAAAAAATACGATAAGGAAAGGCAAGGAGGCGCTTGTTACACAAATACGCAAAAGAAGCTAATTGAGAGAGGAAATGGTAAGTAAGGACACCAGAGGAAGAACAGCTAGGCGCAAAGGCTCTGCGAATTCGGAATTCGGTAATATGGACCGCTCCCACTTCTAGAGCGGTTGGAGTAGACGTAGCCACCAGGACTAGGATGATACCCCTGTGAGGCCGTTCGCGGAGGATGTTTTAGAAAAGGGGAAGGAGAATCGGCCTGCTCGTGTGGAATCATAGAAACCAGGGAATCATATGCTTCAGGAAAGCTGGCTCCAGAATCCTCGCTATTCTTAGGAACCGGGTCATAATCGAATGGCGGTAGATGGTGGCGGTACTGGTTCTCCTTCCTGCTATCAACAACTCCGAAGTTTGGATCCTGGTAAGATTCCATACTTGCCGTACTTTTCAGAGAGTCTATTGGGTCCAAGGGATCATTGAGAATGCCAATATCGAAGTTGGAAGATGCAGATGACGAGATGTGCGGGCTTTCGCTGAGAGGTGACTGATCTGCAGCTGTCATTTGATGATAATCATTTCGACCATAGTTATGGCCGCCTCGCTGAGACGAGTCGTACGACATTAGGCCAAGGTGAGACCGTGCAGCCTGTCCGATGCTGGGAGGTAAGACAGCCCCGCCATTTCCATCCCCAGAGCCTCCATTCCCCCCGTCAGGACCCATGCTTGTCGAGCTATCTCGCCGACCGTCCTTGTAGTGGCCCGGCGACCGTCCGCGGACCACCATCCGATGCGAGAGTTTTCGCGCGATTTTGATCCACTGGGCTTCGCTGCCTCCACCTGGATTAATCTGTGCGTATAGCTCGACAACTAGATTGTAGTATTGCTGCTGAGCGCGCCGCTTCCCGTTATTTGCAGTTGCCTTTTGGAATTGAATGCGCTCGAAAGTATGCTGGGTTGGGGGCTGTGGTGGCTGCGGAGCGCCGTTGTACGTGGAATTATAGTCCAGCGGCATCCCACCAGATTGAGACATCAACGAAAAACCATGCTGACCACCGTTGGTGGTTGACCCATGGCTCAAACCCACAGTTGACGGTTGCATTATAACCTTTTCGGGTTTTCTCTCTGATTGCTTGTCACGCTTTGGTGTGTGTTGGACTAGTTCTCGGATTTCGCCGTACTGCGCGTTTACTATCGCCGATATTGTCATAGAGAATTGCCGAATTTGCTCTGTTGCTTGCTCCGAAAATTTGATATAAAATGGACCACGGGCCCATGGTTCCAGTGAAAATGAACAGGAGATCGAGAAGTAGTTGCGCCGATAGCAGGTCCACTTTTCATCAACTTGAAAGAAGCCTTTGTGTATTTTCGCGTGGATTTCGGGCTTGATCATCTGGTTCCCAGATATCCCAGATATCACATGATGCAGGACGTTGGTATCATGAAATGGAGGTGCATCCGCTATCGCTTGAGGCAGTCGGTGAGCAGATTCAACGAACATATTCGTAGCCTGCCCAAACATGAGATTTTGGGAACGATCCATAGTACAGTCGAGGATCCGAGGGGTGTTCGCATACGGCGAAACTCTTGGGATATCGTTCAAGCTGGAAATCGACGGAAACGCACTTCTGTGGATTGCGTACCCCCCTGGATAAGTGTCATTTCGTCCTAATAGAGAGGCATTTCCTTGTGATTGCCCTGTAGGTGGTTGTCTAACAAAATGGTGAGAATTTCGTTATCAGTTATGTATATAAAAATACAGCTAAGGATAAGAAGAATAATAAAAAATCAAAACTCGGCTTACAGAGGTGGGACTCGGTGAGGTCTGAAATCCGACATTCTGTCGTAAGACAAGGCTGGAGAATGTGAATAAAGAGATCCTGGAGTAGGAGAAAAAGTTTCTGTAAATAGAAGCCCAATATTTAAGGCTATGTTAGCAAAGTTGACTTGTTTTGGCGTTCAAATCTTGGGGAGGTGACGAACCAGAGCATGAATCTGGGGGGCTCATAAGAATGGGAGATGTTGCAAAGCTGAGAAACTCATGCTAAATTAGCAATCCAATTTGCGAAAGTGTCTTTTGAAGATAAATACTCGAGGGGAATCTGTTAGAGGAATGATTCAAAAAAAAGACACCAAGTGGTCCTGACACATCGTGGGTATGCAGCATGTATGGATTAGAAGAGGGTTGAATGGTTATCCGCGGTAAGAGCATGTTGAAAGTCTCAACCGCACAAGTATGGAGAAGGGGTAGTTGAACGCATGTAATTATTGGCATACACAGTAAGCTGTGGCAGCAATGGCAGCCAGGGAAAAAAAGAAAAGAAAGAAGAAAGGACAGAAAGAGGAGTAGAAAGGCAGGCTGGCAGCTCTCCAGACCATCCAGATGAGAAAGTATACACTGTAACTAGTGGCTGCAAGCATGACAAGTGGAGCACAATAATAACAGTAGGAGTAGTCTGAATTGGAAGACAACTTACGATACATCCTGCATCGTAGACTGCTGTGTGTTGTACCTCAAGCTGTTGGTGGCAGGTATCGAGACAGGCTGCACCAAATGATTGCCAACAGCGCCACTTCGCCGACCGTTTTCCTCGTCGTCCATAGAAAACCCCGCTGACCCAGAAAAATGACGCTGAGTACCAGCGTAGTCACTGTCAGAGTTGATAGGACCGTCCAGGGGGAATGAACTGTGCAGGAGTGCTGCTCGTAGAGGAAGAAAGTATGATTAGAAAGTCACGTCGAAGGAAATATAATAATGCCAGGAATAATAAGAAAAAGAAAGAAAAACATGAGAATTCGCGAAATTGTAATACAGGAAAAGCAAATAGCCAGAAATAATAATAACAATAATAATAATAGTAAATAAAAAAAAATAAAAGAAAAAGAAAAAAAAAATAAAAAGGTACAAGGCTATCGGTCCTTCGCCCGCCGAGACTGAAATAGGGTCCCATCCTTGTCAAGCAAGGATACATACATACGTACATAATTTCTTGATGTCATGTAAAAGACAATGAGGTGAGGAATTTGAGACAAGAGCCAAAAAAATATTGTGTAACCAAAGAGCAAGCCTCAGATACCAAAGGGTTGGGAGATAAAACGTCACCCCAGATGTAGATCGCATGTCATCGGCATTCGATGGTTGGGTCAGAGTGGCAAATGAGAATAGAAAGTAGACACTAAACAGGGCGCGTATAAAGAATATGGCAGGATAGAAGATGGGTAAAAAAAGGACATTTTCTTACTAGGATTCATTTGAGGCCACAGGAGTCGAAAACTCAGTGCGTTATAGATGACCGAACTTGGATTAGGGATTGATATGAGGCTCGAATAGTTAGGAGCTGCAACCCAAGCCGGGCAAAGGATACCTAAAGTGGCTTTCAGGTAGAAGACCGGACCTCTTGACAGCGTTGCCAATTAGTAGGTGTGTTAGGGAGAAAGGCTGCGACAAATCTTGAAGCTAGCTATTCATCGGCCTCGCAACCTTGCGGCTTGTGTGGAGGACAGCGTTCGTATTTGGAGTCGCTTCTTCTAGACTGTAAAGCTTTGTTTCTCGAGACTTCGGATAGACGGCCGAAATGGAAACCCTTTTAAAGTTTCAGACAGGCGACGGTGGTTGAAGATCGACCATCTAAGAGACAAGGCACCCGGAACTGCAGACCTTGGGCATATCAGAAAGCTGGTTCGACACCAAAGTAATCCAAAAATCGTCGAGAGAATATAAACAGGAGTGGTGGGGTGTAGAAGACGAGTTAAAGAGAAGCCAAGCAGAAAAGGAAATTACAGGAAAGAAAAAGAAAACATGGCACGTTCCACCAGTACATTGGTGTCCTCGGTGCAGCAGCAGCAGCAGCATCATCAGCAATCTATGACGGATAAAAGCTGCCGAGATTGCTTGTAAAATTAGACGGATGTTGAATGGATGTTTTGGAGCGTCTCGTAAAGTTCCCCTAGCATTCAATTTGCATATATGCAGAAATCACAAGGACGTGGCTTTGAAGCAGTGAGGCCGGCGATTCAAAGGTGCAAATTGCATGGATATTCCGGAGAAGAAAGATGAAGTGAAGGAGACAGGACCAAGAAGGTTGAGAAAGAAAGAGGAACTGAGATGCGAAAACAAAGCAAAGACGAGTAAGTAAGATGGGGGAGAGGGAAGAGACTGTGATGGAATTCATGTGGGTGAATACTTACTCAGTATCGAGTGGGAGGGCGGGGATCAAGATGACTGGGTATTGATGAGCAGTATTTCACGTCTATTGCTGCAGAATCTGATGTCGAGCTGCAGGCGTAAATGTATATCTGGATTCTCAAGATTTGACTCGTCCACGTCAAGGAAGGAAAAGAAGAGGGAGAAGGGGAAGACTGTATGGACTTTCAGTCATCTGAAAGATGATGTCGTTCTTTTTGCAGCTTTAGATCAAAGGACTCCGGAAGAGATCGACGAAAGGGAAGGGGGATTTCTGAAGAATAGTTGAGTAGCAGTTAGAAATAGCAAGAACCTCAGTGCTGAGTCTAACTCAGACCTTGCGAGATGGCTTGTCCGATAGACAGATACCTAATCACCCAAGAGCAGAGTGGATGGGTGGTCGACAGAGAAAGTCGAGGATTTGCAGAATTGAGGGGACTTGTCCGGTTGTTATTTGTTTCCAGATACTTGATGGAAGCGTCTTTTTCCATGTCATGTTCCAAGTTCCAGTTATTATTTCTTCCTACCCAAATCCACATAACGTCCAGTGCCTCCGTTTCCCAGTCTGGCCCCTTAACACTGCCCAATGAACAACCCTGATGAGCATGCGGCGGAAGATGCTCTGCAGAACCTGGGAGCTTCAATTTACCAGATTAAGCTTGAGAGCGAAATACCACTCTGGCCACGAGTTTGCTGTTGAGTTCGGACCATGTCAGGGCCGTTGAAATTTGGTGTTTCGGGAGACCAATTTTTGTACGTCTTGGATTTTAATCCTCTCAAAGAGAATTAAAAAAAAGTCCTCCAACATTACAAGGATCGCTGTGTGATAAGGGGCCCAAGCTGGTGAAGATTTCTGTTTTTTACCCTCTGTCTGCTAATACTTCTTTTTGTATTCCCCATCCTTTTGGTTCATTTTGCCTGATTCCACTTCTTGAGCAAGATTTAGAATTGACATTTCTCCCGGCCCCCTCCCCCCTCCCAAAGGAGAATTATTGTCGCATCATCTCAAGTAAATCTTGAAGTCTTGAACCCTGTCAGAAATGTTGGAGCGACACAGCATTGGTCAGAACCCATGTTACATCCTATGATCCAAATCCAGAGACGCATAAAGTCTGAGTGGTCGTAAATGGAATGAACCTTAATGTACCTAGTCATAATTCAGCCAGGTGTCAGACTGGACGGAGTGTCCAGTATAGAACGTTACTAGCCAAGTCAGCTGTCCTAACATGAACCACCCACGGCAAACGGCAGAATGCATCAAAACAAATTAAGAGAGTGATAGAAAAGATTAGCGGCGGCGATCATCACCCCCGTAATCCCGTGCAGACCCCAGTCGCATGACAGAGGCCATGGCTGAGCTTGGGCAATTGCAGAGAGCCAATAGCCTGGGAGACTATGGGCGAACGGTCTCTGTAAAACGCTAGACAGGGGTTGTGGACCCATAAAACGAGGCCATAGTTCTAGAGTCCTAGACGTAAGGCCCCTTTAGGATCTCCCTCTAAAAAAGGCTTTTTTTTTTCTCTTCTTCTTCTTCTTTGGGGTGTTCGAGGCACGAGCAGGACCTGTTCTTGCATGAATGAGAGATCAGGCGATCGACGGCTTCGATACAACAACAACCGCTTTTTGTGGTGATCAATTGCTCACCGACACAGATGAGAAGCCGTCAAGGCAGTGACGCAACCTGGACAAAGAGGTAGGTACTTTTGTGGGTTGCTATTGGGGTGGATGGGTTAGTGGTTTTCCGACCAAATTAGAGCTCGAGAACAATGGTCTTTTTTCCAATAGTCACACTCTCCAGGAAGGGTAACTGATGTGTACGTGTGTGGAGGGGAATAATTTCTTCCGTAAATACGGGATCCAGAGTACACAGCATAGTTTCCAGAATGATTAGTTGGTGCAGGACTGTAATTTGGTGAGATAACACAAAGAAGAAGTCCACTACTACGACTGAATCGAGGATAGGGCCCAGAGTGTTCCTGGAGCCCTGAGAGCTCTCACCTCTCAGGTGGACGGAGGCAATTACCAATCTGATTTTGCCCCTTAATCATCAGTTATTTGTTTCTTTTGTTGGAGGTGATCGAGTGGCTGAATGATCATCCAGGCTTGCAGGAAGCTAGTTGGCTCGAATGTGATGTGCACACTGCTGAAAAATAAATAGAAGCCAAATCCAATCCATTGGCAGCTGAATCAGCATCAAGTCCATTCGGAAATTAGCCTCTGAGAGGTTTGAACCAAAAGAGAAGATGGAATCCCTAGCAGTAGAGATGGACGATGTTGTGCAGGATGTTTCCGCGGGATGCAGCACGAATCCACCGTAACCTTGTACAAGGGGGGAGACGTTGCATTCCAGGGTGAGTGGATTGTTGTAGACTGTAGTTATTATGGGTAATTTGCATTATCATTTTCTTTGATGGGTTAGAGCTTAGAGGCTTTGGAGCTGAAGAAGCGTTCGAATAATAATAACAATCGGGAATAATAATAGGTAAAAAATATCGTTTAAAAGACAGAGGAGGGGTGAGGAAGCAGTCAGACTGCTGATCCAACAACCCTAATAATATTAATAGGAAATAAACTGAAATAACTTGAAATAAGAAGACGAAGAAGAAGGAGAAGAAAAAGCAGACGCAGAGCGGAGTCTCGATGAGACGATGACAAGCGGCGTCTCTGATGGGCTGGAGCCTGGAGGCCTGGGGGCCTGCGAGCCTGAAAAACCCGCCAACAAAGAAATGGCAGCGCTAGTCCAGAAAGGGGAGTCACTGGGGCCCTGTGGCACGTGCTGCTCCAAGATAGCCCTAACTTGGAGCTGGAGTTTTATGGAGTAAATAACTATGTGGTAAGTATATTTTAATTTCATCACTACTAGGTATACAACTAATACAATAGGGTTATATCTTGATGGGTCATTCCAGACTTTTAAACGCCATTGTCTTTGCCCAGCTCCCTGTCAACCTAGAACTAAGCCCAACCAGCCTCTCCATCCAAATTGGACTTCAAGTCTTCTACAGAGCATTATTGTTTGCTTCACGACTTCCACTAGAAGTAGACTAGTTAGACAGTACCTAAGTAGCCATGCAAGTGCCTCCCTGGGTTCCTGTAGGCTGTACTCCAGTCCATCAATGTCCATAGTCTCTGATGGACTATTTTTACTTTAAACTTTGCGATGTTTCAGTTAATTTCCCTTCCCCCTTTCGCTATCCCGGAACAAGGTTTATCTCATCCTTGGGACTTGGAATGCAGCCCTTCAAGGGCCAGTTTTTAATGCTATCTTCTAGTATGCTCAGATACTCCACAATACCGAGTGTGTCTCAGAAGTTCCTGTGTTAATCTCGAGATTCCCCATCCATCACTAGGTAGCATCTTGAACAGATCGCTCTGGACCCGCCCTAGTTGGTGGAGGACCCCGTCCTGAGATGAATGGCCAATATACTTAGAATGACCATTATATCCGAACTTAGAAACGAAAGTCAAAGGCAGGTATGAGTTATGACTTGGCTCACGCTGCAGCTCGCCGTTAGGACGGGGTTTGACATCAAGAGACGCCTGCATGCGAGCCAATGTTGACCAAAGAGCTCATTACTATGAGTCCAGAACATTCGACCATTGCTCCCGGGATCCCTAGAGCTCTTTCACGCTCACGGCCCTCATCCTAGAAGGGAAGAGCTCCCAGCCTAGCTCTAATTCTAGAATAGAATTCTATTCTCCTCATGCAGCGAATTGCGATCATCGCGACAGATACTCTTCTCTTTGCCGAAGACTGACGTTTACGGTGAATTGTCTATCACGGAACTGTGGGCTCGGAATCCATCTGCCTTGGGGAAATGATCGTTTCCAGTATGGAAAATTTTTTTCATCTAGCATGCCTTGCTAGATCTATTGGTTTTACTCCTGAGTACAGCTAGCTGGTAATTGTTTCAATGTCAGTGCCTCTGGCGGGCACCACCAACTAATATCTACAGGCTTGCAACGGTCCGGGGCTGATACTACTCCTAGCAGTATATCTCTCGGGGTTCGAGGTAAAGCATTTGCAGGGAAACCACAAGCAAAGTAAGCAAATACTACTTTACTGCTAGTACTACTCCTATAGTCTAAGCTGGTACGCCTTTTCAGTTTCTCTCAGATGGATCCCTCTTGTAATTCTTAAATTCAACCCCCCCAATTGACGTCGCTTTCTTGCATGGATCTATAGTCGGCCCATGTGCGCAGTTATCGTGGCCTGCGCATGATTAGCCGGCGTCCATTCGATCCTCGTGGCTATGCTCGGTGTCATCATGGATCCAGTACTTAGGTATTCTTCTCTCCCTGTTGGGCATAGTTGTACGACTCAAACAACGGCGAGGTGCTGCCTAGCACCTCTCATTGACTGCTTTCTCTACTACTAGGAGTCATAGCAATGACTTCATGGCCTTGTCTGCAGAAGACAGAAGACACGCAATTGCCGTACTTTACCTCAATTGGAAGCAGGTGAACACTCTTGCCTCTGAGTTTTGATTCTGAATCTGACTTTTGGTGACGAAGACTCGACTTGGCGCATAAAACGCCTTACCGTCAAGGATATCCGGGAATAGGGAAAAGAAAGGAAAGGACGCCTGAACTCCGCCACCGTTGGAGAGGGGCGGTATCCCAATATGCGATGCGAAGATTCCCCTCTCTAGGCCAGGTGCCGGGATTTGGGCCTACTGGTGGCCTATCCAGGACATGAGGATACCCCGTGGATGCCGCCTCCGAGTGATGGATCGTTTCGTTTCGTCGTGGTCCCGCTTACACCTCTTCTCTTCTTCCTTCTCACTGAGCTTACCGTGGCTGCAGAACCCTCCACTTCACTCCATTGACATCAACATCGACATCGACCCGGCCGGTATGCTGACCCTCCGGGCGAATTCAAACCTAGTTTCTCCATGAAGCCCCTGCGGACCAAAACCTACCAGTCCTAGAGGCGGATCGAGTGACACGGAAAACAGAAAGCAGAAACAGAAGAAGTTGACGAAACCTGTTCAAATGCCGACCCCTCCCAGGTTTTCTAAATTGCTGTTCTCTTTTCCAGATCCCGAAAGAGAAAAAGAGACATGGTTCTCCCAATTCCAATGGCATGATTGCGCTTCCGAGATCTTCACTTTTATCGACGATATCGTTGTCTACGAAAAGCAAAGAAGCAGAAGAATGGAGGAAAAAAACTGAATAATTAAATAAATACATAAAGAAATAAATAAACCCTGGTAAGTACAGATTATATGCAATGCAACCGGAGTTCATAGTTGCCGAAAGGCGTCCTCCCCCTTCTGTTCTCTCTATCTCTCTCTCTCTCTCTCTTCCGCGCGGACCTCCACTCCATCACCAGCCCTCCCCTTTCACCCCTGGTCGTCTGGATCTCGGAGAGGAGCACGAATGAGAGAAAGAGAGAGAGCGAGACATTGAAGCGTCACAGAGCATATGTGGTGTCCATTCACGGCGAAAGTCACCGGCTTTTCGTGTCACCTTTTAAATGAAACCGTGATGCTACATCATGCTACCCCCCTCTCATCTCTACATAGGCAGATCTAGTGGATCGAGAGCGTTTCGTTGGTTGGAGAATGAAGAAAGCCGAAAGTCACATTATCATCCATCTACCGGTCCTCAGAAGAGGAAGAGAGATCTACCACTACTTACTCTCTTAGGGATGCAATAATACTTGCTTTCTTGCCTGATTGCTATTCGTGAGGAGCAAGGGGAGAAGAAGAAGAAGAAGAAGAAGAAGAAGAAGAAGAAATAGAAGACCACTGGGAAGTTGGACTTGACGTCCGTAGACAGGATGATAGAACGACAGAACGACTGTGGACAAACAGGGACGTAATTGGGACCGCCCTCCTTGCGCAAAATCTATGCAAATCATGCTTGAGTTTTTTTCAGGCCGAACAGCGAATATCAAGGGGGTTTTTCTCGTGCAGCTGGAAGAGATGCGGCGATAATCCTCTTCCTTCCTACCCTAGGTAGTCGGACCTGAAGAGCTTTGTGAACTAAGTCTCGTGTACTGGCATTGTAGAGGTACTAGTAGTAGTAGTAGTAGTAGTAGTAGTAGTAGTAGTAGTAGTAGTAGTAGTAGTAGTAGTAGTAGTAGTAGTAGTTGTTGTTGTTGTAGTAGGTTGCGGTAAGTAATATGCCTGCCCACTAGTAGTACTGATTTCTAGGGATATGTGATATTCTATATCCGTCTTAATGTGCCTACTATACTTCTCCTGGGAAAGTATAACATGAGGCAACATACCTGTTTTCTGATATTGGACTTGTTATTTTAAGCTTGAGAGATATGCCATGCCCTACATTGAGGATACATAGCAGGGGTCAGTTATACTGCAGAGAAATGAAAGACTTGAAATTTCCCTATGACTCCTACCTACTTAGCAGTAGTAGTACTTGAGAACATGTAGTACTCCTGCCTACGCACCATACCATCGTTTACTTGAGAATAAGACTGCCAATAAATGAGGCAGATATCAAGTATTCTCAGTCCATTCCACTTTACATAGGTCAGAAAGATAGGCTTTAATGTTGTTGCTTTTTATTTATTCTCTCTCTTCTCACACGTGCCGCTACAAAACTGAAAATTGACTGTGACTGACACATGGATACCCCTTTTTTGGTTTCAGAAATCATCATTATCGAAACGGATCATACAATATTTTGATAAAGAGAATAGAATATCTTCAGCAGCGAAGCAGATCTCGCCTGATGAAGAAGAAGAAATGACCCAAAGCGTGTCGTTAAACCTGAAGCAAAAACAACCCAATATGAACAGAAATCTAAGATGCCCGCTTGGCGAACTCGACGCGCAGAATGAGGTGGCGATAACCGACTAGTCTCGTTAGTTTATACTTGCAATTTATAGAGGAAGTAAAAAGAGATGCAGGAAGATGAGAGAGAAGACATACATCCGTCCATTTTGTCGCAGGCGCGGGCAGCATCGCTCCGGTCCGCAAAGCTGATGAAAGCAAAGCCCTTGGCTCTCTGGGTTTCTCTGTCTCTGGCCAGGAAGACTCTGGTGACACGGCCGAAACGCTCGAATAGATCTCGGAGCTCTGATTCCTCTGCCAACTCGCTGACCTGGTAAAGAGTTAGATAAACCCGCCATGGTACAAGAGAGAAAAACAATATCGAAAAGGACGGAGAAAACTCACATTCGTAACTCTCAGAGTCGCCAGATCATCCTTCTCATACTTGCCAGCCATTCTCTCGCCACCACCAGCAGCACCTTTCCGTAGATGAGGAGGCACGTAGCTACCAGATCCAGCACCAACACCACCAGCAGCGGGCCCATCCTCATCACCACCCTCACCACCAGCGGCACCAGACGGCTCATCAACAGGGGCCATAGTGTCCTTGAAGGGACAGCGAGCAGTAAAGTGCTCTCCGCTACAAATACGACACTTGACCTTCTTATCCTTGAGCTGGTCCTTGATGCTGCCCTTCTCGCCGCCGTTCTTCTCCGCCTCCGCAGCCTGTGCCTTCCAGTTCACGCTAGGCCGGAACACAATATTCTCGCCGACAGAGGTGGTATCGAAGGACGGGCCGGCGGCATGGCCCTTCTCGAGCCCGAATTTCGCCCACGTCTTGCGCTCCGCAACCTGTGGGTTGACGTGCTCGCGCACAACGGTGGTTTTGATCCGTCGGGTCACTTTGACTTTCTTGCCGTCGTCGTTGAAGCGGTACGAGACCACTGTCTTGGTTCCATCTTTGTTTGTGGTGATTTGTTGTGCGGGGAGCGCGGAGGGGTCATCGAATTCTTCGTCGTCCGCCCAGTCGGCGCGGCTATAAATATTCGAAAAAAAAATTGAAATTAGTTTTGGGGGTTCAACTCGAGGGGTATACACTTTTTGCGAAGATTTATGGGGGAGACTCACTTTCCTAGTCGAGACATTGTGAGCTTAATGTGGTGATGTTGACTTTCGTGATGAAGTTTCTGGATTTCAGAAAGGCGAATCCGTTGTGGATTTGTTCAGGCGGAAAACGACTGTGGCGCATGCCGTGGCTGGTGCACGTACCTGTCACGTGACACTTCTTCTCTCTTAGCTCAAGAGTCATAGTACTTACTGACTTGAGGTACTCTGTAGACTTGATAATCTCAAAGTTGTTTTACGAAAATTTGATATACGTATATTACTTGAATATTCACAGGCCCATGAGTAACCTCGTAGAAATCCACAGAATATATCAATCTAGTCTACAGCAAAATCCCACGGGCCTGAGAGATAGATGGAGGGAGAGATTGATGATTAGGATTACTATGTACATTCACCTATACAATACAGTTGACGCTTCCTATCATGATGAAAAATCGTATTCTGTAGTAATCGCAAGAAAAATGTGGGCAAATAAAACACAAAATATAGTACCAGCAGTTCCATTTTATCGGCCAAATACCTTCAATTCAAACGGTCTCAGGCAAAGATAGGACACTGCCGAGAACAAGAATGCCAACTCAAATCCGACATCACCATCGCTTGCGTGGCGTGCAATAGGCCCTACATACCACGTTTGACTCATGCCAGTGATCATGCCAGCGACACCGAATCCGAAGGCAAGAGCAGCAGAAATACCGACGGGCAACTTGTGGGGCTTATCATAATTTTCTGGATGATACCCAGAAAATCCTCGCTTGAAAGCGAAGTGATCAGCAAGAGAAATCCCAGAGTAGATAGCCAGCCAGTAAGCAATAAAGTTCATGAAGTTTTCGAGGACGGTCTCGAAATGGCTGTACCCAGGGATGGCGATTGCAACCGAAACGCAAGAGCCGAGGAAAGTCCAGACAAATCGGGGCACGCGTTGCGTATACCGGCCCATAACTTGCACGGTCAGGGCAACCGAATAAATATTGGGGCAGTTGTTGGCCACAATTGAGAGAGCAAGAATGACAAGACAGAACTTGCCAAATCCGCCGAGTGGGTCGAGGGCAGCGCCAATTAGTCCTCCGTTGCCAGATGCATCATAGCCAACTTGGTACTTGTTATTGCCGTCATTCAGTGTAGTAGCCGTGATGAGTGCAACGCCGAGCATCTCGACAAATAGAAGGGGGAACATGAGACCAAGCCAAGTAGACAAGAAGATCTTGCGGCGGCTGCGGGTTGGAGGTTGATACACCGTGTAATCGGCCGCGTAGCTAGTCCATCCAGTTGCGAAGCCGTAGATGGCGGCACCAAAAGACAAAACACCGCCCATCTCGGAATTTCCAACTCCCATGGGAATATTCACGAAATCCCCGGAATGCGCAAAGGTACCCAATGTAATAAGGAAGACGATAAAGGTCGGAATCCAACTCCAGTATTCGTATAGATGAACGACTTTATATCCGGCAAACGTGATCAACAGTGTACAAATCGCGATAATCAGAATGCCAGCGAAACCTGGCACATTTCCGTTGACTGCGTTGATCATCTGGGCGCCAACGATCAGGTTCGCTGCAGACCAACCCATACATGCTAAAATATTCAAAATAGCAACTACAGAGAAAAAAAGATGAGCTGCTATCCAACCGATATTGAGAAGTAAAGAGAAGACACTCACAAAATTTTGTTACCCACCACCCGAACCAGAATCTTGAAAGCACCATTTGACGCAGGCCAAAAGGACCAAAGCAAGAAAAGAAGCAAACGGTCATGACACCAAGAAGGTTGAAGAAAAGAACCGTGAGGATCGAGTCAACAAAGCCGAGACCGAAAATAGGAGCGAGGGCACCAATGGCAAACGAACTGACGACCATGTTGGCCGCCAACCACATACTACCGATATTGAGGTATGAAGTATCTGTCTGTTCTGCAGCTGGTACACGTTCGATACCACGTTGTTCGATTTTGAGCTTCCCAGCTAGCCGTTGCAATTTTGCATACAGGGAGTCACCGTATTCCAAAGTCTCACCAGGCACAGCGCCATCGCTACTCTCATCCAGCACTGCCTGACCCACTGGAGGATTTTTCTCCAGATCAAAGTCACCTCCAGCCATTATAGCGGAATCGACACAAACAATTCAATAAATGATATTTTCAGATGCCAAGATTCGGGGGGGAACGGTGTCGCGTTAGAGAAAGAAAGCTGGTTGAAATTATGGGATAAATGGAAAAAACCAGCAAGGGAGTGTCAGAACGACTGAAACTGCATCCTTCTATAATGGTCTATGCCGGGGGTCAGCAACAAATATGTACAGCGTATGTCTACAGGTGGATTGTGGATCGGAAGAGATAAAATCTTCACCCACATCCCCAACCAAATTGATTACTATCACACGGTCCACAAGACAGTTCAGGGCACATGGCAAGACCTTCCATGATGAGCGATGGAATATGGTAATAATTTCGTCGGAAATACCTCCCTAGGGTGATAGCCAGCGATATCTGTCAGACAGATACAGGGATAGTTGCGCCCAGTCGCTATCTCGTGTTATCATTGGATATCAGATAAGTATACGTTTTGTTCAGGAAATGCGCGACTGCCAAGCGAGCTAAGCTTCCTGCGACTGCCAGTGTGATTTGTGCCAATCAGCAGTGCTCAGGCAGGGGTCTGAATGGAGCCCGAATACAACAAGACGGTGCCAATTGGTGGCGCGCAGACCCTCAGTTGACGACGCCTCCCGATAAGCCGCTCTCTGGTGATAGGAGTGACCCGATTGTCATCCACATTTTTAATCCATGATAAGGATGGCTTGTCTCTGGCCCATCAAGGCCTTCTCCGAAATGCTACCCTACCTAGTACTGCCAAGTACTAGCCTGGGGATATCTGGAGATTAGAGTAGTAGTCCTGCGTTCTCTGTAGCAACACCCTGGGCAGCACCGAGTGAGTACCTTAGTACTCAGAGTAGACTAGCACCAGTACTACTAGTAGTAGCCCATCGTAAGGTTGCTTTTATCTCCCATGCAATAATAGTAAGAATGGCCCCTGGTCATATTAACCGGCCAGCTCGCCAGGAGAAGGAGGACCTGGAGGATTCACTCTGCCTCGGCCATCGCCGACGGAAACCCTCGTGCTTGTATAGGCAATTCGATATCCGTCCCGATCTTTCGATTAATGTTATCTCACGTCCACCGCATTCCTCCCCGGACTTTCATGTCTTAGCTTCATCCAAGATCCACACTAGAATCTTGCAGCCCGAGAAATAAGAGTATCCAGACCCTCGAGATCGCAGACTACCGTATTCTTTATTTCTTTCCCACGCACATCCACGGCGTTATGCTTGATGACGGAACGGACATCTGCGAATCTCACTAGGCTTCCAAGGTGTCGGATATGGCCGATGGGGACGAAAACGCCGTGCTTGGATTAGCGGTTCACTTGCCACCCGCGCAGTTCAGCTGGTGATGTACAGGTCTGACGGATATCACTACTAAATCAACCTAACTAGGCCAGACGTGGATGCAAAAGGGCGTCATTAATGTGCAAGTTCAAGAGAGCGGCGGTTATGAGTCGGATGTTAGCGATGATCTTGAGCTGCACATCGAGGAACTGGCCGAAAAGCGTTCTGTCTCAGTGGATGTCAGAGAAAACAGGATCCAAGGCTGGGAACAGAGAAGTGTGGGCTCTCTCTCGAACAATCTTACTATCCCCCTATCCATTACGCAAGAACAGTGTTGCAGTCTCAATATCCCTAGACTTTTTCCAATAGGCGCCTCTTTATTCTTGGTGCTGCGAAAATCCAGCATACCTCTAACCTTAGAAGCACTTCACCAATGACTCTCCCAAAACCTCGTTTAAGGGAATAGTGAACAGCTCACAATCGCATATTTGGTAATTTCCTACCAATGCACTCCTCTCCTTCACCCAGAATGATGCTGACACGGTAAGAAATCATGCTCATTGCCTAGTACTAAGCATAAGAGCATTTGCAAAAGCAACAATTTATACCAAGTCTCGAAAAGTGGCTTTGTTGCTTGCTGTAGGTGATTGATTGCTTTGCACTGTTTTTTACCCTTGTCATAATTTCATAGCCTGGAGGTAGCTGCTTACTTCCTTATCCACCTCTCACTTTTCGCCCACATCCTCGCCCTCATTTCATTGACCATTTAGATGAACCGGCTTCTTTATTTCGCTTCCAGATCTCCTCTATCTCACAACCAGGACGAAAAATTGCTACGCGCAATTCGAATTTACAAGCACACAAAGGCAGCGCATAGTCGTTGATGAGCAAAGATGTCGGAAATTGAAGCAGCCCTCAACATTGTGCAGAATGGTAGCAAAGAATCGAGTATGAGCTTGTCCACATTCCAAGAAATGGTCCACAGTTCTCCCACAATGGTGTTCAACCAGCTCCTTGCATAGCAAAGAAAATTCAAGGCCCGAATTCTGGATTTGGAGACTAAGCTACCCACCGCGAAAACCGTTCGACATGATGACGACTCCGAAATGAGCAGCAGTGTGGGACAAAAAGATTTAACCCTTCACCATGAAACCGGGCAGACAGTGCCTTCCAAGTCAATCGCGATCGCTGAACTCCCACTACTGACAGATGGGTGGCTCTACGATTTGTAAATTGGAAATTCTTCATCGAGAAGAAGCTCGTCGTGAATGCTGGTCATTTCGATACCCCGATCTGCCGCTTATTCTATGTCATCAACCGCACGTCTGGCGAGGCCATGGAACAGTTGCTAACTCGCATGCAAAGTACGCTACTGGCTCCGATTACTGACGTCAGTGGTGCTATCGACTATCTTGGAATGCTTTATGACGATCCACATGCGAAAATCTTCGATCACACGGATTTACATACTCCAGGTCGAGATGATCATATGTTCTGGCCAGAATTCAGGTTGTTTGTTTGGAATGTGGTGAGATATGAAGTTCCAGAGGTCGAATGGAGACAAGAGCTCTACAAGTATATGAACCGGACTTTTGACGAGAGGCTGGGCGATTTCTCTGACTTTCCCAGCGGTACTATGAAAGAGCTCGCTGTGGTGATCTTCTCCAATGTAGTCGAACTTGAATGGTAGGGCATTTAGTCATAAGTATTAGGATTGCTAAAACCGCGTGTCCCTCTCCGTCCCGAATTGGAGTGATACCTCGTCCGTCCACAGGCCATGGAGAATAGGAGTTACCAGGAATAGACAATAACATGATGGCAATCAGGCGACAGAGTGAGTGGAAAGATAAAAATCCAATGAATGGAATCTTTGTGCGAAATTGATTATGCATCTAGCTAGACGTGGCTAGATAGTTCCAATATTGAGACACATCCTTGCTACAACCCAATTTAACTGGAAACCCAATACATTTAAATTCTCACACGAGAGAGAACATAATAGACCTTACGCTACCTGTATCTTTATTCAGACCTATATCCTGAATCTGCGGAGCTGGGGGTGGTTCCCCCAAGAGCCCCACGGCTTTGCCTCAAGCTGATCAGGTATCACCCATGGGTTTGTGGAGATATCCGGGGCTTTCCCTCTTATGGGGTCTTTATCAATGATAAGAGTGTAGAAGTATACATAACATATTGGGATCCTAGTACAGATACAGAGTTGCTGCATCGATACAAGGGAGTAAGCCGCTCCTGTTCGTGGTTGAATATCTGGATTGTATAACATACTAAATAATTATAATCACTATTTTCTAACGTAGTAAAGCTAGCTGTCAAGTTGTTCGAATTCCCCCTTCTCAATGATACGACCCCATCCCTTGTTTACAAGAAGTCTAGCACAGGTAAAGAGTCTGTGATCAGACTCCTCTATGCCCCAAGATCCAGGAATTAAGACAAGTATATAGGACTTCTCTTTGGCCATATCATCAGGATACTTTTTGCGTGTCAGGTTTAGTACGACACCAAAATAAGTCAGGAAATAGGATAGTTTAGAGGGTGGGCAGTGGCGGAGAATGTGTTCATAAGCTCGACTTTCATCTAAGAAAGGGTCTAGTTGTCTGTTCGATTCAAAATATTCTTTCCCAAAAAACTATCTCGAGTCAGTTCTATATGTGGCTTTGCGTACTCTTGATACGTACAGTCTTTGCCACAAGATTGGCTCTCCCGTTCACCAGCAATCTCAATACCGTGATACTATGCAGCCCTGGCATATCATCACGCATCCGCCGTCCCAATCTCCAGGCATTATCGCACTAGAATTGTTTGAAGTCCTCGGGGTCAAGAACAAGTTGATTGAATAAGTGAACAATGTTTGGGTCGCAGCCTTTGAGGAAAAATTCAGGCCACTTAAAATTCATTGCGACTACAAGTCAAGAGGTAAGTATGGATTCTATCTAGCGAAAGCTAGTCTAGCCTGTTTGAGTAGTACTAGACTCATTATTTCATGATCATTGTGCCATGCAAGTGGGATACTTACTGGCCCGAGAAAACTCTCGTAATGTGTATCACAGAGGGGAGCGCCATAGGAGATGCCACTGAGTATTATTGTAGGGATTCAGAGCCACTTGAGTCACTAAAGGATTCTAGGCAACCCAGGCCATTGGGGCCCCAGGCACGCGATACGCGGATCGGATATAGGTAAATCAATCCTCCGTCAAGAGCATGGAAATACATAGCAGTAACCTTGGACAAGCTTAGGGGGGGTATGGGAAAATGTCAAGAGTACGCCTCACGTAGAACTTCATTTACAGAACAACCCCAAATCCATCCTTTCTTCATCAATTTTGATAAGAAACAGATTCTTCATAGATAGAAAACACAGAATCTACATCATAGACATTACCCCAGAGGGGGAGGGCCAGCCATTCGAGACCAAACCAAAGTACCATAGAAAAGAAAGGAAAAAGAAAAAAAAAAAGCAGAGAGCCGGACTCGAACGGTGAAGCCAGCAGCCACAGGCTTCCTATTATACCAGCCTTACGACCGTGGCAACTTTCTCCGAAGAAAAGAGGTTACAATCCCATGTCCGCTGTCCAGAAAGGTAGCGGTCTTACGCTGGCTTAAACCACTGAGCTACCCGACTCTCTATACCTTACCCGCCCCCAATTGACTAATTATAACCCCATTGGCCAAAGAACGCTAAAGGTCGGCAGCTAGCTTATTTAGCGTTTTATTTACTTTTCTATACCCGTGCATCAACGCTTTTATCTCGAGGATCAATAATCTTCATTTAGAAATTGTATAGCACGTTGGGAACAGATTTGGGGTGGATGTTCTGTTTAATATGGCTTGTCTGGTGGGCAGATAACAGGGTTACTATGATTTTCTGGTGTTGATGTTCTTCGTCCATTTTGTAGGTGAGCGCATTAAATACTACCTTACCTCTCTGCGGTAGACTGGTACGGGGGTACCCAACAAGTGTCGCTCGCTGTACCTTTCGTCTAATTGTGTCTGTTATTTCGATTGATAGCTGCATAGGTACTATGTACAGGTTATTTGGGAATAAATATTAGCATTAATATCGTCTTTAGTAAGTCCTTAATATAGCAAGACCGGTTGGAGGACAAGATTCCGTATTGCGTCCGCGGAAAATGCTTTGAGGATATTTACTCTACTGTTCTACCTATGCAATTTCTGCTCAGGAATAGGTTACTCTAGTCAAGGTATTCGTTATTACGCTCAAATATGGAGCTGATCTTTCATTTTCATTCTTGAGGAACCCAGAGTATGCGGTAGAGTTCGTGTTGCGTATATACATAGGGTAGTGTAGCTCCTGCCATTCCCAGGAAGCCTGGGCAGTGGAATAGTGCTATGGTGCCAAAAGCATGCTAGAAAACATTGAACAAAGTAAATGATAATAAAATTGTCGTAAAAAAAGACATGCAGTTATGCATATAGTCGTCGAATAACACCAATTGTTACATGCATAGTCGTCTCCGTGCTTAGATGTGTATAATTCAGAAAAACGCAAAATTTTTTACAGCTTAGAGATCATCTTGTTGCCCTTGGCCAAGAGGGCAGCAGCGTCGTTGACCAGCTCATCCACAATAGCCTTGGCGGGCTTCTTCTCGTTGACTACAGCTGCGACCTTTCCCATTAGGAATGGACGGGCGTTGTCCAGGTAATCATCATCAACGTCATCCGGCAGGTTCTCGAAGTCGTGTTCGACGGGGATAATACCCTTAGCAGTAAGCTCCTTAATCTCATCCTTGCGGTTCTCTTCCCAGTTGAGGATGTAAGCATTCTTGCGCACGCGAAGAGGGCGACCCTATGCACCTGTTAGAATCAATTGCGTAAGAACCTACACAGAAAAAGGCTTACAGTGAAAATAATTGTGCGGATGTTGTCCTCAAAACCAGCGGTGCGGACAGCCTCCTGGTGGGCAACGGGGGCACCAGCTTCGTCAGAAAGGATGAAGCGGGTTCCAATCCATACAGCGGAGGCACCAAGCATCAGAGCAGCGGCAAGAGAGTTGCCGTTGAACAGACCACCGGCAGCGACGACCTGCACGGGCTGGCCAGTGAGGGAACTGATCTTGCCTTCGCAGAGCTTGGCAACAGTAGGAATGAGGACAGTTGTGGGGACATCGCCAGTATGACCACCACCTTCACCACCCTGAGCGCAGATGATATCTGCGCCAACATCAATGGCCTTCTGGACATGCTTAGGGTGGCCAATCATGTTCATGCATAGAATACCATGCTTGTGAAGCTTGTCGACAACCTGCTTGGGGGGAACACCGACAGCAGAGACGAAGAGCTTAGCGCCGCTCTCAATAATGATATCGACGAGCTCGTTGAGTTTGCCCTTGGTGTAGTCATAGCTAAGCAACGAAAGACATTCGGTTAGCAGCCGAAATACGTCATCGAATACAACCACAAGCGACAAAACTCCCAGCACTCACTTGGTCTTGCGCGCGCTTCCACCAACCTGAGGGAGCAACAGGTCGACACCGAAAGGAGCGTTCTTATCGTTCAGATAGCTCTTAAGCTCAGCAACTTGTTCCCGGAGCATCTCAGGAGTGTAGCCAACACCACCGATGACACCAAGACCCCCTGCGTTGGTAACCGCTGCGGCCAGCTTGGGCCCAGCAGCCACATTCATACCTGCCAGCAGAACGGGGTGGTTGATCTTGAGCAGATCGGTGAGGGTTGTGCGGATTTTCTCTGAAAGAACAGGACGTCAGCTGATTGCCACAACGACAGTCACATGTACTACTAGTAGTAGCAGGTATGGAGAGGGAGGAGCTTACGAGGAGAAGCCATGGCGGAGTAGGTATCTGGGAACTAAAGAATCCGGGGTATAGAGAAGCAGCTACAGACAAGGAAATATGGGAGATGAAAAGGAGACAAGAGAAAAAGGTTGGAGCGAGTACTGAGGAGGATAGATAATTATTATACGAGTAAGCGTAACTTTGGGGGGGAAGGCGGGTTTGGAACCGAGGAGCTCTGGAGCAGCAGCCAAAGAAAAAGCCTCGGCTGAACGTGTTCTCTTTTTCCCCCAGAGTTTCTGACTAAGGCGCGGGGGCTTGCGGCCGCATCTGGGCCTCAGGCAGCATATCAACTGCATGGTCAGCTGACTGCACTTCGACTCTGGAGTACAGTCAGAGGGGGTTGATTTTGAATCCTACTCAGTACATGATGATCAATTGCAGTATCGTGTTCAGCCATGCTAAATTCACTAATTGGATACAAGCCAACTTTTCTCTTATGGAACATCTAAAGGTCGAAGAAAGTCAAAGGCTCTATTACAGGTGAGATTCTCAATATCCAGGTGCAAATATAACAGTACTGATCCATATCGATCTCCCAAGTCCGTGGCTCATCAAAACTTCCAAACAAAGTCTTGTTCTTCTGAAATGATTTCTGTTACTTCAAGTATAGGACTTCGGTGGCGATTCGCATACTGAGGTGTATCTGTTTCTGAAATAGCAGTGTTCCATGACAGTCTTTCGCTCTCCTTTCCGTCGACCCATCCTCTGGCTCGGTTGGACTGTCTAATTCTCTGCCATTTTAACAAAAAAAAAAGCCCCGATCTCCCCATTACTGCTGACAAGCCATAGATTCATGTCATCACGCAGCTAATTAAAAGACTCGCTCCAGCCTGTCTCCATGACCAGTTTGGGCATACGTAGGGAATCACACACGAACGTAATGGTCCGGCTCGAAAGCTGGGTCCGCGACCGCGCTGCTGTCCAAACTGTTGGAATGGTCTGAATTGAGCGCTAGCAGCGAAAGATACGGAAGGGCCATGAGGAGCCGGTAGGTGTCACTCTTCTGCCATTGCACCAAAAGATGTCTATACCCCAATTTAGGCATGACGATAATCTAGCCAGTCAGAATACTTGCAATAGTATGGTATGCTGAAGAGAAACATAACATAAACACGCGAGGGGACTCACAATACACAGCTCTTTCAAAACAGGTTCATCCTAGTCTGAGCTTCTGCCACGTCGACGAACTGCGCGGCTTCCACGGCCTTCAAGGCCCTGACCGCCGCCTTCAGCGCACCCTGTAAACGAGGATCAGCATCGGCCGCAGGACGTGAGGGTCTTGAGCGCTACTGGATCTGAAATGTCATGAGCCGAGCTTTTGATATCGATGCCATAACGATCCCTGACTAGCTCAGTTCCATAATGAGCGAGACTGTGCTTGTGTGATGCTAGAATTCGCGCGACGATTATCAAAGGTTAAACCCCCAATTCATGCCTTCCTCCAGCATCAACTATTGAGTCAAGAATAAAACCGTTTTATCCCAGGCAATATGGAGCTTGCTGGCGAGTTTAATCATCACATCAGCATATCAACGTAGGCTTTCTTTCGATCAGCATGGATGGAGTCGATGCAGCATGTCAGGCTATTCAGGATCTCGAGCCCAAACAACTCTGCCCTCCCCAGCCTTGAGTTTGAGCCATTCGAAAGGTGTCATGAAAATAACGGACTCGGCTGATCTATGTAAACCCTGATGGAAATTTAGCAATGCAATGCAGGGATGGATGCTATACTGTCGAGAAAGAATAACGACAGGAAACCACGCGCCGCAGAGACGGCGAAATAGACTTTCCGGTTTGAGGTTTTAATTCAACTATGAAGTTCGATCATAATAAAGCTGCTGGAGTAATTGTACTATTAATCTTTGAGTATAAATAAAAGAACAATTATATGGAGTCTCGAGGCCTACGAGGACAGTCTGTAGGTCTGTTATATAAACTACACCAGTGCAAATTCACCTACAAGTGCCCATTCTGTGACCAGAGCCATCACTACCACAGACACCACTGATCCTTGAAGTACCTTAGTGATTTAATCCCACTGCCTCTATATTTACTCGTTGGAAGATTGTGCAGACTTACACCTGGTGACTACACTGGCGCCTCAGGCTAACCGAGTATGGGACGTTGGGTCCTGAGGCACCAACCCGCAGCGCCACAGATTTCGACCAGCGTTTCCGTCATCGCCCACCTATTTCTCTCCTACATCCTGTCTATTCCTTCTCGAGATCTTCGCGTCTTGTAGCGCCCAAGATGAGTCCTGGACTCGCGGAGATCTGGTATTCCTGTGCTGCACCCTGGAATTTAGCGCTTCGAGGATCTCGACCCTGCCTCTCCAGAGGCTTTCTGCCGTTATCTGCACGCAGGCTATATGGAACCTGGATCCACAAGTACTTCTCTCCTGACAAACCATTGTGCTTTTAATTTCGTATTCTAACTCTAATAGGACTTCGTCCCCTCCCGGTATGAAAATATGAAACTGCTTCTGGAAAGCGATCATGTTCACTGGGAATGCAACTTAAGCTCCTCATACTGCTAGAGCTGCTTGAAGCAAGCCCCTGGCTAGACCAATCCAGCTAACTCGCTATCCAGGGCTCCGTCCAAGTGGCTCAGTTGATAAGCGAATACTCACTAAAGCTTACACGGGCAATTGCCGCTATGAGCGGCTGAACCCACGCCTACTCCGGGCATTCTCCAGTAGTGGGCCATATTCATCCAAAACCACGATGAACCCTGTTAAGGCTGTCTCCCATACGGCATTCATTGCCCTGGGCAGCAATGTGGGTGAGCGGGTTGAGATGATTGAACAGGCCTGCTTGGAGATGGAAAGGGCCAATATCAGGATCAAGAGAACCAGCTCTCTCTTCGAGACAGCTCCCATGTACTATCTCGACCAAAATCCTTTTATGAACGGGGTCTGCGAGGTTCGTTTAGTACATTTTCTGCTTGCTTCATGCACCCTTAACTAAGATCAATTCGCAGGTGGAAACTAGTCTAGAACCTCTAGAGTTGCTAGATACGCTACAGTCCATTGAAATTGGCCTGGGTAGGAAGAAGCTCATTGATAAAGGGCCTCGGTCCATCGATCTAGACATTCTTCTCTACGACCGGCAGATCTTCTCTCATGAGCGGCTCATTATACCTCATAAACTCATGCTGGAGCGCGATTTCGTTCTTCGCCCTCTCTGCCAGTACGTCCTCAACAACAACAACCAAAAAAAAAACACCTTATTTTGATACCTGAGCCCTATTCCTAAAAAAAGAAACTATTCAATGCTAGATTAATCCCCCACGAGATAGCTCCCTTCCCGGGACACAACACGTCCTACCTAACCCATCTCAAGAGACTTCCTCCACCAGAGCCAACACCCGTCGCAACAACACACATATCGCAAAACTTCCCGCCTCTCCGGTCTACAGACCCCAATCGGCGCACCCACATAATGGCAATCCTCAACCTCACCCCCGACTCCTTCTCCGACGGCGGCAAACACTCCGCAACCGACCTCTCCACCCTAACAACCACCATCCGCAACTTCATCCAATCCGGCGCAACAATCATCGACATCGGCGGCGAAAGTACCCGCCCCGGTTCCACCCCAATCACCGAAGAAGAAGAACTCGCCCGAATCATCCCAGCCATCCAGCACATCCGCACCTCCATCCCCGAAGCCGCCAACATCGCCCTCAGCGTCGACACCTACCGCGCCCGCGTCGCCGAACAAGCCTGCGCCGCCGGCGCAGACATCATCAACGACGTCTCCGCAGGCCTCCTAGACCCCCAGATGCTCCCAACCATGGCCCGCACGGGCAAAGCCGTCATCCTAATGCACATGCGAGGCAATCCCTCAACAATGACCCAGCCCCATCTAACAAACTACCCGAACGGCGTAATCCACGACGTAGCCGCCGAACTGCGCGAGCGTCTTGCCGCCGCAGAGGCAGCGGGGATCCGTCGCTGGCGCATCATCCTCGACCCCGGGTTGGGCTTTGCGAAGAATCAGGCTGAGGATCTGACGATCCTGCGTGATTTGGCGCAGCTCCGGACGGGGGTTGAGGGGTTGGAATATTTCCCTTGGTTGATGGGGCCCAGTCGGAAGAGGTTTGTTGGGAGGTTGACTGGTGTTGAGAAGGCGAGTGAGCGTGGATGGGGGACTGCGGCAACGGTCACGGCTAGTGTTGCTGGTGGTGCGGATATTGTTCGTGTTCATGATGTTAAGGAGATGTGGCAGGTGGGTAGAGTAGCCGATGCTATATATAGGGGGGTTTGATGACCATCAACTATATACGACTAGGGGTTGGTTTTTTTTTTTTTTTAAATCCTGTGGATACATTTTCAACAAAAGTATTGGGCTATTGAGCAAATGAGCTTTACAACGATATTAGAAATTAATTAAAAGATTACATCATTTTTGTGATCACTTTTGAGATGATTGGACCTTTTAGCATTTAATCCCATACGAAAAACGGCATATCAAGTTCTTGGGACAAGAAACAAAACAAACCAAGGTATAGATGAAACCACAACCATCATATTTTAGGCCGACAAATGACTCCTATCAAAACTAAAGCTGCTTATCTTCAACAAATGTACAGGAACTGTAGTAAGAATATAGGTAAAATGGACGATTTTCAACTAACTCAAGAATGCATTGGCAGAATGGTAGAAATAAAAGCAAAAAGACCCGACCTGCACCTCCTCCAGGAAATTCGATCAGACATCCAAAGGAAAGAAGAAGTCGCATGGGTCAGCTTCGGTTAGTGCTATGGTAAATTGGAAGCGCCGTCGTCTACGACGCCAAGTTAAAGGAGATGGGAATGACGAGGGGAATAGGATGGAAAGAACAGGACAAGCGGAAATGGTGAGAACGCCGGTATAAATTAACAAAGCAAAAACTCGAGGCTGGCTAGCAATACTAGGTATAATCATGCTATTGAGATCGTCGTAGAATTAAGCCTTGCACATACTCAGCTGTTGAGATAGTTGCGTATAGCACCTACATTGCCACGTTAGCGAAAATCCTATCGTCCACAACAAGGCCGATGTAGAGAGACTCACCTTGCAGCTTAACTGCTCCTTCTCCAACAATGTGGCTCAAGTTCTCGAGGTCATCGCCAGCGGTAATACCAAACCGGCGCACAAAGTCCTTGGCTGCGTTCTCAAGGTCACCGTAGGTGTCGTCCACAGCGGGAAAATCATCTTCAGGTCGACCAAAGTACGAGTTGCTAGAAATTGCAGTAGCACCATCAAATTGACGGAGACGTTCCTTAGCTTCAGCCTGTGCAGCGGGATCGAATTTGTCGCGGCCAAAGAACTCGTCAGAAGAGATACCCTTTTGAGCGCCAAATCTAGATTTAGTCTGCCGCAACTCTTCCTCTGTATCAACATCATTAGCTTTTAAACCATCCTGTTTGAACAACTTTGTAATCACGTTAACTGACCTTCTTCGGCAGATCTGGAAGACCCAACAGCGCCAAAGCCAAGCTTCTTCGGGGCAGGGGCGACAGGCTTCGAGCCAGCAGTCTGACCGAATCCTAGTCTTCCCATCCCCATTCCGAGACGCTCGACATCGCTGGAATTCCGCTCCTGAGAAGTTCTAGTAGCACCAAAGCTTCCTTTATTAGGGCTGATAGGAGTTGGCGAAGCAATTGCTGTAGCACCGGCGCTGGCAGTTTTGGAATTGGCCTCCGCCTCTTCAGCCTCGGGATCGTAGCCTAATTTCTCTATACGCTCGGCCTCTTCCTTGGCCTTTCTCTCCGCCTCGTCGAAGTCAATCACCTCAGCACCACCAAGTTTCTTCGCCCCAAGCTTGGGTGCCTTCTTAGCACCAAGCAAGCTGCCTTTTTTCGCGGAGGAAGCCGTAGTAGTCTTTCGAACAGCAGCGCTAGCCCTAATCGCAGTTGGAACAGGCGAAGATTCTTTATCCGAAGCCGACAGCGGAGACTTGGAGCGCGCACCATTTCCATTTGCGCCTGTGTTCAGGAATGGGGATGCAGTGCGGCTGACAACTGGAGGAGTACCTGTGCGAGAAGGAGGGTTGCTGGGCCGTTTAATAGACGGCTTATCCCACGATGAGAAAAAGTCGTCATCCGCATCACCAGCGGGGGTGCTAGAGCCATTAGACGAAGTGTCGGCGGGGACATCTGTAATCACAACCTCTTCGGGGTACCTGGATGTCGGAGGGGGGAGGGAAGCAATTAGCTCCTGAGCAGAAGGGATAAAGGTGAGTGAATGACTAACTGTTCAGCGTCTGCCGCAGCGCGCCTCTTCAATTCTTCCTTGTATTTAACAGCAGCATTGCAGGTGTACTTGACTTTCACGTCCTTGCTGGCCAGAGCGGCCGACCCTCCGTGCGATTGGAAGTATTTCGTAGCAGATTCATTTCCGCCGACTTTCATAACCCGGAGCTGCTCCCATTGCCACTCTAATAGCCAAGAATTAGTGATGAGGACGTAGTCCATTCCGAGACAACATGGAGGAGCATACGGTCGAGGTTTGTGGAGCGAACAAAGGAGATGTGGACGCCCAAATTACGGTGGTGCGCTGAGCAGTCAAGACACAAGTAGATTCCGAACGGCACGGACGACCAGGTGGGATTCTTAGAGCCGCAATCGAAGCATATCTAGGAGGGCAGAAAAGGGGAAAAAAGAGACAAGAAGTCAGTTTTGGAATTCACTATTATGCCGATTTGCAGTAGTGGGGGGGCGATTTTGTACCTTGTTTGCAGTCTTTAGCTTGAGCTTCTCAAAGATCTTTTGAGACTGCGCCTTGGAGGCACTCATTCTGGCGAGTATACGGTGAGAGAGACCGGTAAGAGCAGAAATAGGCGTGCAAAGCAAGTGTACGTTCGAGCGAAGGAGGACGAGGAAGAGGAGGAGAGAGAGAGATCCCCAAACGCAGCCAAGTCGGGAGGACGAACGTGGTCGGAATGGGCGTTGTTGCACCCTGACTGGTAATTTCAGGAGCGGCGTAATTTTCACTCTCCGCTAGTAGTTTCACTTTGGAAGTTTAGACTCGAGAATTAAGGAGATTCCAAGTAGCTGAGACCGTGAACAGACAGGTATATACCAGTAGCATCAGGACATCAATTTATATAAATACCACTCTTAGATTTCTCCTTTTCCATGGAGCGCAAAATGCGGCATACGATCCACGTATTGCAAATACCGCCCGACGGTGGTACCCACGTGACCCACCTTGCCATCCCCACATGGAGTCGAGAAGCAGCAGTAAATTATCGAAGAAATCGATCCCGGACACGAGTGCAGGAGAATCTTGACCAAGTCATCTCTAGAAGGCCTGTTTCTTTCGCTCTCGTCCCATGCTCGTATTTGTTCTGCGACAAGAGCCTGCACTTCCAATGAGCACTGGGTGACGGTCACTCGCCGCAGCAAGTTATCTACAGAGCACCTATCAACCACAACGCAGCAGCATACAAGAACAGAACAGGAACAAGATATGAGCCTCGTCCAACGATCAACTCCTCCCCTCCGCCGGGGTCTGATTTTCCCTCAGTCCTTTGTCCCCCGTACCCCGCACAACTCCTACGCCACTCACAGTGACCTCGGTCGAGGGTCGAATGCCGCGCCGCGACGAAGAAATGTCACCGTCTTATCGGATGATGGGCGATATACTTGGGGAGAACTGAGTGGGAGAGAGAGGGTAGCACGCGCGACGCAGCAGTCGTTCAATTTCGTGGTTATACTAGCTGGTGCTGTTTTGACGGTGAGTCCCGCGAGGCGACATCTTATCACTTCCAAGTTGAGGGGGGGATACCTGGTGCTAATGGACCTTCGGATAGGGCGGGGTATTCACATTATTATACACGGAGGTGTTTTCTCCTAATAGTAAGACGTGGCAGTTTGAGAAGGCTGTCGAGCGCATCAAGGATGATTCCAAGTGTACCGATTTACTGGGGGACCGGAGAGAAATTAAAGCCTTTGGAGAGAATACTTCGAGTCGATGGGCAAGGAATAGGCCTATTGCGTATGTCGTCTTCTCT
Organism: Aspergillus funiculosus; assembly: GCA_027569145.1. Taxonomy (NCBI): domain Eukaryota; kingdom Fungi; phylum Ascomycota; class Eurotiomycetes; order Eurotiales; family Aspergillaceae; genus Aspergillus; species Aspergillus funiculosus. The sequence continues at coordinate 527,770 of JAPDEN010000010.1, forward strand.
CTCTTGTCCTGTCTATCTGATTTAGGGGCGTTTATATGTGCTAATGCTATAGGGAAAGGACGACGGTTGAGAAGGATCGGTTAGGTCGAGAGCACTTGAGGATGAATTTCCATGTGAGTTTGTATTCGTATTCCTCCAATTCTCATGTTATGAGTGTTTTTTTAAGTGGACAGAGAGCTGATATAGTTGCAGGTTGAGGGCCCACGAAATTCGGGCATTGTATTTGTGCATATGATGAAGCCCCTGGAGAAGAGCGAGTGGGAGTATCAACTTCTTGCATTGGATGTGAAAGGTTTGTCATATCTCCTTCATCTCGACGTTTATGTCTGGCTTATCTTGTTGACTTGTGTCACAGGCCATTCTCGTGTTATCCTCGAACAAGCTGAGGAGAAGCCTGGGGTCGGGAAGGCACTGAAGATTTTCGGCATCCAGTGGCGGTAGAAAGAAGGAAAAGCTTTTGTGTGAATACTACATCTGAATAACGACATACCTACTGTATCATAGCAAGGAACTGGAGTTCATGGCATACTAAGTGTACGCTAATCGACACCTTGAAATTAGGGATTCAAGGCGATTTTTTTTATATGTTATAACCTGGAGGCGGAAATACAAGGACCATCCTATTTCGAATTCTAATTAATATATTGAATACACTAAATGAAGCATCTTAAACCCCCCTTATAATAACCTTCATGTCACAGGAAAAACACCCCTGCTCATCCCATCATCATCATCATATCCTGGGACCCTCTAGGATAGGCTTTGCTTCCTCCGATCTCCACCAGCTCTTACCCTCCTCACCAGGGAATGAAAAGGTGTCCATGCTCTCAGGCTTCATCTCGACACTGTATCCCGGCTCCATGGGAGTGACATAGTATCCGTCTCGGACGCTAGACGGGTGGAGGAAGTGTTCGTGGAGGTGATCCACATACTCAAGCACGCTCTTCTTACCACTAACCACCACGTAATCAATGGTACTAAGGTGCTGGGTGTATTCGGGCAAGCCCACTCCACCAGAGTGCGGGACAATGGGGATGCCGAACTTGCGCGCAAGCAGCAGAATAGCCATGACCTCGTTGACGCCGCCCACTCGGCAGGCGTCTGCTTGGAGGACCGTCAGGGCTCCCGCCTGCAGAAGCTGCTTGAAGATCACTCGGTTCTGGCACATCTCCCCCGTGGCAACGCCAATGGTGCCGTAGGGGGTATTCTCAAGGGCCTTCTTGATTGTTGCGTGGCCCAGGATGTCATCGGGCGAGGTGGGCTCTTCGATGAACCATGGTTTGAACTCGGCGAGGTTCTGCATCCACTCGATGGCCTCTGGTACAGACCAGACCTGTTACTTGATTAGATATCGTTTCGTTATCTACGCAAATATGCATGTATGTTGTAGAGCGGATGGGAGACTGACCTGGTTCGCATCCACCATGAGAATATTTCCCTTGTCATATCCGATCGCCTCGCGAGCGATTGCTAGCCTCCTCCGGTCATCCTCGAGGTTCGCTCCAACCTTCAGCTTGAAATGTCTGTATCCCTGCTCTACGCTCTGCCTCAGGAGAGCCTTGAGCTTCTCTTCACTGTAACCCAGCCAGCCAGCACTAGTGGTATAAGCAGGGACGGCACGGCTCTGCTCAGCCTCCTTGATGCGGTCGGCCTTACCACCCTCCACCTCCTTCAAAAGCGCAACGGCTTCTTCTGGTGTGATGGCATCGGTGATGTACCGGAAATCAATGCAGTTCACATACTCCTCGGGGCTCATGTCAGCCACGATGCGCCAGACGGGCTTGTTCAGGACCTTGGCCCACAGATCCCAAAGAGCATTGACAACGGCTCCCAGGGCAAGGTGAATGACACCCTTTTCTGGGCCGATCCAGCGGAGCTGGCTGTCAGAGACGAGGTACCGCCATGTCTTTCCCCAGTTGGACGTCAACTCATCGAGGTCCTTTCCGACCACGAGGGGCGCCAGGAGGGAGATGGCCGAGCATACGATTTCGTTTCCGCGACCAATAGTGAAGGTCTATAAAGTTCAGAGGAAACCCCCGGGGTTTGATTGTCAGAAACATGGCCTGTGGGAGATGAGGATGCTTAGTTACTTACCATGCCGTGTCCCGCAAAGGAAGAGTCTGTATAGAGAATGCAGTAAGCTGAAGAATAATCACCTGCAGCATTCATGGCATCGGAGCCAGTCTTGTCGAGGGAGGTCTATTGTCACACCACCAGCGAGATCATCAATCAGCTTTCTTTCCAATTGCAGAGGGATTTGGTGGGAGGGGGGGGGGGGTGGATGTTATTCCAGCCATACCGGAAACCTCACGTCTCGCGTGATAAAGCTTGTAATCTTCACCATTGTGATTCTTTGTTGGGAGCTGCAGAGTCTATACTATATACCCGGTGACGAGGAAAGAAGATAGCTGCGCTTCAAGTTTGTCTGCAGGGTGCATCGCATGATATATAGGAATACCCCCCATCGTTACCCCTCTTTTCTGTTTTTCTCTCTCCTGCTGCTCTCGCGGGCAGGCTAAAAGCAACAGAAAAACCCCGCGGAACAATCATGGATCCATTGCCAGGCTGAGATCCATCCAGAACGCCCGTCATTAACTGCAATTGTGCCGAATGAAATCAGTTGATGCTACTGGCAGCTTTTATCCGGGCGCGTGGGGGACGCAGAAGACGGCGTGGTTGGTGGAGGAATTATTTCCAGCAGTCAGAAACATTTCCGTTGGTTCCGTCGGTCGCGCTCCGAGTGTTTTCGACTACGATGATTTAAACTACAGGTGGAAGAACAAGAAGAACATCCTGGAATGTGTATTCGTATTCTCAACCTCAACCTCACCTTAACAGAGTATTTGACTCCAATTATCCAGAGAGCCCGCGCTTCTCGCTCTCCGAAAAGAAAATAATCATCCGCCACAGCTTCCTGACCAGCACTTCTGCCTCCTCGTCCAGCGCCTATGAATGACTCGTCAGCTATCACAAATCGGAAAAGAATAAAAGAACAAAAGTATAGACAGCTGCTTACCTCTTCCAGTTGCTCCACGAGCTCCTGCGGGCCCCCGTGCTTGCGAACATGCTCCTCTACCACGTCCACCAGCATCTGCTCCTGAACACCCAGGTACTCCACGATCTTCTTCTCCACGAACGGCTTGAGCTGCTCGCTGACAACAGACTCGTCGACAAATTCCCACTTGACCTCCCACTTCCATAATCCTTCTTTGTCCGTGGGGATCTCTGCAGCCAATTGTCGTGCGGCCTGGGCTCGTTCTTCTTCGGAGAGCCCAGCGGCTTCGGCAGCGCTGTCGAACTTTATCGGGATGAGAGGTCGTCTTGCTGTGGCTTGGGGTTCTTCTTCGTCCTCCAGCAGCCCCTCGACTTCCGCAACAGTCCGAAGACTGGTTGCCGCTTGAGCCTTTTGTGCAGCTGCTCCCAGAGAGAGTTTGAAGCGCTGGGGCTCCCGGGGCGTCTCGACTCGGGTCTCCAACTCTTCCGCCTGGCGAGCCAGGAAGTCGTCTGCCATACCACGGGCCTGTTCGCGTTGCTGGATGGATCGGGCCCGTTCGCGCTCCTCGGCTGTGCGATCTGCGTCATCCATACTAACCTCGCGACTTCGGAAGGCCGCACGACTGCGTAGCCAGGCACCTCGATCGGCGTAGTAATCATTTGATTTTCGACTAGCCTCAGCGTCATCGTTCCATTCGGCCATGCGTTTGGCCATCTCATCGCGCTGTTCTTGAAATTTAGCATCTTCCTCCTTGTCGCGCTTTTTCTCGCGCTCCAGGGCGGCAGTGCGACTGCGCTCGCGATTCAGCCAGCGGCGCTCTTGGTCAAGGAATTGTTTCTCCAGCTCTGCGTCGCGCTTCTCCTGACGTCTTCGTTCGAGTTCCTCGTCACTGGCATCGTCTTCCTCGTCTTCACGACCAATGTAGGCTGTAGTAGCTCCATTAATAGAGCCCCCGTTAACAAATGACACGCCCTTCTGATAGTCCTTTGGAATTTGTACGCCAAAGCCCTTTGGCGCGGAAGGCGCATTGGGCATCCCACGTTCCCGAGAACCAAGAGGGACTCCGTTTGCACCTGCAGCCGGTCCACTTGGCGCAGAAACAGGAGGAGAAGCTAGCCGGCTGACCCGTGAACCTGCGTTCCGGGCTCTCTCCATCGATTCAATCTCTTCCTCCCTCTTCAAACGCTCGATATCGCGGCGATTGCTTCGTTCGCGGAAAGCTGCGATTTCCTTTGCAACGGTTTCCCTCATTTCGGGGGGAATATCGGACAATTCATCCTCCACTGTTATTGGGATTGTAACAACTTCGGCAGAAGTACCATCATTCTGGTTCTCAGCATCCTTCATGGAAACATCCCCCTCGCGATCGATTGCAGAAGCATCCTCCTTTTGTGTTGGGGAAGTTGGGTGGAACAGCTCAGATAGAACGCTGGAAAGTGCAGCTCTAGCAGCATCTATCCGGGATTCGCGCTCTGCAGGATCTTGTTCACCTTTGGTGGCTTCGTACTGTTCCAAGTATTTTAGCGAGCTCTCGTCAACAACGACCTGTTACATAATAATTAGCTTCATTCTCATCAGCCCCCTCCTGCTCCTACTCCTGCTCCCCTTTGATATATGGCGCATACCAGTAGTGTGCTTTTCTCCACCTCATGCTGCTCTTTGTCCTCTCCGTCGGACGGCGTCTGTCTCTTCACAGGAACTTGCACGTCCTTTAGCACTTCCACAGCCGTACCTAAACTCTCAGGGTCCTCGTACTCTGCAAATCCAAACTTGCATGGTTTCTCGTCAGCATCCGTAGCGCGGATCCAGCGCCTAAGATTGCCAGCAGATCGTAGAATCCGTTCCACGCCTTCGTCGCCACCCAGACCCTCGGTAATCCCCCCAACAAAGATAGTCCGCACAATCTCATCTCTCGTGGGGGGTTGCAACTGCATCATCGCATCTCGCACATTCTGGCGCTGGGACTCCAGGCTCGATGACCCCAGACCGGCTCGTCGACCGGACCCTTCACCGCCGCGTTCTTTGCTAGTATCCGGAGTGGCAGACTTGGAGGGACCCGAGGTGCCGAGTCGAATAACGGGAGCGGAAAAGTTGATGTTCGGCATATTGGGAGGGGGTTGGAAGTTTGGTGGGAAGCCTCCTGGCCGACCAGGCTGAGGAGCATTGGCCTGCTGCATGCCCGGAGGAGCGGTACCAGGAGCAGCCATTCCGGGGGGGGGAGCTAGAATATTGGCTTAAATGAGAAGACAGACGAAATGGACTGAAGAGGGAGGGGGGTTGGAGATAGATGGGGAGCTTACCCATGCCCGGGGGTGCTCCTGGATAGGCACCAAACTCAGGGGGGCGGCCATATAAGCCGGGAGCTGCAAAAGTCAGTTGAGAAGCGCTTCGATTGCTCACGGGGAGCATAAAAAGGAATCATTTGTTTGCGTTGGAAACGTACCTTGGTAGGGATTGTACATTGCGACCGGTTCGCAGCTCCAACACGGAGACAAAAAATCAGATGAAGAATGTAAGACGGAGCCGATGTATTAGGAGAAATCAAACGGTATTATCTGCAGCAGTGTGCATACACACCAGACAGAAACCTAGCGCATTCACAGAGCTACACACAGTTTGAAAGCGAACCAGGGAGGTTGTGTCGAGGGTGATGGAAGAGCCGAGTGCGCGAACTCCAGACTGCAGCGGATTTGACGCTGGAGAAAAGTGCTTGTGGTCCGTGCATTTCTCCTTGGCGCTGCGAAGCTGATCGCAGAACAAAGTAGACTTCTGGATGTACATATTCTGATAACTTCTGACGGTAGAGACATAGTTGCTGCTTTATTTGGATCGATTAATTATGCGTTAGTTAATTATGCGTTGGATGTGCGACCCTCTACCCACCTAGTAGTTTTGCCTGTCCCCTAGAGCTGTCTTCGTGCAGATATATATCGATATCGACGGAACAAACATCAAATAGTTACTGTACTGCATAAGTATTGTTAAGGAAAAAAAATACAAGAGCATATAATCTTTTCAATTGGAATTCTATCTGCCTAGGTAGTTACTTACCTACTACCGGGTACCCTGATAAATAAAAGACCGATGCATCCTCTATTGAAGTACCACAATGCCTTCTCCTCTGTGGAGTAGTAGTAGTAGTAGTAGTAGTAGTAGTAGTAGTCATTAATTGGTATCCTACTCTTGTAGAACATCACAGGCTAAGAGAAGGGGACATGTTTCCGAGGAAATGGAGCTCCTCGGAGCAGTGATCTAGTAAGAATTGAATAAGAATCTCTTCTTGACCAAATCAAGGATACAGAGGCGGATTATCAAGACTCAAGTAACGCATTAGTAGTCTAGAATGCAAGGATGACAAACTGTGTGTCTGCTTTCCATCCTGCTTGATTCAGTATTCGATAATTCAACAATAAGAAAATAATGCAATCACAAGCAGTCGTCGACCCCCCGCTGACCGGAGTCCAGAAAGAACCAAGAAAAACGAGGCTTCCAAACCCTCTTCTCACGGGTTAATTTTGGGTTAATTCTGGTTTATTATGGCGCTTTTGGCCCCACGCCTGCCCCTCCACGGACCTCAACAGCCCGGTTGAGCTACTAATAGTAAATAGTCAGTACCAAGTCGTGGCAGTAATAGCAGTAGTAGTCGTACCTAGGTAGTCGTCCAAGTAGTCCAAGTAGTGGTGTGGTACACCGTGTGGTGTAGTGGTGGTAAGAGTAAGAGTAGCTCCCTCCAAAAAAAGCGTCATTTCCCCCCCCTCCTCCTCCGCCCAGTCCCGCCGGCCTACTATTATTTATTATACATATTAACCCCCCCCCTTCCTCCCCCTCTCTCTTGTCTTTTCTTCCATTATTTACTCATCGTTTCTAGGCGTCAGCTACCCTGTCGCGCACTTTGCCGTCTATTAGGTAGGATCTCTTCCTAGATAGTCTCTGGTCCAACGAAGAGCCCCGCACTCATACCAATTCTTTCTTGACAGGCCTTGAACATCCTCCTCCTCTCCATCCATCACCCTCATACTATCCCATTCACAACAATGCCTTCTTTCTCACAGGCTACCGAGCTCTCTGCTTGGAAGGAGCTCCAGGAGTACTACAACTCCGTCGGACGCAACATCGTTCTCAAGGAGTGCTTCGAGAAGGACCCCAAGCGCTTCGAGAAGTTCAGCCGTTCCTTCAGCAACACCGTCGATAACTCTCAGATCCTCTTTGATTTCTCCAAGAACATCATCACTGAGGAGACCCTGACCCTCTTGGTCAAGCTGGCCAAGGAAGCTGGTGTTGAGGAGCTCCGCGATTCCATGTTTGCCGGTGAGGCCATCAACTTCACCGAGAACCGTGCTGTCTACCATGCCGCCCTCCGCAATACCAGCAACCAGCCCATGCAGGTCGACGGCAAGAGCGTTGTCGAAGAGGTTAACTCCGTCCTTGACCACATTAAGGAGTTCACTGAGCAGGTGAGAAGTGGTGAGTGGAAGGGATACACCGGCAAGAAGATCAACACCATCATCAACGTTGGTATTGGTGGTTCTGATCTGTGAGTTTATATCCATAGTCGACTGTGCTAAAGCATTGGATGTTTCTAACCATCTGTATTCAGTGGCCCTGTGATGGTTACTGAAGCTCTCAAGCCATATGGCGACCCCGACATGACCCTCCACTTCGTCTCTAACATTGATGGAACCCATATCGCGGAGGCCCTCAAGAACTCGAACCCCGAAACTACCCTTTTCTTGATCGCTTCCAAGACATTCACTACCGCTGAAACCACCACCAACGCAAACTCTGCCAAGAAGTGGTTCCTCGAGACAGCCAAGGATGAATCTTACATCGCCAAGCACTTTGTTGCTCTTTCCACCAACGAGACCGAGGTCACCAAGTTCGGTATTGACAAGAAGAACATGTTTGGTTTCGAGTCCTGGGTTGGTGGTCGCTACTCCGTCTGGAGTGCGATCGGTCTCTCAGTTGCTCTCTACATTGGCTTCGAGAACTTCCACCAGTTCCTGGCTGGTGCCCATGCCATGGACAAGCACTTCCGCGAAACTCCCCTTGAGCAGAACATCCCTGTCATTGGAGGTCTCCTGAGCGTCTGGTACAGCGACTTCTTTGGCGCCCAGACCCACCTGGTGGCGCCTTTCGACCAGTACCTGCACCGTTTCCCCGCTTATCTGCAGCAGCTCTCTATGGAGAGTAACGGCAAGGCCATCACCCGCACTGGTGAATACGTTAAATACACCACTGGCCCTATCCTGTTCGGTGAGCCTGCCACCAACGCCCAGCACAGTTTCTTCCAGCTGCTGCACCAGGGCACCAAGCTCATTCCTTCTGATTTCATCATGGCGGCCGAGTCGCACAACCCCGTGGAGGCTGGAAAGCACCAGCGTATGCTGGCCTCCAACTTCCTTGCCCAGTCTGAGGCTCTGATGGTCGGTAAGACCCCTGAGGAGGTCAAGACTGAGGGCGCCCCAGACAACCTGGTGCCACACAAGACTTTCCTTGGTAACCGACCCACTACTTCTATCCTGGCCCAGAAGATCACTCCTTCAACTCTGGGTGCCCTGATCGTTTACTACGAGCATTTGACCTTCACTGAAGGTGCCATCTGGAACATCAACTCCTTCGACCAGTGGGGTGTGGAATTGGGCAAGGTTCTCGCCAAGAAGATTCAGAAGGAGCTGGAAGCCCCAGGCGAAGGTGCTGGCCACGATTCTTCGACCAGCGGTCTACTCCTTGCCTTCAAGCAGAAGGCTAACCTGGCGTAAGCTCCTACTCTCTGTACATGTGTATCTGAAAGAGGTGGAGAGAAATAAGAAAAAAAAGAAATAAAACCGAAGATGGTGAATATTGATGAGAACATGAGTGGTACATTTTTTTTTTCGGTGTTAATTGCTTTAATCAACACAATTGAATATCTCTAATTTCGCTATTGAAGCTGATAGAATTTTCGTAACATAAATTAGAGAAGAAACACTCGTAGTTATAGTTCACCAGGAAGATGAATTTAGCTTCGGACGAACTGCGGGCAACTTTGTTTGTCCGCTGCGACTAGTGGAGGAGGATGCGTTTGTTGGGGTCAAGACCACCGTGTCTCTTCGTCCTCCCTCCTCTTTACTTTGTCTGGATCTGGATTTCCCAGACTAATTAGAGCAAAGCGGTTAGCCATACGCCTGGCTGGCCGTGTGCGATTATCCAACATGAGCTTTTCCCAACGAAGGTCCCTGTTTTCCCTGGGTTTGCTTGTCTCGTGTCTGTCCCAGACATCTGCTGCGGGGAGAGCTGATGGCTATACTTACGGACAGCCCATGCCAGTGACATGCCTGAACCGGACAATGTGAGTTCATGGTCTTTGTAAACGACCTAATAAGAAGGGAGAATTCTTCCTGTGGCAGTTTGGACGGTGCTAACCTCGTCATTTCTAGTGACTCTGGCGAACATGTATGCCTTCTCCCTGAAATCGCCCGCTCCAAATACACATACCAGGGCTTTAGAAACAACAAACTAACACTCCCAGATCACTGACGATCTCGGCAAACTCCAATACATCCCCTTCCCAACATGCAACGAGACTTCCCTCCCCCTCGCCCTCCGCTACGGCGTCACAGAAACTGTCAATTGCACCATTTCCTCCCTCCCCGATGAACTCTACCACCTCCTCGAATACTACGTCCACTCCGACGTGCCCATGACCTGTCGCGTTCCCACAGCACCCCTTTCCCCTCCCACCCCAGACACCTCAAACACAACCCCAGACTCCAAATCCACCGACCAGGAAGACCCCAACGGCCTCTCCGTCCTCGACGACAACGGTCCCCCCTACACACCCCTCACCTTCGCTCTCCAAGGAACCCTCCAACGAAGCCACCTGCACATCTGGACAGACATGAACGTCCTCGCGCATAACATCCCCAAGACACCCTCATCCTCCACCAAGAAAAGCCGCGCGGGCAACAAACACCCCGCCCCGGGGTACATCGTCGCGGGCACCGCCTACTCCGTCCCGGAGTTCGACGCTGTCTTGCCCAAGAATAGTGGGGAGGACAGCAAATCCAGCGCCGAGAAGGAGGCATCTGCTGTTTCCGAGGCGGCGAGGGACCCCTGGACGGCCGGGCATGGAACGAAGGTCATCCGCGGCGAACCACTTACCTTTACCTTCCACGTTAGTTGGATCGAGGGGGGGAGTGGGATCGGATGGCCATCACGAGATGCCGCTTCGTCGTCATCATCATCATCATCGGGTGTGGGATCTTTCTTCTCCAATCTATTTTTCTTTGTGTTGGCTGCATCGACGGGGGCGTTGTTTGCGTTGTACTTTGAGCGGAGGGGTGCTAATCGGCGCGGGGGCTGGAAGGGTGATGGGATTCTGGGCGTGCCATCTCTTGGGAAGGGACCGGTTGGGGTTTCCTTTGGCAACGGAGGGAAAGTGAATGGGTATGGTGGGTATTCTGCTGGAGCGTCGGGGAGTGGATATGGGGGATTTAGCAGTGGGAAGAGAGATTGAAGTGACTTGTTTCAATTTGATCTTAATTTAGGAATAGAATCTAGTCTCTAGTAGTTTGTATATGAGAATGTAGAAATGACTGGCTTCCTGGACCAATTCAGTACCTACGTGGGACTACATCGCGTTGGTTTGGGTATAGATTATAGAAATGGAAAGACACCAATACAGTTCTAGACAGGTTAGATAATGATGATAATAGTGTACACAGTAGCCCTCCTCTCAACACAGCCCAAATTTCTCTCAGATATATACACCCCCTCACCAAAGAAAAATAAAAAAATAAAACGAAATCTCACCACCCCTGAGCCCTCATCCTCTGAATCTTAGAAACCGTATGCGTAAACGAAAACTTAAACAACTTCCTCCACCTCTCCATCCGCAAATTCTTCTTCATCTGCCCCCTCCGCACATGAAACTTCTGCTGATTAGACTGCTGCCGCACCCGATTCGTATTACAAGCAACCTGCAACGAGCGCAACGCCGCCGCAAGATCCTGCCCGCGCTCCGGCTCAACATGCACCTGACGCCCAAGCGTAGGACCCAGCTTAAGCTCGATTCTGCGCGCATAGACCGCCGGTCTGAGATTCTCTGTTTCGGCGGAGTGGCCGGCTGCGCGGGAGATGGAGAGCGCGTCCATGAAGGAGCGTGGGCGGCCGGCGGATCCCCTGTGGCGGGGTGCGTCTGACGGGGTATTGCTGGATGCTGTGGTGCGGTTGGTGAGGTTGAGTTCGTTGAGGATTTGGTCGATGCCTGCCGTGGCTGGGGATGTTTGGGTGGGCTTGGACGGGGGTTGCTGTTGTTCCTTTGGTTTTGCGGGTTGGTTGGATGGGGGTTTGGGCTGTGCTGAGGAGGCGTAGCGGAGGCATTTGGGGCCGTTGGTGATGGATTGGATGTGTAGGGGTGTTGGCCTCGTACGGAGGAGATAGCGGGTGAGGGAGTGCATCTCCATTGTTGGCTCTGTGTGTGTGGTAATTGAGAATGTGAAAGATGCTTCGATTTCAATTCTCAAAGAAGTAAATCTTTCACCCCGAGGAAGGACTGCCCTGTGCAAATCTGGGTGTTATTCGCTGGACAGGAGGAGGTCGAGCTCAGCGCGGAGGTTGAAATGTCGCCAGCGTCTTTTTTTCCTCCCAGTTCGGAAATCCGCGTGTCACGTGACAACCCATGCTATCGCGCGCAGCAAGAAATCCGTGGGACAATATTTTACTCGACGCCGTTGCTGAAAAAAAGTGTCTACAGGTTTTCATTGAATACGCCTTCTGAATTAGCTGCCTTGGAAATGTCATCCATCACCATTGCGACTCTTCCGCGCATGAGCCGCGAGGCTCTCTCCGCACTGCTTCTCTCCACGACAACCACAACCACAACCACACCCGGGAAACTAGCCATCATTGACGTGCGGGACTCCGGTAAGACGACATGCGTTTAGTCCCCTTCCTGTCTTTGCTTTGTCCCTAATCAAAAGCTCTACTCTCTACTTGTTAGATCATGTGGGTGGCCACATATCTTCTTCCACCTGGATCCCAAGCTCGACGCTTGACTACCGCCTGCCCGAGCTTGTGCGGACCCTGAAAGACAAGGAGCAGGTTGTCTTCCACTGCGCCCTAAGCCAGCAGCGCGGTCCCTCTGCTGCCCTGCGATATGCCCGAGAGCGGGAGAGGATTTTTGGAGCCGAAGAAAACCAGAAACAGGAGGTGTTTATCCTCGAGGGAGGATTTGTGCAGTGGCAGGAGAAATACGGGAATGATGTCCGCTTGACGGAGGCCTATGTCGAGGATATTTGGCAGGAGTATTGATTTCTGTCTTGTTAGTCTTTAGATACGTGTCTTTCTTTGCTTGTTTTTGCTTGTCGTTTCTTATTATAGAAATAGAGATACCCTTGTCCGGTTTGCGTGTGGCTTGATCTTTCGGGGGCTGCTTCGTTATGTGCTATGACTGCGAGGATAGAATAGAATCGAGATTGAAATTACAGAGTTTTGATTTAATTTATGTGCACTGTATCATTGCTAATGTATGTGTGCTGTATAAGAAGATCTCCCGGGTAAATGTACATTAATATTACAGCTGGATGCTTCTATCCTTGAGAGCGACATAGAAACAACAGCTCCAGACCTCACGCAATTGAGCCTCCAAACCCTACTGGCCGACGTTTCCCACCATTCTCCGGAATAATGGCCATGACTTTGTATAGTTTTCCCATGCCGCTTCCGCCTCTTTCAACGAGTCGTTTCCAACCGCTTTCCAATACCTTTCGTTTCTCCTCGTCTTTAACATGGTTGAGTAGCTGCTGCATGCGCTCCGCAATACCCATGGCCTGGAGGAAATGTCCCTGCTCTACAGGTCCATGAACTTCCACGCCTTCGCTAGATTCAATAGCTGACTCTGCGAGTGATATGAAGTCTACGTCGGCACTAACGTCGACTCGGCCAGGCGACGAGAGCGCGGGGACATTTCGGTGGTTTTGGATCCCGCGAAGCGAGTTAATTGGAATCGTCGACATAGTTCCATAGTCCATGATCAAGGCTGCACCTGATGGATGGCGCTTCGGTTGCACCGGTGCAGAAGCTGCGCCCTGTTTTGTGGTTGTTCGTGGAGGCTGAGATGAGCCACCAATGCGGCGAGCGAAGTCTGAGGCGTAAATGCGGCTTTCCGGGCTGACTTCGATCGTAGATCCAGGTTGAGATTTGAGTGCGCGGTATCGCTCGGAGATTTCGGGAATCACTAGGGAGGAAGGTGTCGATGCCTTTGCTAGAGTTAGTTTGAACTCTGGCTCACCTTCCTGGTTTTCGTCCACTGCTTTTGGATTTAGGGTGACCATAATTTCACGCCATTGAGGTGTATTTGCGGTTTTCACTGGTCCGTGCAGCTTTGCAGGACCTGTGGGAGTCATAATCTCCTGTTGTTCGGATTGTGTTTCTGGCGCAGGAGCCACGGACTCGAATGCATGGATTGGAAGAGCATCGAAGAACTCATGAGCGAAGATGAACGGCGTCTTATCCTCCTCTAGTAGGAATGATTTAGTGGTATATCACCGTTGCACAGATCTATAATACTCACCATGAGGCAGTAACCTGATATCCTCTACCCAAACCACAGGCACGTTGAAGTACTTGCTAATACTTCGGTGGCCGATCTCCGTCTCTTCCATGCTCGCATCCCCGCAGAGTAGCTGTTTTTGAACCTCTCTCAAAGTCGGGCTAGCTTCGACCAAATAAATCGCCTCAAGGCTCGATGTAAACTGCTTGAAATGTCGAAATGTCTGTTCATGCTCATAACGTCAGAGTCCACCAGAGATGACAAAAAAAAAAGTACGGTTAAGCGACTTACGCGCAGCATATCATCCATTAACGTTCCTTTTCCAGGCCCAACCTCCATCAATTGCACTCCACTGTTCGATGCCCCTTGTGCCATCCATTCTGCAATAGTCCAGATACCAACTAATTCTCCAAAAACCTGCGAGATCTCTGGAGAGGTGACAAAGTCGCCTTTCTTCCCAAAAACCTCCCCGTCGCCCTCTGGCTTCGTTGTATAATATCCCCCCTCTGGTGAAGTAAGGACTTGGCGCATAAACGCGGCTATGGGTATCGGTCCTGTTGTCTTTGCACAAAGCCAGTTAGCTGTTTTGCTCTCACCCCCCCGAGGGGGGGGGAAACAAGCTATATTTACCTTAATCGCGTTAGCTAGGGTCCGGGCGAGAGGGGTGGACCACTCCCTGGTCTCAAATGTAGAAGACCATCGCCGAGATCCAAGCGCAAAGGATTGCTTGGTGCTTTTTCTCAGCAGTTGGGTTAACAGGCGTCTTGTATAAGGATTCATTTTTCGGTGCGCGGGCTTTGGCTGCAGTAGCGCGATATAGAGGGTTTCGGTGCCTGTCGGTCCTTAATGAACCTCGTCGAGCCGATCGGAGTAATGTATATATCTCACTCGGACGCCATACCTGGCATTACGAAGCCGCGGTCATGGAAAAGCGACTTCATGGAAGTTATAATGATGTCAAGCTCAATTCAATGTCTTCAAGTCCTCCGCAAAAGTCCCGTCCACACGTGATTCCTGCCTTATCGGATCAGCCAAAAAAAAACATCAACTTCTCTTATGAAAAAAGAGCATACACGCAAAGCTGCAACTTAGTGTCTTTACAGTTGACTATTAGTTCTCCCTAGTATACTTGTGATGCTGAACTCCGGAAATATTCGAAGTTTATCCAAATATTACTCGCTGGACTAATATCGATATTCATACACATCATTATTTTTAACTAACATCACCTTGAGCAATCAAATGAATCTGGTTAACTGTCCTTCTAAATCATCTGAACGAGCTTAAAGCTGACTCCCTTCTTAACTTTTATCGTACATCTGTGCGCATGGGACTGAATTCTCAATTCCTGAACAGCCAGCGCTCATCGACGTTGTAAGCATAGCACCCCGGAGCTTGTAGTAACATATGTATTATCGACCTGGACCCTTCGGGGTTCACTGTTACCGCTTCCCTCTGTTTCTCGAATTTTGTGGTGGCGCATCGGTCATCATTTCGTCGCTGTAGAGCCCATTTTCATTGCCTCCCGGATTCAGGGTCCTGCCGCCTCTGTTAGAATTCCTGCTACCTCTATTTCCCCCTCTACCACGACCACGGCCGCTATTTCTGAGATCCCTGGGGGTTGTTGGTTGGTTAGTCTGCTCATTAAAGCCATAACTGCCATCTTGGACCGTGGGATCTGCTGTCCGTTGCGTCCGTCGCTCACGATCAGCCTGTTCCCGTTGATTATTAAACGGAGACGAGGAATTCTGGAAGCTCGATGTTGCTGCCGTGGAATGATCAAATAGATCACGGTTCGGGTTTGGTCCCCCCGCAGCGGACTTGAGTCGCAAAGAGAGTACTCTGCCATCAGCCTTCCCACAGGTTAGTGTAAGCCCTCGTGATATTCAATATGCGATTTAAGGTCCAAATACCCACCCTCTGGTTGTGAAAATTGGCTATTGCTTTCTCCGCCGATGACTTGTTTGCGAAAGTGATTTCCACCGTCACAGTGGGTTGCTGTTCCGTTATCCAACAACTCAAGATTCTTCCGGAGACAGGTTCGAGAGCCGATTGAATATCTGCAGCTGTAGTTCCGGGCGCGAAATTGGACCCGATAACAACAGGTGGTCCAGATCCTGCTCCCTTGATGCTGAGCCCTCCCTTATTATTCCTAATAGTCGCCTGTCCACTTGCCGGGTTAAGCGCCGATATGAGGCGCTCTTCGTCGGGACGGCGCTTCTGTGTTGCTTTTGTGTTCGATGTAGCGGCTCGTCCAGGGGCTGTGGGAGCTCGACTGCCTCTCTTAGGACCGAGATTCGCAGATACAGATCGCTATACATAAAGAGTAAATGTCTTAGCGGAAAAGTCCCTCTGCGACAATAACCCCACATGATAAATATTAATTTAGTTTGTTGTTACCTTTGTCACACCAATCCGACTTGCAAGGCTTCCGGGTGTCGCAATCTGGGCTTTGTTGCCAGCCCCCGAACCAGGCGCGCTGGCTCTCCGCTTCTTTCCCAGAATTCTGTTTGCAAGGTCTTCATTTTTCTTCTTCAAGCGTCCTTCAGAGAGGAAAAAACGGACGGTGTTAGCGAGAGTGGCTGGCTGATTCGTCCTAGATAGATGGGTGTCTTTTTTTTCCCTTACCAGCTTGGATAATCTCATTGAAGGAAACAGCTTCCTGTCCCGCCGCCATGACCAAGGGGTGGCGTTTGGAATAGAGTAAAATAGTTTCGCGCGATCAGAAATAGAAGGGAATATAATAAAAGAGGTGTTTATAAATTCAAATATAAGATTTCGTGGCTAAATCAAGGCCTGGGATTCGTGGTTTGACGTGTGCAGCAACATTGGAGAGAAGTGGAGGAAGAAAGGCTGAGTTTGCTTTGCTTTTGGTTCCGCTCCAAATTCACCATCCATGCAGCCTGTCGGACGCTGCACAACCCCAAACTTCTGAACTACACTATTTCTCCAGCCTCTATCCTTCTGTGACAGGGAGATTGACTCAGTAGCTTCTATTCTGATGGAGTGAGTTCCTCTGAGTATTATTCATTGTGTCATGTTGCCCAGTCATTGTCCGTCCTTAACTAACCGCTTCTGTAGACGCGATGCAGGCCTCAAACGGAAGCTGGGATCGAGTGAGTCCCTTGCGGTGTTCCAGTTGCCTCTTTCCTCTGTCCGACATTGGGAATGCATCTGGTGGGCAGACAGCCTGGCTCCCTTTCCCCTGGGGATCTCTGGTGTCTTTACTCTGAGCTTGTCCTGGTCTCCTCCCTCTATGAGATTCCTCCATTAGTAGCGCAGATGCCAGACAGCGAGTCCTTCTGCTGGCTCTGCTCATCGATATTTACCCCAAAACGCTCTCCAGTCTACGGATTTCTACGCGGCGCACAAAGCAAGCGCGCGTGTAAGAAACCATGATATCCTCTGATGACGGCTGCGGCGCCCGCAGACGTCAGTCGGTGTCTTTCTCCCTTTCGATCCGTTCATCAAGAGCGAAAAGAAGCAGGTATCATTTACTTCTTGTTTCTGCTTCGCGATCTACGCTAACATGATGCTCTTCTAGGCTTACACAGCTCCCTAAAACCCCACAAATCTGCGAAGAAATCGCTCACTATCCGGTCTTTAACCCACAGGATCCTCGACATAATCCCTCTCTCAGGATGGCTACCTGGCCGGATGATGGTTGTCAGCTCCCCTCGGCCACAGGTTCCACGGGATCAGTGCGCTGGATTCAGAATCTCCCTAGGAGGTCTCTGCGCAGAGCTCGTTCTGGCCTTTTGGCTCTAAGGTCTGGTCTATCCAGACGTTCTGTCCACCAAGGCTCGAGTCGTAACGATGACATATCTGGGGGGTGGTCGTCCTCTGACTCTGCGGGTGGATCCTCCGACCGAAATGATGATCTTTTCTCATCAGCAGTATCCGAAGCTAGCACAGAGGAAGACTATGACTTCGGTTTCAACCTCTACCGCACGGGTTGCCGTCATCCTTCCGACTGCAAAAACGACACCAACGATGACTCGGATTTTCTATCCTGCGCTCAATCCCCGCAACATACCCCCGTACCTACGCCTTACTCAGGGAGTGATAGTCTTCCTGGCCTGTTTCTGGCCGAAACGACGCCAAATGCTTCCGAGAGGGTTTCCGTCCGCGCAACAGGAGATACAGATATGGCACCGGACAGCAATGAAGTTCAAACTACCATGCACGACTCTTGCGGTACAAAGACATTTACGGAGGAAGAGCATCAAAGTTCTGTTTCTTCACCAGCTTCTTCTAGTAATTCTTGTTCGGAGAGCAGCCCCGAGGTAGTGCTAATTCCAGATGAAAGCTCACATCCTGCTGCTGCACCAAGCTCTTCGCCCACTGATATCCGTGATAGCCCAGCTCCCATTGTGGCAACAGAGCTCGAACAGCCCGGGTTCCCCCCATACCGATCGTCATCGAGTACCTCATCTGACACAGCCCCGGCGTTGGATGCTGGAACTCAAATTATTGATCGAACTAGTGAATTCGACGAGCCGATAAGTCCACCCATACCAGAGAGCGCCTTCACTTCCAGTCAGGGTATTCAGACTACTGCTGAGGAACCAAGTATAAATGTGGGTGTTATAAATCTTTATGAATTATATCAAAAACTGACTTGTGATTTAGGCGTTAGATGACGGACCACAAGATCCGGAGTTAGGATATTTGGGCTGTTACCTATCACTTAACTCAGAAGACGACAGCAACCCCCTTCAGAGTAGCAATATAGACGAGGAACCACGCTCAAGCTGGAACAGCGAAGAGCATACCAATAAACCTCTAAACCCGTGGTTGTCCCTTGATATTGACAGGAGTGACCGTACATCTCTGCTGTCTCTGAGAGACGAGTACTTCATAGTTGATGGCAAGTCGAATGATCTCCATCCCGATAGGGGCGACAACCCTATAAAAGCAGAGTCACTGTTTGCTGGTGATGGTGGCCTATACAGCGGACCGGGTCTTGACCGTAGCCTTTCGGTCAGGGCACCAGAGATTCCAGAAATTGTTGGGCCTGGAACGGCAATTGGGATGCAAGGTTTGAGGCCACTTCGCACGCAGAGGGAAGGAAGTGACTCGACGGACGAGTATCTCGTTACATATTCTTTGTTGCACCGGCACTACTTCTCCTGAAACCTCTGTGGGTGTTCATCATACAGATCTAACTTTATACAATCCTTTTGATGGAAGCCTTTTGCGGACATACTCCGGAGACCAATGATTATGAAGGACCTCTATTTCTACGCTCAGGCCTTGCACTTTTATTAATCAAGAATCTTCTATTAAAGTTGTCACGCCTGATGTAGCTTGACCAGTAGAATATCCAGCACTACAGGTGCTTCACCAAATCAAGTTTAGTATATAATTAAACCTATGATCACACTCGGATCCTTCTCTCCAGCAAGCCCAGCACATATATACGAATCGACCGCTAGTGAACAGAGAGAAATTATCCCAAACGAAGAGTAAACCCAGCCCCTGCCTCCCCTGTATCACCACCAGCTTGGTTGCCAAATACACTAGCAAAGTCTAGCTTGGGTGCCTCCTGACCTCGCTTCGGTGCCTCAGGCGTCTCACGACGTCTCCTCTTCTCCATCCCCGCCTTGGACGGGAACGTAGGAAACATCTCCTTGGGTTTCGGGCGCGGGTCCTCACGGAAGTACTGGTGCGAGAGACACTCTGCAGCCGTGGGCCGGGAAGCCGGGTTCAGGGCAAGCAGGGAGGAGAGAAGATGGAGTCCGCCGTTTGTGAGGAAGGGGAACTTTGCGCGAGGCAGAAGAGGGGGATTTCCTGATGGGGTGGAGGGAGAGGGAGGGAGACGGAGGGATTTCGCATTTGGGAGGGAGCGGAAGCCAGGCCAGGTTTGTGGGGTTGGGGGGCCCGTTAGGGCGAATATCTAGATGGGGGTAGTGAGTAATTGATTGGAGGATTGTTGAGAACTTTCTTTTTTGGTAAAAAGATTAAAGAGGGGGGGGGGGGGGGGGGGTTGCGCACCTTTGATACTTGGTCGACTTCGTTTTTACCTTGGAGGAGTGGCTCCTTGGTGAGTAGTTCTCCGAATATACAGCCTATACTCCACATGTCGATTTCGGGCCCGTATGTCTCAGCGCCGAGGAGGAGTTCCGGTGATCGATACCAGAGGGTGACGACGAGCTGGGTGAGCTTCGGGGGTGGGTCGCCGTAGTATCTGGCCATGCCGAAGTCTGCGATTTTGATCTCGCCGCGGTTGTTCATGAGGAGATTGGAGGTTTTGAGGTCGCGGTGCATGATCCACTGGGAGTGGAGGAAGTCTAGACCGGAGACAATCTGGAGGAGTAGTGTTTTAATTTCGGAGGGGAGGAATGGCTCGCGCATATCGTCGAGAAGGGTTTTAAGATCGTGTTCGAGGAAATCCATGACGAGGTAGACCCTGTACGTTTTTCATTATTGGAGGGTTTAGGCCCCCCGTGGATTGAACAGTTAATCCCTCTGCATCTGGAACTTTTCAGGATAGGGAGAAGGTGCGCGCAAAGAGAAGACAAGCACAATTGAAGGGATGAGGACAAACAAAAAGGGAAAAGGAGAGAAAGAGAGATAGGGAAGCTTACTCGTCCATCTTGTTCCCCATAACAACCTCCCTTAGGTAGACAATATTTTTATGGCGAGCTTCGAGGAGGGTCTGAATCTCGCGCAGTCCGGTTACGGGGAATCCATCTGGGGAATTATCCATCTTGAGCTTCTTCATTGCAACTACCTCGCCGGTAGTGATATCTTTCGCGCGGCTGACCCAGCCGTACGACCCCTCTTCAATGTGATTCAATCGCTCAAAGTTGTCTACATGGCGACAGGGACCCCATTCCAGCACGGGGAATTGGAGTAGGTTTGATTTGGGCTGATTTGGCTCTGGCTCGACAGAGGATGTCGGCTGGTGGTGCTCATTAGAAAGTCGTCGCCTTTTCTTTGGAGGAGCGCCGGAGTCCCCATTGAGTGTATCAGTAGATTGGCTCTCTGTTGTTTCGGATTGTCGAGCCTTTGCTTGGTCTTCCAGTTGGCGCTGCTTCTCGGCCTTGGCCCGTCGTTTCTCCTCCTTCTCGCGTTTGCGTTGGGTGACGAGGGCCTCTGTCTCTGGATCATCGTCGGCCCATCTGGATTTGGAGGTTGACATGGCAGTGAAACCTGGGAGAGTCAAAACCTCGAACGCGGGGGAGAAGACGTGGATTGGGGTCTGGAGAGTCGAGACTTGAGAGCGAGAGAGACAGAGAGAGAGGAAAATTGGAGCCATGACGCTATCCGGGAAGAGAGCAGCGGATGCCTGATTATTCAGGCCAGGAATCACGGATCGGGAATCTGGATTTCAAATCCATAAATCGTCCCCCGCTTTAGTCCCGCCACGAGAGACTCTCTGGCTCTTACTTCACTCAAGACCGCTGTTGTTTATTTGTTTAATAGCTGGAGAGCTGGATAGCTGTATATTGTGACGCAGTACGAGCTAACTACCATGATTCAGCCTTTCCAAGTATGTAATCTTGCTCTGAGCATCCCTCTCCACCAACAGAGGCTAATTATACTTCTACTAGACGACCTTTGCGGTCCCGATGACCTGCGATGGCTGCGTGAGGGATGTCTCACAGGCGCTAAATAAGGTGGAAGGTACTATGTCCTCGGGGCTCGTGACCACCGGGAAATTGAGATCTGACCGAGCTCGACCGTAGGAATCAACAAGGTTGACGCAAACCTCAAGGACCAACTCGTGTTTATCGAAGGCACAGCGCCACCCAGCTCCATCGTTACGGCTATCCAAAATACGGGTCGGGACGCGATTCTAAGGGGGAGTGGCACGTCCAACAGTATGTTTTCGCTCTCTATTACGCAGAGCGCTGGGGATAGATGTCTGATGTGTGATAGGTTCTGCGGTCTGCATTCTCGAAACGCACTCGACTACGGTTTCCAATAAGATCCGAGGGCTGGCGCGCATGGTTCAGGTATCACCCAACTTGACTCTGGTTGATCTGACCATCAACGGCCTGGCGCCAGGCCAATACTGGGCGACGGTGCGCGACACAGGAGACATCTCAAAGGGCGCGGAGTCTGCTGGGGGCATTTGGGAAGCGGTGAAGGCGAAGGTGCTGGGCACGGAGGCACCCAAGGAGCCTCGTGGTATATTCGGTAGCGTGGAAGTGGACGCGAAAGGGCGAGGAAACGTCTTCCTGGATCGGCCGGTGGCGATTTGGGAGCTGATTGGGCGCAGTATGGTGTTATCCAAGAGCACCGAGGGGCCGTTTCGACGCGAGGATCCCAACACCTTGGTCGGAGTGATTGCTCGTAGCGCCGGGGTGTGGGACAACGACAAGATGGTGTGTTCCTGCTCGGGGAAGAATGTGTGGCAGGAACGTCAGGAACAGGTGGCTCAGGGAATGGTCTGATAGAAGTATTCTGGGAGAATTTTGTGCGGTGAGGCTAGAGATTAAAAAAGAAGAGAGAGGAAAAGAGGAAAGGGGGGTTCACCCTTGCATGGAATGCATGGAACTGAGCTCCATGATACCTTGAGAAGTGATGTTAATGTACGAAAGCCATGAAGTGATAGAGATATCCAGATATGAAATATACAATCTCCATTTTGGAATAGACAATGCAGACTGACTTATGCCATGATAGAAAAAGAGGATGCAAAATGAAATAAACTGGCTCACATGACTGGCACTGTCAATGCATGAAGCGCAACACAGATGGTGAGATAGATAGACAGGTGGAGAGTCAGATAATCCCCTCACAGACCACCACTTGCTGTCTAACTGCCACCAGTACTCAATAGGCACTGGATCCGAGTCTAGGATGCTGGGCATGCAGCAATTAGAGGCTGAAGGATTGGATGCCAGCCTCAAGGAGATCAAGTAGAAGCGCCGTGGCGGGGACGCTCCAAAGTCAAATCCCAAATCACATTTCTGGGATTCGAGCCATTTTTCTCGGTCCATGGTCCAGGTCTATGGTCTATTACTGTACGTATACTGTGCAGTGGCGAGAGACAAATACAACAATCTCATTGTGAGTCTCCCATCCATGGTACACGCTCGGGACGGGCCTTGCAGCCGAAATCAATAACGACGGGAATAACGCCTATCCAGCTAGACATTTATCAGGATATCTTATGATCACCATGGATTATTATTATTACTTCAAGTCCCAAGTGTGAAAAGACAGAAAGAGAATCGAGACTACAGCCAATGGCGATCGGCTGCACAATGTGACGAATTTCCCCTGCATCCTCAAATCACCTCCTCCTCCTCCTCCTCTTGTTGCACATCTGCCCATCCATCCTGCCATCGACTCCTCTGTCAGTCCATTCGCTGGACTTCTTCTGGCGTCGCTAATTATAATTCTTATCCTGGTCGTCTCTCGTCCGCGATTCGTGAGTCCCAACGCCCAGGGCGCTTATTCAATCACCCCTCTTTCTCCTCTTTCTGCTCTCCTCCTCTCCTCCTCTTCTCTCGCGCTGTGGCTCTATCTATATCCCTGCATCCTTGCGCACGCTAATCTTTTTTTCCCTTCTTTTTTTAGTCTCCCTTCTCTTCTTTTATTTTTCCTTGACGTCGTTGACCCCCTTCGAGTCCCTGTGTGCCAATTCCATACTGCGCCGGCCCTCCATCCAGTTTCAGGTACCATACTCGACAGTCGACAAACTGCTCGAAATCGTACGATTAGGATCCAAGACACAATCAAAATAATCATAATAAGCAAAAGAGAAAGAAGAAGAAGAAGAAGGAGGAGAAAACCCCATTCCCGATCAACTTTCTTTCTCCTTGCTTTCCCCTCCAATATTTCCATCCCATCCTGGACCTCGTCTCCGCTCGCCAATCGTGTGCAAGTGGCTGGTGCTTTCTTTAATTTATGATCTAAATATATATCCGATCTATCTATCCCTCCACCTAACAGGAACTAAAAGAATCCTTCGGCTCTTGCGCATGGTCAGTCATTTGCTTGCTTGAAAAGGAAAAAAAAAATAGTTTGATAGTCTCTGCCCAGTGGCATCTCGACTTCCTGCCTAGCACAGACTCGACTTCTACTATCACTTCCACTACAGATTACTACTATTACTACTATTCCCCCTACTTCTCCTCTAGCTCTTCTGTCTGCCTGCCTCCTTTCTCCCGTGCGCCATCAAGGCAAACCCTTCTCGGCCCCCCACCCAATCTCATCCCGTCACACTTTTGGCTGCTGTTGGTTGTTGCATACATATAGTCGCCCTGCGTGCTTCCCGGGAAAGCCACCTGGTATTTTCTTCTGCCAGTTGGCAAGTATTAACCTATTGACATCCTCCAATCGCCAATCTCCAGTGTCAGACAGGTAATCAGGGTGAGGGGGAAACAAACACGTTTGTTGTCGGCTTACCCCATACCTCTTCTTAAAAGACTGTGACTGGCACTGGCAAGGCAGAGAAGCAATGTCCCTCAAGCAAGTATGCGGCCGTCTCTACTCCCACAACCATCCCATAGTGACAGGGTTATTGACCGGAGGATACAGGAAATCGAGACATGGGTCCAGGCTCTGGAACATTTTGATAACCAGGAGTATGACTTTGCTCTTCGCAGCTTTTCTAGTATTGCCGATACTTCCAAGATTCTTTTCAATTGCGGTGTGATCTATGCAACGCTGGGGGAGCACGAAAGAGCTGTAAGACAACTGCGCTTTCCTAGGGATAACGACGCACCACAGCTAACCGTCATAGGTTGAATGCTACCAAAGTGCTGTTAGTCTGGACCAGTATCTCGCAATTGCCTACTTCCAAGAGGGAGTGTCCAACTTTCTCCTGGGCGACTTTGAAGAGGCATTAGCCAACTTCAATGACACCCTGCTTTACCTGCGAGGCAACACTTTCATCGACTATGAACAGCTGGGGTTAAAATTCCGGCTGTACTCCTGCGAGGTATTGTTCAACCGTGGTCTTTGCTACATTTACCTTCAGCAAATGGGCCCGGGGATGCAGGATCTAGAGTACGCAGCGAAAGAAAAGGTCACTCCGGACCATGATGTTATCAACGATGCTATCAGAGAAAAGGCAGAGGTATGTGCCCTAAAAGAAGTATGACACTGTTGCGTATCTAATCTAAAATTAAAGGGATACACGGTCTTTTCAATCCCAGTGGGAGTGGTATACCGGCCCAATGAGGCCAAGGTAAGGAACCTGAAGACCAAAGACTACCTGGGCAAGTCCAGAGTGGTTGCTGCAAATCGTCTCAGCACACCTGTCGATATCAACCAGAACCGAACGATAGACAACATCCCGTTTGCAACATCTCATTTGGTCCACAAGAACTTGTCAAGCCGGAGTCGTCAGCAATCAGAGCCGCCCATGAACCGAAATCTATTTCCTCCCACACCACCACCGGATGCCGACAAGGCTAGCCTCAATAGCGCATCAGGCAGCGTGACCGCATCGACTGCAGTCTCGGCTCGTCCGAGTTCTGGCAGAGCTGGGCGTCCTCCACGACTGGATCTGGAACGGCCGGGTGCTCAACCTGCTGGACGTAGCACAACGGACTTGACAGCGCCGGAGAAACCGCGGATTGGAACGACTCGCACAGCGTCAGAGCCCCGAGGGCCGGTGTCTAGACAGCAAACCCGTGGATTCGCATCAGAGCGACAACATCAGCCTTTCTCCCGAGAAGGTTACGGTCATCGCAGGGGGGCGAGTGACACTAGCTTTGGAGCAGCACCTAATGGCTACACAGAGGAGGCATATGGCATGTACGGAGGTGCCCGAGCTATGGCTCTGGCCAATGGCGGACGTCCGTTTCAACAAGAGCGATACATCGACGAAGAAGAGGAGTACACCAGCTCTCCATGCGACGAAGAGGGCGGGCCGGGGGCCGGTTTCGAGATCATGGATACGCGACAGAGGGCAAGATCGCAGAGTCGTGGCCCCCGACGGGGATTTTCACGACGCCCGGAGGTGCGTAGGTTCCGCGTGAAGGTACACTCGTCAGAAGACACGCGATACATCATCATCGGTCCGGCAATTGAGTTTGCGGAGTTTGAGACGCGGATCCGGGAGAAGTTTGGATTCCAGACGTCGCTGAAGATCAAGATGCAAGATGAGGGAGACATGATTACAATGGTGGACCAGGAGGACCTGGATCTTTTGCTGATGGCCGCTCGAGAGATTGCACAGCGAGAGGGAGGCGAAATGGGGAAGATGGAGGTACGTACTTGCATACATAACGTTCTTCTCTGCCTTGGTGGTCGAGCTAACGGTTGCAGATTTGGGTGGAAGAACGAAAGATGATTTAATGACCATGCTATACCCTGTTATACCCTGCTACTCAATGTATATATTAGCATTTATACCCTTACTTAATGAGTATATGTACCCTTCTCATGACGTTCCAAGTACCCTGCATGTAGTACTTTGTAGGGCACCCAGGTCACGGGATCACGCCAAACCTCCAGCTCAGCATCTCCGCATCCTCAACACCATAGAAACAACAAGAACAACAACAACAACAACAACAACAACAACTCCTCTATCCAACACCAATCAGCCCACCATGACAGACCTAACTCCCACTCTAAAAGACCTCATAAAAACCCATACACCAAACCCAACCCCAAGCCCACGACCCCTCTCCCCGCAAACCGCCGACGAATTCCTCAAAGAAGCCTACCGAATCGTACGTCCTCCCCCTCACTGGTGATAGAAAGCAAACATCACTAACCCTCAACCTCCTCACCCTAGAACTCCCACATAACCTCGCTCCTACAATACCTCCACACCATCCGGCCCTCCTACCTCTCAACAACCCACCCAACCCACAAACCAAGCACTACACACCACTCCCACTCCCACACCTACACCCACCGCATAAAACAAACCACACAGCCAGACCACCAAACAGCGCTAACCCCCTCCGACCGCGACAAAATCGACACCTCAACCTCCACCCTCCTCCGCAACCTAAGCACCTCAATCACAAACCTCTCCGCCGCCGAATCCCTCCGCCAGGAAACCCTCTCCTCCCTCCTAGACCGCCAATACGGGCGTCCCAACACGCGCGCCACAAAACTCCTCTTCCAATGGGCGGCGGGGGGGTCATCTCTAGGAGACTCTAGTACCAATGATACAGGGAATAAATCCGCGGCGCAAATCGCCGATGAGGAGAAAGGGAGGACGGTCAAGACTGTCCGGGAGAGTATTCTTTGGTTTTTGAGGAGGAGGTTGGAAGGCGCTGTTTCGGAGCAGAGGGGGATGGTTGAGCGGCGGATTGAGAGGGCTAGAGAGAGGGAGAAGAGTGTTTTGTATAAAGCTTCTACTTCTTCTACTTCTACTTCTACTTCTATTTCCGGTTCTGCTTCTGCTTCTGCTTCTGCTTCTGCTTCTGTGGAGGGCCGGGGACGACGGGGAGCTTCTCTTTCTGTTTCTCTTTCTGCTTCCGCCTCTACTCCTGTTTTCAACTCGAAAGGCCAGAGTATTGAGACAGGAGGGCCAGTGTATGGATCCGCGAAAACCCTCGATGCAGCCGAGGTTGCGGCTATAGAGGCGCAATTGTCACCTGAACAGCTGCAGCTTTTTGCAGAGGAGAATGACTCCATGGTACGGTATTACGAGGATACATTGGGGAAAGTCCAGTATGTTTTTTTTTTCCTTCTCCCCCTACTTGTGTATGCTAATGATGAAAGAAACGCGGAAAAATCACTTTTGGAGATTTCATCGCTGCAGCAGACGCTCGTGTCTCATCTTTCGACGCAGGAGGAGTATATCAGTCAGTTGGTGGGGGATGTCGTGAACACAGAGACGAATATCGGACATGGGAATAAAGAGCTTAGGCGGGCGACTGAGAGGCGCAGTGCAGCGCAGGCGGTGTTTTGGGGGACGGTTGGGTTGTGTACGTGGCTTGTTGTGTGGGATTTGATATTTTAATTTATATATTTTAGTATTCATTTTATTCATTCATTTATTTATCTGCTGGGTGGTGATGTTCTATAAAGGAGATAGATACCAATGTCTTGCTTATGCGGGATACAGACCCAGCGCTGTATTATTATGGACCACATGAGGTAAAATATATATATAAAAAAAAAAGGGAAAAAAAGTTAGGAAATATTTACGACGTCTCCCGAACAACACTGTCAACCGCCTCCGCAAAGTAATCCAGGTTATTTGTGTTGAGGCCGGCCATTGAGATACGTCCGTTCTTGGTCTATGAATAACCCCAAATGTTAGCGCATGCAAATTTGTATGAGATAGAACGTGCCGGAATGAATGCATTTCCCGAAGAGGTTTGAAAAAGCAAAAAAAGGAAGGTGGGGAAGAGAACCTACCATATAAACATGCCATTTGTCCCGTAATACCTTGACCTGGGCCTCTGTCAGCCCAGTGAAACTGAACATGCCGATCTGATTTGTGATGTGCTCCCAAGTGCCAGGTGTACCCTTGGCCTCAAGACGCTGACGCAACCCCTTGCGCATCTCCGCGATACGGCCACTCATAGTTCGCAGATCATCCTCCCATTGTGCGAAGAGCTCGGGATCGTTGAGAATGCGACTGGCGATGCGCGCACCGTAAGCGGGAGGGTTGGAGATCTCCGACCGCTGGAGGATAGCCAGCTGACTGGCAACGTTCTGAGAGGATTTGACGGCATCGGGGCCCGGCGCGGAGACGAAGTGGAAGGCGCCTGTGCGCTCACCGTACAGGCCGAAATTCTTAGCGAAGGACTGTGCAATGCAGAGCTCGAAGCCCTGCTCGACGAAGTAACGCACGGCCCAGGCGTCACGGTTGAGGTCGCCAGAAGCGAAGCCCTGATAGGCGCAATCAAAGAAGGGGAAGTGGTTGCGATCGCGCATGACAACCGCGACTTCCTTCCATTGCTCCTGTGTCAGGTCGACACCCGTGGGGTTGTGAGCGCAGGCGTGGAGGAGGATGATGGAACCAGAGGGGGCGCTGCGCAGGGCGCCTAGCATGCCCTCGAAATCGAGGCCCTTGGTTTTGGCTGAGAAGTAGGGGTAATTGGCGAGGGAGAAGCCGACATTGGTGAAGATCTGGTGATGGTTGGCCCAGGTTGGGTTTGAGAGGTACAGGTTGGGTCTGTGGGGGTGGAATCTGGCGAGGAAGAGAGCACCGAGATGAACTGCGCCTGTACCAGAGATTGTTTGAAAGGTGGAAACCTATCGAGTCAGTACCAAAGCGAGGGATGAAAAAGAAAATTTTTTTTGAAAGAAAAAGTGGAAGAAAAAATTGAGACATACTCTGCTTTCTTGAATTGCGGGACTGTCTGCACCGATCATGAGTTTCTGGGCGGCGGTAGTGTAATCCTGGAGACCTTTGATGGGGAGGTATTCATGATTGAGATTCGGATCATTGCGAATGAGCTCATCTGCCTGTTTCGACACGGTTGATGAGCAGATGTCGCTTGCCAGCGGGGAATCTCAAAGACGAACCTTTTTTACGACGGGAAGAACCCAGGGCTTCGCATTGTTGTCGCGATAAGCCCCAATGACCAAATCGACCTTTTTGTCTGAAGGATCTTGTCGAAAAGCCTGGGCCAGACCGAAGAGGGGATCTTCTGGGGCGGCTGGGACGACGGAGGTGGAAAAGACAGAGGCACTCATGATGTGAGCAGAGAGAGATGCGAGACGGGCTTCGGCGATGGAAGATGGAGAGGAAGTAGAAGAAGAAGAAGAAGAGGAAGAAGAGGAAGAAGAGGGAGAAGAGAGAGGAAGAGGAGGAGTCATGGTGAAGAAAAGGCCCAGAGTCACCCGTGACACCACCGTACGTTGCTGCTTGCGTTCACCGGACCGAAGACACGATAGTAAGAATTCCGATGGGGAGGAGGAGGACGATGAGGGGAAACTGGAGCCTTCAAGTTGGAGAGAAGTTTGATTTAATAATAATATACTACTACTGCTGCTGCTGCTGCTGCTGCTGCTGCTGCTGCTACTGCGACTACTACTAATAATAATAAATGCCTCAAGGCTGATGAGATCAAGTACCGAGGATGAAGTGGGAGCGTGACATCACATGTTCTTTATTCTGATACTGTAGAAGTTGGTTATACCACCTAAAGACATGACTGTAGAGGACAAGGGGGAAGTTGTCTGCAGAAGAGACATCTGTGACATATCCTGTCTGTTCTCCTGTCCGTCATGCAACTAATGCACTCATGCTCGTAGTTCCTCGTAGGGTTGAAGATGCGGGGCAATCCCCGATTCTCCGCCAGCACTCATTATATCATACGAGGACCGGAATGCGCCTTTTGAAATAGTTAATAATAATGTTATAAAACAGTATAAACATATAGACAACATTTGAATCAAATAATAAACGATAAATACAGGATACTGGCAGTCTATACAAGGGAATACTCCGCAAAGAGTGAACCAACCACCGAAGACATAAAGTCATCACTGTTCTAGACTACTAGTACTACACCAGGAATCCTGTGGTATACGAAAAATATCCGGCGCAGACTTGGGCCCGACTGCATTGTGCCATTTGCTAATTTATTAATTGCCGGTGTTTCGGATAATAAGGCTCGGGTATTGATAATAATAGCAACGATCATAGTCTTCTCCTCATTTCCCCTCAATTCTCTTTTCTGCCGTACTTTGCCTATTACATACTATCCTACGCTGAGCCTTCCAGCACTACCCCATGGGGTGGCGTCCCCTCATGACCCTCAGTGACTACGGTGCTAACTAACTACTAGTATACTGCACCAGAAGCAAGTAATATAATAGTCCTCATGTCCAAGATGTACACATAATCTCGTAGATCATTTCTCGTAGGAGATCAAGCTGTACAAGAACCCCCCCCTCAATCCCTATCTTTTACCACATCCGTCCGTCCGTCCGTCCGTCCGTCCGTCCCAGTCTCCCAACGCCGTGTATCTGTTGCAGTCCAAAATAAACCAGGAAAAAAACATCCTCCCCATCATCTTCGTCAAGTCATAAGGGGCAAATAAAGAAAGAAAAAAAAAAAAAGGAACAAATGCGATCCAGCAGCCAGGCTAGGCAATGCATCAAACAATACCATCCAAATTCCAGAATTTTGAACAAGAAAGGAAATATAACATAAGAACTTCTCAGTTCATGTCGGCTTTTTTTTTTGATAATATTTTTTTTTCTTACTTTCATATCGAGGCTTCCTCTCGAGGTGCCTCGTCCCCATGCGCCCGTGTGCGGATCCGGAAGTGTTCGCGAAGTCGTGTGGATAGTCTCCTGCGTCGCTGTTGTTGCTGTTCGGCTGTTTCTTCAGCACTCCCGTCCTGACCCCGACTGGTTTCTTCTCGTACGCTCCGTAGCGCCGCCAGTCGCTCTTCTACACTGGCGTCGCGCATCCGGCGAGCATTCAGTGTGTGGTGCAAGTATGTACTGATTCTACGGTGGCGGTGGATAGTCCCCTCCGCGGGCCGTTCATTCGCTTCCTCCTGTGCTGCTGTCTCGGCGGCATTCTCGCCCTCCCTATTCTCATTCTCGCCTTCTGCTTGAGGGGGGTTCAGATCAATCCGGCTAATATTAATGAAAAGCATTTAGTATAAATATCAACCAAGTTTAGCAGCATGTTTTTAACTTACCATAGAGGGCAGGTACCCGATACGTTCACCAACCAAGGATCAATGCACTCAGGGTGGAACTGATGGTTACAAGGAAGGACGCGTAGATCCTGTCCCCTGATAAAATCATCTGTACAGATCGGGCATGAGAAGTTGGGGTGTTCCGCTGCAGACTCCGTCTCGGCAGCACCCGTTCGTCGCTCTTGGGTCGCTTGTGGTGTAGAAGTTGCGGAAGTTCGTTGGGTCTGGTCAGGTGTGGGCGATATGGTGCCGCCTGTTGCCATCGGTGGCTGGCGTGGATGTTCATCTTCGGGGGTTTGGGAGGCCGGAACTTCTGATGCCATCGACATTTCAACGTCGCCCTTGTCTGCATCCAGTCTGGAGTCTTGTTCATCTCCGAACTTCACGATCGGAATCGTCTCTAGCATCGCTCTTGCTATCCCCCTCGCTCGACTTTGTCGCGGTCGGCCCGGTCTTTGTCGTGGTCCATATCGCTCAGGATGACGATGAGCACGGACTGCTCCAGTGATGATGATGGAGAGAAAGAGTGCGGTGATGATTCCTGTAATACTGTAGAGGATAATCATAGCTAGTATTGTCGTTAGTAACCATATAGCGCCCGATTTTCTTTTTTTTTTTTTTTTTTTTTTTATAACTGCGGATACATACCCGTATTAGGGCTGTTTGCAGAACCACCTCCATCGCCAGAAGTCCCCGAGTTCGCCGACGGGTACGGTGCGGACATATTGGATAAAATGTGCGAGATTCCTGTTTTATTGGGCGAATCGAGCCGGGTTTGGAGAGTATTCGCAGAATTCGCACTCAGTAATGTAAATAGATAACTGTAATCACTGGCGCTCTCGTCCGTGTAGTTACAATGGGAGGCACTGGTACTATACAGAAGAACCGCGGCGGGCCTCTGCTGCGAGAACAAGACAACGTTGCTGATAGTTGCGGCTGCACCCAAATTTCCTGGGTAGGCAGAGTCGTCGCAGCTGATCAATGCTATATCAGAACTCTGCAGGGATAGTGAATTTGTTGCATCGACATTCACCAGGCTCCCACTGCGATCGAAAGTCTACTAGAAGGTCAGCAAACGATAGGCCGAGAAAAGGAAGCGAATGGGAGTAAATTCAATGCACACTTGGGATTAATCATGCATCGGATATTTAAGGTACTGACCGTAAGTTGAGAACTGGTCAGGTTCACCAGCGACCGGGTCAATGGAGAGAGGTAGACGGTGTGAGGGAGGTCCACTTCAGTGCTTTCGAGATGAAATCTTGTCTGTTCCGTCCACAAGAGATCTGCAGAGTAATTCGACGGCTGGACGGCCAAGCCTTGTGCCTGAACCGTGGGTAGGAGACCAGGAAGGAAAGGAAGAAGAAGGAGAGGGAGAGGAAAGGAGAAGAAAGAAAAGAGAGAGGAGGAAAAGAGAGAGAGAAAAGAATCTTGCAGGAACACCATGGGATGAGAAGAACCAGCCGGATGAGAAGGATTTCCCCACGGGCCGCAAGGTTTACGGAGATGTCGGAGTGTATGGGGGACGGTGGAAGATCATTAGGTCACTGATCTCGGCCAGAGAACAGAGACAACGCAGACAAATGCAGAAAAAAAAGGAAAAGAGGAAGTAAGCAATCAGCAATGGCCCCCAAGAACTTTCCAAGACCTTGTTCTGATATCACCCAATGCAGAGCAGCTGGACGATCAGCGATCACTACTACTGGGCGGTTATGGATGCACACAACCAACCCAGGGGACGAGCAAAGTTTGAAGAGATCGTACGAGGGACTGAGACTATTGGGGATGAAAAGGGAAAGAGAAAAAAAAAAATAAAAAAAAAGATAGAATAAAATAAAAGAATAAAGAAAAGAGAATAATAATAATTGAGATGATGATGATGATGATGATGATGATTATGGATGGGGCGTCGGAGCAGCCCTAGAGCGAGACGGGGAGAAATTTGCTCCTAAAGTCCGCGGCAAGTCCACAACCAACGATGACGATGACGATGACAATGACAATGCTGAGGTGAGGATATATGGATGAATGGATGGCTGTGCAAAGGCAGAGTACGAGAAGTAGTGGAGGAAGAGGTGGAGGAGGAGCAGTGAGTGAGACAGATGGAGGTTACAGAGGATTCCACCGTCCAGTCGTGCAGATTATCCACCACCGACCACTGGATAATTATTATTATTCAAATCTCACAGTATTTAGTTGGAGTTGAGTTGGAGTTGCGGGTGTAGATGACTGGAGAATGAGGGGACTGGATCGATCAACCCCGGGCGTTCCGGATGTGGGATTATTGTCAGATAATAATCGGTAGAGGATTACTCTGGAGGGGAGAGTTCAGAGGAGCAGAATTAAATGCAAACAATAATGTCCTGACAGTATGAAACAAGAAAAGAGATGGGGACAGACAGGTTTATGATGGATTCAACTGAAGGTCGGGAACGGGATGAAAGCGAAAAGCGACCAGGAATCCATGGATCGTGAGGATGGACGGTTACGGGCATCCTCTATAGCTCCCAGGATTATTATCACAATTTTCTGAGTACTATATTATTATTCTTCTTCTTATTCTTCTTATTCTTACTGGTATTATTAGTATTCATCTGGACCTGACAACGTTGAATAATAACAGTAATAGTTGCCTCAATCTCAAACAGAGCGTCTGCATAATAATATAATCAGCATCCTTTAGACCGATCATGATGCGGGGGATCGATCCTGAATAACTACTCTTTGCAGTCGAGTACTACAGGAATGAAGACACCCCAAATCCATACAAAAACAGTTCCTCCTCCACGCCGTCTAGAGCAGAAAGGGAAAAAGAATGAATAATTTTTAAGTCAGAAATACCTACACAGTAAGAATACCTAGAATTACTCTCTCCCTCCATTAATATTACAAGTCGTGTGGTCGGCGAAACGCTGGTTCTCGACACGAGGGAAGCCTTGCACCGCCCCCAATAATTTGAACTGAGGCACGGGTGGACTGATGCTTAAGCCATGTGTCTGTCTTTTACTGTTTCTGACTGTCCGCTTGCGAGCTGAGCATACCACACACAGTAACTGAAGTTCTACCACCTCTTACTCTGTAACGTGGCTCAACTACCTTGGCTTAAAGACATCTCATCTCTCATCCTATCATGAGGCTGCCGATCTCCCTATCTGGTGACAGACACTCGCCCGAGCCTTCTCTCTCTTTATCTCATTTCCACGGAGTAACTCCTCCAGAGTAAATCTTACAGATTGATTTCCCTGGTAATTCCTCGTCGCCTCCGGAATCGGAGCACATGCTTATCACGATCTGGAATGTTCAGCCGCCCTGACCGGTGATCACGACCATTCCATTTCCGCCACAGTCCGTAACAAGGATACTACACTACTAAGGTACTACACTACTCCTACTACTAGGTATTACTACACTACTACTAAGTAGAAGTCAGACCTCAAAATAAAACTACTCATTGAACAGCGAAACAAGACAAACAAGACGAGACTCGGCCTTTTCCGCTCCCAGCTAGCGACACGGATAAAATTCCGCTCTGCTCTACTCTGCTCTGTCCGGTTTTGACGCCGAACATCCGCTTGCATTGGGGCTGTCTGACTCGTTTCGCCAAATTTCTCCATCCAGATCATTGAATCGGCAGATCTTCTTGTCCTGAGCGCAATTCAGGGAACTTCGGCATCAACTGCGATGGGATCGTTGGGGTAGATCGGCCATCCCCTGGTTTGCTGATATGCCACCAATCTGGTACGGACTGTCGAGTACAAGTGCAGAGTCTGTATTCTTCTAGGTACTGGGTAAGAGTGCGTTCTTGATGTGGTAATTCCTAGTAGGTTGTACTCGGGTAACTAGTCATATATTCTCTGATTACCAAGGACATGATTGCAGCAGTCCTTGAGTTGGAAGCCGGTAGTCTGTAGTACATGAGATCTCCTCCTGAACTAGATAAGTTATATGTATGTATGTATGTATGAATGTATGTATATACAGAATAGATTCCAGAAAATTAAGCTTCAGATCCTTGACAGCGAGACACGGTCGCGCGTCAGGACTCAGCACAGCTATACTCCGCACTCTGGAGTTATATGACTGAATTATGAAGTCTCGCTTTCTCATAGCACAATGTGAATGATACTTGATATTAGGTAATAATCGAGTTGCAAGTGCAAGTCGCGATCAAAGCGTCGAAACTCAAACGTCCCACCATAATATCCACCCCTTTGCAAGCCCAATGTACTCTGTACATAACATGGAACCGTGTAACTACATTGTACACTGGCTGTGAATCTAACTCTGAGGCTGAGAGAGTTAGCTCTACAGAGTATGAGATCTAGCATCGAGCATCTAGTATCTAGTATCTACTAGTACCGTACAGAGACTGGCCAAGAGAACCCACTGAGGCGCGGGACGCATGCTTCTACTTCAGTACCTTAGGTATCTAACTCTGTGTAGTGTTACAGGGGTATGCTAGACTTCTTGATCTGCAGTAGAAGGTGTTGAGAGAAGACATGTCTCAGAGGAGGTCGGTCATTCCCAGGGGAAGGTCCCAGTGGGAGAAGGGCAGATAGAAGGGTCAGTCCCGTGCAACCTTTTGTGATTCCTGTGGAGCGTTGGGTTTCTTTCTCATTCTCTTTTTTGTTAGTTAATGGATTACTTTTATGTACCAGAATGACAGGGACTTGTACTCTGTAGTAGAGTAGAGAGGGTAATGTGATGGATCCTGTGGGGCGCTGAAATCCGGAAGGGAGACGGGAGCTCCATATCCTAATTGTAGATATACTCTGTGGTGAGTTTAGTGGGACTGTTATATTAGGTACTACCTAGTAGTTAGTATCTGTTTCGTATTATATTGTTATTAGTATTATTATGAGGATTGTGATGTCCTACAAAAAGAGGGTTCCATCCGCTGGTGAAGATTGGCGGATGACACGGTCCGGTCCAGAGTCTAGACCGTCCTTCAACATTTGGTCCGTGTTTTGCCCACTCGATTTCTGGGGAGAGCTCATCTCCAGATTGATTCTTACATACTGCGTTAGTAGATTAATATCCTCAGTCTTATCCCATACCCCACGCAATGTCAGTAGGATTATCCAAATGGCTAATAATAGAATAGAAAGAGGACGCTGCGTTGGAACCAAAGCTGTGGCCAGGTGTGGACTCCACAGATTCGATAACAAACTTTGAGTGCGCAAGTCCAGATTCCAGACAAGTCTGACGAGGGTTCCAACTTCCAGGCACATGGAAACTTGGAAAGACATATGATAGCTAACACTCCACAGTCTTGGACATTCGCTGTAACCGAGTGGGCGATAGACTGGTACTAGGTGCACTAAGGCAAGTAGACTATAACCATAGAGGAAAAAGCGAGGGCAAAAAAAGGAATGACAGCATGCCAGTAAGATGCTTATCCCACACAGCCCGGAAAGGGAAACACGGAGGATCGATGGATGGCGATTATTGATGACTGGGGAGTGCAAGACGTCCGTGCACGAGGCTGGGAGTGTTTATCCGATGACTTTCGCTCAAGAGAATTTTGAAGAGTAGATGGATGACCTTGAAGAGGAAGAGTAAGTGACCTTTGCGGTGGGCTGATGGCAGACCAACCTGGAGCCAAAATTAGCAGCCGCAAAGCCCATCCATGATAGGCCGTGGAAAAATCATCTGTTGCTGCGTATCCCCGCTTCTATTCGAGGCCTCGAACACCAGGCGTCCCACTGAGCAACACTTCAAAAGGCGCTGATTGGGCTGCTGTGCCAGGAAGGGCCTCGCAGGCCTCAATAGTCAAGGGGTCCCTGCTGGAGGAGGTTGTCAGTTCGTTCTGACCAGAGAGGGCCGAGGCTCTCATGGACTGAGACTCTGAGACAGAGGAGGATGAGGCGGTTATCGCAGTGGTCGTTGAGAACAAGAGTTGGGGAGCCTAGAGGGAGTGAAGAAAGGGTTAATTTAAATCAGTAAATTGAGTTGAATAGTCTATAACCTTGGGGATTTCTTGCTGCTCATCCTGAAGAGTACTACTTTACTTCCTAGGTACATACATACATACCTGAGTTGAAGTGAATCCTTCTCGACAACCAGATGGCTGATTCCTGCAGCAATAAATCCATGATAATGGCCATAATAATAAGAATCACTATAGAATTGATATTAATACTGCTCATAATATTATTATTAGCCTGACTCAATACACACACACACACACACACACACACACACACACACACCTAAACAACAATAGCTGCAACAGGTGTGACTTGCTTGGTACTTTTCCACAGCCACACATTCTCTTTCTGTCTTCTGTCTTTCTCTCTGATCTGTTGGCAGTCTCTGTTTTTCTCTCCACCACTGCTTCTGTTTCTCCTTCTTCCCTGTACTACGGCTGCTAATCTGCATTCCCATCTCCCCATTCCCTTCAACCTCCAGTTCCTCTGCATTCCTCTTCTTTTTTCTGTTTTGCTTTTTATCTTATCCTCTTCTATCTTCATCTTCTATTTTAAGTTTCGATTTTTAATCCTTCCCAGAACGAAATTAATAAAAATAATAATTTCCTCTCTTCCACATCCCCAGCGGCATCTTTCTCGCTGCTGCGGAATCAACCAATTTAGAAAGGACTCTTCCAAGATGCACACTCGCACAATCAGATAATCTCCCGGATCCATCAGGAAGAAGAATTCAGGCCCTTCGGTGTCAGTCAGTTGTTACTGCTTGACGCTGAGTGGTCCGAATAGACGCTTCTTCATACCTACTTTAATCCACTCCCCCTACTTCCACATCTACAACCACACCCCCCCCTGACATGACTGTGTTGGGCCAGTCGACGAGACCATCCTCGTCCTGTGTTGTCAGTGTTGAGTAGGAGAGAGTCGCCGTCTGGCCGAGAAGATGCCCCCTCAGTCCCTCACTAATACTCCAGCAGCCTCCCAAGCTGCGGAGGATAATCAGTTTGCCGCAAATTACTGGAGAAGGCGGTTTGATAAAAAGCACCCTGCTTCGTAAGTACTATTATATGCTCCGCAGGCGTGCATTCCCCTCTACCTTCAACTTTTGTCCCTCTCTTTGGCCCCCGTGGATGTGCTAACTTGGTCTTAGCATCCCTGTGATTGCCACTCTCGACGTCGAGTACAATGAACTGGCCCAGTCCTGGAAAAGGTTCCAGGAACTGCTCTCGCCAGCGGACAGAGTGTCGTTTCTAGAACGCCCACAGACTTCTCGGGATGTCCAAGGAGTCATCCGTGGTATTCAGGCCGCTTGGGTCTCGAGTCCACGACAGCGAGTATTCAGTCGTTCGATGGCTCTTTGTGACCTCTTCCTAGCCTCTATTGACTCGCATGATGCACTGTTAACGACTCTCCCCAACTTTCAGTTCTATTCTTCTCTCTTGTACGGTGTTCTGCAATCTATTGTTAAGGTAAGGCTTATTTACTCCCTACTTTCGTTATATATTATTGCCCTGTGCAGATCTAAGCACCACCACAGGCGTGTGCCAATTACCCGAAAATCATGGAAGGAGTCATGAGCGCCTTAGTCAAAGTCAACCAATCCATATGCCCATCAGTGAAGAGCGAACCATTGATATTGACGAAAGATTCCGTACCTTCGATCGCAAAGTTCTATTACATTACCTTCTTCTTTCTTGGGGAACTGATGGACTGGTATGCGAGGAGATCCAAGTGTCGACTGCTCAGGAGCCTCAAGGAAGATGTGTACCTCGACTTTTGCAGCCTTGTTTGTGCAATCCAGACTAGTGCAAGGGACTTCATGCACGGTTTTGTCGACGTTATGGATCTAAATGATAGCGACTGCGAGAGGACCTGTGCGATCATGCAGCATACCGACCTATACCTCTGGGAGCAAGCAAGACTGAGTCAAATAGGCCGGCGGCACACTGACCGGCGGTTTGCCGCTCAGAATGCGCTGACAAGGCTACTTATTTGGGAAATACAGCGTGATGCCGAGGAGCGGCTGAGAATAGAGAGGAAGAAAGGGCTACTTCTTTCGCAGATGCTTGACACAACAAGCCAACGGTTACGGCCTGTCAGCCAACAGAATAGCGGTATTGCCTGTTTAACAACGACCCCTGGACAGGATCTGAGTAAGTGGACAATTCGCCATAGTGCAGTTGAGGTCGGGGGCTAACTGGCAGGCTTGTTGTTTAAAGACGCTTTCGTATTCACGTCGCCGGCAGGACCAAAGCACAAATACGCTCGGGTAGAGCTTCAACTAGCCTCAGCACATCTGGAAGACTATTTCGATAGCGATGACCAAATTGCTGACATCGGGGCAGACATGGAAGTGAACACGGAGGAGAGTGTTATGGCATCTTTAAAGCAATGGACCACCAATACATATTCTCAAGTTTTGGCCGTTGCGCGTTCACCAACCACCGCTTTCCCCAGCCCAGTTACTCTCATTTCAGCCTGTTATACCAATCTCGCTCGAGAAACAAGATTGCCCATTGTCGCTCACTTTTGCTCCCTTCCTACGAGCGCAACTGAGGGGATGACTCTCTTTCAGCAGGGCCTCATTGGTCTTACATATAGCTTGATTCGACAGTTGATTGATTGCCTGCCCCCAGTATCTAACGGCTCCTCGGCTTGCGTTCTTAAAGCTGAACGGTTTACTCCGCTGAACGGCACACTTACGTCTTGGAAAGAGGTGCTATCTCTCATAGACACCCTTCTTTACTACGCAC
Source organism: Aspergillus funiculosus (assembly GCA_027569145.1). Classification (NCBI taxonomy): domain Eukaryota; kingdom Fungi; phylum Ascomycota; class Eurotiomycetes; order Eurotiales; family Aspergillaceae; genus Aspergillus; species Aspergillus funiculosus. The sequence continues at coordinate 567,519 of JAPDEN010000010.1, forward strand.
CGCCACTTTTGGTATGTGTCGTTGACGGGCTGGATAAACTACAAGACTGCTCAACCGACGAATACATCAGAGCCCTTGTTCGAACGTTTGTGAAACACACCAGGCGCCCGACCGACCTGATTCCGGATGATTTCCAGGGTCACAGTGTCCTACTGAAGGTTCTTTTTACCGTCGCTGGACGACCGAGTTCGTTGATAGAAACGCTGTCTGAGAACGACACCCTCATTGTCAGTGAATCTAATCGAGCAGACCCAGTAACCCCCAGAGACTCCTCCTTGAGCCCCGATGTAGGGGTCGTGATGATGAACGCATAACTCAACACGCGCACACGAGAACCACACTTTCTCTCATTTTCTTCTTTCGCAGATCATACAACACTACGACCTGGACTCTCATACTGCATACTTTCTTCTTTATTTCGGGATTTGGGACACTATAGAACTAAGAGCAGGCTGGGTTTCTTTTGAATACAACAATTTCTTTTTCTTGGCGGCGGTATCTCATGGTTCACTATTTCCCGAGTAACATGTCTTTGCCCTTTTCCATGTACTGTCATTCCTCTTCGAGCGTTTCTAGTCTGCACATGCATTCGGGATGAGAGATGGGTGGTGCCACGATTTGCCAGTTGTACATGATTTCCCTGGCCAAACCAAGACATGACTCTGAACTCAAGACTTGTATATCTGTAATAATATCTTTTTTGACTGCAGCCTCGGAATTCGGTTTCCGAACTTCACGTGGACGAGAAGACATCAACTCCGCCTGATGATATTCACGATTTATGTTTTACACTGAGCGAGGACAGGCTACTTGGAAAACTGGGATCGCATTTTCCACATCATGACTCGTTCGGGTGGACACTACAGCCGTATTGGCAGCAGACTGTTCCATGCTGAGGCATCTATTGAACTGGATGATTTCAAACAGATCTGCTCCCGCAAAACAGAAGCAGAATGCTATCCTCTCGCATCAAAAGTAGACAATAACATCCCCATCTACGATGCATCGAGCCTCAACACGCAAGATCCAGACTTGACGGCCGCCCTACAGAATGAATGGTATCACATTCTCGAATCCGGGCCCGGAATCTTCGTTCTCAAAGGCATGTACCATGCCTCACGGTACAGCGCAACCCTCGGCGCAACCAACGCCGCCTTCCAGCGCATCATCGACGAGGAGCGTCAGTCCACCACCGCAGGCCAAAAGGGGGACCACTTCGCAGCCGGCGGCAGAAACGACCGAATCTGGAACTCATTCAGCAAGCACGCCCTCGCAGACCCGGCGTCCTTCACAGACTACTACTCCAACCCTTGGCTCCGACTCATCAGCGAAAGCTGGCTCGGCCCAGCCTACCGCGTCACGGCACAAGTGAACATCGTCAAGCCCGGCGGCGCCGCCCAGGATAGCCACCGCGACTACCACCTCGGATTCCAGGCCCTGGAGCGCTGTGCCGCGTTCCCCCGGTCCCTCCAGCGCGCAAGCCAGTTTCTCACGTTGCAGGGCGCAGTCGCGCACAGCGACATGCCGCTGGCCAGCGGCCCGACGCGGTTCCTGCCCTTCAGCCAGACATACGAACCGGGGTATTTGGCGTGGCGACGGGCCGAGTTCCGCGCTTACTTCCAGGACCACTACGTCTCGCTCCCGCTGGAGTTGGGCGACGGGGTGTTTTTCAACCCGGCTGTCTTCCACGCGGCGGGGGCGAATGAAACGCAGTCTGCTGCGGCTTTAGGGGATGGAGGGGGGTTCCACCGCAAGGCTAATCTACTCCAGATTGGATGCGCGCTGGGCAAGACGATGGAGGCGATCGATACGGTTCCTATTGTGGAGAGGTGCTGGGATGAGATGGCGAGACGGTATGCGGCGGCTGGTGGGCGGGTGGATGCGGAGCTGGAGGCGCTGGTGCTGGCGATGGCGGATGGATATGCGTTTCCCACGAATCTGGATCGACGGCCGCCGGCGCCGAATGGGATGGCGCCTGAAAGCGAGCAGGAGCTTCTTCTCCGGGGGTTGGCGGAGGGGTGGGGGAGGGAACGTGTGGTCGAGGAGCTGAAGAGACTGGTGGCTGACTCGAGTGCATGAACTTCATCACGCCAGAGCGTACCTTGATATCTCTCTAAGTCTCTAAATCTAAGTCTCTAATCTAAGTCTCTAAATCATCTGAATTTGGTGTATGACCTTCGATAATAATTCGAACTATTAAAAGCTCGTGGTTCACCAGTGAATAGTTATCCAGGCACCAGCCAGGCACCGACTCCCAAGGCAGACTCCACAGCGAGAATCAAATCTCCAGACAAAGTACGCCAGACGATGAGCAATTGAATGACTCTACTCGAGTATAGACTGGGTCATTCCTGACTCACCGATGCACAGCCTCTACTCCTACTCTACTATTATATATATACTCTTTACTTTACTCTACTAATACAAGTTACTCTTGTACACAACATAAAATCAACTCAACCAGAACAGAAAATAAGAAAGAAGGAAAGAAAAAAAAAATGACCCAAGATCCAAACGAAGAAACCTACCTTCCCACCCTAAAAATGCGCATCACAACCACCCACATCTACTTCCTCGGCGGCATCCTCTCAAACTGGCATCCCAGCCCAAAAGGCTTCATCGGCACCCGAGCCCTAGACCTCTGCCTCCCGAAACTCGACGCCCTGGGGATCCCCCACCCACCGCGAAACGCAGCCTCAACCAGACTCCTATCGACCTTCCGCTTCCGTCGCGGCGAGCAATGGATGATGGCGCTGAAGGCCTGGTTATTCGAGCGGGAGAATGTACTCGGGGAGTCCATCATCCCGGACGATCAAGTGGACGTATACAAGCGACTTCAGGGCGCGATGTTGAATACGCGGGGTCCCGCCAAATCTGCCTCTGCCTCTGCCTCTGTGGAGGATGAACAGCGGAGAGACCTGTATGATTCAGCGTTGTGTCGGATCCTCCGGTCGTCATCGCCGAAGACGCAGAAGATGCTGGGGCGCAAGGTGCGGAATTTCCGGGAGGATGTGTGGGCGAAGGCGTCGGGGCCGATTGTGGTTGCTGGGTGTGTGGCGCGCGCGGAGGTCGATGAGGAGCTGAGGAGGGTTTATGCTGAGAGTGGCGGGAGGAGGTTTGTTGAGGGGAGTTCGAGAGATTGTGTTTGGGGGGTTGGGTTGAATTGGCAGAGCGAGGAGATTTTGGAGGAGAGGAATTGGCTGGGGACGAATAAGTTGGGGGGGTGCCATGATGAGGCTGCAAAGGTATTTCTTGTTTCTTGATTGATTCTGTGATTCTTGTTAGTATTTTTATGAATGAACTGGGATCTGAGAAATAGTAGAGTTGTAGTAGAGTACCTGTTATGGAGTTGTAGAGAGGTAGTAGTCGAGCAATGGTAGAGAGTAGTAAATATATTTCTCTCCGCCTCACCTTCACACCTCTCGTCACCCACAACCACAGCTACTCGACAACTCGACAGCTATTCTACCTACAAGACTGCGACTCTTCAGAACACATACTGTGTTATAATTGAGAGTCTGATCAGACCAAGAAACAAGCCACTCATTGCCTCTAGGATGATTTGTATTCACATTGAGATGAGATGACCTAGCGACCCTGGCTCTGTCCAGCTCCAGGGACCAGTCTACTCCGACTACAGTCTCTACAGTCTAGTCACCACTCCGGACAACTACGCAGTATGATCCGATAGTGGGTCGATGTTCGCAGCTAAGGATGCGCTATACTTATAGCCTGCGAGTGGATCTGCCTTGTGAGGCATTCCGATTCGATCTGCAAATGACACACACAGACTCCAGAGTCGAGACTTTGAAATGAAGATGAATAAGAACAAGAGGCGAAGATGAGGAGAATAATACCCAGGTACGTGGTATGATATGAAATAATGAAATGAGAGAGTCGACGTGGAGAATGAAGGCAGGCATGGATCGTCATTCCACCAGCCATGGTAACATTCTCGCCTCGAGCCCCGGGGAGAATATCGCAATAAGGACAACCATGATAATCATGCTAATAACTGGAGATGAGAAAAATAGTGAAATGCTAAAATGCCTGCTGGTGGCGTCCGCTATTTGCTTCTGGAGTGAGACTGAAACGCGCCTTGAAACATCCGTCGCTTTTTTCCTCTTCTCTTCTGCTCTGCTGCTCTTCTTCTCTTCTCTTCTCCTCTCATCTCCATCCACTCTCTGGGCCGCAGATTTTTCTTTTTCTTTCTCTTCTTTGGTTTCTTCGTTCGCCAAACCTTCGGTAGTCTCGACGATCCTTAACACAAGCCCAATTGCACTGGCGTTTTCTGCCTGCGTCTCCATCGACCCACGCACTCGCTCTCTCCACATGAACCGCCAATTTGACTTCTCTGGGTCCGAATAGGAACAGGCCCACGACTATCACCGACACTCGCTTTTGTCACTGGCAGAAATTCCCCCGATCCCCGATCCTTTGCTTTCCTTTAAGATCTCTGCCCGGTCCCTTCGTTGCAATTAATTAGTTTCTCTCAATGTCCGGACGGCCTGGCCTGACAGAGAAGCGTCTGTCCGCCCATCGCTTCCAACAGATTCCAGACTACGCCCAAGACAACATGCACAACCCTAATGATGTTACTATCGATATTCCCCTGACGAGCGTCTCCAGTCGCGGGCAGACTGGCGCTCGCAACACCAGCGTCCACACTCCGCGCTCACCTTCGGGGTATCCCATCCCCGAGGGAGAGGATGCCCATGCCCATATCACCAACACCAGTGAGAAGGCAGGGCTGGTCCCTGGCCCTCACAGCTCTCATGGCCCTGGTCGTCGTCGGAAGCACATCGATGAAGCGGCCGGCCGCTCTTTGGAGGACCCCGAGGACGGTACTATCACGCGTATTGGGCGATTCTACCAGGCCGTCCTCAACTTCTCCTTCGTCACTCGCTACTTGATCTACGTTGCGCCTGTTGCGCTGCTCATCGCTATTCCCATCATTGTCGGAGCCACTGCGGCTCAGGACGCGAAGATTGGTGGCGTTAGCCTTCCTTGGTTCTTTACCTGGATTGAAGTCGTCTGGGTATCGCTGTGGGTGTGCAAGGTTGTCGCCCGTGTGCTTCCCTACGTTTTTCAAGCTCTTTGCGGATTTGTCAGTTCTGGAACGCGCAAGTATGCTCTTATTTTGCGGAATTTGGAAATTCCTATAACCACGGTATTTTGGGTGCTTGTGTCGCTGGTAACATTTCTACCTGTATGTCCCACCCCATCCCCCACCTCCTTGAAATCTACATAGGAGTGGAAGACTGCATTCCTTACCATGCTTCCCTTCCCCTTGGACAGGGCTGGAATTGACCTTTACAGATTATGACTTTGAACCCAAGGAAAAAAGCGGAGGGCGACACTTCAACGAAGGCCTGGGAGAAGTCCATCAAGAACATTCTGTTCGCCCTCTTCGTCTGCAGCTTGATCTTTCTGGCTGAAAAGGCCACTGTGCAGCTTATCTCGATCAGCTACCACAGAAAGCAATTCGACGCTCGGATCAAGGAGTCAAAGCGAAATGTCTACCTGGTCGGGGCCCTTTACGACGCCTCTCGCAGCATGTTTCCCATGTACTGTAAAGAGTTTCGCGATGACGATGCAATCATCTCCGACTCGATCCTTGCAGCGGGAGCCGACACAGCGAAACCGGGCCATTTGCGATCCAGCTCCTCCGCCCCGTTGCGGTTGATTCGCGAAGTCGGCCAAAATGTTGACCGGTTTAGAGGCAAGATGACAGCTGCCCTGGGTGACGTAGCGCACGAAATCACGGGAAAGCAAGTCTTCAACTCCACAACTGCTAGATCCATTGTGACCCAAGCCCTTGAACGTCGCCGATCCACCGAAGCCTTGGCTCGGAGAATTTGGATGTCCTTTGTCATCGAGGGACGGGAAGCATTGTTTTTTGACGACATTTGCGAGGTTCTGGGAGCTGGCAAAGAGACTGAGGCCGAGGAATGTTTTATGGTCCTCGATCGGGACGGAAATGGCGATGTCAGTTTGGACGAGATGATTCTCGCCATTTCGGAGATTGGCCGTATGCGTAAATCTCTGAACCATAGTATGCACGATGTCGACCAGGCAATTCACGTGCTGGATAATCTCCTGGTCACCATAGCCTTCATCGTCGGCCTTCTGGTCTTCGTCTCCTTTGTCACCAGTGGATTCGGAACTGTCATTGCAGCAGGTGCCACGTCTCTCCTCTCCCTCAGTTTCGTCTTCTCTACTACCGCCCAGGAGGTCCTGGGCTCTTGCATCTTCCTTTTCGTCAAGCACCCGTTCGACATTGGAGATCGAGTCGAAATTGATAGCAAGCCATACATCGTAGAGCGTATTTCACTGCTCTTCAGCGTCTTCCGCAGCGTGGCCGATCACCGTATCACCCAGGTCCCTAATGTTGTCCTCAACACCATCTGGATTGACAACTTCACGCGATCCAAGGCTATGCAGGAGAAGCTTTCCATCACCGTCAGCTTCGATACCACATTCTCTGATATCCAGCATCTCAAGGACGAAATGGAGCTATTTGTCCGCGACAAGGACAACAGCCGAGACTTCCAGCCTGATGTGGACGTCGATGTCGCCGGAGTGGGTGCGATGGACAAACTCGAACTCACCGTGAGCATCTGCCACAAATCCAACTGGTCTAATGAGGCAATTCGTGCAGCGCGTCGCTCCAAGTTCATGTGCGCGTTGGTCGCCGCCATGCGCAAGATCCCCATCCGTGCTCCTGGAGCCGCTGCACCAGAGGCACCACCCGCTGAAGACAATGACGGCGATGACGAGAATCCCGAGAAGAAGTCTGACGACAAGTCGAAGTTCGGTCCTAACATGCCACCCGCCAGTAGCGAGGGAGTGCGCCGTCTAGGAGCGCCCGAGAACAGTTTCAGCGACTCTTCCAGATCAAGCGGGTTTGACCTGGGCAACTCATCAGGATCCGTCCAGCGCCGCGCAGCCGCAGCCGCAGCCGCAGCCGCAGCCGCAGCCGCAGCCGCAGCCGCAGCCGCAGCCGCAGCCGCAGCCGCAGCCGGTGCATCAACAACAGCAAGCATCTACAGCGACGCCACCTACAACAACAACAACATGAGCACCAGCACCAGCGGCAACGACATGCACCTACGCGCCCATTCCCCCGCCGGCGGCGATGGAGAACACTACCAAACGCCCACCGTCTCACCAGACCAGGAACGCCAACTCAGCGTCAACTACGGCTCCATCACCCGCGAGCCATCCACCGGCCGCCGAAAAGAGGGAACTCGAACCGCTTACGCGCCGGGCGGCGTCCCCATCATCGCCGAGCCCGTGCCTCCCATCCGTCTGGAACCCCCTTCACAACCCCCGTCCCAACCGCTGCCACAGCCCCCACAGCCCGAACAGTTCTCGAACCCCTACAGTTACCCGGGTAGTTACTACGATCGCCCGGATGATTCCAACGAACTTCCCTCGGAGGTGGGGGCGTCTCGAGCGCAGCAGCAGCAGCAGCAGCAGCAGCAATCGCACACGGAATATGCGCCTGCAACCACATACGCTTCTCACGAGCAGACGAGGACGTACACGTCGCAACGGCCATATGGGTCTTAGAGGCTGTATTGGCTAGTAACGTGATATGATTTCTTCTATTTCTTTCGTTTCATTTATTTTTTTTTTTTTTTTGATTTGTAATTGCATAAAAAGCCATGTAACAACTATGGAGTTTAGGTCTTGACTACATATTAGGAATGGAAATAGAGCCATTCTCTTGGATTCCGGTTGCGAGTTCCATGATTATCAAACAATCACGTACTTGATTTCCTCTTGCCACTTCTTGCCGCTCTCTTTCCATACAAGTACAACCAAGCCTGTCCCTGAGGTGATGGTGAAAACATGGCTTCCAACAGGACAACAATGGACCTAAGAAGCGCTTCCTTAACTTCCTTAACAAACGTGGACCCCTCCAAAATCCATATTATCAGGGAGATTACATTCTCTGATGCATCCTCAATCTTTGAGGTCGACCTGGATGGACAAAAGTATGCCTTTAAGCTCTTCCACAACAATGGCGACCTTGGATACACCGAAACAGGCCGTGATCTAAACCGATTCCGCTGCGAACTAAATGCATACAAGAAGCTTCACCCTGCTGGAGTCTGTTCACGCGGTATCGTCCCAAAATTCTACGGCTACATCAATCGAATGGATCCCGCAGCATTCCATCCTGCTTTCCACCATTTCGCCCGAGACAAGCTAAAGCCGAGAGCAATATTGCTGGAATATCTCCCAAATGCAGAGAGTTTAAACTGCGTGAACTACTCGGACGCGCTCTTCCCCCAGGTTATTGAGGGTCTGAAGGAGATACACAGGGCGGGTGTTCACCACCAAGACATCCCCCCCCCCCCCAAGAAACCTCCTCCTTGTCCGTGGAAACCCCGATAGGCTAGTCTGGATTTACTTTGATGTTGCAACAGCCTTTACCGACTTTGGAAGTGAACAGCTGGACGACTGTCACTATGAAATTGCGCTTGTGTGAAGGGACTCGGGGAAGCACTGGTATGGGGCTCGGTTGCTGCCTATGTTATTGGAAGCATTTTCGTGTGTGCTTGACTGACGGATGCAGAGAGATGACCAGGCTGAGGGACTCCCGCCGAATACGAAGTTCTATTAAGGGTTCCATGGGCGTTTAGGGTATTTTGATTGCGTTTATGCGTTTTTCTGTAACGGATATGATGCGAGCAAGGGCTGTTTTACTTCGTTTTACTTCATTTTACTCCATTATGGCGATTATTATGATGATTATGGAATTAATAACCTATACTTCCTAATGAGAAGATGACTCTGAGCGCCCTCGTAAAAGGGGCAGGAAATTAAATAAATATAGCTACATACGTACGTACTAATATACAGCAGTCCTCCATGTTTTAGTTCACTCCTTTACAAAGCGAACTATCCTGGGATCCATCCATAAACTGGTTTCAGAAGAAGAAGAAGAAGAAGGAGAAGAAGAGAAGACTACTTCGTCTCCTTCCACGGATACGAAACCGGATCATCCTTGCGCAGCCAGATCTTCGTCTTCCGGCGATTAACAACGTGCTCGACAAAGGCCTCGCGCGAATACTGCGCCTTGAACTTGCGGATCCACCGCGGATCCCACAGTTCACTTGCAATTCCTAGATCCTTGCAGCACCGCACAAGCGCATTAGAGCGACAGCCCTCCGTAGCCGTGGGGATCCCATCCGGGGAGAAATAATCCTGTTCTCCGCGTGCGACGGAGACGAGTCTATTAGGTTAATTAGCTTCGTTCTCCCATGAAAAATATATAGATAGAGAAAGGAGAAGAGGGAACAAACCGCCCATTACAAACTAATGCATACTCCCTCGTCACCGTCTTCGGGGTAACGATGCTCTCACTCCGGGGTACGAGTCCCCAACCCCCCGGTCCAAACGCCCGATTCAGGATGCGTCGGTACTTGATCTCGGGGAGGTAGAGGATGCCATCTGGCTTGATCTCGACTTCTTCGGGGTCTGTTGGGGCGAGGAGGATGTCGGCTGCTTCCTTTGGGAAGGGTTCGGCGCTGAGGCCGTGGAAGGAACGCGTCCAGTCGATTTTCTCCTGGGAGGCTTCGAGCTCGAGCGGTTTGTCGGCGAGTCCGGTTTTGGAGATGTTGTCTGTTGTTGGGTGGTTGGGGGTTGGGGCGGAGACGCGGGTTGCGCGGTCTAGAGGGGGTTGCGTCGTTGGTTTTGCTGTTGCTGCTGCTGTTCTTGTTTGTGGAGATGGTGATGACGACTGAGACTGGGTTTGGCGTGAGGAAGAGGATTGAGTGAGTGCTCTTGTTCCTGTTAGGGGGGTGTGCGTGACGATGGAGGATGTGAGGGGCCTTGTTGCGGCCCTGAGGAAGCTCGGTCTCTGGAGGAGGAAGGCCATTCTAACAGAGGAAGGAGAAGGATATGGAGCTGGTTGGGAGAGCAGAGCGTAGAAAGACAGCTCGAGCTGTTGTTGCTTTTGAGGCCGCCGTCGAGCTGGTGATACAGTCACGTGACTACGCATGGGTCGCGTCACAAGAGAAGAGTGTAGATTGGGACCGGCTCAAACAAAGCCCTTCTAGAATACAGGATATACAGGAGACTAGCTATTATACAGACGCGTGTTCATGCTGCTCGTAGGACGTGGGTTTACAGGTGGGAGGAGAGGGAGGGCTAGACGTCTTTGCTCTGCGTGCGGACGTCGTTGCCTTGTCGCTTCCAGCACTCGCGGAAAGCTTCCATCTGCATTGGAAAAGAGGGAATTAGCTGAGGTATTCTGGGTTGAAGCTTGAGAGAGCTGTTGATCGACGTCGAGTGCAGCCCTGAGCTGGCACTGGGACGCCACGCCTCACCTCGTTCTTGCAACTCCTCCAGTCCTTTTTGGTATAGTAGCAGTCGTTCATCTTCTCCTGCTCAGCTGCTCATGGACACTCGAATTAGCTGTAATCTCTTCTAGATATAGGTGCGCATGAAAGTACCTGCGCAGCCGGTGCTGAAGATGCGCTTGTCCCTACAAAGTCAACCGGTCAGCTCTCCGCAGAATGCAAAAACAAATACAAAATACAGAGTACAAAAGAAAGAAATAAATCCCACCAGTCATCCGGCTCATCATCGTCCACTTCCACAGCCACGGGGGGGTTGTCTTCTTTCTTCGACATTGTAATTGACGTATCGGACGGCGGTTAAACAAGGAGGAAGAAAGAAGGAAAGAAAGAAAGAAAGAAAGAAAGAGAGTTTTCGAAGTTCTTCTCTTCTCGTTCTCAACTTCCCCGCGATTATGGCGACGACAGGGCCCAGCACCACGGGAAAGAAGGTCAACGTCCTGGTTTATTCTGGTTCGTTATACTGGAGAATACTTTTGCTAAATATGTACATCATCTAACTGACCTCTTCGCTCGCAGGCGACGGAACCACCGTCGAATCCGTGCGTCACTGTCTCTACACTCTGCGCCGTCTCCTCGCATCCCACTATGCTGTGATCCCAGTGACCGCGGAAATGCTCATCAAGGAGCCATGGACGCTTACATGCGCCTTGCTCGTCATACCAGGGGGTGCAGACCTGGGATACTGTCGTACCTTCAATGGAGCGGGCAACCGGAGAATCGAGCAGTTCGTCCGCCGCGGGGGCGCCTATCTGGGGTTTTGCGCGGGGGGTTACTACGGCACCAAACGATGCGAATTCGAGGTCGGGGATAAAACGATGGAGGTAATTGGCGACCGGGAGCTGGCCTTCTTTCCCGGTACTTCTCGCGGTGGAGCGTTCTCTGGATTCGTCTATCACAGCGAAGCGGGGGCTCGGGCTGTAGAACTGACGGTCTCGAAAGAAGCGTTGCTGAACAGCAGCGAAGTCCCGACAAGCTTTCGATCCTACTACAATGGCGGAGGGGTGTTTGTTGACGCGCCTCTCTACGCGGACAAGGGTGTCGAGGTCCTTGCTAGCTATGCGGAAAGGCTCAACGTGAATCCTGGGAGCGGCGCTGCGGCGGTTGTGTATTGCAAGGTGGGCGATGGCGCAGCTATTCTCACAGGGCCGCATCCCGAGTAAGTGACTACATTACAACAACGGAATATTAGAGATGCGGTGCTATGGGCGTAACTGACTCTGGCAGATTTGCAGCCGTGAATCTCAACGCCAGTGCAGGCGGTCCTGAGTACTCCGAAGTGATCGAGGCTTTGGCTGCAGACGACAAGTCCCGAACAGACTTTTTGAAGGCTTGTTTGTCCAAATTGGGCTTGCAGGTGGCCCAGGACACAACAGATGTGCCGTCTCTATCGTCCCTGCACCTCTCCTCTTTATCATCCGATGACTCCGAGCGAATTCTCAAATCCTTGGGGGGGCTGGTTGGAGATCAGGGGTTACTGAAAGATGAATACGATACTTTTCGGATTGAAACGCCTGGTGTGTGTAATATGGGACACCTCGCGGAGTCTCTTCCGGGCGATTCGAAAGAGTCTGCTCCAGGCTCGTCCCAGACAGACGGAATCGTGGACTACCAATCTATTGTCAAGCGTCTTGTGGTTCACGACGACGTGCCGTCATCGAAAATAACACCGTACTTCAACCACCACGCTTTCTACACGCACCTCCGGCACTATCAGGCGCAGTCGAAAGAGGGGGCGTCGGAGTTTGGCTCAAATCTTCTCTACGGCGAGGTTATCACCAGTACCAATACGATTTTAGAAAAGTAGGTTTCGTCCCAACAGAGTCGCCAGCCTACTGACTCTACAAGGAATCCCAAGTTTCTCCGAAAACTCCCCAATGGCACGACGGCCACGGCAACCACGCAGGTGGCCGGCAGAGGACGAGGCTCCAACGTGTGGGTATCTCCAGCAGGAGCGCTCATGTTCTCAACCGTGGTACGCCACCCGATGGAGAAGATGCAGTCCGCTCCGGTGGTGCTGATCCAGTACCTCGCTGCGCTGGCAACTGTGCAGGGCGTGCGGAGCTACGACGAGGGATTCGACGCCATGCCAGTGCGGTTGAAGTGGCCAAACGACGTCTGTAAGTGAAACTACTCTACTACCATACCGTCATCCTACAGAACCTAACACAAAGCAGATGCCCTGGATCCAGAACAGCCAGAGAACAAGAACCAATACACCAAGATCTGCGGTATCCTAGTGAATTCCCAGTACTCCTCCAACGAGTACACCTCCGTCGTGGGAATCGGCCTCAACGCCACAAACGCATCGCCCACGACATCACTGACCGCGTTAGCCACTCGCTTCGTCGGCCGCAAAGCCGCGCCAATCACCCTGGAGAAGCTCCTAGCCCGCATCCTCACGGCCTTTGAAGACCTATACACGCGGTTCCTGCGCACGGGGTTCGACCGCGCCTTCGAGGAGATGTACTATGACGCTTGGCTGCACACAAACCAGATCGTGACTCTCGAGGCAGAGGGGGGCATCCGCGCGCGGATCAAGGGCGTGACTCGCGACTATGGCTTGTTGCTTGCGGAGGAGCTGAGCTGGGATGATCGGCCTACGGGGAGGGTGTGGCAGTTGCAGAGCGATAGCAATAGTTTTGATTTTCTGCGGGGGTTGGTGAGGAGGAAGATTAACTAAATCACTACTTCAATTTCATTCTCAATATCCACCTAATCAATCTCAACCTCAGTCTCCACATAATCAAGATACAGTTGCCCCCCATCTCGTTATACAGAGTAACTTTTGAATAAAGTACTAACCAACAGCCTCACGCCTCATGCATCCTAACCGTCACGCCATCCACCGGCGCACTCGTTAAACTCACCCCATACCGAACCTCCCTCCCCGGAAACACATCCTCAATGACATCAAACCGCTGCAAAAGCCTCACAACCACATACGCCGTCTCCGTAAGCGCAAACTGCTGCCCAATACAGATCCTCGGACCTCCGTTAAAGGGGTAGTATTCCCATCCTGCGCCCGCCCCAGCCCCTGCCCCAGCCCTAGAACCAGAACCAGAACTAGTACTAGAAGTAGAAGAAGAAGTATGAATACTCTTCTCCCACCTCAACGGATAAAACACCTCCGCATCCCCCCCCCAAACCTCCCTCAACCTCTGCGTCACAAACGGACTATACACGACCGCTTGTCCGGCACGCACGTAAACGGGGAGGGACCCGTCTGCGCCGCCCCCGCGCGGAAGAAACGTATCCTTGCATGCGACGCGGCGGTTGACAGGCACGACCGGGTAGAGACGGAGGACCTCGTTTAGGAAGTGTTGGAGGGTTCGGCAGGCCTTAAGAGAGGAGAAGGTTATTCGGTTGCGATGATTCCCTGGGGAGTAAGGGCCGAAATCGGATATGATGGCGGTGCGGAGGTCTGTGAAGATGAGTGGGTGGCGGGCGAGCATGAGGATTGACCAGCTGAGTAGGGAGGCTGTTGTGTCGCGGCCGGCGAGGAGGACGTTGAGGAGTTGTGCGCGGAGTTCGATGGGGTCTTTTGTTGTTGCGATGAGGGCGTGCAGGAAGATGTACTGCGGATGGCGGGGGGGTTCGACTGCGTCGGCTGTTGCAGGAGATGGTGACAGAGCGTCGGCGACGAGTCGGTCGACGTAGCGATGGACTTGACGGACGACGAGTTTGCTTTCGCTGTTGTCGACGAGCCAGTAGAGCTTCTCGAAGCGGGCGCGCTGGGCTGCGTACCACTGGCCGCGGTCGAAGTAGGTCTGGAAGTTGTCTGGGGGCAGATTGCCGCCGTTTCGGAGGGCTTCTGCCTGGCTCTGGACGCTTTCGCCAAAGAGGAACTCTGTGGCCGAGTCCATGGTGAGGCGGAAGAAGATGTCCTGGATGTTGATGGCTGGGGTCCAGCGCGTGGAGGCGTCGACGGGCATCGCCAGCATGGCTTGTTGGACGTGACGCTCCTCGAGGTCTAGATCGCTGATTTGGTCGCGGGTGAATTGAGGCCGGAGAAGAGCTCTTGATCGGGACCAGGTGTCGCCGTCTGATGTGAACTGTGTAGTATTAGACATATAGTCTAGATATAGAAGGGTATAGACTGGTATAGATGGAAGACATACAATTCCAACCCCCAACAACGGCAAAAGCGTATGTCGCCTCGTCGGCCCCAACTCAAAGTCCCTAAACTTCGTAGCCAGCAAAGCCTGCACATTCGCCGGATCACAGGTAAAGATATTCTCCCTACCCATCTGACGGATTCCAAACGTCGTGACAGGCCGATTCTCTCTCGCCGAGACGGTCTCAACGCGACGCTGCAGCAACAACGGGATGAGTCCCTCTCTATCGGCCTGCAGGGACTCTCGGAGAGTGCTGAGGCCGAGGATGTCAGCCGGGTAACGAGGAATAGAAGCGCAGTTCCATTCTCGGGCTTTTCGGGCGTGGGTCCAGCGTGTTCTGAGATGCTGTATCAGCATGAGAAGACATCCGAGGACGGCTAGGAAGACGGGGAGAGAGATCGTCATGTTGTATATCCTGCTGTGGATTGATGCAGACGAGAGAGGATCAGAGGGGATGACTGCGCTTTATTAAGGCCAGAGAACAGTGGGATCTCGGATGGCTGCAGGTATTCTCGTGCACGCAAGGGATAAGTCGTACTCTCGGAGTGCGATTAAAGAGTGACACGAGGACTACGAGTATCGGAGGACAAGAGGATTCACTCGTGCAAGTGATATCAGAGAGCAGAAACGCAATACCTTCGAAAGAGTCTATAAACAGGAGACAGAAAAGAAATAGAAAGGAGATAGAAAGGAGATTCACCGCGAATACAAAACCCTGATCATATCATCCCCCAGGGCATAGTGCAAAGGTGTCCGTTGACAGTGGTTTGCTTTAAACACATCACACCCTGCAGAGACCAGAAGCCGAGCAGCCTCAACGTGGTCCATCTGGAGATCCATCAACAAGGCCGTGTTTCCAAAGTCGTCAGTCTCATCCAAGCTCGCTCCCTGCTCCAGAAGCAGCTTCAGAACTGCTGTCCTACCGTTGAGCGCCGCACCCATGAGCGCCGACTCGCCATTGAAATCTCGGCGGCTCTCCATGCTTGCTCCCCGGCGCAGCAACAGCTCCACTACCTCGTACTGCCCTTCTCGTGCCGCCACGACAAGTGTGGGATATGGCACTCTGTTGTTGATCGGGTCGTCGGTCTCAAACTGGGCACCGGCGTCGAGCAGCAACTCGACGATTCTTGTATGCCCCTTGGCTGCTGCCACTAATAAAGCGCTGGTTTCACTTGATGTGCTTCTGCTGCTCTGGACGTCTGCTTGGCGATTCAGGAGTAAACTCACAACATCTACATGGCCGTTCCCCGCCGCCACGTACAATGGTGTCTGGTGCTGGGCTGGATCCTCTTCGTCGATATCAAACCCCAAATCCAAGAACAACTCGGTCAATTCTGCACTGCCGCTTCTAGCTGCGAGGCACAAGAGGCCCTCTCTCCGGGAGACGACAGAGGTGTTGCCGTCGCAAGTACTCAGCGATGCTACTGCGTCAAGCAGGCGGCGCACGATCCCAGTGTGGCCCTTAGCAACAGCCAGCGCCAGTGCCGTGTCCCCGAACCATGAGATGGAGTTGACGTCAACATCTTTCGCGATCAAAGCCTCAACAATTGAGATATGGCCATTTGCAGCCGCGGTCATCAGCGGGGTAGGAAATTCGCTGACTCGACTCTCAATTTCCACGCCGCGGTTGATCAAGAACAGGGCAATGTCAGGACATCCGCTAAGCATCGCGCGATGCATAAGGGAGGACAGTATCCCCTTCGGTAGAGACGGGTTAGTATGTTGGAATAACAGGGTCACAATCTCAATATTCCCTCTACCTATCGAACGTTCGAGTGCCCCTTGAATTCTCCATGTCATATCAAAGATCCGGTGCGCGTCCGTCTGAGGCAGATTCATGCGTACTGCATACTGCTGGGCAGCCAACAGATCAACTTGAGTAGGAGGGCTCATCATACGGTCTAGAAGCAACGAGATCACATCGGGTGATAGGTTTTCGACGGCGCTGAAAAGCATATTACTCCTTACAATGTCGAAAAGAGCGTAATGCGGCAGCAGGAGCCGAACCGCATTATCTCTACCATTCCCGATGGCCACACTCAGAGCTGACATTCCTCTGTATCCGCAATGGTCAAAGTTCGATACGTGAGGAATAAGGACCTCTAGGGCGCGATCCTGTCCAGCTTCGGCCGCTGCGAAGAGCGCTGTCTTGCCTTCAACTTCACAGTTTGGATTGAGCCCACCACCACCACCACCACTACCACCACCACCAGGTAGTTGCAATAGCTCCTGCAGCATTGCCGCATCCCCAGCTGCTGCTGCTGCGATGAATAAAACATCTGGATTAGAATATCGAAACTCCTCCGAGACCTGGGATTTCCAGGCGTCAAGTAAAATCACAAGGGAACGTGTCCATTCTTTCCACAATGCTAAGTGGAAGAAATGCAAACCGGAGACCTCATTTATGGTGGCCCCGTCCTTCAGGAGAGCTTCCACGGTTTGATGGGCCTCCAAGTCTCCTTCAAATGCGTCATGCAGTGCTCTCTGATTGAAGGTGATGCGAACATCCACCTGGGCTCCGCGCTCTAAAAGCAATTGTGCCAGCTCGCGGGTAGGCTGTCCAGCCATGAATCTCAGAGGATTTCGAAAGCCCAGTTCTCCTGTGTCGTTCACCTCACTAGCCCGCGCGCCCCAATCGAGCAAGAGGCGAACCATATCCAGGGAATTGAGCCCGATGGCGAGGCTGAGGGCCATTCTCTTGTTATTATTGCGGTGGGAAACATCCACCCCGTTTTCTAGAAGAAACAACGCGTCGGACAAAGAACCATCCTGGAACTGGCAGACCCGGTGCAGCAAGCTGTTGCCATAAGAATCAATCTTTTTGACATTGAGCCCATGGCGGATGAGCTTTTGAGCCGTAGCGTAGTCTCGTTCGGATTCATGTCGACAGAGGAGGTTGAAAGTGTCATCTAAGCTGCAGCTGCTGAGATCGAGCCCAGTAGCGAGGAGCAGCTCAACTATTTTAGCGCGATCGTATGACACGGCTGCTGTCATGGGTATGGCAGGCTGCCTGTGGAGAGATACTTGGAGATCTCAAGGACAAGCTCCTCGGGGAGGTCGAGGAGGGATCTTGAGACTGTCATGGTTGAGTTTGGTTGATTGTAAATGCATCACTTCACCAGGAGCAGAGGCTTTTATATCACCGTTTGGACATCCCTTGTATTCGGGCTTTGAAAGAATATGAAACTCATTATCTGTTTGGGAACTGAATTGATGTATTCAATGAGGCAGTGCCTTGTTCTTTCAGTCGATACCAAGCAGGAGAATCTCAGCTCCACGTTCATGATCTTTCTTTGATGCAGAAGCATCTCCGTGTTTGGCCAACAAAGACTGTCTCATCCAGAGAACCAGGAGTGGGCTGTACTAGTAGAGGGTATTGGAAGAATTCTGTGTAGTCATTCGACACGTTATGCAATTGTTGATGATGAGTATGGCCTCTTACCGCTACACTGAGACAGCGTGGGCTCTGGATTGTCTTTGATTAATGGCCATGTCTAGTGTAGTTGCAGAGACTCGCTAAAAACAAGAAACAAGGATATAATGCATGCATCATAAGGAAGGGGACAGTCAACGACCAACGTAGAACTCATAAGATCGATCTCCCTCGCCCAGAGCGACGGGCTTCGCATCGTTATCGTAGAGCGTGCGCTCGAAATACCTCACTCGTCCATCCGCGGCAACAAGAATCACCGTCTGCTGCTGCGTCCCGTACGACCCATGCATGAAGGACTGATCGAGCGTATCGGATTCCTTTTTTCCATGATCTTCCAGACAAGATGTAGTAGAAGTAGTAGGCACATTCTCGCGCTCCCCAATCAAAGGAATGAAGATACTCTTTCTGAAATGCGGTAGGTAGTCCTCAGCTGTCGCGTCGGCCCCCAACTCCGGCAGAGAGCAAGTAGACAGCACAGCCAACAAGAGCCGAATAAGATCGTGTTCGTCGGCCTCGTCCCCAAGCTGGACATGCGCCTCAATCGCCTCATTAACGAGCCTCTCCCCTTCCAAAATCTTGGGCCACGACCGATCATCAAAGGCGGTGTTGCTGAGCGCCTTGGTCTGTCCGCGCTCCGCAGCGATCCACGAAACCTGGTCCATTGTGGCCGAGCGATTCGACACAATCGCCAGCGGCTCGTTGATGTATCCGCATACGAGACTGAATCCGCCGACGTTGCGGGCAGTCGGGCTGGAGACCATCTCCTCAACGTACTGCATTGTAGAGGGCGACGCAGCGGGACGAGTCAACCAGCTGTTGACGATTGCGCCGCGGCTTCGCTGGCCGGTTATCTGGTCGGAGGTGCTTTCGCGGTAGTTGGTGAGGACGGCGATTTTGCCGGACTTGGTGATTCCCATCCAGGTGCCTTGTGTTGTGCGGGCGAGGTCGCGGCCACCGAGGATGTGGGAGTTTGGGCTTGGCCACCAGGTTGCTGGAGACGTTGGACGGCGGATGTATTCCTTTTGGGTTTGCTCCGTATTAGTTTAGTTTCTTGCTTTTCATTTCTGAGGAGGTTAGGGGAATACATCTCTGTTGTCGAGGATGATGAGTGGGTAGGATGGGTGAGCTGTGGATATCAAGGCGATGCACATGTTGATTATTTCTTTATTCGATTCAGAGAGGAAAGGCTTGAGAGTTTATAAATGTTTTAATTAGGATAGGATAGGATAGGATTAGGATAGGATTCTGATTCTGATTCTGATTCTGGTTCTGATTGATTCTGGCAGAGGTCGAGATGGTGGCCTTACCGCCTAATATCAATCAGGCACCTACTTCTCTTTTTTCTTTTCTTCTTTTCTTCTTCCTTTTTTATGTCTTCTTTATTTCTTTCTTCTTTCTTTCTTCTTCCTTTGTTATTCCCTTTTAAACTCTCTTTCTGCTCTCTCTTCAATGACTGAGGTGATCTGTTCGAGCTGTTCCAAACTTCCAGATACATGTAGCTATACACCATGACGTCAACACTGCAGCTCAACAGTAGAGAACGACACGATTACACTATATTATAGCAGTCTGTAGAGCCAGAGAACATCTCCTTCTGCTTCATGGACTAGATCGTACCTGTATATCCGTCCTATTTATACGTTGTATATTAATAGCAGTAAGACTCCGATCGGCCACTCCGCACCCGACGGCGGGTCAAAGAACAGGCTGCCGTCTCTCTCTCTCTCTCTCTCTCTCTCTCTCTCTCTCTCTCTCTCTCTCTCTCCTCTTCTTCTTTCTTACTTCTTGCTCTTTCATAACTTCTCTCTCCTCTTCTTCTATAATATACTGACCGATCTGACTCCTGCGTACTGCGGCTGGCCGCCCTCGATCTCCAGCTCAGCCTGTCTTTACCCCGCGCTGCCACTAGACCTCTCGTGCTTATGCTATTCTCGGGGTTGAATCCCAGCAAGCCATTCTATCTTTTACATTAAACCTCCTACTCCCGCAATTCCCTAGCTGCAATTCCATCATCATGTTCGGCGTAATCGCAGATTTCCTGTCGTAAGTACAAAGTCCCGACCGTTACCGAATGCACTCACTGATGCCGATTACTAGCTCGATCCTCAGCATCCTCTTCCCCATTTTCGCCTCCTACAAAGCCTTGCGCTCGGGAGACCCTTACCAGTTGGCACCATGGCTAATGTACTGGGTGGTTCTCTCAGCTATCATAATGGCTGAGTCGTGGACTTATTTCATTCTGGGCTGGTATGATACAGGATCTCTCTCTCTCTCTCTCTCTCTCTCTCTCTCACAGACACATCACCGCTGATAATATAATACAGGATTCCTTTCTATAGCTGGTTCCGACTCGGCTTCTTCGCTTATCTCGTTCTTCCGCAGACACAGGGCGCTCGAATCCTGTACCAGGACTACGTGGATCCTTTCCTCACCCACCACGAACGCGAGATCGAAGAGTTCATCGGCCGCAGCCACGAGCGCGCAAAAGCGCTGGGGCTTCAGTACCTCTACCAAGCCATCGACTGGGTCCGAGAGCGTGTGCTGGGCCTGCCCCCGCAGCGCCCCTCACCACCTCCTCCTTCTGCGCCCGCTGGAGCCGCATCCTACGCGCAGTCCCTTCTCTCGCGATTCAACCTCCCCACCGCCGTCGGGGGAGGACGACCAGCGGCATCCGGCCCAGCCCCCGGAAACGATTGGTATTCGGCCATCAGCTCGGCAGTGGCAGCCGTCACCTCGTCCGGGCAGAGCCGCGAGGCACGGGTCGAGGAGCTGTCTGCCAGCGGAACCCTCCTCCCGCGGGAGATGGCGTCCATGTCCCGGGCGGAGAAGGCAAGTTTCTACTCCAAGCAGCGGGACATGCTCGAGGTGCTCCGTGACGCGCTGGCGAAGGAGGAGCGCAACCTAAATAGTTCTACGGCGGAAACCGAGGATGACCTTGCATATGGCCCGTCATTGAGGAAGAACCGGAGCGACAACTCGTTTGACCACATTGAACACGAGGACACGCGGGACCGCTCGCCTTCGCGACGACGTAGCAGCAATTGGACGTCGGGGTGGTTTGGGGGTGGAGCGGAACAAGCTGCGACGTCAGGAGTAGAATTTGCAGCGCGGGCAGTGGATGAGATTGCACGAGCCCGGGGACATTAATACTAAACTAGGTAGATTTATCACTTTTTTTTTCCCTTTTTTTTCACTTTTTTCTCTTTTTCAAGTGTTGATGGTCTGTTAAAGTGGTCTGTTTATGTGCAGTTCGGTGATCTAAAAGGACCAGTCTAAGTACTAGTAGTAGTAGCTAGGAATAGACATGATTGTCATGCAACTCATGCCCTCCAGTCAAGGTAGCTTCCCCTTACTACGTATTCTCCTACTACTACTACTACTACTACTACTGAGGCTAAAGCTTCTAGAGACAACGCCACTGACATCCCATACGAGTAGCTGACATCACAGGACTCTGATACGAACTACTCTCCTCGTACATGGCAAGGTCTCACAACATGACTCATGAAATAGGGGTGATATGATTTTGTTATAATATCTGGTAGTCTATAACTCTGCTGCGATAGTTGTAGAGCAGTAGTAGAGTACTTCAGTAGTAGAGATAGAGAGTATAACTACATAGCGGTTAGAGAGAGAGAAATGGTAATACAAATACTGTATAGACGGATGTATGGAAACGCCAATACGGTACCAGTACTGGTATCTGTGCAAGCAGCTTTATTGCCAGCCCTTGTACGGCCTACAGGATATTATGATATTATGATATTATATTATGATACTGTAGGATATTATCTATAATAATTAGACTACTATATAGTTACTAGTTGACGAGCAGACGAGTAGCGCTGAAAATGCTGTAACATCATACACTGAACGCAGCTCGGTTGTTGCCGCCTCCACCCGATGCTCACAGTCTGGCGCACAGCGACAACAATATTCGAGATCGAGATCGAGGCACTCTGTGTTGCTGCTCATATTGTCTCCCTGTAGTAGAGTAAAGATCAAAGGAAGAATAGAAAGTAGAACAATAGCAAGCCCTGATTCCCTGCTTGTGTTACTATTTCCCTTTGCCCATTTTGTTAGAAAAGGCAGATAAAAACCCCGTCGTAAAAAAAAAAAAAAAAAAAAAAAAAAAAAAAAAAGAATAGGACGCAAAATCCTTTCTTTTCTTCCCAAATTCTTCCCCCTCTTTGAAACTTTCCTTTTCTCTCCTTTCCTCTTCTTCCTTTTCCCCTCCCCAGACATACCGTCGTTGACCACGACGTTGAAATATTTTTCTCGCTGGTGGTCTTCTTTTACTCCCCTTTCACTACCTCTTTGTGTGTGGGATTCCTTGGATGTGGGATTCTGGAGCGTGTTCTTCCTCTGTTGTAACACGACTTTTGACATCACTTCTTGTTGTTGTCTCTCTAATCTCGTGAGAAAAGTCGACTTCATCGTCATCATCTTCTTCCTTTCCTCATCTTCTCGATTTCAATATCCCTTTCGAATCTTTCGTCCTACTCCCGCGTTATCCTCCTACCTGTCTAATGACCTCGATCCCTTCCAAGGCAGGCCTTCAACCTCAAGCACAGAGCACCGCTACCCAGGCCGCTTCGCTCAGTGGGAAAGCCTCGCCCACCTCTTCTGCTTCGACCTCGACAACGGCGCCTCGTTCCTACGCTAACGCGACCAAAAAGTCCGCGACGGACTCAACCGCCGCTCCCGTCACCGTGGGTGGCTCATCGCAACATGGGAAGTCGGTCTCAACTTCTGTGAGCGGCAAACCCATGCAGCAACAATCTCAACCTCCGACCATCGTGAATGGCGCCCCGGCCCCGGGCTCACAACAAGGCGACCACTCGAAGAAGCCGTCCGTGACAATCACCGCCGCCTACGTCCCAAACCAGGGCCAAACCGGTCGTCCCAATAGCCTCCAGTTCGGTTTCGCCAACCAGCAGTCCTCCCCCAACATGGGCAATCCTGCTGTCCTGGCTAACCAGCCTCACCCTGGCTTGGGTGTCACTCCTCCGGTGAATCCCCGTGCGACATCACCCCAGACTTCGCCCTCGCCCATCCCTCAGCCTGCTTCGAGTGGTGGCAGGCCGCCGCCATCGTCTTACCAGGCTCAGGTGAACTTTGGCAGTTTTGGTGATGCAGGTGATAATGTAAGTGGTTTTTTTCCCTTATTCCCTTATTTCCCGTTTGTTTTGATTTTTTGAAATTTTTCGATCCCCCAACGTCGAGCTCTTCTATTTCTTTTGAATACCTTTTAAATACCTTTTAAAGCCTTTTAAAGCCTTTTGAATCTCCTCGCATCGACATGTTTTGTGTTTTCTTCCTACAATGGTCATTACATTGGTCTCTATTTTTGTTTTATTTTCTGCAACTTCCTGTGAGAAGAAAAAAAAGGCGGGTGCAGAAGATCGTTCTTGGCATACATACCTGCGTTTTTAACCCCCATTTAAAGTCTGGGCTTATTAATAAATTCTTGCACTAGCAGATGCGCCCAACTTCTCAGGCTCCCCTTGGTCCTGGTCCTCAGTCGACCCATTTGCGACGCGAATCCTCCCAGTCGACACACAGCGATATGAGCAGTCATATGGGAAGTGGTCCTGGCCGTGGTGGTTATCCCTATCAGGGTGGCCGTGGCCGTGGACACTCGCAGTCCAGCCATCAGGGTCAGATTCCCTACTCACCGACTCCCGGTTTCCGTTCGACTCCCAACCAGCCCCGAGGTGGTCCAAACATGGGCCCTCAGTTCCATGTCCCGAATCAGGGTGGTCGTCCCATGCACGGATTCCCATCTCCACAGGCTGGTCGCAGCCCAGCGCTGGCCAACGCACATCCCGCCACAACTCCGCAGATGAGCCAGGTGCCCATGGCTCACGCGCAGATGCCTCCTCAGCCTTATGGCAGCTATCCACAGCATATGGGACCCCAAACAGTGAGAACCCATCCCTCTTCCCAAAAGACGTCCTCGCGTCGTGGTCCCCACTTGAAGAAAAGACAAAACTCCCGTGTCTTTCCCCCCCCAACCTCGCATTTCCCTTCGCACCCCCAAGCCTCGTTTTCTCCCCCAAATCTGGCCCCCGAGAGTGGTCACTTCGAGCAATATCTAACCTTGGTGAAAAACAATAATCAGGCCTATCCCTATGACCCCAACTACGGATTCTATCCCAACTATCAGTACATGCCTCCCCCCTCGCCACAAACCCGTCCCATTGCCTACAATCAGCCGCCCTACATGCAGGGCCAGTATCCTGTTACTCAGGGCCCCCCACAGGCAACCGCGCTGTCGCGTTCGCCTTCTCAAGTCTCGAATGACAGACCTGGATCTAGCTTGGGTCAGAATCAGCCTTCTGCCGTTCCTTCGACCCCGGCGGGACATTCACACACGCCAAGCCGATCCTCCAACGCCCCAGCTGCTACCAAGTCGCCCTTCGTTCTCCCCCAGCAGAAGAGAAACCCTATCACCATCCGCGATCCCGACAGTGGCAATGTGAAGACTTTTGAAAAGGCTCCCGCATCTCCTGCGCGCGCTACCCCGTCCCCTGTTAAGCACACAACGCCCACACCGACTCCTCCCCCACGATCCGCCAGCAGCAACGACCATACTCGTTCTCAGTCCAAGTCTGCCAAGACAGACGAGGAAAAGAAGCAAGAGTTGAAGGACGCAGTGCTCCAGAAGATGCAACAGAGCGAGGCTGAACAACGCCGTAAGGCAGAGGAAGAAGAGGCGGCGAAGCGTAAGAAGCAGGAAGAGGAAGAGGCAGCCCGCAAGAAGCAGGAGGAGGAGGAAGCAGCTCGCCTAAAGAAGGAGCAAGAGGAAGAAGCTGCTAAGAAACAAGCCGCAGAGGAAGAGGCCGCTCGTAAGGCTCTCGAAGAACTGAGCTTGAAGGAGAAGGCCAATGAGGCTGCTGCTGCTGCTGCTGCTGCTGCTGCTGCTGCTGCGGCTACCCCCGCAGAGGAACCCACCAAACCTTCCGAACCTACCCCTGCCCCTGCAGATGATGAAGAGGAAGAGATCGATTACGACGCCATCGAGCGAGAGATGGCTGAACTCGAGGCCAAGGAGGCTGCCGCTGAAGCTGCCTATAATGCCAGAAAGCAGGCCCAGAAGGAGGAACAGGCTCGCAAGGAGAAGGAAGAGCAGGAAACCTGGGAAGCCAATATGAAGCAGGCTGAGCGTGAAGCTGAAGCTCTCGAGGAAGCCCGGGCGAAGAAGCGAGAAGCTGGTACTGAAGACCAGAGCAGTAAGGATCTGTTTGCTGCGCTGAAGAAGGGTGGATTCGCTGCCACTGAGGCTAGCACCCCTGCAGATAGCGGAACCGTGACTCCAGTCTCGGACATCTCTATGGGGCCCCCCGCGAAACCTGCCAGCGCTGCGGCAGCCAAACGCGAGAAGCCCGCGGCACTCAAGTTGGAAACCAACAAGGCTGTCGAGCCCCCCCAGCCAACTGCTGGTATGAAGTCTCTTCACTCCGCTCGGTTTGTGGAAGACCTCAGCAAGATCGCCTACCCTGCTTCGATCGTTTCTCCGAACCCTGCGCTGAACGCAAGTGCTCCTGCCGACCGCAAATTCCATTACAACAAGGAGTTCTTGCTACAATTCCAAACTGTGTTTAAGGAGAAGCCGTCCATTGACTGGGACGCTCGTGTTCGCGAAACCGTTGGCGACACCGATTCCTCTCGTCCCCAGTCCGCCCGTACTCCAATGTCCCGGAACCCCTCGCGCGCCGGTGTTCAGCAACCCTTCCAAATGGGCACTTTCAGTCAGCAGCCAGCGAACCGTCACAGCTTGCCTCCCGGAACTACATCCGAAGAACGCTTTGCTCTTTCCAACTCCCGCCCCGGATCCATGGGAAGCAACGCCTTTGGCTCATTCACTCGCTTGGGATTGGGTGTTGGAGCCCCGTCGCTCAGTCGCACGAACTCCTCTCATGCTATGCACCCTGGAATGCCCTCATCACCTCGTGTGGGCTCTAGCAACCGCTCTGGTACCCGAACTGGTAGTAAGCGTGAGAAGCAGCAGGCCAGGAAGGAGGAAGAGCTCGCGAAATCCATGCCTCTTACTGCTGGCCAGGAAGTCCAGAGTCTCCAGATATCCACTACTGGTTGGAAGGCTCGCAGCCTTACACAGCCTACCGCTGCTGGCCCTACTCCTGCAGGTAGTTCCACTCATATGCCCCCAGATATGGTACAGCGTAAGGTCAAGGCAGCTTTGAACAAGATGACCCCGGAGAACTTTGACCGTATTGCCGGCCAAATTCTGGAGATAGTGTCTCAATCTAAGGACGAGTCCGACGGACGGACCCTCCGACAGGTCATCCAGCTTACATTCGAGAAGGCCACCGATGAGGCTCACTGGGCTTCGATTTACGCCAAGTTCTGCAAGCGTATGCTTGAGAGCATGAGCGCCGAAATCAAGGATGAGAACATCCGTGATCGCAGCGGAAACATTGTTACTGGTGGCAGTCTCTTCCGAAAGTATCTCCTGAACCGTTGTCAAGAGGAATTCGAACGTGGCTGGAAGGTCAACTTGCCGCCTAAGCCTGAGGGGGTCACCGAAGAAGCTGCTATGATGTCGGACGAGTACTATGCTGCTGCTGCTGCCAAGCGTCGTGGTCTCGGTCTGGTCAAGTTTATTGGAGAATTGTACAAACTGGGCATGTTGACAGAGCGTATCATGCACGAGTGTGTCAAGAAGTTGGTTGACTACGAAGGTGTTCCTGACGAGGCAGAGGTTGAGAGTTTGACCAGTCTCTTGCGCACCATCGGTGCTAGTCTGGACGCATCGGAGAAGGGTCATGCAATGATGGACGCTTACTTCCACCGCATCAACCTAATGATGCAAATTCAAGGCTTGCCTAGCAGACTGAGGTTTATGTTGTTGGTAGGTTTTGACTCGCTGTGTTATTACATCGAGAATCATCAATTTTTTTTAACTAATTCGCTTGCAGGATATTATTGATTTGCGTCGTGCCCGCTGGGTATCCAAGGATGCCGATAAGGGCCCCAAGACTATCCATGAGATCCGTGAACAGGTATGTACCTTTTATTTTTTCCCCAATCTTTACGAATTGTTGCTCGCAGGAGTAGCATGTCACTCTTTATAAACTGACTCTTATATTCGCAGGCTGCCCGTGCCCAACAGGAGGCTGAGATGGAACGTATTCGTCAACAAGCAGCCCGCGGCGGCGGTGGACGGCCGACTATGGGTCGTGGTGATGCTCGCAGTTTCTCATCTGGATATGGACAGGCACCTCCACCAGATTACGCTTCTAGCAAGGTTGGAAGCGACGACCTTCGCCGACTGCGCACCACTCGCAACACCAACCAGCCCATGTCTTTCGGACCTTCTAGCATGCTTGGTTCCCGTAGCAATAGCGGGCGTAAGAACCTTGGCCCTGGAGGCAACTTGGTTCGTGGTAGCGATGACAGCGGTGCAAGCAGCCGTAATGGGACACCCCCTGCCGGCAAGAAAGAAGATAAGGAGGCAGCGTCCTCGATCAACGCTTTCAGGTAAGCTTGACACCACCCCCCCCCCTCCTCCCTCAAAACTGTCGTTTCGTACTATATTGGTGCTAACTTTTGACAATAGTGCTTTGGCCCAACTCCAAGATCATGATAGCATGGCAACCTCTCCCCCATCTAACCCTACCTCACCTCTATTGACAAAGTCGCAACCGGCAGTTGAGCGTCGACCATCGAAAACCCCGTCGAAGGATGGCGAGGAGGCATCATAGATTCTTTGTTCTTTGGCAATGATAATGAAAATGATTCCATTCTTCTGGAAAGACTCTTTTTACTCTAACCCTTTTTTATTTATCTCCCTCTTCTTCTTCTTTTTTTTTTATTTTGACACCTAGCCACGGTCATGTCTATCATGTCATTTGAACGTGAACATTGCTGTCCTAATCTTCTCGTCCATGATTTCGACAAAGGGTCGGTCTCTCATTTGCTTCGTTTCTATAGAGGAGGCATTCCGACATTTGATTGTACAATGTGTTTGTTACAGAAGGAGAAGCAGCGAGAGAGGTAGGTTGGTTTGTGGGAGGATCATATCTCCGTTTCTTTTTGTGTTGTTTTTTTTTTTTCATGTCTCTTTTGCATCTTCAATACCCGGAGAGCTCTGACGGTGGTTTTCTCGCGTCCCTTTTCATCAGGCGGCTGATGAGGGCTGCGAGGAAACATGCAGGCTAGCCACGACTGTTGCTTGTATCATGCGAGAGATTCAGTAGCCGTCTTGTTCTGTGTTTTATTCCTCTGCATTGCATCTACACTGGATTAGTGTGTGCTGGCGATACGTTTCTACTATTACGCTGCCTAGACAAAATTCTGTTAGAAAAGTTTCTCTTTTCCCGATTTCGACATATGATTGTCTCTACATCTTCTTTTTTCTTTCTTCCCTTTCCTAATGAAATGTGTTAGTTTTCAATTCCGGTCTGCGCCGGTTCTTCTTTGGTCCTGTTTGTTTCCAAGTCTGCCTGGCAGATCGTTTATGTGTCTACTGCTTCACTATCATATTACGGTTCTTGGACTTGACTCCTTGCTGATGCGTAGTTCTAGATGAGACGCAGCCTCGACGGGGGGTTACACGAATAGATGGAATGAAATGGAGATGGAGATGAAATGGAGATGGAGATGAAATGAAGATGGAGATGGGAGGCTGGATCTACGTAGACAGTTGTACAATATTTAAAGTTTGTTTGGAGTTGTGAATGAATCCATTAACATGATTTTGGTATAACAGACAACAGTAACAAGATTCATTCAGTCAAGCAGGATACGCTCACCATACAGGATTCAATCTGGTTCAAAGTTCAAAGTTCAAAGTCGATAGTAAACATAATTGAAACAGGAATATCAAGATACAACTTCAAAACAGACACTCATATCAATCAATCCAGTTCATCAATCCAGTTCATCAAACCAACAAATACTTCGTTCGAATTCATCCAATAATCAATCCAATACTTCAGTCGAGTCCAATCAATTCAATCCATCCCCCAACAACACCCCCTCCCCCCCAACAATCCACTCAAACCTCTCCTTACAAGCAACACAAAACACACTCCCACACCCTCCATCCTTCATAACCAAAGTCCCACAGTTCGGACACCCCCCAATCCCAAGCTTCTTCTTAACCCGAAGCCTCAGCGACCCCGCCTGCTCGCGCGCGTGTTGCGCGCATGAACGGCGCGGGTGTGCCGCGTTGCATGAGAGACAGATGTATTGCAGACATGTTGGGCAGGGCCGGTGCGGTGGGCGGTATGCGGCGATGTCGGGGTCGTCGTCTTTGTCGGAGATGGGGTGGTAGACGGCTGGACAGTCTGGGGTTGGACAGGAGCGGTATCGGGATGGGTATTTGAGGGTGTAGAGGCGGAAGGAGGTTGAGAGGAGGGAGTCGTAGGTTTGTTTTGGGAGGTGGGATTCGAGGGTGTGCAGGGGGATGCGGCGGGCGGTTGTTATTATTGAGGTTGGGGTTGAGGTTGTTGCGTTGGGGTGTCGCATGCAGAGGGCGCAGCGGATGGCTGGGAGGCCCCGTTCTTGGATGTAGGCGCAGAGATTGGTGAGGCAGTCGGTGCAGTAGTTGTGGGTGCAGGTTTGGAGGGCGAGGAGGGGCCCTGTTGTCGAGGAGCAGGTGGAGCAGGTCTCTGCGTGGCGTTGGGGTCCTCTGTGGTGGTGTGAGAGGGCATTGGGTAAGATAAGTGGTTCGTCGAGGAAGTTTTGGTGCTCGAGGAGGATGTTGTGAATGTGGTCTCGGGCTTGAATGAGGTCTCCGTGTGTGGTGAGGTGGCTCCCCTTGATGGTTAGGAGTTGGTCTCCCTTTATCATTT
Source organism: Aspergillus funiculosus (assembly GCA_027569145.1). Classification (NCBI taxonomy): domain Eukaryota; kingdom Fungi; phylum Ascomycota; class Eurotiomycetes; order Eurotiales; family Aspergillaceae; genus Aspergillus; species Aspergillus funiculosus. The sequence goes on from JAPDEN010000010.1 coordinate 597,265, forward strand.
CGAGGGGAGTGAGACGGCTTTTTATGCCCTTGCGCGCGAGGAGACTCCTCTGAGTCTTGATGATGAGGGCGACGAATTCGTATAGCTTCTTGGGGATGACGAAGTTGTACCATGGCACCGGTGAGATCTCCAGTCTGACGGGTCGCCCAAAGCCAGGCCAGACTTTCATCTTCTGTTGCCTTGCGACGGCCACATCTTCTTCATTGCAGAATATCGCCCTTGCAATCCATGCTCCCGTCTTCGGAGGGAAGTTGACTGCATCCTTCCATGACTCTAGCGGTCCAACTTTCTCGAGCTGCTGCTTCACTTCTTTATTGAGACGAGTCAAATACTTGTCGGAAACACCTTCTTCGACTGTCCACAAACACTGGATCTCTCTGCAATCCATGGAGAAAGTAACTTTGTTTGCAGTCTGCAAATGGAACGCATATTCAGCCAGATATCCCCTAAGCAATTCCAAGCCGGGGTTGGACTTCTGCGAAGTGTTGCTGCAGAAGGTATCTTTCAGCCGCTGCAGGAGCCCGCCGCTCGGGGGGTTCTTTGCCCGGTTGCTGGGTCTCGGGTCGTGTTCTACAGGCAGAGTCACTTGGAGGACTTTGGCTCCATCTCCGAATTTGACGGCAATGCCGTTGTAGATTCTGGTTTGGGTTTCCTACGACTGTTAGCTGTTGTTCGGTTGTCTTGGTGGGGAGACGTACCTCGCTGCGGTTGTTCGACGTCATTTAGCTTTAATAGATTCGAAAAGCGAGTAGTGATGTTGACGAAGTATTGACGGTAGGATAAGTCGGGATAAGTTGATATGAAGACAAGCAGATGAATGCTATCTTGGGAGATGTTGATGCGGTAGTTGATAGAAACACAGTACTGATAATATCAGATTACCGTAATAGACGAGGTATTGTAATGGTGGTAGATGAGATGCTGATGAGGTATAAAGGCTTTGAGATGATGATATAAAGCGTAGAGTGATGTCGTCGTAGTTCTGACGAGACTGGTATAGTATCCGAAGGCGTTGCGAAGGTGTTGAGATGAGAGACTCAGTGTGAAGATATCGTAGATGGAGCAAATCAGATGGATGTCTGACTATATAGCGAATGAATCTTAGCGAACCAAGATGGCAACGAAGACGGTAACGAAGGTATGATAGCCGAGGACTAGAAGATGAAGATGTAGATAAGACGGTTGTAGAAGGGAAGAAGAGCAGGGGGCAAGGGAGGAAGTGGCTCAACTATATAGTCTCTAGTTGGCATGACGTGAAAATGAGTACAGCACTCGAGTCAATCACGCAAAGTTGACGTTTTGCCATACGTGCAAAGGAGCTGTAGGGAATCAAATGCTTCCAGGCGTCATTATTATACCATGATTACCACTGTCTTCCAGATGTGAGTCAACAGGTAAGAAGAGATGGGAGAGGGTGTGAATTCAGCTCTGGATCAGACTATGTACACATAAACGGGGAATAAAGTAATGAATTCGTGCCAGTCGTTATCTCATGCTGATCTGATGTTGTATCCATGAACGCCTGAATAGGTGCAATGATGATTAGAGGACTGTATTCCTAGGTAGCTGGACGGGTGGTAATATCAAGTAATAGGCTTTAATCTCCGCCTAGAGGAGAAGAGTCAACAATCCTTGATCTCAGGGTCGGTTGCGATATCCTCTGTGACGATGACCGGAATCGAGACTTTCGGGCTAGAGGGCTGTGGAGTGGAATCCGCCGAATTGATTTCATCTATCGGTGACGGTGTTTCGCTAGGAGTGAGGGAACCTTCATTTGACGACAAGCCGTTCTCGCTCTCGTCAGGCGATGCCGATGAAAGAGCCTGGTCCGATCTTTCCTCAGGCCCGAAATAGTCCGCAGACTCCGTAGTAGAGGTCCTGTGGACGGGCTCAAGGGCATCTGCCATAGGAGAAACTGATCCATCGTGACTGACACTGCTCCGGTCAGAGGTCGAGAGCGAGGTGCGCGAGTTCGCATAGGCCTGTGGCAGACCCAGGGCGGCGGCTACAGCAGCCTCCTCGTCGGGCAGTCTAGCAACACTGCTGTTTCTGCTGGAGTTTGCGCTGAATATGTGGCTTCCCTGGCGCTCGCTTAGTTCCAGAATCTGGTTGTAGCTTCGCCGGTTGGGGTCCGCAAGGCGTTTCTTCTTCTTCTTTTCTCGCTTAGGCGAGGGTCGTACGACAATGACAGGAATCGGGGATTGCTGCAGACAATACTTTGATACAGAGCCGGGAAGCAGACTTTGCACGCCATTCAGATTCCTACCCCTAGTGCCCACGATGAGGACGGCAGGTTCATAGATCTTGATCTGCACCCAGTCAGCGTGTCAGCATCTTGCCATGTATGGAATAGATCCGCGATGCATGATAGGAAAACAAAGGGGATGGGGGAAAGGCATACCATTCGCTGAATGATCTCCTGGACCTTCCCAACCGCCAGTTCCAAGACTAGACTGATGGCCTTTTCATTCTGACTGTTCTTCTGTATTACTTGCTCGAACAGCCTCTCGGCCTCCTGACGATACTTGCCAGCCTCCACAGCAGCATCACTCGCAATACTCGAGTCCTTCTCAACAACCCTCAAGCACACAATCTCATCGCCATCATCCACAAGTTCGTCAATAAGCCATTCCAGCGCAAAATCGGAGTAGTCATTTTGATCAGTGCCGCACAGAAAAGTCCGGCTCCGCCGCGTACTCTGGTACCCTTTATGCTTATAATTCAAGGTAAGAGAGA